>CM048655.1:12512471-13723305 GCA_026413185.1 Pueraria montana var. lobata
TTCATTATAGTATATGTATTAATAGTATATAGAATTTTTATACCATTATCTAATTATAGAGTGCTATATTAAGTTTATTAACTTTTACAATAACTATTATAAAGTTATATTAACTATAATTTTTTATTAGTTGACAATTATATGCATATAAACTCCCCTTTAAAACTAGTGTTGTCTTTAAATATTTTTTCTTAATAAAATTAAACTATCAGAAACATTATACTTATATAATAATTAGAATTTTAATATTTTTATAATATATTCCCATTTCATTTTAAATTTTTTGTCGTTATTAATATTTTTTTTTACAATATTTTAAAATTATAATAATAATTATAATTCTCTTTTCAAAAAAAAAATTATAATTCTAAATTTTAGTTTTCTTTAAAACCTAATTATTATAAACGTTTCAAATACAGTTTTAATAAAATACTTAAAAAAACTTCAAAGAAATGGATCCAAAATCTTCGTTATGAAACAATATCAGCAATGATATTTTGACACCTTAATACTTTTTACACTAACCATAATTTTTTCACATTTCAAATTTTAAATTCACCTCATACCCTTCTTGGTCTCTTTCCTCTTTTCTATAAATTTTTTACCTTTATATTATACAATTGAGTAATTCCACAAAATTAATGTACCTCGAGTGTATGATAACATAATACAAGTTAGGTTAAAGTTAAGTAAGTTTTGAACTATTTGGGAATTTTCAAATAGGTTTCTAAATTTTTTTTTTAATTAATTAAGTCCCTAAATTAAATAAGTAAGTCCTAGGAGTTAGTTTTTGAGGTTTGCAACTACCATAAAATGAAAATTTATTGCTGTTTTTAAAATATTATGGACTCAATTAAAAATAATTTGACCCAATAAAAATAAAGAAAAGCATTGCTATTTTGTATGAAGAAATATGATACGAATCTGCACGAAATACACATGTATTAATTTTATTGGTTATATGTGAATTAAAAAGAAAGAAAAAAATGTTAGTAATTTGATGGAAATCACAGCTAAAGCTTCGTACATGCTTTTCGTGCCATATATTTTGTAACAAACAACAATTTTCATAAAAAAAAAAAAAAAAACAAATGCTAACCAGTGCCCTAGGGACGAACACTAGTTAAGGAGAGAAAAAATTTTGTTGGGAGACAGAAAATTACACTGTTCATGATTTTTTTTGCACTATCCTATGAATTTTACAATAAATATTTTCTCCTTTTAATTCCTTAACCAATGTCCTATGGGCACTGGTTAGCAAGACAAAAAAAAAATAGTTTACCAACCTATTTAAAAAATCTCAACTAGTTCAAGGACCTATTTAGCAAATTTAATCTAAAATTTAGCTGGTCTCCTTTTTTGTCCTCTTTTTAAAATTTTACTCTCTTTTTCTCTGAGTGAAGAAACGAAATTGGAGAAAAAGACTATCAAAGGTCATGCACATGAGGTGGAGAAAAAAGAGAGTTACGAGTGCACATTTGAGTTACCATCAGATTTTGGGAATGTTGGTGCTGTTCTGGTTGAGAATGAGCATCACAAGGAGGTGTTTCTAAGGAGTATTGTCCTTCATGGGCTCCCTTATGGCCCAGTACACTTCACCTGTAACTCATGGGTTCAGCCCAAGCATGATGGTCCTGTCAAGAGAGTCTTCTTCAGTGACAAGGTAAGAACAATAAAGTTGCCTAATAAACTTCTTTTAATGGCCTTAAATATGTTTTTAATCTTTTAAATGATCGAAAATTATAAAACAACACATATAATAGATACAAATTATAGCATGTGATTATAGCGATAAAACTTAAGAGGTTATCAATTACTAACCTGAATTCGCATTCATCTCCATGAGAATTGTTTGTCGGAAAAAACCCTTAAAATACTCTTGAGAAGATTTCTACCCACTTTCTAAGGGATTGTTTAAGAGAATCTGAGTGTCAGAGAGAGTGTAAATTTGCTTAATGGGATAGCAAATTTATAATACCCTAGCAGCAGGTAAGGACCTCTTAATGGACTATCTACTAAATGATTTACCCAACCCATCACAGGGTCAATCTTATCATAATCCCATCCAAAATACCCGTAATCTACATATGATAATTATCATATATTTAATTGTCGATTGATGATACTAAAGATAATATAATAATTATTTATTGATACTAATCCACAACAAATATTTTAACATTCTCCCACTTGGATAGTATTAATCAATAATTAAAATAGGAATCATCAAGACTAGAACGACAATTTCAATCATTTGTCAACAATAATGTAAGAAATCTAAAATCTCTAACGCTACAAAATAATATCCGATAGGTATACATATCATGCGCATCAAATAGTCATATTTCTCATAAGAAAAGAATATACGGAATAACATAGCTTAATAGTCAAAATATGTTACATAACAATGGTCCAAGTATCTAAAAATGCTATAAGAGATATGTTACTAAGATAATATTACTATATACATATCTCATGATAGAGTGTTTTCAGACTCCCACTGATCCAAAACATCAAAAGGCTTAACCAAACACATGTGAGCTGTAAAATTTCTCAAAAGCTTCAATAACTAAGTCTTTGGTCAGTGAATCAAAATGTTTTATTTCAACACTATAATCAATTTAAGTCTGAAAACCTACGAAGGCAAGAATATAATTCAAATGAGAAGCTAAGATTTTTGCATGCACACACACATAAAATTTTTATTCTAGCTTTAGTATTTTTTTATTTTTTTAAGTTAACCTGTTCTTGAAGCAGTCTTATTTGCCATCACAAACACCATGTGGATTGAGAAGACTTAGAGAAGAGGAGTTGTTGCTATTGAGAGGAAATGGAGAAGGAGAGCATAAGAGTTCTGAAAGAATCTACGATTATGATGTTTACAATGATCTTGGAGATCCTGACATCAACATTGATCTCAAAAGACCAATTCTTGGTGGCAGTGAACATCCATATCCAAGACGATGTCGTACTAGACGAAAGCACTCAAATGCAGGTTGATTGATTTGAAGCTGAAACATCAATTTCTTTTTAAAAATAAAATAAAAAACTTATGAGATATATTTACAATTTGGATTTTGTTAAGAAAAGTAAAATTTATTTCAATGATGTTTATGTTTAAAAGAAATTAATCTCCATATTGGATAAGGAATATCCATAATACACACTTAAAAAAACTTAGGGGACGTTTACTTGTAATTTTATTTTCTGTTTTCAATTTTTAATTACAAAGTTGTCACCTTATTTTTATTTTGTTTTCTATTTTCTAAGATTTGTATAGAAAACACTGAAAATAACTTTTTTTTGTTTTCTCTGTTTCCTGTACAAATATTAGAAAACAGAAAACAAGGTGACAGTTTTGTAATTAAAAACTAAAAACAGAAAATAAAAATAGAAAACATAATTGTAAGTAAATGCCACCTTAAATATTCTTTTTAGTTCCTCGAATTTGGACCAAGTTTATTTTTGGTTCCTCAAATTTAAAAATAATTTTTAGGCTAAATTGCAATTTTGGTCTCCCTAGTTTTTTAAATTTACGATTTTGGTCCTCCTGGTTTTTAATTGTAATATTTGGTCCCCCTAGTTTTGTAAATTGACAATTTTGGTTCATCTGTTAGATTATTAATTAATAATTGTGATTAGTATAGTTACTAAGTTAATCTATAAATTAATTAAAAATCATTAATTATTAAAAAAAACTTTAATCAAAAACACTATTAACCCTAACTCAATTAATTTATAATTAACTTAATAACTCTACTAATCATAATTATTAGTTAACAATCTAACAGATGAACCAAAATCGCCAATTTGTAAAACTAGGGAGACCAAATGTTACAATTAAAAATTAGGAGGACCAAAATTGTGGGTTTGGAAAACTAAGGGGACCAAAATTACAATTTAGCCTAATTTTTAAGACTCCTAATTTGAAAATAGTTCAATTTTTGTCCTTATCAAGGACTAAAATTATCACAAATTAAGGACTAAAAGTGGTTGGGTTATTTCTAACGTACATAGGACTTAAAAAATCATTGTTTAATTTGAGGGACAAAAATAAACTTGAGTCAAATTTGATAAACCAAAAAAATATTTAAACAAAAAAAAATGTGTGTGGTGAACACATGTGATTAAATAAATAATTAAAAAAGATATATTGGATATGATTTATAGAAGTTTTTACAAACTTAGATATGAAAGTTCAAATTAACATTTAAAAAAAATGTTAGAAAACAATTATAAAAATTATCACATTATATTATTTTATCATTATTTAATTTATTTTGTGAGTATAAGAGGAATCTTTTCTTGAATTCTATCACCTTTAATAAATGCAACGAAATTTACTCTCAAACTAACTTAGCAATTACAATTTATTTCTATTTTTTTCTTTTATTTCCATCTTATTTTTGTTAGGTATTTTCATATTTGTTATGGTGGAAGAGAATTGAATTACATATCTGACTACACAACCCAATTTGTTGTTTTATTTTTGTTTTTTAACAGACCCACTATCTGAGCGAAAATGTCAAAATTTCTTTGTTCCTCGGGATGAAGCATTTGCTGAGATAAAGCAAATACAATTCACAACCACCACAATATACTTAGGGTTAAGTGCAATTTTAGAATCCTTGGATACAATTTTCATTGACCAAAATCTAGGATTTGCAAGCTTCCAAGATGTAGACATGCTTTATAAAGAAGGGTATCATTTACCACCTCTTGAACCCAATTGGTTGACGTTGCTCCAGAAAGTTATTCCCAGTTTTATCAAGGTAGCGAATGATAACAAAAATATTTTGCACTTTGATACCCCAGAAGCACTTAAAAGTAAGTACATTTATATATGAATAGTGCTCGTATTTAAATTTGATAATGTCATTCAGTTTGTTATTGCATTACTTGCCTCATAACTTGTTTGAGTCTAAAACTTCGTTTACTGCCAATATTAAATAACTGCGTGCCATTTTTATTTTATTTTATTGCCTTTAAAGCTCGTTACATTATTGTCTAGAGCTATATATCTTAAAACTTGAAATAGTTATGTCTCCTTTCATGGAAACATAAGTTAATATACTACTTATGGGAACATAATTAAGTTAATGTGGATTATCTTGACATATATTAATGTCTCCTTCCATGGGAACATAAGTTAAGGACTATTTTGATATAAGTACATGTAATCGATGTTTGTGTTTCTCATGGGAACATAAGTTAATATGGAGTCCTTTTATTTCAACTGCTTTTCAAGAAATTAAATTTTTTTCCATGTTTGTTTAAGTTTAAAAAAAATCAAAATTAAAAAAACTGATATTTTGAGAAGTTATTTTGAATATTTTTTTTTAAAAAAAAACTGTAATTATAACAATCTTTTAAAATAAAAAGTGTTTGTTTTTTATTATTGTAATCAAACAGAAAATAACTTATCTCTAAAAAATAAATTATGTTTCTTTTATATATTTTTAAAATCGCTTTTCTTAAAAGCTTAAAAAAACAGGTCTTGAAGCAATGTTAAGTGGTTGACATAAAGTTATAAACCTATCTAAAAGGGCACCACAAAATATAAATTCTCCCCAACTCTAGATGATTGTGAGTTTTGGAATTGTAGGGGATATATTCTTTTGGTTTTCAGATGAGGAATTTGCTAGGGAGACTTTGGCAGGTGTCAACCCCTATAGCATCCAATTGGTCAAGGTAATAGTAGTTATTACAAATATTTTGTTAACTACTTTCAAATGTCATCTACACTCAAGAATTTTTTTATTATTTCTTTTTTGGGGTACGTTCATTATGTAGGAATGGCCTTTAAGAAGTAAACTTGAACCCCAAATCTATGGTCCACCAGAATCAGCCATCACTAGGGAAATTATTGAGTCACAGATAATTGGTTATGGTACAGTTGAAGAGGTATCAAAGAATCAATTAATGACCTACTAAATTCAAAATATGTTACACTTAAAAATTGTTTAATTTGAATTTTGAATACATGCAGGCCATTATAGAGAAAAAGCTGTTTATGTTAGACTACCATGATTTATTCTTACCCTATGTAAGCAAAGTAAGAGAGATTAAGGGAACTACATTATATGGATCACGGACACTGTTCTTTCTCACCAAACAAGGCACATTGAAACCACTAGCTATTGAGCTCACTCGACCAATTATGGATGGGAAGCCACAATGGAAGCAAGTCTTCACACCTGCATCTCATTCAACTGATCTCTGGCTTTGGAGGCTTGCTAAAGCTCATGTTCTTGCCCATGATTCTGGTTATCATGAACTTGTAAACCATTGGTGAGCACAATATTCACATCATGCTCTTTTTGCCATGCATTTAAGGTGTGATATGAATATGTCAAATAGTGTGTTGGAGAATGCATTTTTAGCATTTCTCTTAGTAGTTAGGGCCCATATTTTGATAATTTTTTTCCATAAGCACCGATAAGAGAAGAAAATAAGAAGGAAAAAAGAAATAAATTTCTACCATAAGTTAAAATTAGCTTATAAGTTAAAATCATCTCTTAGAGAAGTTACGAATGAGAGAGCTTCTATAAATTAATTAACTTATACATGAGCTAATTTTAACTCACGGGAGAAGCTTATTTCATTTTATCTGATTTTCTTCTTCTGTAAGTGTTCATGGATAAATTTATCTAAACATACCTAACTACAAAAGTTTTGTGAATCTTAATAAGTGTTGCTAACTTAGCACATGTAAAATTGTCAATTTTGTAGGTTAAGAACTCATTGTGCTTTAGAACCTTTTATCATTGCAACAAACAGGCAACTCAGCACCATGCATCCAGTCTACAAATTATTGCATCCACATATGAGATACACTATGGAGATAAACTCCCTTGCTCGTGAAGTGCTTATTTGTGCAAATGGGATCATTGAAATCTCATTCTCTACTAATAAATATTCAATGGAGTTAAGCTCTGTAGCATATGATCAACTTTGGCGGTTTGATTTACAAGCACTTCCTAATGATCTTATTCACAGGTATAGTTTCTTTAGGATTTGTTTGTGTTTTCTCTTTTTCAAAACCACATGAAGCATTCAATTGCTGGTATTAATTATTAATTGTTGTTCTTTTAGAGGAATGGCTTTGGCAGATCCTAATGCACCACATGGCCTGAAGCTAACAATTGAAGACTACCCTTTTGCCAATGATGGTCTTCTAATATGGGATGCCATCAAACAATGGGTCACAGAGTACATCAATCATTACTATTCAAGCTCAAGTATTGTAGAGTCTGACCAAGAGCTCCAAGCATGGTGGACAGAAATTCAAAAAGTGGGTCATGGAGACAAATCTGAAGAACCATGGTGGCCAAGTCTTGAAACACCAAAAGACCTTATTGACATCATCACCACTATAGCTTGGGTAGCATCAGGCCATCATGCTGCTGTGAACTTTGCTCAATATACTTATGGGGGCTATTTCCCCAATAGACCCACAATTGCTAGAATCAAAATGCCTACAGAAGACCCCTCTAAGGAAGAATGGGAAAAGTTTCTAGAAAAACCTGAGCAAACCCTTTTGGAGTGTTTACCATCACAAATCCAAGCAACTTTAGTGATTGTAATTTTGAACTTATTGTCCAATCATTCACCTGATGAAGAGTATATTGGGCAGTACATGGAACCATCATGGGCTGAGAATCAAACTATAAAGGCTGCCTTTGAAAGGTTTAATAAGAGATTGAAGGAGATTGAAGGTATTATAGACTCAAGAAATGTTAACAGTAATTTGAAAAATAGATATGGAGCTGGGGTAGTGCCTTATGAGCTAATGAAACCATTTTCAGGACCTGGAATCACTGGAAAGGGAGTTCCATATAGTACATCCATTTAAAGATTGTTAATTTTCAGCAACATATTCATTAATGAATAATTTCTTTCTGGTGTCATATGTATGATATTATCCCACATTTTCAGGAGTGACTAGGGTTGCTCTATGCTACAACCCTTGTTATTCATTTAGCAAGAAATAAAATAGGATTTTGTTTCAAAATAAATGAAATACATTTCCTCTAATACCATGGAGATAGTATTGTCTGTGTGTGTGTGTGTGTGTGTGTAAGGTTGCCATGATCAATTGAATGTAGTGGTTAAGTGTAACGTTTACTGAATTAAATCAACCTTTCTTTTAATATTGAAGTGCAAATTAACCAGAGGACATTCTAAAAATTCTCTTCACTCAATGATTTTGAAAAAAGGAGTTATTAGTTGTGGACCTTTTGGTACTATAACTCCATTCATCCAATAACCAAGGGATATAGTCTACATGCTTGATTTTGTTTCTTACAAACTAGGAACTACCTCCTCATGGTTATTAGTTGTTCTCGTTTGGTCTTGCAATTGCTTGATATATCGGAGAGCTTCTAGAGTCAATTAGATGAGGTGAGATACCTGCAAAGACACCCTGATACTTAAGTTAATCTTGGAATCAAGAAACTGTAGATAGAAAGATGAACATACCTAGGTACCCTTAGATGTCTTTTTGTAAAAGCCATTGAAGATTATCTTAATCCCTCATTATCTATGGTAACCACCAATTTTATTAAGTGTGGTAACTATCCATTTGATTAAGTATAACTAGCCATATGGTTAGGGAGAAAAGATCCACCTAAGTTCAGAGCAAAGGATGAGTGTGAGAGCTTGATGCAGAGTTGAAATTTTGTGTTATGAAATTCTCCAAGGTTTGGTATTTTCCTAACTTCAACAGTCTTACTAACTGCCATAAAGCATTGATAAATATCAACCATGTATCTATAGAAAAAGCTGTAGAAATTAACTACATATCAGGATGTTACCAATTAAAAACTTGAGGCCGATTTAAAAGGTCATGAACAATGAACAAGTTATGCATCGGTCGATGATAAGTTCCAGGGCAGAAAAAGAAAGAAAATGGTCACAGGAATTATTGAGCTAAAAAGGAAATATGAGAATGTAGTTGGTTTGCAGTGTGCAACTGCGAAATAATTAGTATGCAGATGGTTTAAATATGGTGCTACAGCTCATGTGTCATTATTTGGATCATAATTGATTCGGATTGTCTATGTGGTTGACATTTAATTTACACGCATCCACACAGTGAGTAATTCAGAATTGTTCGGATGAAGATCGGACGACTCATATTTCGTTTCAACACATCGGATTTAAAGGACAAAACTTAGATGCAGTTCCTTAGGCACTTTTGGTACCGGTTTTCAATCAGAATTCAATTTTCACCTTGGTAATATGTATAAACCTTTAACGCAGACATTTATTATGCTAATCACCGAGATGAAACTCCAATTCTAATTGATTAACAGTACTAAAAGTACCTAAGGAACTACATCTAAGTTTTGTCTGGAATTGAAATCTGAGTCATCTAATTTCATCCAATAGTTACAACATTGACTGAGGAAATGTGGTTAATTTCAGACTGCACTGATAGTTATAATGATCCTAATTTGGTCCTGTCATTGAAGGAGACAATAGATGGCTCATTGCCGTGGTTTTAGAGAACCAAGTTTTAGAGCACTGTGAGTGACTTGTTACTTCAAAATTATATTAGGCTTTTAGCTTACCGAAGTTATTTCAATTTTCATTCTTATTTTTTTTTTCTCCTAAGTATTTATACAGAAGTTTGTTCAAACCTTCAACTTTTAAAATAATAACTCACTATCTCAAGATATGCTCGAATTTTAGGAGTTGACTTTATAATAAAAACTTGTTAGCCGAAATTACACTTGCTTTTAAGAATTGTCAGATCATTTATAGTAGTGACTCATGATCCTCGTGATTCGGCATCAAACTTTCTTGTGTAGATAACAAAGTTTAAATTTTATCTAACTTCTATTGATGAAATTGTAATTTTTTTTTTCTTTACATACAGACTTTTCTTCAAATTCAATTTAATTAGAGCCCCTTTTACTAAAAATAATAGATAATAAAGTAATTTTTTTTTATCGGCCAAATGTTAGTCGTTAATATGTTAGTTTTCGTTAGCGAGAAAATTCGAACCCATGACCTATCCCTCCCTCCCTTCCCCCTTCACCACAAGCCAACCTTATAATTCCTATAGATAATAAAGTAATTATTTTTCGCACAATGACACTTTTACTAATGTAAAATCTGTGACTGAAATTAATTTAGATACACGCCCCAATTACGATCACTGATTTAAAATCAATTCTGTCAAAGGAACTCAGTTTATGCAATATTGGAATAGGACATAAATCATAATTATTTACTTAAAAAAAATACAGTACAAAACCAAAAAAATGAATAGCTCGGCGTAATAATGCAGGCAATAAGGTCCTAATTAAAGTGTGTGGTTCACTACTAATAATGACAGTAACAACAATTGCAACAGTGCATAAAATTACACAAAAGCTTTAATCAAAGTGGCTCACAACATACAAATAATGAGGAAATAAAAGATCCACTAAAATAATGACACGGAGAATAAATGTGTGTAAAATCAGAAGAATATGGAGACAAATAGAGTGGAAAGGCCAAAAATGAAATTAATCAAAGCAGAGGCTTGAATGGCTGAAACTCCATTTTTGTTTGTAGAAGGGCTGGCAGCAGCTTCCTCAGAGGAAGGGCCTGGACCACCTGCATGATTTTGTTTTCAATAAACAAACATTACTTGTTATGTCGAAGTGCATATATATAGGCTTTAAATAATTTTATAAAACGGTTCAATTTCTTTAACTATTGAATGATCTTCAATTAGAAATTTTTTTAATATATCTTGTAATGACTTTTAATGAAAGTTTTTCAAGGAAAAGAAAATTAGTTTGACATAGGCAATTAGATAAACCTGCATGTCCACCCCTTAACCAATTATTTGGGGTTTGTGGTGTTGAAGATATGCTATGTTTTCATGCCATAATATAATAGGAAACTATATATATACTTAGTGTTAGAATTTGGATTTGGACCTAACTCAACTTTATAAAATCAGCTTTTAAGATGAAGGTTGTTCCCATTTATATACATTATTTTGATTATATCATTAGTCGATGTGAGATCTCTAACACTTGGTATGCAAAAAAAGTTAAAAGAGAAACCTCACAAATCCTATATAAGCCCAATGGAGAGAAAAAGGGGAAAATAAATTAAAGGTGAGTATTTGTGAAATATTTATAATAAAGTTAGTATTATTTTGACGGCTTAATTATGTTTTTAGTCCCTCAAACTAGGGATCTGTTTTTTAGTTCCTCAAATAAAAATTTGCATTTCTTAGTCTCTCAAATTCAAAAAATGTTCTTTTCAATCCCTTCCCTCAAATAAAAAATGTGCACTTTTTAGTTTCTCAAATTTTGTAGAGTGACTAAAAAGAATATTTTTCGAATTTGAGGGACTAAAAATACAAATTTTTATTCAGAGGACTAAAGAAAACATACTTCCTAATTTAAGGGACTAAAAACGTAATTAAGTCTTATTTTTACTGTGTATTTTTGTAAGATCCTCTTATATTCTGATATGATACAATTCCTCTACTTGTATATAAGTGCTGAAAATAACAAAATGCATAAAATTCCAATGACATACCAGGACTAGAAGCAGGATTAGAAGCATCATCTGGATTTGAAGGACTGGAGGCTCCTGGTGCAATACCTTCATTATATTTTTGAGAAACAAAATTAAGTTAGCACCGAGACAATTTCAAGCTAGCTAGTAGCAACTCTCAATGCAATACCTATATTGACACATAAAGTAGTTTGAAAGAAACTAATGTTTCTTTCATTTGTTTTTCAAACAAGGATTGTACATTGAAGAGAACAATGCTTCTTACAATAAAAATTCAATTATAAAAAAAAAAAAGCATCATCTTTGATTTTGAGTTAAAACTACTATTGTTAAAGAAAATTATTTAGTTTAAAATGAATTGTGTAAAAAAAATTATTATTGTTAAAGAAAATTATTGAATTTAGTTTAAAATGTTTTTCTTATACTAGAAATTAAATTTAAATTTAAAAAAAAATTAAAATGAAGGAGACACACTCTCAATCCTTTTTTGTAGCGTGAATGACCTCGCAAAGTTTGTTTTTTTTGTTCAACTTCACAAAGGTTAATTTTTCGTTCAACCTAACAAATTTAATAGTTATGAATATTATGTACGTAGGACCCAAATGTATCATTACTTCGGTTTAGATGTTCTGATTTGACAATACATATGTAAAATGTTTTTATGTCCCCTTCCTTATGTATATAAAGCCCATTTGGACAACTCACGAATTCATTTAAATTTTCTTAGGAAAAAAGTAAAACTAATAATAAACAAACATGTCTATATTTAAGTTGAATAAATATGACATTTTATACCGTCGTGATTATCTAAAGGAAGCAGGGAAATTTATAAGAAAAACAAAGAGGAAGCATGGAAATTTATTTTAAAAAAAAAAAGAAAAAAGAAATAATTTCATTGTCTGAACTCTGAAATAAAGCAAGGGGACTTTTCACCAACATTAGAACATGGAGAACAAAATATAAACTGATGGAACACTTACTTGGTGACAAAGAACCTTCACTCATTGATGGAGGCATGGACACGGGTACTCCCACAGCTGTCGAATGATGAGAAATTAAGAAAACAAAATTAAAATAGTTTTCAATATGCATATGCAAAGAATTTTCTTTGTTCAATAGAACATAAATAATAGATAGGACAAGTCTAACAATATATTGATCTTTGGATAATGTAGATAAACCTAAGATGGAAAATAAACAAATGTTTTCCGATGGCACCATTAATTAATTAGTTTGAAAACAAATGAAGGTATTTGCAGTTTTTTTTTCATAAACTATGCATAATCTCTTGATGCACGAGGTGGATTTATCAAGATGTAATCACAATAATATATACAGGATAGATAATTTTAAATGCACAATTATTAAATTTTGTTCTGAATTTTATTACTACCATCTCACTACTACACACTAACAATTTTTAGTTAGAAACTAACAAACGTTTTCATTAATATTTTTTTTTTAAAAAATATTTGAGTTGCTTTCTTCTTTTTTAGTTAACACTAAGAAAACAATTGGAGACTAATTTTTTCGAGACAAAGATTGTTGAAATAGGTATTATTTCTCTTAAGTTTTAACTATGTCTTCTTTATACACATGATTAAGAATGAAACTCCTAACAACATGCATAAAGAATTCACTAACTTTCCTGGACTTAAGCTGGTTGAGTTAGTTGGTTGAGTTGCTTTCTTGCTTAGTAATGTATATTAGCGTAATTTTTTAAATAAAACAAAAAAGGGGGGAAAAAGAACTATGTAAAAAGGAGGAAAAAAAAGTGGCATTAACCAATAGAACTCAAAATAAAGGAATTGGAGTTGTTGTCATGGTTGTTATGGGTCCCACAGTACTAAATTACAATAAAAATTGTTATGGTTGGCAGATGGTGGTAGAGAGGGTGGTAGTTCCACGGCTAATTTATTGTCCAATATGGGTAGCTTACACAAACAAACTACTTCTGAGCTGGACATTAAGTCATTATAACAACCAACGAAAATAAATGATAAAGTGAAAGGGTAGTAGTACTAAATTAAGTAGCATTAATTAAGATTTGAAAATATTATAGGTATTTTTTTTTTATATATTCTGTGGAAATATAAAAAAAACAGAAGACTACCCTAAACTGTGGAAATATTATAGGTATTTGAGTATATTTGTGCTAAAATAACTACAAAAATATATAGGGTCTATTTTTAGGATATTGATTAAGAAATTAATAATAATTAAAATATTAAAAGTCATGTTGAAAATACATCAAAAATTGGGGTGGGAAGGGGGCCAAAAAGGCCGATAAATAACAAGTTACAGTATAATCTTTGAAGCTCCGTCATGTACATATATGTAAATATATATTACACCTTAAAAAAGTATTTGTGTAATTGTCACAGTTGTAGTTAAATATATAGTAATAAAATATATAAATTATATTATGGTCACATGTTTATTGAAAGAGTATTTTAAAAAGTGTTTACTAAGATTTTTCTTGTCAATAAAGTTGCTATACTTTTTTGTTTATAAACATGGACATAATTAAATTTATTAGAATTTAAATAATTGATGAAAAAAGAAACATCAGTCCTAAGCAGTTCCCTGTAGAGTGTAGTATTCCATTTCATTATCATGGGGATGAAGATGAGATTTGAAGAAATAGCAAATTAGAAGTTTTATAAATTTTAATACAGAGACAGATTCTTTTATTTTTTGGAAGGATAAGCAGGTAATATTTGACATGAAACAGAATTCACAATGTTAAAACAATGTTACTCCAAAAATTAATTTAGTTTTATGAATTTGTGAATTACTCCGTTGCCTGTTCAATTTGACCTTCCTCAATAATTAAAAAAGCTGTAGCCCCACAGGCTCACACCGATGGGGTCGGTGCATATTATTAATGCATAAAATCTTTTTGACTATGAACAATATTTTATAGAACATTACACCTAACTTATCGGATCTACAGATATAATTAAGTTTATTGACTTATATCTTTCATAGATTTAAACCCTCCCATATTAATAAAGTGATGATATCACATCATTAAAAAAAATGACAAAAATTCAAATCTATTCCTTTCAGCATCACCAATCTTTAATTAAAGGCTAGATTTAAGTGCTAGTAATTTAGTACACACTGTTCACTATGACCCTCAAGCAAAATCCCTCTTCACCTTAGACAACTAGTATAGTACTATTTAGGATTCATTATTTTCCATGATCTACAAGTTCAAAACATGTTCTAACAACATATTTTTCAAATTCAGACATGAAGTAAACCAAGAACCATTGAGGAGATGTTGAAGCTTTACCTGAACAAGTGCTAACAGGGGGAGTGGTCACTCCACAAACAGAGGGGAGTTTGAGGGCTTTGTTCAAATCAATCTTGATGCCAATAGAGTCAGGTTTGCCTAGCAACTCACACAAGCAAATGGGGTTGCTTTCAACCAACCCTGCCAACTCAGGGCAGCACCCTTTGTCTGGCTTTGCCAACTTGCTCCCATCCTCCACATAGGTCAGACAATCTGACATGTTTGTCAGTGCCATGAAGCAGCCACTGCTTTCTGGCGCCGGCGCCGCAGCGGTCTCCGGAGCCGGGGTCGGCGCAGATGTGGCACAACATGCTAGTGCAAGGACTAAAGTGACAATAACTAGCACTCTGGTAGCGACAACGGTGGTGGTGACGGTGGTGGTGGTAGCAATTGAGGCCATTTTGTTGTTGTGATGTACTTTGGTATTTTGATATTCTAAACCTTGTGTATAATAAGATGATGGGTTTGGGAGGAGGGAGTGTGAAATTGAGTGGAGGGGTTAATTTAATTTGGGCATGTGAAGATAGGTAAGTTGTGAAGTTAAATAGAGGGTTTTCTTTCATTTGGAAAATGCGGCCCCTAACTTTTGGTGGCTGAATTTAATGAATTTAACAGCTAACCAACTCTATTTGTGCACCGTCTCTTTCTCTCTCTCTTGGTGATGCAACTTCTATAGTCTGGAAATTAAAGTCGTCCATTACTTGTTCCCAAAACCATGTGTGAACCAAATTATAAGCCTTTTCCACAACTGTGCCTAGTAATGAGGACGGTTAGAAATAGCTGCTATTTTTGTTCAACGTGTTTTAGAAATCTTACCAACAAAAGTCCTAAGAATTTAATGGTGATGCACGGATAGTGTAAAATAATTTTATACTGTCATCCAATAAAAAATTATCGTTGATATGACTTTTAATTTTTTTTTTTGTAAAAGTCAATAAACTTACCATACATGGTAGATTGTAATTGGATGACAATATAAACTATTTTATACTGCCAGTTCATAACCCTTTTTTCTCACGTCCTAAACAGTTAGGCAACATGTAAAATACTTAGTTAATATTTTACACTAGTATAATTATACTAGTATATAAATATAAAAATATTTAATAACTGTTTAGCACTTTTATATAAAATATTTTTATATTTATATACCAGTATAATTAATATTAATATTTTTTGACAAACGATAATCAATGTCTTAAGAACACTAGTTAAAGATTTTTGAAATTTTTTTATTTCTATTTATCTGTTGTTGGCAAAGTTCGAGATCACACTAATTACTATTTTATCAGTTATACCCTTATTTGTCTTCTTATCTTTAATTAATTTACACATGCATTACCAAAGCGGTATAGCTTAGTTGGTTGAACAGGGTGCGTGAATGTTGTAAACATCTTGGTATTGTCTTCGATTCCTACAGATCAAAAAAAATTTACAGAAGCATTTATTATGGAGTGAAAAGAAAAAATGATAAAATAGAAAACTCCACAACTATTTTATTATAATCGAGAAAAATTTACATTTCTTGATTTCTACTATGGATAAAAAAATGATTGGTAATAAGACCAATATTAAGACAGATAAAAAAGAATGGATGTAGCAATAATTTTCAATAAAAAAAAATTATTTATTAATTTTTTAATTAGTGTACTTGAGACATTGGTAATAGGACCCAATAAATATGTGTTGCCTCTTTTCTTAATCGCTGACCTTGTTTTCTTAATCACCTAAGGAGTTTGTTGCTAGCATCCATCAAAACCGTGACACATGTGTATGTGGTCCCTCAAGAATGTTGTCCACTAGTTTGGTAAGAGAGAGAGAGAGTTAAGTTTAATTTGGGGTTACGTTTGATTTCTCTTCTCTTCTCTGTTCTTGGAAGTTGGAAGTAGACGCGTTGGGAGAAGAAGAAAGCATTTATGATGCTAACCTATTGTGTGAATTAATAATTTTTGTCCATTCTGTTGATGGGCATCACATGTTCAGTTCTTTATTTAATTTGTTGTGGTCTGTATATCTGTCATGTATTTATTTTTTATTTTGTTGTTGGTATTTATATTTGTTTATTGATTGGATAAAAATGTGAACACCCCTTTTCTTTTCTCGTTTTGACTAATGCGTCTCCACAGTTTTAATATTTTCCATTGTTTCTCTACAATTAATCAACAATAACTGGTACTAGTTAAATAAATAATTTTTTTATTTATTTTCCAACAAATTGATAGTGAAAACATTTTTCAAATTACGTCAATTGTTATCAATATTGTCTATAAAATCGGACTAATTTTGGCCAAATTTACCCGCTGAACCAGTCAAGTAAACAGTTTGAATAATCCTTTTTTTTTTTTCTACAAGTGTTCAGAGACAATTCTGGTTGGACATGGATATTTTTTTAGCAGAGTTTTTTTTTTTTATCCGTTTTTAGCAGAGATTTGGACACTAATTCATTACAATATGAAGACTAATATTTTTTGCTAAACCCAATTCTCGTTAGATCAAATAACTTATTAAACCAGTTAATTAGACATAAAAATAGTAAAAAGAATTTTTTCTTTTTGAAAGGCTAGTAAAAAGAAAATTATCTGAGCTAGAAATTAAGAACCAGTGAAACTGATTAAAATCAGCGGGTTTTTTTGGTCCATAAAATTAGCGTTTTTTTTTTTATCCATAAGATTTGAAGGCAGAATTAGTTCAACCAACTGAGTTAAACTCTTTTAATAAAATCAGCAGTTTAATGGTCTTAATGTCTGATTTTTTTAAAAAAAAATCTTAGAAAATGTTATAAGCTGGACCGAAAAGGTGAACAATAATGTCCCTTTTATCTATCTACAACAAATGAATGAAATAATGTTGAGAATCAAATTTTTAGATATTATAAAAAAAATCTCACGTAATTAAAACTCCCCGAAAATCAAATGCATTGTTTTTTATTATTGTAACTAGATTTTGACCCATGCGATGCACAGGGTAAACAAAGTTTGTGTGGAGATGAGTCTTAATTTTTGTATTGGAAAAAAATTAAAAATTATGACTGCTATCAAATATGCAAACATTAAAGTTATTTCATTGTTTTTCCATAAAAATGAATAAAAAATATGTGAATGTGTCAAAAAACATGGAATTATTTCATCTTATTCCATTACATAATTGATATAAAATATCTAGAAATTAAATACAAACTATGATACATGCAGTAAGTCTTTGGTAGCAATGATGTATTTGATATTCTTGTATTAAAAAATAATATGAATTAGTTAGAAGAATTTGATATTTTAAAGCATGAAACAATTTAATATTTTAAAACTAAACAAATAAGAAATATATAATGTTTATCCAACATTACCTAAGCCTAAGTCAATTTTTGAAACACCTCTATGTAAATAACAATTGAAGTTGTGTTTACATAATATGACCATCATTGTCGAGTATAAGTATCTTTAAATATTTATGAGTTGCAACTCTTGAAATTAACATAGAGTTGACCATGTGAAAAAACAGATCGTGAAAGATGTCTACTCACATGTTTGAGAGATTGACCTTGACTTTTATTTATAGTCATTGCAAAAGAAACAACCAAAAGGAATTCTTGGATCAGATAATATCAATGATAATCTAGGAATAAAAATCTTTTCCCTAATTTTGCTACCAGAAATTACTTTTGCCTCCAACACATGATTACCTAGCTAATTATGTGACTATTAGTCGAGTCCCATTACACAATCCTGAAGATTGATCTATATTTCTCAATAACATGATGGGAACACCAATCTTTAACTTCAAATAATGTAAATTTATTATTAAAAAAATGGTTGCATAAGCACAATAAAAACAATGTTATAATAATTAGTCAAACGATAACACCAAAGTTATATTTTTTTTGTGCTTGTATAGATGAAACATTCATATCACTTCCTCCATCACAGATATTAACTTAATTAAAACAAATGCTAAATTATTTTTCCTTAACCTATAAATTAATATAGTTAAAAAATTAGTAGATGAATGCAAAATATTATTATCAACTTCAATGGAGTTAACAACCTTTTCAATGGACTCAACAACCTTAAATTCAAGTTCATCGTTGGCATTACAATCCTTATCAAGAAAATAAAAAACAACAAAAATATAAAAAAAAAAACTTAATAACATTTTCAATCTTAAACTGCTCAATCAATTTTTTATTGTGGAACATCTTCTTCACAGTATATTTGTTCCAGTTATGTTCGATGTTTTCATCACTGATTTGTCTTTTGAATAACAAAACTTGGTTAAAAAATTCTTCAAATTCAACTGGACGATCAACAGTTTTCTTGTCCTATTAAGATTAATGATGATATAATATGCAACTTAAAAAATTATGACCACATCAAGTATTATTAAACTAAAGATTTGAACAGACTTTACAGACAAATACTTTTTTATTCTCTTTATTATATCATAAGCCAATTTTCCTAAGAACTCAGCAATAATATGATTGAACAACACAAAACATGTAGAGCATGTATCATCAATTACTGTCAAATTCAATCTCTACCTGTAACCACACAAATGTAGAAGAAATAAATCCACAAAATGTAAAAATAAAATAAATAAAAACTTATTTTAAATGAATTTTAAAAAATAAAATTTTTAAAGTACCTTGGAATTGCAATAACATAATCATCACAATTCTGACAATAGCACTTGGCATTAGCAACGTGAAATGTCTTAAAACACTTATTACACCTTTGATAAGACCAACCTTTACTATTATCAATTTCAATTATAGTAACAAGAACATATGCAACCCCAAGCTGTCATTAAATAAATATTAGTATAAATATTAGATAAGCTAAATACTTAAAGGTGACCAGAATTTAATGTTACTTGTGTAGCTTCCACAACATCTAAGATAGTCATTTGTTTAACTTCAATAATATCATCAGCCAATGAAATTGAAGTGTTGCTACTAATCTGGCTAATAACTTGGATAAGAGATTGACCTTCATTAAGCAACTTGTAATATAAATAAAATAATAAACCTTCTTTAAAAATAAGTTCAAATATAAACACATTAATATTTGTAATTAATAAATACAAATAAACATTAATAAAAGATGTTATATACCTTTTTTTATAATCAACATCTTCTAAACCTGGATTTATCAACAATTTTGTTTCATTAAAGACATTAGATATGTCACTTCTCCCTACAACCAATAAATATAAACTTAACATAAAATTTAACAATTTACATAAATAAATAATATGAATGAGTACAATTTTAATATCGGGATAAAGTAAAACATGTAACAGTACCATTAAACTTGTTTAATTTGCACAATTGAATAATCACCAGAGGAGAACCCAAATGATGAGTGCTTAAAAACTTATCTATCTGGGCCGCAAAATCACCCCAAAGAGTACAAATAATTTTATTGCTCCTATATCAAAGAATAGGACAAATAATTGATACGTATAGAAGGCATAAAATAATTGATTAAAAATTATGAAAGAAATAAGTATAGGATTTATTGTATCTTACTCCAAATCTTCAAGCATAATATCAATACGTGTATTTTTTTTCCAAAGATTGTGCATTATATTATTAAAAAAATAATTAAAATAAAAATTTATAATAATATATTATTTTCATAAGATAAGATTGTGCAATATATTATTAAAAAAATAATTGAAACAAAAATTTATAGTAATATCGTTCTAATAGATTTATTTCAAATATTTGACGATAGAATATATATCTATCCTAATATATATCTATTTCAATTATAATTTTTTATTTTTGTAAAATCAACCGTTACTTTTATATATATTAAGATTAAGATATATTAGTGTAAATAATTTTAACCTTCTACTTAACGTATGATTTTCTTTCTCCTGAAAAACATATTTAAGTTATCATTTTATACATTTTATTAATAAAATTTATATAATTTATATTTATATATTAATTTAACTCTTATTATTAATTTTTTTATTTTATAAGATTAGACGAGGTTAAAAGCACGAAAATAGAAGGAACATAAACTTACAAGGTTGAATAATTAGCCTGCAAAAGCAGAAAACGTAAAGGTGGAGGATCCACATAATACAAGATATCAAGATCCATGCATAGTCTTTTTTTGGCTAACATATTACATATCGTCAACCATGTTGCTCTCCCTATATGGTGTGTTTGTTTGTGATGAAAGAGAACGGAAAATGAGTGAAATGAACAATAAAAATAGATGAGACTCACACTTTTACACTCTACTCTAATTCAAAACTTTCATCTCAATTCACTTTCATTCCATTTCATTCGACTCTACCAAACACTACAATAAGTATGCGAGAATTGAACCTGCATGGATGGAACAATAACATCCCGAATAGCACGCACAGCTTGATACACAACATTTTCAGCTGGACGTACACCCATACAGGGACAGAGGCAGACTTAGAAGCCAGGGGGGCCAACTACAAAAACTAAATCCAACAAATACATAAACATTAATTAAATTTCATATAAAATATAATTATAATTATGTGTTTTTTAAAACAGTTCAAAAATACATAATAGAAAATATACTTATATAATAGAAAAATTAAACATTTTTTAGGACTAAGATCACAAATGTTAATCGTTACGTTTACATGTCAAGAACCTTCATAGTTTTATAAGATATATATGTTGACTATAACTGTTTTTATGAAAAATCATTATTAATTATGTTCTAAATGTTACTAAATCATGTTGGATTATGTTACTGATTAGATTATTTTTTAATGCAATAACCAACCAATAACTATTGAACAAGATTTTGCTTTCACATTAATGAAAAATAAAAGAAAAAGAATGTTGTATATAAAAGGAAAAACTATTAAAAATGAAAATAAATAATATTCAAATATTTTCTCTAAAAGAGGAAAAATGTAATTATCTATATAATCTTTTTATACAAAGAGAAATAGTATATTTGTTTAAAAAGAGAAATGATCTCATTATCTTTACAATAAATACTATCAAAATAGAAATAAAATATTTTATCAAAAACATAAAATAAGATAAATAATACTAGTATACAAATAACACTTATTAAATGTCATTATTTATAATTAAGTTCTTTTAAATATATATAAATAATTACTCTAATATTTAAATATTGTACATAATAACATTTTTTTTTTCATAATTAACATAATAACAATTTTAAAATTAAAAAAGTAAAGGGGGGCCAAGGCCCCCCAAGCTACCATGTAGCTTCGTCCCTGCACCCATCATTGATGAGACGAATAACATCCAACAAATTTGAGTGCACATCATAAAAGCATCATTAACGTGATGAGCTTGTCTTAATCCAAGCCCACCTCTTTCCTTCGGGGTGTAGATAGAAGACCAGGCTACCCAATGCACCTTCCTAGTCAAGGTATATTATATATCACCCCACACAAAATTTCTACACAACTGATCCATCTTGTCACAAAGTGATCTAGGTAAGTACTCCAACTGCATAACATGCATGGGCAAGGCACTAAGGACAAATTTAGTAAGAGTAATCCTACTTGCCAAGTGTAACGACCCATCTTCGTTACAGATTTGTTATACTAAAACATTTATTAAATATTATCATATGAAATTTCAAAGAAATTTTTTCACATTTAACACATATTATATGTACCTACTTTCCTACATATAATGTACATCATCACATCATAAAGGTGTTAAGTCTGGCTTTACAAAACTTAAGTATATATATACATACAATACCAATATAGTCCTCTTTTAAAGGACATTCATAACAATCTAAGTATTTATACATATTTCCTAAGCTGGTCTCCATAATATGTACATATATACTAGAAACAAAAATAGTAGAACTGGAGGATCGTCCAATCTTTGGATCGTCCAATCCAAACGAACAAAAGGATCGTCCAATCTTCAACCTTGACTAGCATGAGAGCCTGCACCATCACTATTACCTGCTCCCGTGTCAATACACGATCATTGCAGTAATACAATACAAACACAAATTGCAAGGGTAAGCTTCTTATAAAAGATAATGATAGAATATACACAAGATACAATCAACATCATTCACACTAAACGTTCAGTTCATTTCATATGTCACTCCATACATCAATATCATCATGCAATATTATGCTGACTCGACTCCATGGAAATTTCAACAAATTTCGGGCGGTCCCCATAGGCCCCACCCCTACCATTAGTCTCACCTTAGACCATTCAGGGAGTCCCTTGAGCCACCATGTGGAGGAAGTGTGAATTTAATCGAATATAGACAAGTGTTGGTATTGGCTTACCTCTGTCAGGTTTGCAAAACCTTCCATCTTTAGGAATTCGCCCACTTGTCTATTCTATATGCCCACCATTGGCCACCACGAAATCCTCCAGCATTAGGTTGAGAGCCCACCTAGCACCCTCAACTTACGTGCCTACCCGCTTGTAATGTCATGTAACAAACCAAACAACTTTGATTGCCACAAGTTCCCTCTATGTTATAAATTCACCATTTTTCTCAAATTATGCTTATGAACTCGTCCAGCAGTTCAATAAGCTCAAGTAAGGCATTATCACACCTTGAATCCTTACTCACAACACAATACCAAATTTAACAAATGGTGAATTTCCTAACATAGTTCTAGAATCAAAGTGGTGGCCTATCCAACATCCTCATTCAATATTTCAAATCTACATTCACAATTATATTATACATCTCAAAGAATGTCAATCGCATATTTAAAATAATTATTTATATAAGAAAACGAATATATATCACATTCATAACAAAACTGGGTCCTGGACTCAAAGCTGAACAAAAGCACCAGAGTTGACTGGACATTGGTCACTAGACGCTGGGTGGGTCACTGGACGCTGGTCAGTTGAATGGGTCATTGGACGCTGGGTGAGTTACTGGACGCTGGTCAGCTGAGTAGTTCATTGGACGCTGGTCAGCTGAGAAGGTCATTGGACGCTCATCAGCTGAGAGGGTCATTAGACGCTGGGTCTGCAGAATCGGACTCTCACAAAAACTTACAACTAACAAAACATCGTAACAAGATTTTCTGCAGAATCTAGGACCTCCAAAAGAATCCCAAGCACCCAAAAACATGCCTCAAAGGTTTAGGGACAATTCACAACACTTACAAGACCATTTTAAATCAAAACAACACATCATGATATTATATTAACTTCAACTTAAGTCACAAATTCAACCAAACCATCAAGAGCACAAAAAAGAGAAAAACTCATTGTATCATAAAAATAAATCTCAAAGGACATCCAAAAGAGCAGAACTCAAATACCAAACACCAGCAAATCATTCAAACAAGTTTAAAGCTTCCCTTACCTAAAGCTCTTGACTCAAACTGTGAAGAAAAGCTAGAGAGGATAACTTTGAGGTTCTCGAGTGATCTGTCCTCAAGTTTTGTTACAGAATCTACTAGTAGGAACCAACTTAAAATTAACTAAGAAATCTCTAGGGAAGAAGAAATTAAACTTAAGTTGAGGTAGGAATCAAACTTCCATTCACGGAAAAGAGAACTTAGAGAGGAAGAAAGATAAGAACGAAGCAGAATGGAAGAACCAGGAAGCTTTGCACGTTTAATAAGGAGATTTGCATGAAATTTTGCTATTTGTCTCCACCCTTCCTCTAAGGACACTCCCTTCTCTTATTATTTTCTTCTACAACTTACTGAACTCACGTAAAAATCCCGAAAATCTCTCAACACACATTCTAAGTCCAACACCTTATGAAAATCTAAGAGTATTACCACAACACATAGCACAACGTAGAGCTTAAGTTAATTATTATATTATTTCAACATAATTTAATTTTAATTTTTCTCTTGCATTATTAGTCAAACACTTAATCATACAATTAGGAAAATCACAACGTCACACCAAGGATAAGGTCCTAGCTTTCTAGTCACTCTTTGTCAACAATGTAATTATATGAATCCTTGGAGGCTCTTTAATGGTGAAGCTTAATCCCCAAATATCCTCCCTAATCCTCCAATTAACATTGTGGGAGAAAAACACCCTAGTTTTATCAATGCTCACCTTTTCTCCTGAGGTATCACAAAAAGAATCAAGACAAAGTAGATATAACCTCAACTTGATCCAAAGATGCCTCTATGAAACGAATTAAATCATCCGGAAAAAAAAAGATGAGAAATCTAAGGCCCTCCACACCCCACTTGAATCAGTTTCCAGAGCCTATTTTTCACAACAACTGATATCATCTGACTTAATCTCTCCATACATAGAACAAAAATATATGGTGAGATTGGATCTCCATGCCTAATTCCCCTGAATGGGGAGAATTCTTCCAATGCTTCACCACTCCAAGGCATAATTATATATAAAAAAAATTTCCTTCGCCCTCTCCCGTATAAAAGTTTTAGAGGGAAACATAATTAAAAAATAATTTCTTGGAGTTATATGTTTGAGAAAATGTTTTCTATTTTCATTTCTGTTTTCATTTTCTGAAAACAATTTTCATTTTCACATCTTCAAGATTTAGAAAATATGTTTGTTTTGATTTCTTGTTTTCTATTTTCTGAATGCAAATATTGAAAATGTGTTTGGTTTAATCAATTTTCATAATGAAATTTATAAAACATTTTGTACATTTAATTTAAAATAATAAGAATATATTAATAATTTTTTTATTATTGAACATTTGATAAATGAAAAATTATATACTATAACGAACACAAAAATTATAATTATTTATTTTATAATATATTTGTAAATAATGAACATATTTAAAATTTGTTGATGAAGAAAATATGACAACTATAAATTGCATGATTATAAAATGATAGAGTGCATGATCTATCTTTCATCTCAACATCAAAAGTGTGTGACAACCCCTTATAATAGTCTCCACCTATAAAGTTGGAAACATCTTTTGTTACTATTCCACATTCACCATGCTGCTTTTAAAAAGAAAGGAAAAAGGTTATTATAAGGTCGTTATATAATGAGTAGTCATTATTTGATTTATATGTTTAAACTTATATTTGCATAAATATAATCAATATCATATGTTAAACAAAACAACCATCATCTAGAAAAATAAAAATATAGAGTCTCCAAGAAAAAAACATCTTCATTTAACAATGCCTTTCAAGATCTACAATAATTTTTTCACATTTGATCTGGAATAGCTTCTCTAATTTGTGACATTTCAATTGCTTGATTAACTTGTACATTGATACCTTGTTGGTCCACCCTTAGACATTCTTTCTCATCCATAATTAAGTCTTCTCTAGCATATTGGCCAAAAAGTTTATCCGTGGCATGTTGCATTCTTATAAAATTGTGTTTAGTGTAACAAACAATAGGAATTAATCTTTGTCTTCTAATAGGATAATTTGGCATCAACTTCAAAATTGAAAATCTTGCTTTTAATACTTCAAAGCACCCCTCAATGACATTCCTCATCGAAGAGTGTTGATAGTTGAATAATTCTTCTTTTCCTCGTGGTCGTCCTCTATCACGAAAACCATGTAAATGATATCCTGCCTTCGAAATAGGGCAAGATAGTCAGCATGTTGGGAAATCCAAAGTTGACAACATAAAATTGATATATAGAAAAAAAAATACCTATTAAATAAAGTAGAAATATTAAAAAATGAAATAATATTATTTACAAAGTACCTCTATGGGACTTCGAAAAATTATTTGTAGGCGTTAAAGCATAAAAAAAATACCCTCGGATTATTTGTTGTCCCTTCCCAACCAGAGTAAAATAACAGGGGCGGAGCCATAGGAAGATAACAGGGCCAGCAACTAAAACATAAAATATGTTTAAACATCTATTTTTAGAAAAATGAAAAAAAAAATGCAAATGTTAATCATGGGTTTGTAATAAAAATGAGTAGCTATATTGACTATAACTTCTTGTTAAAAAAACTATAATTTTTTTATAAAAAAAAGACTTATTTAGGTTTTAAAAATATGCTAAATCAGAATAAATTATATTACTTTCTATTTTATATTTTACAATGATAATATCCAACTAGCTTGAAAGAAGAATTTATTTTCAAATTGGGAAGTATGATAAGAATATTACACTATATCAATGGTTTTTGTCTTACAAAGCAAAATTCAACAAATGTCTGGTACAATCTGATATTTGATTTGTTTCTCAAAGTTTACGCAATGGCATTTGCACTTGTGCACTCAAAGTTGTTAAAGTCTCAGACAATAATAATTAAAAAAAAAAGATTTGTTGGTATATTTTTGTGTGAAAATCTATCGACTGATCAGTCGTCATGCCGGCTGATTACCAACGAGCGATCCATTTAGACGACTAACTCAAAGAAGGGATTCTGCTCCTTGATTGGGTTCCTAGTCCACTCCAAAGAGCTTTCTAGCAGTAGTTGAACAGAAGTTTCTATTGTTATGCTACTCCTATGAAATTTGCAGCAAAGGAAAGTTGTAAACAACTGAAAATGGTTGAAGGAAAGTTGTAAATAAAGCAATAAATAAAGGATAAATGGTTGGAAAAGTTAATTTTTTTTATTGATTTCGTTCAGGCCCTCTTTACATAATGTTTCCTACTATTTATAATGTTTTCTAAGCAAGCATAAATTGTTTACAAGGCAGGCACATCAGCTGTTTACAAGGCACGTCAACTGTTTTCTAATAACTACCCACGATCCTAGATTTTAAAGGGATCATGTGTTACATGATCTTAACTTCTGGTGTTGCTAACGTCTATTGATGCTATGGCCCCATGTTCCTTAAAACTGTTACAAACAAACATATGATATTTTCCACTAACCACTTCTCCTATTTTTTAGGAAATTATGAATCCATATGCATTTAGCCTAGGAAAATATGCTTGCAAGTGCCTTCCATGTTCAAATATTCCTTCCAACTTGGTCTTCCACGAAATAGGTCTGATTCAACACTATTGTGTTAGCCGACAGAAAATAGTCGTTAGCCGTTAGCCAACAGAAATAGTCGTTAACCGTCAGAAACGGCTATTTTAGTCGTCAATCATCTTTAGCACTGGGACAAGCTATTGAGCCACATTAGTCGACGCCCATCGACTGAATTAGCTGTTAGTCGATGATAAACGGCTAGCCTCAATAGCAAACATTTTTAGCGCTAACAGTATATCTTAAAGTGCAAGTTGTCAATCTTGTATGTAATGTTTGCAAGTTTACTTCATTGACAAAGGTTAAAAATATATATCTTTTAATTTCACCAATTATTATAACCAAATCAACATAAAAGAAAGGGTAATAATAGTTATCTATCTATCTGTCTATCTATCTATATCTATCTATCTATATCTATATATTATATGAAACACAGTTGCTGACTAGGACTAGTTGTCCACGTGTCACATTCTGGTGACATTTTATATAATATATTGATTGATTGATATTTCATTCTTAATTTTAGTATCATTAATCAATTAATTAATTATTGATTAACACAATCACAATCTTAATATTTATAAGACATTTAATATATTTATAATTTTCTTTTCATATTTAAATACCAAAATTTTAAAATTATATTTTGTTTAATAATTTAATTAAAATTTTTGTAAAAATAATATTTCCTTAATATTATGATTATGTTTATATTTCATAACTGATAAATAAATATTGTTATTAACTTATTTATACAATTGAGTTAGTATTATAATTATATCAGATATCAATATGATTATATGATTAATTTCCGTAATTAATTAATATGGTTATAAAAGTAGTGAGACTAGGAATTGATGATGGTGAATTTTCTGTGATGGGTCGATACTTGGAGAGATAATTGTTGTAATTTTGAGTGATGTTCATGATAGAGGCATGGTGATGGTTTGATGGTATTGCAATGTTTTTTTATTATTATTATTGTTATGTGTTCTCCTTTATTTTTTATTTTTTTTTATTCTTATTTCTCTTTTTTTTTTCTTAGGCTTACTGTTTGGTCTTTGGTTGTAAGTTTTGACATTATCCTATTGCGGACTAAGAAGGTTTTTTATAATATAAAAACTTATTTTAAAAAATCAACTAATAATAATAATAATAATAATAATAATAATGATACTACTACTACTACTACTACTACTAATAATAATAATAATAATAATAATCATAATGATAATAATGATAATAATAATGATAATCATAATGATAATAATAATGATAATAATGATAATAATAATGATAATCATAATGATAATAATCATAATAATGATGAAAATAATAATAATAATAATAATAATAATAATAATAATAATAATAATAGTAGTAGTAGTAGTAGTAGTAGTAGAAGTAATAATAATAATAATAATAATAATAATAATAATAATAATAATAATAATAACAATAACAACAATAACAATAACAATAATAAGAATAATAACAATAAGAATAATAACAATAATAACAATAACAACAACAACAATAACAACAACAACAACAATAACAATAACAATAATAACAATAACAACAACAACAATAACAATAACAACAACAACAATAACAAGAACAATAATAACAACAATAACAATAACAACAATAACAATAAGAACAATAAGAATAATAACAATAATAATAATAACAACAATAAGAAGAAGAAGAAGAAGAAGAAGAAGAAGAAGAAGAACAACAACAACAACAATAATAATAATAATAATAATAATAATAATGTTCTTAAATAGAAAAGCTCCATATGTCAATCTAAAAAATAATTCCATTTAGAATCTTATCCCACATGGCAACACTACAATGTTTTCTACTTCTTTTTTTTTTTTTTTTGCTTATGTATAATTCTTCAATTCATTTTAATACAAATCGATTAATGAACAATTATTTGCACACAAATTAATTATGGACAACTATGACACACAAATATAAAAATTTATTTTTACTTTATCTTTTGATTGATGAATCAAAATTTGAAATAGACGATTAATTTAAAATGGACCTTTAGTTTTGGCCTAAAAATGGAGTGCTCAATTAATTTATTATCATATTAAAATATTTTTTATTGTCATATTATTTATTTAGTTATTACACATGTTGTCAATTTCAAATAATTTAATAGCATTTTATTGGACCAAATTTAAAATTGATTATTAATTTAAAATTAACAATTAATTTGACCTAAATATGGAATCATCATTAATTTGAATTTAATATGACAAAAAACTTCATTGAATTTTCTTATAAATATCATTTTAAATAAAAATAAATTAACTTTTTTCTTCAAATTCACTCAAAATTAACATCTGTGTCCAATTATAATAACTTATGGTAATTATAACTGTATATATTTTGATTTGAATGAATTAAATAATAGAACTATGTCTTAAAGATTAATTTAAATTGGACAATTATAAATATGATACACTAAATCAGAGAATTTGTTGTCATATTATTATATTAACTTCAATATAAATATATATTTTTCCTTTATAATATCTTCTCACTCAAATTCAGTGAAGACTTTTTTTATTTAAGTAAATTTGAATTTTTCACCTAATTAATTTAGATTCAATTAAATTATAACATATTAAAATTAATTCATGTGTTTGTTTATTTTTTTCTTTATGCACATTAAATTTGGATTTTAAATTATTTAAATGTTTTAATAGTTTTTTATTTTTCATTATTTTAATAATTTAATATAAATATTTATATCTAAATTTCAAATTTATTTTTAAATTGATTTAGATATTAGTTATATTTTAAATACTTTTTCAAATAAAATAGATAATTTCATCACTTAAGTATCTGAAAAAATTAAAATCAATTAAACAAGAATGATAATAAATAAATATAGGGGACAATACTACATATTTATTATTAATTAGTCTTACGTATCTTAAAGAAATAATGAAATGAAGTACTACATATTTATTATTAAATTAATGTTATATATCTTAAAGAATTAATGAAATGAAGTATAAATTGTCAAATAAAGATTAACATAACATAATATATATATATATATATATATATATATATATATATATATATATATATATATGTGTGTGTGTGTGTGTGTGTGTGTGTGTGTGTGTGGTTGATTTGAATTAATGACAATAGATGAATGTAATTCTCAATTGTCATTTTTCACACGTATCTTTCAAAAAAATTAATTAAGTATTTGAAATTTTATTTATATTATTTAATACATGAAAAGACAATAGTTTTTTAAATAACTTTTCATAAAATTATAATAAAAATGTTAAATTGGTGTTTATAAAAAAATATATTAAATTGTTATTTTTTATTTTTATGTTTAATTATAATTTGTCTTTCAAAATATTAAAAAATGTCTCTCCCAAACATAAAATATTACAATATCATATGAAATTTAATACAAATGAATATGATATAAAACATTGCGCTTATATGTCATAATTTAAACATATGTTCTTAAATTTATATTGTTTAATTCATTCACTTAATTTTGTTTCCAATATTTTTATAGGCTATTAAATTAATGAAATCCATAAAAAAAATATGATGTAGAACAATATGTGAGTTCTTTTAGTTAAAATTAATTTTCTTATTATTTTCATCATCTATTTATTATATACTTTTATATGTCTATATATAGAAAAAAATTTACTTCAAAAAAGTGACATTGTGAAATTTAAATTTATAGTTGTATAATAATTTTTTTAAATGAGTTGTATTATAAAATAAACTCATCTAATTATCTTTTATTGTTTTTATTAATGAATAAGTTCCTCATTGTGAAAAGTTGAATTAGTTTTAAATCTTTTTTTAAGTAATATAACAAATTAACAACGTTATCAACATACTTTATACATACAAAAAATTCATCCTCTCCTCAATAAACCTGTGCATCGCACGGGTACTATCTAGTTTATTTGTAAATGCAATCATTTATTTTATAGTCTTTAAAATAATAATTAGATTATAAAAGAAAATATATAATTATTTCTACAATAAAAACTATAAAAAGGAAAGTGATATATTTGTTTTAAAAGAAAAAAACTGACCCTGAAGTTACTTCACACTCTTTACATTCTCTAATCATGCTTTTATAAGGGAGCACCTAATCCCTAAAATAAGGAAACTATCACTTAAAGATAAAGAAGGAAAAAGATAAATTACAACAAAAGATAAATAAAAAACAAATGATAAAAGATAAGATACCATAACAAATAAAATATATGTTATTTACAACACTCCCCCTCAAGTTGGTAAATGAATATCAATCATTCCCAACTTGCCTATAAGCTCCTGGAAGTTACTAGTAGGAAGCCCCTTAGTAAAGACATCAACCACTTGGAGACCTGTAGGCATGGTAGTTAAAATCGAGATCTTACACAGGACCGGGAAGAAGAGTTTGGATCGTAAATCGAGGGATCATAACACGGATCATAAGATCCTACAAAATTTATTAAATTCATATATATGCATATGCTATCATATATATGTGCGTATAAAGTAGTATTAAATGATTAAATCACACTTCAAATACTTAATTGAACTTAAATTTAACAAGATAGAGTCACACAAAATCCAAGCCTAAGTACAAAACAATTAAAGATGAACAATTTTATCATATTGGATAAGAAAAAGGCATGTGAAGGTGAAAAAGATGAACAATTTTCTCATATTGGATAAGAAAGGTGCGATCAAAATTGATAAAGATGTGCTTTTTTATATAAGAAAAGGGCCTGAGAAGAGTGCAGTCCACACAAATAGAGAAGAAAGAATAATCTTGCGTGAGAGAAAGGGACAAGTGTGCGATAGTTTTCTTTTTAGGTGAAAGGGGTAGGTAATTTTTTGGTTTTTTGCCAAAGGAAGAGCGGTAGTTTTATTTTAAGGTGAAAAAAAGGAGCACAAGAGTATTTGGATGGAGAGGGAATAGCGAAATTGGGCTTTGGGCTTAAGTAATTAGGTTTTTTTTTTTTTTTGGTGAAGCAATTATGGGTTAAAACCAGGTCGCAAACCCAACCCATAAAAATCTCCAAACAGACTCGCGAAAAGTGCCATGCCGCGTGCGAGTCTCGATCTTCTACAGCAATCCAATGCGATCCGCCAAAATTGTGACCCAGTTGCGACGCGAGATCGGAGAGGATGGAAAAGATCGTAAACGCGTACGATCTTCCAGAATGCAATTTTGACTACCATGCTTGTAGGGACATGAGCTGTAACAATAAGACCATCATCTAGCTTTTCTTTGATAAAGTGTCTGTCGATCTCAATGTGTTTGGTCCTATCATGTTGAACTGGATTGTGAGCAATGCTAATGGCTGACTCGTTGTCACAAAATAACCTCATGGGAATCTCAAACTTGATATTGAGATCATCAAGAATGATCTTTATCCAAGCCCTTCATATATACCTTGAGCCATAGCTCAAAACTTAGCTTCTGCACTAGATCGGGCTACTACATTCTGCTTCTTACTTTTCCAAGTCACCAAATTTCCCCCCCAGAAACATGCAGTACTAGGAAGTGGATTTTCTATCCGTGACTGACCCTGCATAATCTGCATCAGTACAAATCTCCATAGATAAGGAACCTTCTCTTTTGAATAATAAGCCTTTCCCTGGACTTGCCTTCAAGTACCGGAGAATCCTATCAACTGCTTGCACATGTCTCTCTCGGGGGTCATTCATAAACTGGATGACAATACTGGCTGTATAGGCAATGTCTGGTCTAGTGTGAGATAGGTAAATTAACTTTCCTAACAATCTCTGATACTGAGCCTTTTCCACAAGTGGACTTTCTTCACTTCCTATCTTGTGATTTTGTTCAATTGGAACCCCTGAGGTCCTACATCCCAGCTTCCCTATTTTCTCGAGCAAGTCAAGGACATACTTCCTTTGAGAGATAAAAATGCCTTTCTTGGAATATGCAACTTCTATTCCGAGGAAATACTTCAGCTTCCCTAACTCTTTCATTTCGAATTGGGTAGTTAGTTTCTCCTTTAGGGTCAGTTTTTCTACCCCAGAAAATATAGTTTCTAATTGTCAATCTTGTATTATAGCCATTAGCCGACATAAAATAGTTGTTAGCCGACAGAAATAGTCGTTAGCCATTAGAAATGATTCTTTTAGCTGTTAGCCATCAGAAACAACTATTTTAGTCGTCAATTGTCTTTAGCACTGGGACAAGCTATAGTTCATTGAGCCACATTAGTCGACGCCCATCGACTGAATTAGCTATTAGCCGACGATAAACGGCTAGCCTCAATAGCAAACATTTTTAGTGCCAACAATATATCTTAAAGTTCTAGTTGTCAATCTTGAATGTAGTGTTTGCAAGTTTACTTCATTGACAAAGGTTAAAAATATATATCTTTTAATTTCACCAAGTATTATAACCAAATCAATATAAAAGGAAGGGTAATAATAGTTATTTATTTGTAAATGCAATAATTTATTTTATAGTCTTTAAAACAATAATTAGATTATAAAAAAAAATATAACTATTTCTACAATAAAAACTATAAAAAGGAAAGTGATATATTTGTTTTAAAAGAAAAAAAACATCATTATCTTGACAATAAAGATATAAAATGACAATAAAATATTTTACCAAAAATAAATAAAGGGATAAATAGTACTTAAATATTATTATTTTTATAACCAAACTCTTAAAATAAAAATAATTAATCAAATAATAAAATATTATTTGTTAAAAATTTTAGAATTAAAAAAAATCAGGGGGCCCATCAACGTCTGTCTGTCCGCATTTTGTTTTGAAACAGGAGCATAAGCAAATACAAATGCCCTATCTTTATATCATATCCTTACTAATTTATTAATCAATCTTGTGTTTTGATTTTTCTCTCAGTAACCTATGCTTACACTATTATAGTCTAAAACAAGGCTTTACTTGGGTTCTACCAATCACAACATCACAAACTAAGTTTTATGACAATATGACAAAAATGAAATCCCATCAAGATATAAAAATTCACCTAAATTATATGTAACATCCCGACATAGGGTCATATATGTAATACCAAATTAAATGTAATGTCCCCTACATAGGGTCAATTCTGTAATACCAAATTATATGTAATCACCCATATTATGTAACATCCCCTACATAGGATCAAATCAAATCTCTAATACCAAATTATATGTAATGTCCCCTACATAGGGTCAGATCTCTAATACCAAGTTATATGTAACATCCTTGCATAGTGCCAAATCACCCAAAAAGACCCAATTCTCTCTACAAATGCTCTTTTTTTTTTTTTATCAATTTTGTGAAAACTTGTAAGGGTAGGCATCTCATTTCAAATCACGATTTAGAGTTATGAGTTATAGCCTCTGCATATTTAAAATGACAAACTAACAAACCATCACAAGAAAAAAGAGTAAAAAAAAAAAAAGTGAAAGAAAGAGAAATGGTACCTAGCTTTGATATGATTGTTCGAAATCAAAAATCAATTGAACCTTATCGTAATTATGAAATTTTGAAAAGAAAGAGAGAGATCAAAAACTTATTTAGAACATGAAAAGAGAATAGGGAGAATGGATTGTGCAATTAAGTTGGTTTTCTCAACATATCTGAGTGAAGAAAATGAGATTAGGGCATGGGAGAAGAAAGGGCTTTGAGATGAGAAAGAAGAAAGAGCAGCTGTAGTGCTAGGCCTGGGCACGGACTCGTGTACCGAACCGAATCCGACATATCCCAAATGATTTTTTTGCTTTTGGTCGATTTCAGGTGGGTGATTCGGATACAACGGGTTAATTTCTCGGTTTTGAATGGGTTGCACCGGGCTGATTCGAATTCCAATTTTTGAATCCATTGAAAACCAACCCAACCAACTTTGATGCAATAAATATACGCGGCCTATAAAGTAATAGCCCAATTTCAATACTAGTGTGACCTAATGTATATAAACCTAAACTTCATTCATATACCTAAACGTATTATACTTTGAGCCATAACAACTCCTGTAACACCCTAAGGGTATTACCGTAACTATGCTTAAGATTTATAGAGACGCAAAAATTAAAAACATTTATACGACTTCATCATGCAGAGGCTAACAAATAAACATATAAATTACAACTTAATTCCATGTATTATATAAACACAACTTATTTCTCGTAACATTTACATCATACAACACATTAGGAAAATACATAGAAATATAAAGTAACTAAACTACATCTTTCATGACAATGCCCATGCTCCAATGACACGCGCCATTAACTGTTTCCTGAAAAGGAGGGAAACTTAAAGGGGTGAGACATAATGTCTAAGTGAGTACTCTAGGGACTCTAAGGTTGGGTTAGACTCCTCTACCATAACAACTCGATCATTTGCCTCTCATGGCTTTACCCTTACTGGGTTTCTATTATACTCCATCACTTCTATGGTTGGGTCTACATCCATTAATCATAAAATCTTACCTTTGACTCATCTCTTATACTCGCTTACTACTCTAGTTCATCATCATTAATACCTTGGGATTTATTCTTTAAATAGTAAGTTACTTTTACAACTCTCTCTCTCTCGGTAACTCCACTTTCCTTACTCAGTCTTTACTCCCTAACGCTCACCTTGCATCAGTCTAAGCCCAAAAGCAATATACATACTAGCCCATACTCACATGGTGCCATTCTAGGTACATCTCTCTCCATGCCCTTAAAGAGCCACATCTCATCTCATTACAAGTCTCCACAACAGTTTTACATATTCACAGCATCTCATGACTATGGGTAAAATCATTCACACATCACACAAGTACAAAACAAGGCATACCTGGCATCCACGTCATAAACCACACAAGTCAAACAAACTCACAATAATGTGCATATGCAATGTGATGTTCCTTTCTTTGTTCTCATATACATGTGGTACCAGTAAAACACTTTTGTGAAAGTAGCCTAAGAGTATGTGTAGTCGACGACTAGCCACACCGTGGGCATCCGACACTAACAGTCTCAACCAAGATGATACCCCTAGTAGCTCGTCAAGGTTACCCAGTCTTGCAAGGATACTCCAACTCATGGGATCAACATGAGCTTAAAGGAGATTCCAAACCAAATAACACCCCCAAGGCCAGAACTCAACAAGTTCTTCATGACCTCCCCAGTTAGGTTCATAAACAACTTTTGACACACACACACACACACACACACACACACACACACACACACATATATATATATATATATATCATGTTATGATGCATGATTCACATAGATGTTCATGGCTTCATTAAACCTTACATCAAACATAGTGAGCCCATTCTCGCCCCACATGGACTAGGTCACTCATGGTCAAAATATCACCTGGGCCCATTCTCACCCCACATAGGCTAGGTCACCCATTTCAATGGCATCTACGATCACCTCTTAACTCAAAGTCAAAGACACTTAATACTCAAACATCACAATTCACACTTTAGAGATAATGTAAAACATTCAATGATTGAACAACACTCATAAATCACCATTCAAGTTATAACATCAACACACATGTATTCAATATAATCATTCAATCAAGTCATGTACCTGAAATATATCTTAACCCTATGCCACACATCAATTATAGCATCTATCTACTTTGTATATGATTGGTATAACAACTTTAAGTTTTAGGTATTACTTCTATCATTTTATGTTGCGCATCTATGACCTTTGTGAAGTATAAACATTATATCTAGAGTTATACTAATCATATCAAGTTGTATTTTATCTTGTTTTAAAGTTAAGAAAATTATATAAAACTTCTATGTTGACCTCAAGATCTAGTTTTATCATCTTCTATGCCTAAAATTAAGAACAACACAAACTTATTGCAGAATCCTGACAACTTGACCTTTGCTCACTAATTTGGTGATATCTAGAGTTCTAGAATTCCGATTGGGGTGAAACGAAAGTCATCAGTTAGCTAACATCTAGGGATACATTTCTTATGAAGACACCTAAGCCTAATTCGGTCATCTTCATAACTCTTTTTTCACAATAAAATAACGTTCATGGTTACTCTCTTCACATCTCTTGATTTCCATATCATTCTCCTAAACTATGATAAGATATCTAGTTCTTGAGATAAGATATGAAAATATACTTAAATATCTACAATTAAAACATGATTGAATCTTAAGATGAGATGTCTACAATTCAAACATAATCAATTTATCGTCCCATAATAGAAGACATAATGCTTCAGGTATTCACAACCCGTCCAATTAAAATATAAATGCGAAGAGTAAAAGCATACACCAATAACTAAATAAGGTAATAGCTTAGAAATGATAGGGGAAAGCACTCACGTGGGAAACACGAAGATGATCTCTTATTGACCTGGACGAGCTTGGTGGCGTTGTCCACCACGGCCCCTGCAACAACTCTTACTATGGCTAAAACTTGGGTGTGATTTAAAAACATGATCCCAAGGCCCTATATGCCTCGAGTTTGGAAACTCTAAGAGGAAAATAAAAATAATAACTATGAGGGGCTTTGCTCTTAACACTAAGTCCACTTTATTCTTTGGTGCTCCTAAGGCTTGGTGGTCTCCTATATATATATATATAAGAAGGAAGGGGTTTATGAGATTATTTTGTCTAACGTGGGACTTAAAAGTGTTTTTCATGATCAAGTGGCCTACTTCGAGGTCAAATTTCTCTAAGATAAAAGCCTATTTTGGTTTCTAAGATGAATTGTAGCTTTTTTAGCAAGCTTTCCAATGACGCAAACGGTGCCTCGATTGGATAGGTATAATGACGTAGTCTTTCTAGGGTTTTCATCATAAAACTAACACTTAGACAATTTTTCAAGCATTCTAATTATAAGAACTTAATCTAACACTCCTCTAACACCAACTATAATAACTACAACACTAACATAATTGTATAACAATAACACCAAACATAATATAATATAATAAGGATAATAATAGTAATCTAACATCCACACCAATATAATACCATCACAAACAACAACAACAACAATAATAATAATAGCAACAACAACAACGATAACGACAACAGCAAAAAAATATATAGGACACATGCGCATAGAAAATCACACACATTATCACAACATAGGTACATGCTTAGGACAAAACTAATAATATACAAATAATAATAACAAGGATTTACAGAAAATATAACAGAAGGGTCTTAATAAGGGTTCTCCTTAAGGTATATTACTAGTACTCGAAACTTGGGGTGTTACAGCTTCGCTCTCCTTTCCATAATCCTAGACCCTAGTCCACGACTTTTCACGCAGCAACTCTGGTCTCGTTGGTGAAGGAAAAAAAAAAGCAATTTAAAAAACAAGAAACAAATTTTAAAAGGATTATCAATTAGGCCAAGAGATTTTAAATTGGAATATCAATTAATCTGAAATCTCAAATGATTAAATACAAGTAAGCTTTCAAAATTTTAAAATTGTAAAAAAAACAAAAAAGTAAAAAATAGTTGTAAAATAATATGGCCCAATTAAAAAATATGTTCAAAAGCTCGATAAGGCAAAAAAGCAAAAAGAAAAAATGGCAATAAGCATAATAAGGCCCAAAAAAAATGATTGGCCCAAATATGGGCCCAACCTGATTAAACCCACTCATCTGACCCGCAACCTGCCTAGTATCCGACCCGCCTAAACTGATGATCCATTCGGTCGGAAATATGCCAAAATTTTAAAACGTGCTGTTTGGTTCGAATTGGGCTTTTTGGGCTCGAATCCGACCAAACCTAACCAAAGCCCAGCCTATACGGTGTTGCTCTCATTGAAACGAGAAAGAGAAATGAGAAAGACTATCGTGTGGGCATGGGAGAAGAAAGGGCTTGAGATGAAGAAGAAGAAAGAACAATTGTAGTGTTGCTCTCACTAAAACGAGAAAGAGAAACGAGAGAGAGACTATCGTGTGGTTTAGGGATATTTTCACGTTATATGCCTCTGAATTTTCAACATTTCTGTTTCAAAATACACCAAAGGGAAAGCTGAAAACGGTTCCACAACGTTTTCAAAAAAATGGGCTCAATTAGAAAATGTTTTCTCCAAAAACATTCTAAATATAAAACAAACATATTTTCAATCCTATTTTCTATTTTCATTGAAAATGAAAAAAAATATACAAAGTAAATGCCACCTTAAATTCTTATATTTGGTATGACAATCTTAAAAATTATTTCTAAGAATGGCATTTACTTCACTCATTTTTTGTTTTCTTTTTCAGTAAAAACAGAAAATAAGACTGAAAATATGTTTGTTTAGGTTTTAGAAAACATTTTCTTTAAAAGCATTTTCGGAAATGTGCTTAAAATTGAAAACAAGAAAAAGCTTATTTCAACCAAATCGAAAACACAGTGGCATGTCTTGTAATTATAAGTAGAATGCTTTTTTTTCTCTCTCTCTTCTAAGCTTCTCCTCGGTCTTACGAGCAAAACTCAGTACAAAATTTTGGATTCAACACAAAAGCTACTCAAAGTTGCTTCTACTTAGAATCAATTCTGAATTCTTCTTCAACGTGAAATCAAACATGAGAAAATTTATCCAAAATCAATTCTAGATTCAGAATCAATTTTTCAACGTAAAACTAAACACGCACAATTTCTCCGTTCAATCTATCACCGGATCATCTCCTTCCTCTTCCATAATCTCTCCATTCAATCCATCACCGTTTTCGACAATCTTCCCCCGTCAATTTCATTTTTTGTTGCTAGGAATGTCCCAGCTACAGGTGCACGGTGGTGATATTAATCAACACATGTATTTTTTTAATTTATTTTTGTGCTAAATAATTCATTTAATTTAATATTATTTAGGATATATATAATTTAAATATATCTTTCATTAATAAATTTTAAATATTCTCATTATTTACAAATATATTATAAAATAAATATATTATAAATTTTTGTTCATTAAAATATATAATTTTTTATTTACAAAATGCTCATTAATAATATATATATATATATATATATATATATATATATATATATTCTTATTATTTTAAATTATAACACAAATTGTTTATGATTTTTTAAATCAAAATTGATCAAACCAAACTTATTTTCAATGTTTTTATTTTTAGAAAATAATAAGTCAAAACAAACATGTTTTCTAAATCTTGAAAATTTGAAAATGAAAACTGTTTTTAGAAAATGTAACAAAAAAATGAATATAGAAAATATTTTCTCTTCTAACAATAAAAAAAAAAAGAAAATATTTTCTCAACCAAGATTCGTATAAAACTTAAAAGAATCCCCCTATGTCGATATCCACGTGAATGCAAAACTTGAACTTCCGTTTTTTGCACATTCACTAGTACAACAAAAAAAAGTTTTTTGCATTGATAATTTACATTGTTTCTTAGAAAATTGGTGTTATATGTGAAATAATGACATTTTTGTAATATTGAGATGACTTAAATAATAATTTTTTGGTCCCTATAAAGTAGGAAGTTTTGATTTTAGTCCTTTAAAAATTTTTGATGACGTAATAACAATATTGGCAACCCATTGACTTGCTACATTATCAAGGAGTCTGATAGGACAATCGTGTGTAATTTTTATTGGTAAACTGTGTTTTTAAATCATCATCTGTTAATGACATCAGACTAGTTAAGGAGGGATTTAAAAACATAATTTACCAACAAAAATAATTATACGTGACTGTCCTGTCAGATTCTTTGATAATGACATGACAAGTCAATGGACTACCAACATTACTGTTATGTCATTAGTAACAATGTTAACTGATGGCGTAACAGGGAAGTTGACGGTTCATTGACTTGCCACGTCATCAATGAGCTTAATAGGACAATCACATATATTTTTTCTTTGTAAATTGTGTTTTTAAATCAATTATTTTGAACATATGAGGATTTAAAAACACATTTTATCAAAAAAGAAAAATACATGTAACTACCCTGTCAAACTTGTTGGTGTTAGTGACGTGACAAGCCAATGGACTGCCAACATTGCTGTTACATCATCATTTAACATTGTTACTTCACAACAAAGACTAAAACAAAACAAAAAAAAAATATAATTGATTAAAATCAAAACAAAAATCTTTAAATGACTAAAATAATAAGAGTTTAATAGTGATGCATATCCTTTTACACTGACAGTGTAAAATAGTTTTACAATGCATCATCCTTTTTTCTCAAATAAGAAATCTCCTATTTTATTTTATAGGGAAGAAAAAGTTATTTAAGCTTGGGAGTTGCTTCACATTCACAAAATACTTTGGACAAAAAAAACCTTGTTGAAATTCAAGAATTACAAGTCATGACCCGTGATTTGCACGTGCCTCGCGAATCGCGTTTGTTTCTGGAAATGGCTCCTAAGAATAATGTTGAACAGCATTGCTAGGGTCTGTGTGCAGCTGGACCCAACATCATCATCGCCTTCGCCGCCTCAGCCTCCGCCGCGTCCACCGCCGCGTCCACCGCCGTCGCCGTCTCTACCAGGTAGCTTCCATAGCCATTCTCACTGACCTCTCTTATTTCTCACTTGATTTTAAATACTTCGATTCCTCTAAGTTGCAATTACATGGCTTGTAGTTTTCGCACTCTAACTGTTCGTAGAAATGCCTGTTCGAGGTTTCGCCACAAATAATGTTGTAATCACATTGGTTTGTGTTGTTCAATTCACATAACACAGTTCTTGTGTGTTGGGATTTTTGGTGGCTCGGTGACTAACTCGTTATTGTGAATGGGTCACGAACTTGATGGGATTTATTGGAATTATTGGGCAGTGATGGTCTACCAGGGAACAATAACATTGGGGTTGTGTGAGTTCATGTTGAAGAAGTTCACACTGTTGTTGAAGGTTATTAGCCCAAATAAGAAGCTTGATTAAACGTTTTACTACTGATCCTAAATTGAGTAAAAATTTTGGAAAGTTTGTGAAGTTTGTTCGGTATAGTCAAGTAGGATATGTTTGCTTCTCATAAAATGAATGTATGAAGGTAATTTTAAATATCCCATGTATTTCAGCTTGCCTGGGATGTTTTACCTTGTCATATATAACTGAATTTTGCATTATTTGAAAGGGCACACACCATGGGACTAGAAATAAAGTTTAGTTTGACAGAAATGCATGCACTGTCCCACAGGTTGCTGTTCTAGAGGTGCTATTAAGAATAAATGATGACTAATCTGATTAGCAGTAGAATCTATCCAGAACTCTCAGATCCATGTTTGTCTTGTTGAGTTGCTGTATGATTTGGAGAAAGTCAAGACTCTGCTGTATGATTTTGTCTATCAAGAACTCTTAAATTCATGATTAAGGTTTTAATCTATTATCTTGATTATTCCTGTGTGTATTGAATCTGAACATTTTAGTACTTTACAATTTGTGGATATACTAGCCTAAATCCTCGTTTTCTGCTGAGTTGATATTTTAGTACATTTATCCCTATTTGGTAGGATAAAAATTGGTTAGAGTAATCGTAGAAGGGGTATGTGTGAATTAATATTTTGGATTCTTTAAGGGAAAAAAAACTGAAATAAATATATCTTCTGCAAAAACTTTACATTGTGGGATGGCCAGTTGCATCCTCTGTGGTTTGACCAACTGTCATTTTCCCCTCTAACAATCACTAAAGCTCAACCTTGGTACAGTTAAACCATTTTGCATATTTGGTGAATGAATATTGATTGTGAAGTTTATCCTTTGTCTGCTGAGTATATGCGGCTTACTATCTTGACTTTCTTATTCTTTATGCTACTTGTTCATGTAAATGACCTGGAGGCTGTTTACTAACCCCATATGCATTGCTTCATCAGTGACTTATATACCAACACAAGCTTGTTCATTTGGGTGAATTTTTATTATTTATTTATTTTGTAATTTGTACAAACTGACCAGATTTCACCTGCATGTTTTGCTTCTTACATTTACATCTTTTCACTTTTCTGACATTTTAAAGGTCTCATAATTGTCTGCATGGACAAGATATAATCAAAGGGCAAAATTCATAAAGTAAACTTGTCTAAATCTCAAGTGTTTCATAAATAAGAAGATTTGTTAGAGGAGCAACCAGTTGTTGTATATAGGTCAATTGGTTAATTGCCTGTTTTTGAGTAAATCTTGGATTTCATTCCAGCTTTTATTTGTACTGTAATTTGTGCTTTACCATTATTAATGAACTTAGTATCTATCTACACTGGAAGCAAAGCATAGAATACAATAAGAAAATTAAGTGTGTATTTTAACATAGTCCTGTTTTAAAAATTGTCTGTTAAAGATAATCTAGAACAGAATACAGATAGACCTTGCCAGAGTTATTAATTGTGGCTATAGAAGCGCTATAACAGCATGGTGGTGTGGAGAGGCCCTTGGCCTTTACAGAAGTTTTGTTGCAGAGAGTTCTGGAATAGCAGCCGCTGGCCGTTGTGGCCAAAATTGAAGCTGAAGCTGAACCCATTTGCATGCTATAGTGGCACAATTCTAATGAGTAGCCAAAAACTCTTGGGGGGCGGGGGGGTTAAAAATGAGATTTCACTCCCTTTATAGAGAAAACCCTAATTTACCTAGTTTCCCAGCTTTGTGCGACCTATGTTTTGAAGTGCAACCACCCTCTCTGAATTTTGAAGCACATCCACCCACCATTGCCGGAGACCTCTTCTCCGGCAATTTTGCAGCAACTGCAACCCTCTTGGGTGACTGGGACCTTCTCCTCTGTTCACTGCACCTGCCACATATGGTTTCTGTTTATGGTCACCCTATTTCTGTTTTCCAGCCACATCCAGTGTTTTCTGGTAACATTCCAGCATTTTCCCTGCACCTAAGACATAGACTTTATATTGTTAATTATGAATATGTCATGAATTTTATTTTATTTTATTTTATTTTTAATTTCTGAGCTTTTATACCTGTACAGTATATAAAAAATTTAATAGCAGCCATCCCACTTTGTGCTATCCCACTATAGCATTTTTGGGGTTGATCTGTATGAACCTAGCAAATATACAGTATGGACATACAATTATATGCAGAATACAAAATTGCCAAGCAAAAGAACTAGAATGATGCAAATTTTTCGCGTCTGAGCATAACTACACATGCGTGCAAAGTAAACCAACAAGCAAATCCATAAGATGTTTTTTTTTTAAGTATCTTAGGAGTTTTTATTCATCATGCAATAGCGTCAAAGCAAGAAAAAAACACTTGTTTTACATCAACACTGCTTCAAATCTTCCAGTGTTAACATACTGCAATATCTATATATAACATGGTCAGAATCTTTGCCATTTGATGAAAATACTCTTATAGGTGATTTCAGCACCAAGGACCACATGTCATGATGATTTTCACAGACTGGATCACAAATTGTATTGACTTGTAGATGATAAATAATGATAGACAATCACTGCATTGCTGTGCTTTTCTTTTCTTTTCTTTTTTGCCTTTGGCATGTTATAGAGCTCAAGCCCAATGCTCAGACAGGTTGCCCAAAACCTAATCCATGCATATCAAATTTGACAAAAGTAACAGAACCAAGTGGAATCTGACTTTATGATAAAGAAGATGCAAAGATACGAGTTATATGATTAGGGTTTTGATGAATCTCAGAGAGAATTTGAGGGATAACTTATGGCACAATAATCGAAAGATTATTTTGCTCCTAGTTTCAGTGATCAGAAGCTATTCATTCTTAACATATCCACATTCCACAGGATTAAATTATAGGTTATAATTTCAAGGGACAAAGAGTGGAAGACCAATCCTCAAGTAACTTATAAACTATATATAGTTATGCATATGTTTCCACATTTTCTATGTACGCATAATGATATCTTTGTTGCAACTTTTACTTTAGCATGTATATCAGTATTGTGATAGATGTAACTTTTTTCTGTAGGCACCCAGGTGAGGATTTAATGAATGGTGGTTCTGCATCTAGTAACTTAAGGGCAGCTTTCTCCCATTGTGTACAACAAGTGCGCAGCTATGATTATCATCACTATCTTTGCCTTCTCGAGCTGCCTCCGTCTATGCGGAAGGCTGCATTTGCACTCCGTGCCTTGAATGTTGAAACAGCTAGAGCTATGGATGTTGCTTCAGATCCCAGGATCGGCCTTATGCGCCTTGTATGGTGGCAGGAAGCCATAGACAAAATGTTTGCCAATAAACTGATTGAACACCCAACAGCACAGGCCCTGTCATCTGTGATAGCCGAGACCAAACTCAGCAAGATATGGCTGAAACGATCCGTTGAGGCTCGGATCAATGACGCAAGAAGAGAGGTTACTGACATGTCAGAAACCATTGCAGAGTTGGAGAAATATGCCGAGGACACCGTATCAACTATGCTGTACCTGACACTTCAAGCTGGTGGTATCAAGTCCACTGCAGCTGACCATGCAGCCTCACACATTGGAAAGGCTAGTGGCATTCTCTTGCTCCTTAAATCACTGCCCTATCATGCGTCTCGCAACCGGCATTTTTCTTACATACCGACTGCAATAGCATCCAAGCATGGGCTAATAGTTAAGCACGGAGGTGGTGGGGAAGAGAGATGGGTGGATTCTCGCGAGGGCCTTTGTGAAGCAGTCTATGAAATGGCATCAGTAGCCAATGCACATTTAGAGAAGGCAAGGAAGTTAGCTGAAAGTGTGCCCGCTGAGGCTCTTCCAGTGCTCCTTCCAGCTGTGCCTGCTCAGGTTCTCTTGGATTCCCTAAGAAAGGTCCAATTTGATGTGTTTGATTCAAGGCTAACAAGAGGGGTGCTGGGAATACCACCTTTGTGGTATCAGCTTAAGCTCAAGTGGACTTCATGGAGAAGGAAATACTAACAAGTTACATAGCTTTGCTCATTACACGGGCTCCGGGATTTTTTTTCCGCTTTTATGACGAGTATTTGTTTATTTATTTAATAGTTATATTCGCCACACCTGTTGTTGGCAGATAAAGTGGGCCTGTAAATGGTAAATCAACATTTTATTTCCCATTGATAGTGTATTGTGTTAAAATTATTATTTGAGGGTTTTTGGATAGATTTTATTTTATTTTGTTATACAATGATTGTAATGAGATTAAAACCTATGACCTAATGTTCGGGACATTGTGATATATATGTTTGAAGATAACACGTTTTCAAAATAATAGTGAAATTTATGGTTATATCGGTTAATAATAATTCTGAATTCTAATCAAACAAAGATAGCTCACTGGGTTAAGAGAAAATGTGGATTGCATCAGCAAAGATTAAGCATCGATAAAGTTAATAAATATTTTACACTTATATCACGGTAATAGAAAACAAAGGTACTTCAAATTGCATTATTGTAAATTGGCTTAATTGTACTTTTTGTTCCTATAATTTACTTTTTTTTTATTTTATTTTAGTCTTGTAATTTTTTTTTTAAAAAAAAGTTTCTTCAAATTTGTTATTTTTTTTCCATTGGTACTTGTCGTTAAAATTTTCTAACGACAACTGATGTGGCTAATGATTGTTGACGTTAACAAGAGTCACGACAACAAATGATGACGTTAGTAAGTGTCACGTTAGCAAAAAAATGTCATGTCATGGGTACCACATCAGTAGGGACTAAAAACAAAAAAAAATCATTTATAAGGACTAAAAACAAAAGAAATAATTTACAGAGACTAAAAACAAAACAAAAATATAATTTACATGGACTAAAAGAAAAATAGTGACATATTTACAAGACGAAAAACATTTAAATCTTAAATGAAATATTAATGTAAAATAAATACTTAAATACGTAATAACATATTTTCAAAATTACAAAAGTTCAGCTTGGTCTGTTTTCTTGTTACAGGCTCATTTTTAAGGCCTGATATATCCTGTTTGAAGGTCTAGCTTATTCTAAAAGGTTTTACATGAACATCAACCAAGACACGTTTTACAAAATCACAATGTTCAGTAACAGTTGTAGTGACAAGGAAAAACTATTTTGAAGGTTTGGCCTGCTCTAAAGGCTTACTTACATGACTTGCTTGATTTGAAGGCTTTATGATGGTGGCACCATGCTTTGTTGTTTCTCCAAATTCTCATTGTAGAACTAATCCATGGTGTAATACTTAAACCACCATCAAACCATCACCTATGACTATCACCCAAAAAATCGTAGTGCTAAGACCATATTGCCCTTCATCAAGCCACACTTGGTTTAAATAAGACTGACTTGTTTAAAAAAAAATTAAGGCCAAAGATTGTCTAGTATCCGTCATCGACTATTTGTTAGACTTGACCTAGTCATTTTCAAAGCCTAGCCTAGTATATCAAACAATCTACAAAGGGTCAGACCTTCAAATAGGACAAGCCACATAAGTAGAGTTTTAGGCTAGTCAAACCTTCAAATAGGTTAGGCCAAGCTTAATGTAACACTTAAATACCTTTTTTGTCCTTGTAAATGTCATTTTTTTTAGTCCCTATAAATTATGTTCTTTTTGTTTCTAATCCCTATAAAATATATTCTTTTTTGTTTTTATTCCCTATAAGTTATATTCGTTTTTGTTTTAAGTCCATGTAAATTATATTGTTTTTGTTTGTAGTCCCTATATTATTTTTAGTCTTTGCTAACATGACATTTGTGACGTGACATTTTTTTGCTAATGTAACACTTGCTAACATCATCATTTGCTAACATGACACTTGGTGACGTCAATAGCCGGTAGCCATGTCAGCCACCGTTAGAAATTTTCAAAAGCAAAGACTAATATAAAAAAAATAACGAATTCCAATGACTTTCAAAAAAAATAAAATACAAGGACTAAAATAAAGAAACAACTAAATTATAAGGACAAAAAATACATTTAAACCTTATAAAATTTATGGATTGCAACAAATAAGCATGAGCACGAATTTCAAGAATTCTACTAGCTACTAAACATAATACACAATTTGGCCTTTACACCACCTTTAACAAAAGAAATTAACTCATCAAGATCAAATAGGCAAATTATCTATGATTTTTTAAATACCCAGACCATTTCATAAACAAATCCCTTTGAATTGTTTGTCCTCGCTCTTGATGAATATATATATATATATATATATATATATATATATATATATATATATATATATATATATATATATATGTAATGTTTTTAAAATCATACTGATAATTGAACCAATAAAAACACTAGTCCAGGTTCAAGTTTCAATGATCTAATTATGGTTTAGGGTTTAGAGTTGTAGTAAAAAAAATTATGGTTAAATTGTGGTCGAACAAATAATAATTAAATTTATATTTTAATATTATTTTTTTATAACTTTACTAAAATATAAGTTAATGAACTAATTAATTAAATAATTATTCATTATTAGTTATTAATTTGGAAAAACAAAAGTAAAGCAACACATAACAACCTTAATGTGTATTAAATTTCTTTATTTTAAACATGTTAATTACAATTTCATTACCTTATTACAAACATATATTATTTTCATAACTATTATTAATTAAAATATTTATCAGAAATATAGAGATCAATGTATAAATATTAATATACATCTATAACTATTATAAAAGAAATATTTCCATTTCGTTTCCAATTTTTTTAAGACATCTTTGTCCTTGAACTCAAACATAAATTTAACAATAAATTTAGTTGAAGAAAGGGTTGAAGGAATAAATCAAATTTTAACCACATTTATTTTATCTACTTTAGGCACCAACTATTTTTTCACCTTTTCATTTTTTCTTGTCTCTCTCCAAATTTCCATTTTAGGAGGTGTTTGGTATAAAGAAAGTTTTTAGTTTCTTGAAAATTTAAAGTTGAAAATATTTGTTTCCCATGTTTAGTTTATTTTTTAAAATATAACATTCCCAAGAAACAATGTTCTTAGGAATGTTTTTTAGCTATGTTTCTCACAACATGGTTTTGATGAGAAAGAACGAATATAACTTTTCCAAGTTAAAAAAAGGTTTTACTATGGTAAAAATTTCATATTACTCTTATTATATCATTTAACTTTAACTAGTACTAGATTTTGACCTGTGCGTTGCACGAGGTTAAATATTTGTTATTATATTTATTTGGTAGCATTATATATATAAGACTGTTATAAAGCCAAATTGTTATAATTTTAATTAAATTATAAGGGTAACCATTACTGCTGGAAGAAATAAATGTAAGATACATATTGAATAAAAAGAAGATGTCATTAGACGTTTGTAATTTGATTTTAAACACAACACTAAAACTATAGCTTAAAGTTATATATGAATGGAAAAGTCTCTGATATCACAACTGGTTATATAAACTCTTGCAGCAACATAATCTTGAGCATGATATATACTCCCCGTGTCATTAAAAATGACTCTACAAAAAAGAGAAAAATTTGCTGCATTGAAAATCAAAATTAATGAAATTTAAAAAAATAATGTCAAAACTTTTATGAATAGACTACTTATTAAAATGAATCTAATTGCAAACTTGAAAGATTCGTTCTATTTTGATGAAGCTATGCATGTTGGACATATTGGTAGAAGTTTTCATTTGAATCATGTAAAAAATTCAAGAGTTTTATTGTAACAAAGGCATTCATTCCCATAAGTTGATATTGACCTGCATATTTAAAGTAAACTTCAACAATTTTTGCGAAAATAAGGTCTCCTTTTTCAAATCACATTTATTTTCATCAACTTCATTTTGTATATTAATATTGTAAACAAAATGAAATTTTCATTAGGAATATAAAATACTTAAATGAATGTTAAAAAATATAAGTATAATATTAAAATGATAAAATTACCTCTATTGAATTAATAGTCTTGAATTGACTAATAAAACCACTATTATCTGTCATTTTCTTCATTGTTAAATTTTGTCATTTATTGTCTTTACTAATTTCTACCTTGAATAAAAAGTCATTTTTCAATAATAAATCAAACTTTGGAGGATAAAGTAGAGGCACGTTTGCTTATACAAAAAAAATCAATTTATAATTATTATCATTCATTTTAGATAATAATAATTGATAATAAAAGTAATAACAAATTAATTCAATCTTCCCAAAAACTGAGTTAATACACAATCAAATAAAACAAAAGTTACAGATCCTAATGGGGATTTTTTGGGTGCCCGTTTGGGTCATAACCCAAGTTATGTTTGGTGTAGCATCTTAGCTTCATAGGTAGTGGTTAAAGAAGGTATGAGATGGCGTTTGGGAAATGGTAGTCAAGTGCGCATTTGGAAAGACCCTTGGTTACGTGGCAATGGGGGTTGTTTTGTTTCTACACCTCAAATTATTGACATGGAGGACTCTTGGGTGTGTGACCTTCTAGAACCATTAACTGATACGTGGAATTCTAATTTTATTCAGCAACATTTTAATGCTCACAATGCCAAGCATATTCTGTCATTGCCTTTTGTAGCAAATGATGAAGAGTAAGATTTATTAATCTGGGGTTGTAGTAGAAATGGAGACTATTCTATTAAGTCAATGTATTACCTCATTATGGAGTCTTGGTGGACAATTTACATTTACGTGTTGAAGGGGACTGGTTAGCTATATGGAAGCTGCATATTTCTCATAAAATTCAGATGCTTATTTAGCGCATAGCAAGAGGAGTAATCCCCACTCGTCTTCGGCTTATATCCAAAGGTGTCCATTGCACATCAATTTGTCCTATGTGTGAACAGAACCTTGAATCAGACTGGCATCTTTTCTTTGAATATGCTCATGCTTCTCATATTTGGCAAACTTGCTGGCTTGTGGATAAAACTTCAAGGATTAATTGCTGATGCTAAAAATTTTCATGATGCCATCTTTATTATTATTCAGCATTTAGGTCCCGATTAAAAAATAAAATTGGCAACTACATTGTGGTGTATATGGCATAGAAGGAACGATAAGGTGTGGAATGATAATATGCAGGATCCCATAATTTCGTACAACTTGGGAAAGGAATTCATTTCTCATTGGCAGCAGGTTCGCTCAAAATGCAATGTTAATAATGTTGTTGTTGTATCGGTGGTAGTTGGTTGGTCTAAACCAATAGAAGGTATTTTAAAGTGTAACATTGATGCAGCTCTTTTTCCTGACCAAGGTCTGTATGGTTTGGGTTTGTGTATTTGAAACTATCAAGGGCATTTTATTAAAGCTAAGACAACATGTTTCTTGGGCTCTACCACAGTTTTTGAAGCAGAAGCTATGGCGTTGGCTGAAGCTCTTTCTTGGATAAAAACTCCCAACTATCAACAAGTAATCATAGAAATGGATTGCAAGTATGTTGTTGACAGCATCTCCAGCAACTCAAAATTTCATAGAGTTTGATTTCATCTTGCACAAGTATAGAAGCATTTTACTTCAATCTCAAAACATTCAAGTGCATTTCGTTAGGAGACAAGCAAATCAAGTAGCTCACTCTTTTGCTAGAGCTTCTAGATTTTATGCTAGTCACCAAGTTTATGATTGTATTCCCACTTGTATTGAATCACTTATTTTAAATGAAATGAGATAAGTTGATTCTTCTTCAAAAAAAATAATCACATTAACATGCAATTTGTACCTACAATTTTTTTCATTGTATGTTAGAACAAAGTATTTAAAGACAAATTATTTTCTTAAATGAAGAAACTTATACCTGAGCACTCCAACTACCTTGTTACATTTTTCAAAGTAATGTTTTGTTCCAACAGACTTCCCTTTCTTAAGACAGTTATTGCAAGAATCATAATACCATCCTTTATCCACATCAAAACTATCAATTTTTGCAAGAATAACACACAAATAGTTCTACAAACAAAAAGTGAAAAATGGAATCCAGGGTAGTAAAAATGTAATGGTTGCAAAAAAAAATATGTACATGGACAATATTATGTTTAAAAAATTAGTTAACCTTTATAGTCTCAATGACATCAGATATTGACAGCGGTTGTGTTTACAAAATTTCTTCTTCTAAAGAAAAAGTCTTATGTCTAGACATTTGGCTAATTACTTAAGAAGAAGAAATATTTCTATTTTCTAATATGAAAAAAATATATAATGTTTATTTTATTTTGCATACCACAATCTATCAAAATCATAATTACAGAATGTTGACATACCTAATTTTGTATTTATATACTTCTTTCATGTTAGGATTGATTGAAAGTTTGGAGCCATGAAAAGAATTTGATATACCTCCACTTCTTGAAACATTCACACACACACACATACACACATGTATATAGTTAAAAACATTATATCTTTTAATAGTTAGTTATACAGACATTTTTTAATGGATATTTACCATTGAAAAAGTTTAATTTGCACATTTGCAAAATAATGATGATATTTTCACCAAAATTATTTGAGATAAAAAATTTATTCATTTCCTCAGCAAAATTTCCTTATAAGTTGCATTAAATCCTATTACTCCTATTAAAAATGATACATAAAAATAAATTATCAAATACAATAAAAAATATAAATTATTAAACATTCAACAATTTATTCTTTCCACCAGATGTTTGTTTATCTTGAATGTTATCCTTCTCAACAATATGTCCTACATCTACAAATCAAAATATGAATAGAAATAACAAAATATTAATAATTAACATAATAAACATGAAATTTTGTTTTGATAGTGGTAATAAAGTGAGATTTACAAACCAAACAAAAAATCATCGTCCTGTCCTGCAAGTATGTTTGCAAATGGAAGAAAATCAAAATATGTTTTTGGAATACTCTCTATATCAAACTTAGTACATTTGGTGGTTTGGATAAAACTCAATTTGTACTTATGCTTAGTTTGCTTAAATTTAAACTCTATCTTAGCCACCAAAATTCTTCCATCAAATAAGCATTTTCTTCTACAATTGCATTGTCATATTGATCAATAAGAGTTTTTTTGATAGAAGTATGAATTCGACCTCCCTAAAATGCTATCATTAAATTAGTACGCTTCTTGGATTAGCTGAGTCGAATAACATTTACCATTTTAAGTTATTGCCCATTAAGTACACATATTTTAATGAAAGAAATCTTAAAAAATAAATAAAACTACCTTTTCATCAAGAAGTATAAGTTCAATACTTTTGAATTGCGTAAGATCATTGTATTCTGTTTGCTTTCGCTTACGGATAACTCGAACTCTTATTTTCTACTCAATTGTTTCAGGAATAATATTGTTGATGAAAGAAATTATTGGCTCCATTAATATGAAAAATTAAACAACACAAACATATATTAGATGCTTAAAATTACTAAAATATAAACTACAATTATTCTAGATCTTAGAAAAAGTATGTTGAACGTGCATATTTATAAATATATAGTATTAGTTTATTTTAAAGATATAGTAATAATGCATAAAGTATCCTTTACAAACAAACTAAATCTTCAAAGATTTAAACTCTATGCGTGTATACTTACATTAAGAATAACAATATATAATGAAGCCAGAAAGACAGAGATTAGAAGTTGGAAATAGTATGGTGAACATGTATATATATATATATATATATTTATGGAATTGAATATATAAAGAAAGATTGAAGGGTCTCTTATGGACTTAAATATAGTTTGTGTATTCCAAAGGTCTTTACATCCGTTATTGTATTTATTTCTAATTTCCTTATAACCATTAATATCTCATTATATCTCATTATATATTTCCAATAGAGTTTTAATGACCGATTGAGTTTTCTTGTTGATACATAGAGAATATGAAAGGTTTATTGTTTAAGGTATCCAAAGCTATTCATATCTTATAATGCATGTATTTCCAATGTCTTTATGTCCATTAATATCACTTTATATATGTCTTTATATATTTCTAATAGAGTTTTAATATTGATACATAAAGAATTTGAAAGGTTTCAAGATAGTGAATCCTTAATTATGTTATACCTACACACATTTATTTAAATTTGTAATATTAAATGTTTCTTTATATATTTCCAATGCAGTATTAAAAAGAATTCCCAATAATGAAAAAATAAATAAATTCTCCAATACAGTCTTAAAAGAATATATAGAAGATTGAAAAATTTGAAAAAAAAAAATTATATTTGGTATGTCCAACAATTTAATATACAGTTTTTTAAAATATAATGCAACAATTATTACCTTAACAATTTAATTTAAATTAAAACAATTTTGCTTCTTAACATTCTTAAAATGCTAACCAATAAACATAATAAAATAATTTAATCTCGTGCAACGCACAGTTCAAAATCTAGTATATATATATGACATTTGGTTTGTTCCTACCTGTATAAAAAATATATATGACAATTGAAGAAAAGATGGGCTCTAGAGCCACCTGTTGGACGCCTATATATTTTCAGTCATTACTACGTTTTCCAAAGCAAATTAAAGGTTGTGTGGTCTTATTTATCTCTTCAAATTCAAGTTTCCATTACCCAAAGGCCAAAGCCACTTCATCTCCCTGTACGCCCTCCTACTCCTCCTATTTGAAATACATTTTCTTTCTCCTTCTCTTACACTTTCCTTCGCCTTCCTGGAAAAATGTCGTCGAAACGCAACAAGCCTATGAATCCTGTCGTACTATGGCGTATGTACGAGGACAGAGCACGAACCCTCTCAGACACCATCATATTGTTGCTTCCTCCGCCACTGGAGCTTTGCTGCTGCAGCGGTCGCCGTTGCCTTGGCCGTGCCCTCGATGCCAAGTCGTTTCTCCTACGACTTGACGATCCCCCCAACTATCACAAACTCCTCGTGAAGTGCTTGATTGTCATTTCTGAAAACACACCTTCTATCTTGTCCTTCTTCCTACTCTCCTCTCACTTGTCCTAACATGAGGTACTAAGAAGTGCTACTGTTGTTCTTTTTTTTTTCTTACGTGTCTGCGTTTGAATTAATAAACAATTTACATTTTAGAGGAAAACGCCTTTGGGATTTCAATTATATGCGTGCTTAACTCATGGAATTAGTTGTTTTTTATTTGAAAAGTTTTCTTAAATAAGTGGAAAAAAGTTTTTTTTTCTATTTAGGAATTATTTTTAAGATTTTTTTTAAAGTGTTCAGAAGTATTCTTTTAAAATTAGAAAAGTGTTTTAGATTTTTTTAAAATTTGATAATTTTATTGAATTCCATACCTGCAAGCATATGAGCACACTTTCAAGAGCTCACTTCATGCATCTCGAAACTTTTTTTTAAAGACTATAAATGAAACTAAATACGAACCTCACATGCATTCCATTTTGATCATATCATCTAACTTTTCTTTTCTCCTTAAAAAAGAGTCATTGTGAAGATAATAATAAAACATTTCTCCTTTAATATCACAAAATTTCAAGGTTATTACACTGACTCAAAATTCTATGATTTATGAACATAGAATGGAATAACTAAATGACAAATGTTGTAAACAAAGCCTCATATTCTGTGTATCTAACAATTATTTTATTGGATAATATTATTATTTGGCCTGCTAACACCACAGTAAGGATTGTAGTTTCAGACCTTACGATTGAAGAGGAGAGGAATTGAATAAGACATCACTGTAACTCAATTTATTTATTATTAAAGTAAAACTAAAGCTAAAAGTTACATAATATTGAAAAAAAAATGTCATATAGCCAACCTAACCTCTTGTAGTAACATATACTTCTTTATGATTTGCCTAAGTGTGATTAAAATCTCAATCCCTTTGTATAGTAGATATGATTCTATGAATAGAAGAAAAAGTCCAAGCATTAAAAAATAGAATAAAAAAAAATAGAACTCGAAACTTTTATTCAGATACTAAAAAATAAGATAATTATAAACCTCAAAGATGCATTCCACCTGATGAAAGAGGATTTAAAAAGAAGATAATTTCACGATGATAATATATAGAACATCTATTAGAGTGTATGTAGTTTCACTCATACTACTACCAATACTATTACCAAAATTGTGTCTCTTCAGTTCTTACCAACAAATTGCATTCAAATGGTGAATCCCACATGTCTCACCATAATCATAAAAAATATATTAATTTGATAGATAACCTATTGAAGAATTTTCACAAACCCCATAACATCTTCATCGAAGAGAATTGAAAAAAAAAAAAAAGGAATGATGGATTCAGTAAATATATTTAGAAAGAAATCAAATGGGGAAAGATAAATTTTTGGGGAAGAAATACAAACTTGATTCTAAAGATACAATCTTCATTTGAATTTGAAAAAAAAAAAAGGAAAGATGAATTTAGTGGATATCTTTAGAAAGAAATCAAATGGAGAAGACAATATTTTCCGGGGGAGAAATACAAACCTGATTTTGAAGATAGAGAGGATAAATGATTTTCATTAGGGCGGTTTCAATAGACCAAAAACATCCTTTCATACTGTTACCAAAGTTGCTTAAACGATTTATCTTGATTATTGCTTTGCCTTATGCATCATCTATTATTCTGACTGTTGCTTTGTCTGCTTTAAAAACATTTATTGGGAATATGAATAGTCTTTTTGAATGCATACCTTTAAAAACAGTTATTGAGAATATGAATAGTCTTTTTGAATGCATAAAGGAAGGATTTATTTTTTGAAAATGATGCTTCAATTAAATTTTTTCTTAATTGCCTCAAATATTTATCATTTTCTTTTTTTTTTAACTTCAATATATGAGATACAAAATTACTAAAAAGGACACTTAAAAAAGGCAGGAAAGTTAAAATGTCAAAAATGCCCAAACACATCTACTTTATATATATATATATATATATATATATATATATATATATATATATATATAAAGTTGTGAATCTATGCGATGCACGAATAAATTACATAAGGAATTATATTTAAAAAAATTTTAAAATATTTATTATTTTTTGAAAATTTAAAATAATAATATAATAGATGCTTATGAATTCCATTATATAGGTAAAAAAAAAGGCAATAAATAAATGAGCAAGAACATGAAGATGATATCTCTTATATAATATTGAAAGTTATTTATATGAATCCAGTACAACTTCATTTTGATGACAATAATCTGCATAATAACCTATATGGTTAAGGAGTTTCTAATTTCCAATTGAGGTTTTCTATTGAAAAGATTGTTCATACAAATAGGATGAATATGACTCCAAAAGCTACCAAAGATGAAAGTTAACTCTGAGTTTAATGTTTATATATTCTCTTTGCATATCAATAAAATTAAGATTTGTATTTACTTGTCTTGAAGATTGTCTGCATGTGTTAGTGCAACACCTAGTAATGTCAAATAAGTGTAATTTTTTGCAACCTTATTTTTTTTTATTAATGACTACTATTATCCATTTTTTTTTTGTTATTCCTTTCACACACAATAGACTTAATTATGACTCTTTTTTGCTATTGCAGCACGATATCATCTTATATTATTTGAAAATTATTAGATAATATTCAATTATATTAAATATAAAAGCCAAATATGCGAATAATTTATAATCCTAAACTTTGAAGAGAATAATACATAAATAATTGAAATGACTTCAAATATAAGAAATCCAAAAATGATTGAAAACAATTTAAACATGTATAAAAAGTTGATGATAATAAGAAATTGTATTGTTAAATTTAATATAATCCTTGAAATATTATAAAAGCTCAATTCAACAATCTTAATACAATAAAAGCTCACTTCTCACAATTCACACAATAAAATTTAGAACCAATAGTGCTTAAACCTATTTTAAACATTTTTTTTACATGATTGATATGTCCATCATTTATTATCTCAATAATTCTAGCAAGAATTGAATAGATTTCATCTTGAACTAGTGATTAACATAATTATTTTTACTATAAAATGGTACAATTAAACTATTTTTATAGTTAATGTATAATTTATGGAATAGTTAGTCACTTACTCTAGTAGCATCAATTACACCAACTGGAATAGTCATTCTTCACAATTGAAATATGTCATCAACTATTGACATAGTACTATAGTCATACATTTGGCTAACTGATTAATTTTCCATTAGTAGTCTATTGATTCTAAAAAACAAAATTGTTATTATAAGTGGCAACAATTCAAGGATAATAGGGAGATACCTTAAAATAATACAACACATATTTCTCCTTGTAATATAGGTCTTCCTTCATATTTAAATTAATAAACAACTTTGTTCCATGATAAATATTTAATATGCCATGCCAATTGGAGTTAAATAAATGAAGGACACTTCACATAATGATCTTGATTGTTAAGCATGAAACCATTGAATATCTTTGTTAATGTAAATCACACCTTAAATTTTTTTAGCAATAATGAACAATGTAATGTTAATGTAAATTTTGCTTAAAAATTTAAACATGCTTGCTCTTCTTTTCATTTTTGTTAGTCCCTTTCAAGTCATCTTTCTCATTCTCATGTCAAATGACATCTAACATAAAAAGGTAATGAATTAAGTAGTAACAATAGACTTTAAAATGCAATGCTTTTTTTAGAGACTATGCAAATAATGAGTTATTCATCTATTAGTAACCATTGACTTATACCATAAATAATCTACTGAAAAGCAACAAAATGAAAACAATTTTTTTATATCTTCTATTCCATTTGGTACATTTGGTGCTTTCCATAAATTAAGTTTAAAATTATGCATTGTAGTCCTGAACTTAGGATCATTTTCAACAATCAACAAATTTCGAATGACATAAACAACCCTTCTTCATGCAACCTTTCAAACCTTGGCAATAGACTATATCTTATAATATCACTACCATGTATTCTTCCACACTAAAAAAAATTGTAAAGTAAAACATCATAGTGAATCTATATGCTTTAATATAAAAATTATTTAACTAACCTTTTTTTTTTCAAGCAAAACTATTTCAAGACTATTGGTTTGCATAAGATTCTTGAACTTTAAACTATTTTCTAATCAATTCTTCCATTGACAATTTCTTCTATCATTGTAAACTCAGGTGCCATTTTGTAGAAGAAAAATTAATTAGTAATAATAAAATTAAAATGCAAGGAGATTAAACATTATTTAAGTATGATATATACCTTTCTTTGTAGGAAATTAAAAAAAAAAGTGAAAAAAGGCAGCCTTGAATTAAATACGAAAGCATACAATAAATGGGCTCATAACCTTTTTTGAAATATAATATTAGCAATGCACGAGTTAATTTAAATACTCATCCATTTTTTATTGAACCAATAGTACACCTAACTTTTATACCTAAAAAAAAAAACAAATTTACCCAACTTTTATTTCTATCTTCTTGCCTACAATAACATTTTTTACACTTGACAAAAAATAGCTAGCAATTAAGTAAAATGAGTTTCTAAAAGTCACAAAATAAAACAAGGGAGAAAAAAAATCAACACTAGTAGCTTCAATTTCTACGTTACCAAATAAGTTTATTTATTCCACTGAATGGATTGAAATAAACAATCACGCCTAAAATAAAAATAGACTATAAAGTAGATGATGGATTTGAAAAAAAAAAAATAGAGCAATAGTTGTTAGCTATACCAGAGTGTGGATAGGCAAAGATGTCACACCAAATTTAAAAGTTTGGTCAGACTCAAGATACTTAACTTTCACCATTCACCTTTGTGTTGTCTTAAACCTTTCAGATTCTTTTATTCGAAATCGATACCCATTATTTACATCAAATGCTCTAAATCTTCTTGCTATGTAACTTAGACCTTGTGTAAGGGCTTTTAGATGCTTTAGGATATTAGATGTGAGCTCCAACTCCTTAACCTAATCATTGTTAAATAACAATCCTTACAACCCTATCATAATCATGGTCCATTTATTACTTTTTTTTTCCCAGTAATTTTGATTCAAACATTTTAACCTTTTACTCTTATAAAGTTTTCCAATCCCTTATAAAACATTCACAGGCAAGGTCCTTATGACAACTAATGCCCAAACACATTCTTTATTCTTTAAATATATATATCCCGTTAAATTTAAGCCTTACACGTGATATTCAACATTTTTATTTGAGTTCCATCGATATCACTTTATGCATTGCCTTTTACATATAACAATATTTTAGCAAAAATGATTGCTTGGAAGCAAAGAGACCATAATATAAATATTAAATAAGAAAATATAAAGATTAAAATTGGTCACAAATTTAAACACGAAAATAGAAATTAATTTTTTTTATTTTAAATGAAATTTTCTCCATCAAAATTAATTATTATAATTATTAATTATTGATAATAACAATATTTTCATAAGGAAAGATTCTACAATAACAATAATAGTTATAATTAATTATTAATAATAACATCAATATTTGGTAATGCATAATTGAAAGTTCTATACTTGGATCCATAATCCATTCGAAATATTTAATCTAATTAAATCCTAAATAATAAAAATTCTTATTGAAACTTGATAGTCGTTTAATTATAAATACAATTCTATAATATATTATAGTTATAACAATAACAAAATCATAATTACAAATGTTGTCAAAGAATTGTATACATAAATTTTCAGCTCTCTAGTATGACAACCTGTCTCTTAGGAAATGATACTTGTAACCTAATCACAATGAATCTATAAATCAAGGTTATAAACATATGACTTAAATCTTAATAAATTTGTAACAACTTTACCAAAATTTATGTTTAATCTAACTACATAAGTTATTTTGATTACTTCAAATTAAAATTTATATGATAAATTAAAAAATTTACTTGGAAAGAATTATTGCGTAAAGGTTTTTCAAATATTCTTTTATTGTTAGTATCACTCGTAGAGTTACTATTAATAGAGGTACATCAAACAAATTCAACCATGAGACAAAACATAAATGAGACCTTTAATAACTATATTGGTAGATAGAATATAAATACTTCTTTGCATGAATTGAGAAGCATATATAATCTAATAATATCCCAAGAAAAAATAATAGTAAAAATAGAAGAAAAAAAATGTTGTCACTTATGTGCAGGTATCACATCCTTTTGTATCATTGAACCAATTTGCATTGAGGTCTTCTTCTTTGCTGTATAGGATCTGCAATTTGAACAAACCATAAGCTCTTCAACCTTTTTGTGTGATTTACCTCAATTGTGTGCAAGTAACCTTAAGAACTCTTCTTTTTAGCAAAAGAGAAAAGAAAGAAATTAAACAATAAAAGAAACTCTTCATGAACATAACATGCAAACTCATTTTCAATTTTATAGTCAAATTTGAATTGATAAAAGGAGATAGTAATATATTATACAAAAGTAAACTTAAATTAAAAGTTTAACATGTAAATCATTATTTATTTTTTCTTATTGATTAATCTTAATTAATCTTCACCTAGTGACAATACATAAGTTTCTCTTCCTTACCTAAAAATGCAAAAGCCATTAGACAATGTGACAAAGAAAATAAAATTTTAATATTATAAACCCAACAGCTACCAACAAATTAATAAAAGTAAATACATAATGATACAAAGATATTAAATGAAAAAATAAACAAACTTGTTATAACATATTGATAATATTTTAAAATTGTGTATAGGTGGATTCAGTACCTTCTTCACACTTAGTTCTATTCAAAATTTGAACATCAGTCTATCAATACAACAACATCCCACTTGACATTAAATGATACAAAGATAAAGATTTGGGTAAAAAATCAAGTGAAAAAGTTTCACCGTCGTTTCTTTCCCAAATCAACCTTATTCATGGAAAACAAATATAAAATAAACAAAATAAAAAAATAAAATATAAACAATTAAACAGGTTGTAAACACACAAAGAAAAAGGAATTAATATACTACCTATAAAAGTGAGAGGTCCTGCAAGATTTCAATACTTGCAATAAAAGTGAGAGGTCATGCAACATTTCAATACTTGTAGTATCTATTTTCAGTGCATTTAATAGCATTTTAATGCTAGTATGTGGGTTTTCCCAATCATGCAAAGCATGCTATTAAGATCAAGCATCATGTCTAAATTAAAATTTCATTATGTCATTATTAAATCATCATAACTTTATATATATATATATATATATATATATATATATATATATATATAGCATCACCTCCATATCCATGTTTACTTGCTCTCTAGTAATATGCTTCTATTCTGGTGGGAAGGCATGTTAAAAAAGAATGTCAGCTTTGTCTTTCAATTCTCATTTCCATGTATAAAAGAATTATGAAAAGATTCATTGAAGACACAAAGTGTATATCAAACATAGATCACCACATGCAAGTGTGTTTGCCTAAGCCCAACAGAAGATACGTTCAATGTTTGTTTAGGAACATGTTAGCAAGCCATTACCTTACCTAACATTAACAAAAAAAGGTTAGATATGAAGTCTTGAAATCAAATAAGAAACTTTTGTTTCTAAAATTGTGTTGCAATCATATAATTAAGAAACATATTAAAGACAAAAAAGGTAGGTATAAGATAATTAAATGAAAAATCTTGCACAAAATCAAATGCTACCTATGCCTGGGCATTATTGGATCCTTTATATATACCAGAATGTTAGACACTGGAAGCTCAAATGAACCTTCCACTAAAGCTTCATTTAATTTATGAAAGAAAAAAGAACAAAACACTTGAGAGTTGTTATTAGATAATATAGATTGCAACTATTGAATAAGATGATAACTATGATTGCCATTTACCTTTCTCAGTGTCAAAGCATGTAGTGTACTCAAGTGTGTCCCAATCACTAGTGAAAAATGACATCATTTTTTTGTAATGGAACCTGCATTACCAGAAGCGCCAATCAAAATTTTATTGCAAAATATTTAATAGAAGATTAGAACAAATTAAAATATAGAAACTTTGTAAGAGATAATGGAAAAAAATATAGAGTAAAGAACTCAACACATGTTAATTCGCATCTCTTTGTTATGTAAAATTTTCCTTCTACATAGGTTGTTCAAATAGTCATAATTTGCAACTCAATCAACATTGAAAAAAAACCAACCAATAAAGCTTGCGAAAAAGACTAATAATAGAACAAAAAATAAGCTAACAAAACAAATAGGCTAAAACACAACTAAATCATCTTCATGGCCTTATCCACTACATATAGCAACAACAATCCACATTAAATTCTTGGATTAAATCATAAAAGAGAGAGTAGAGTTAAAGTGTTAATTTCACTCCACAAAATCATATGATTCCACCCATTTAAATTAAAAATTAAAAAATCCACTAAAATTTTTTAGTTTCTACAATAACATGGCACTTTTTTGCAGTAGCCACTGACTCAGGACCAAAAAAAAAAACCCATCTTTGCATTTATTTAATGTACATCATACACTTTATTAACTACAACTAATTTTTTGATCCTACACAATTGAATTATCTCTTTTAGACTCTAGTTTCTTTAAGTGTTATATGCACTACATGTTTTTTATTTATTTACCATTTAACAATTGATTGATTTTTACATATATACATGTACTCATTTTTATGATATTTTGCTATATAAATAGAAGCATAGAAAACACATTGTATTACAATTTGTCTCATTTATATCTAATAACAACATTTATATAATTTTATATTTATATATGCCATGAAAAAGGTTTATTCTTTCCTACAAGTCATTTTCCTTGAAGTAGTACATTCTAAGATATATTAAAAAATAGTAGGTAGTAAGCCCAAGGAGAAATCCTTCTTTACAAAGTCAACTAGACACAAGCAAAATAAGATAACATGTAAATTTATAAATAGCATATTGGAAACACATCAATAAATTTCACTAAAACAATCACAACTCAAGAACAATCAACATTGTAAAAATAATAACATCACGTATCAAAAGTAATAAACAAAATACTTAAAATAGATGAATCTAAAACAATGAATATCTTGAAAAATGCATATCTTGCAAACATAAATAAAAAAGATAGTCACCTTAGAAAATTTGTTACCTACATGACCTATTCTCATTGGTGAAGTGTCTATTATATGTTTCCATACTCCAATTGCTCCAAAAAGTTGGTGTTTAAAATTCCTAACCAATCTTGCCAAAAGAAAGAGAATATAAAGTATTATAAACTAATTACTTGTAAATTCTTGCCAAAATTTTTTTGAAGCTTACTTGTTACCACTACTTCTTTAGAATAGAAAACAAAAAAATATGAAACAAAGAAAAAAGAGAAAATTAAAAATAAAATCTGCAAAAAAAAATGCAACTTTTTGAGTTTTACATACACTTGTTTCCTCAAATTTGGTGAAGTTCTTATAATCAAATGTCAAAGTCTTGCCCGTTGGAACCTGGTAAATCATTACCACACATTATTATGTATAATTCTATGACTAAACTGAGCATAAAATTAATACATAGAAATCATGTTTATTATGACTTATGGAAAGTAAAAAGCTATCAAAAGTTTTTTTTTTTAATTTTAAATTTTAGCCTTAAAATTAGTTGATAGTTGTTTACCGTCTTGAATTTATGCTTCCAAACCACTTAAGATAACTTGAATTGAGTTGAATCATCTAATCAAAATTCACTTGATTTAAAATGAGAATCCAAATGTGTTCGTTGACATATGAAAAGTAGGAAAGAATTAAAGAGAAATACACAATGCAACCAACCATATATGTAAATTGTTTTCTTGGTTGATGGTTGACGTCCAAGAATCACTCTTCCTCAGCTTCTTCCCTTATTTCGGCCTTAGCTTCCATGGTAGATTATGGCTTGTCAAATAAGAGAATGAGAAGACTCCTATGCGAAGAAAATGAGAAGAAGTTATGGTTGGACAAAAAATTAAAATGTTGAAAAGCTGGAAAAAAAAAAGATTGAGATGGTGATGAAAAGAGCTAGAAGAGAAAGAGAAATATACCAATAACCACAATGTGTAGTAAACTCTAATAAATGAAAGGTTACTCTCATGAAAAATAGAAACAATAAACAACATGTTGGACAACCAAAAACAATGCCCATGGGATATGAAGAAAAAAAGAAGAGACTTAATTAAAAAGGACAAAGAATTGAATAACTAAGTAGAAATTCTAGAGTCTTTAAAAAAAAAAGTAGAAATTCTAGAGAGGAAAATGATGCAGAGAGAAAAAGAGAATAGGTGGGTAATTAAATAATCCAAATTCATAATAGAATAACAAAGACAAATTTAATCTTTTAAATAGAAATCTAAAAAGGTGGAAAGAGAATTTTATGTATAGAATTTAAATTAAATATTTTCATGTTGTTGCATTAGGTTGTCCACTCCACACTTTGGAATATAATTTTTCTCAAACAATTAAAGAGAGAGAAGTTGAAATATCAAATTTAAAATCTTCACTAATAAAAAGTTATTAGCTACCAAATACATTAATAAAATCTTTCCAAAAATAGAAAGAATATTAGAAGAGTACTGGGAAAGTCATTACAATAGCTAATCACACATGTAAAAAATTTTGTTGTAATTATTTTTTGTATCATTTATAGAAGATAGATTTATAGATTTTACAAAATCAATTTTAAAAAAAAAATAGAGAATAATTCTTAGGTAGATACAAACCTAACACATCATATTTAGGCACATGCAATTAAAATATTACAAGTCGTTAAAAAATAAAAGTATCATAAAAAAATGTTTCTCTTTCATTATATCCGACGTCTCTTATGCCCATTTTTTCTCCTTCTTCTACACCCCTTGTCAAATGGAATCCATGAAAATGTTGTTCCTTTTGCAGCCAAATTGCCCAACATGGAGAGATGAACATAATTGACTCTTGACTTTGCAAGTTTCAAGTTTTCACAAAAACATTTTTAAAAATGATTATGAATTGTTGGTTTTCCATCATTCAAGTTATTGCATTAAGCTTTGTCTTGTCTATAGGGATAAAAATAGTACCTTATGACTATTATTTGGTTCCTCACAATTAGAGCTAGGCAAACGGGTAAGCCTGTCCGTTTAGCTCGTAAACTGTTTAACCCGTATACCATTAAACCCATCTGTTAAGCCCGCAAAATAAACGGGCTCTATTTTAGCGAGCCTGCAACCGTCCCGTTTAGCCTGCGGACTAAACGGGTCGGCCCGCAACCGGAAAAAAAATTAAAAAAAATTGAAAATTAAATTTTTAAAACTAAAATTTAACAATTTTTTAAATCTTTTTTTTTTTGAAAAAAGCCAAATAATTTATATACATTAATGCATATGCAGCACCTATCACTGAAAATAGAGTCTTGAAAGGAATTTCAATTCATTGAAGGCATTACTTATTAAGGAGTAAGGACTCCACTTATTTACTATCAAATATCAAAATTTTATGCCTAACTTTCTAATTTCTATTCTAACTTCTAACTCTCTCTGTTACTCAACGTCACTTACTAACTCTCTAGTCTCTAGGTTTATTTTATTTTTTTTACTTTAAATTTTATTAAGGTATTCAAATTTTATATTTTTTAAAATTAAAATAGGAAAAGCCCACGGACTACCCGTTTAGCCCGCGGGTTAAATAGGTTGGGCTAAAAAGGCCGCATTTTAAATGGGCTCAAAATAACTCAACTCGTATACTATACGGGCTGCGAGTAAACGGGTAAGCCCGCAGGCCTAAGCCCAAATGCCCAGCTCTATTCACAATTAAACCATAGCAATTTCTAGTTTATATAAATTCCAATTGCTTCTACTCTTAATGAAAAGGATATATTGAACATGAGTCTAAGTTTGGCAACAAGAAAGCCATGAAAACCATGGAAATGACATAGGCATAATGGAAGCCATGGAAACCTCCCGCCAATTCTGTTTTGTTTTCAAAATGGAGTCTTACAGTTGAAAACCTTATGAGTTGGGTTTTCATTATATCAACCACCATCTCTTCATGGAGGCACATAGACTCACATCTTGCCTGTGACGGAGGGGAAGAAGTGGCTGTTGGTGAAGGGTGGGGAGAGAGACGTGGGCATAATAAGAGAGAATGATATCTTTTATTGGCAAATGCTAACTAGTTTCCTAAGGATATTGGTTAAGGGATTCAAAATAGATTTATTTATTTATTAGAATTCACATTGAGAATGCGTAGGAATAACAATAGAGGTGCATTAATGATACTTTTCAATAAAAACTTTCTATTTTGAATTCCTTAATAATGTTCTTGTGACACTAGTTAGCTAGACCCCTTTCTTAATTTTTGTAATGACATATAGTATTTTAATTGAATGTGTCTAAAACTGATGTGTTATGTTTGTGACTACCTAAAAATTACTCAAAATTAAAACACAATTAGTGTCAAGGGCGGACCCAGGATTCAATGACTCGGGGGGCCAAAATTAAATAAATATGTGTAAGCATTAAAATTCATACTATATATATATATATATATATATATATATATATATATATATATATTCTAAAATGATTTAAAAATATATAATAAAGAATACATTTACATAGAAGATATTAAACATATTTTCAAAGACCCTAAATTACAAATGACAATAACCAATTTCATATGTCACCAAGAACTTTAATGAATTTATAATAAAATTTGATATTTACGTTAACTATATCTTTCTTACGAAAATTCCTATTAATCATATTCCAAAAATCTACTAAATTTGAATAAATTATGTTACTCACTAAATTATCTTTTAGGACAATAATAGCTAACAATCATTGAAGAATAATTTACTTTCAGAAAGTTGGAAAATCGAAGAAAAATATTTGTTGTGACAAAGGCTACAACTTTGAAAGCAAACTATGGCAAACTTTTAGTGCAACTTGATATATAATTTGTTTTCCTAAGATTTACATAGCACGCGAGTCTGGATCGGTGAACTAAGATCGAAAGCACAATGGAACCTCACAATGGTAAAAATTAAAAACAAAGACAAGACAAGAAAAACAAAGAGAATATATGAAAATGGTAACAGAAAGATTCAATGTTTGTTGATGTGTTTCAAAATTTAAGTTGTCAATCTTATATATAGTGTTTGTAAAGTTTGACCCATTGGCAATCATTTTATTACAAACTACAATTATTTATAGCTTTTAAAATAATAATAATAATAACACATTATAAAAGAAAAACTATTTGAAAGAAAAATAAATAATACTCAAATATTTTATCTAGAAAAAGAAAAAATGTAATTATCTCTAAAATAATTATTACAAAAGAATAGCATATTTTATTAAAATATAAAAATGATAAATGATACTTAAATAATATTATTTACATACTTAAATTCCCTAAGCAAAATAATTACTTAATATTAATTTTTTTTGAACATTACCTAATATAAATAAACTAAATTGAAAAAAATTAGAGGGGGGCCAAGGCCCCACAATGCTTGCTGTAGGTCTGCCCCTGATTAGTGTTGCTTATGTTTATTTTAGGGTTAATTAAGTTTTTAGTTCCTAAACTTTTGTAAAATTCAGTTTTTAGTCCCTAAACTTTAGTTTGACTGGTCAAGATCCCTAAACTTTTTAAAAATTCGGTTTTTAGTTCATGAACAAAATTTTGACCGGTCAAAATCCTTAAACTTTTTAAAAATTCGATTTTTAGTCCCTAAACTTTTTAAAAATTCAGTTTTAGTCCCTAAACTTTTTAAAAATTCAGTTTTTAGTTCCTGAATTAATGAGATTTTAGGGATTATAAGCCGAATTTTTAAAAAGTTTAGGAACTAAAAATCGAATTTTTAAAAAGTTTAGGGACCTTGACCGGCCAAACTAAAGTTTAGGGACTAAAAATCGAATTTTTAAAAAGTTTAGGGACCTTGGCCAGTCAAACTAAAGTTTAGGGACTAAAAATCAAAATTTAAAAAAGTTTAGGGACTAAAAACTTAGTTAACCCTTTATTTTACTTACTATTATTTTTATAATTTAGTTAAAATGCATTAATAGATAAAAATTATTAAATTTCAATATTATTTAATCATATATTGTCATACATAGTTCACTTAAATAACAAGGAAGAGCAACAAATTTGATTGCCTATGCTCGAACAAGATTGTTTATTATGAAAAATATACGTAGTCTTATGTGAAAAGGAAAATGATTTTTGGTTGCATAATAATGAAAAAAGTGTTTTATGCTTTCGGTGATTTTTTTTTAATTTTCATTTTTTGTTTTGGCTTTTTGCTATAAACCTGTTTTTTTTAATATATTTTCCGATTTCAAAGATAAATACACAAAATAGAAAAAAATAAAAATAAAACAAAAATAATTGTTTTCATTTTTTTTTGGTATAAATAATTGTTTTCACTTTCTCACTATTGTTGGTAGTATAATATTTTTTTTTTGACACAGGTAGTATAATATTTAAAAACAGAAAAAATAAATAAAAATAAAGTGATAATTTTATGATTGAAAATATATAAAAACGGAAAGCGTTAAAAGCTTTAACGTGTCCTTATCTAGTTACCATGTCGGGTTGGTGGCTTTCTCTTTTGTATTGTTGTCTTAGTAACATTGCTGTATTAGTACCAATCGTCAGAAACCCTAATTGCATCAGTGATTGCTCCTTCGGCGACAGTGAGTGAGGAATCATCGCTCTCTCTTTTCTCGATCCACCAATTCGGTGAAGCAGAAATTCCCAATTCCTTTGCTCTGTCTCAAATTGGCCTCTTCACTCCGCCATGGTCAGTTTCCTTTCTCTCTGCTTTGCACCCACTCACTACTTCATTTATCTCAAACCTTCAACTTCACACGCACACACACACACACTATACTTAGGGTTTTTGGTTGTTAATTTGGTTTTTTTTTTTTTTGTTGAAGTCGCAAGCATCAGCATCACACCCCCAAATTTTGAGACTGGGATTTCTGGGTTTTCAACGCTGTTCATTATTTTAACTAATTAGTTAATTAATTAATTGATTAATTATTATTATTATTATTCTGAAGCCATTTTGATGCGATTACTATGGAGTGGAGCGGAGTGGAACACTTAGACTGTTTACTACTTTACTTTGAGAAAACTTTTCTGTTTTTTAATTACAAAACTGCGACATTGTTTTCAATCTATTTGCCTGTTTTTCAAGATTTGTATGAGGAACAGATTGTAAACAGGGTGATAGTTTTGTAATTAGCATGGCCGGCTCAACGTATTTTTTAGGCTTAAAGCGAACTTAGAGGTGATGCCTTTTTAAAAAAATTAGGAGCTTTACAAAAATAAAATAAAAAGTGAATTTTCTTCTAGTAGGATTTGAATCCCATTCATCAATGAAAAAGCACACTGTAGTACCATTGTACTAGATCAACTAATAATAAATATTGTATAAATATTAATACTAAATAACTTTTTTCTTTCTTTCTGGTGGCCTAAAGCAAGGGTTTTGGGCATCCCTGGTAATTAGAAGTGAAATTAGAAAATGAAAACAGAAGTGTTGTGCATTTGTTTTTTGTTTTTTGTATTTTCTAAGTGGCAAGATTAATTAAACAGGTTTTTGATTGTTTGTTTGTGTGCGTGCGTGCGGATTTATGTTTTTGGTTTGGTTGTGAGAGAGATAAGGAGAATGGTGGAAAATTTACCGTGTTTTATTGTTTGTGTTGTGTTTGGCAATAGTCGGGTCGAGGAGGAGGAAGGGACCGGTTTAGGAGGGATTACCCTTCAAGGTATGATGATAATAGGGGGAATGGGGTTAGTGGACGTGACAACCGCAAAAGCAACAGCAACAGCAACAACCCTCCTTCCAGGCATCTTTGGGTTGGGAATCTATCCCACAATATTGTGGAGGAAGAACTCGCTCACCATTTCTTGAGGTATGGACCACTGGAGAATGTGGCATTCCAGCCCGGCCGCAGCTATGCTTTCATAAATTTCAGAATGGATGAGGATGCTATTGATGCCATGAGAGCACTGCAAGATTTTCCTCTTGCTGGCAACCCACTTAGAATCGAGTTTGCAAAGGCGGTCAGTGTTGCCCACCTTTTACTGCTTGTTACTTTTCCAGCTGATTATATGAATCTACTGCAGAAGTTCCGTTCATTTCAGTTCAATTTATTTAATCAAGGCCATAGTATTGACTTAGAAATAAATCAGCAAAATTTGCACAGAGAGAAAAATGAAGGAATACTACACACTAGTTATTGTTTTCCATGTATGGTAATTGATACGGTTCAATTCATCAAATTAAGGTGCTCCAGAATATGCACCTTACTGTTAAGAAGAGCATGGCCAAAAGTTACTTCTTTTAATTCTCAGTTAATAATTCACTCCAAACTGGGCTACAAAATAATAACCCTACTCATCCAACTACTGCCTAATGGATCCATGCAGCATTAACTCAACTGCTTGATACTTCTTCACAAGTCCTGCATTGGTTTTCCACTTTGCTGAATCTTGGGGCAAGAAATGTTTCATGTTGGCCTCTTGGTAATTTTCAAATTTGATGAGATTTTGCAGTACTAATGATTCCAACATCAAAAGTACATATAATTGGTAATCTCAATGGAAGCTTTAGCTAATTATAGATGTAATGCATAACAAATCTCAAATGAAGTTGCCACAGTTCATTTTCAACTAATAATAACTATATCCTTTAATTAGAGAATATAAAGCATCAATGTTTTGCAGAACAAGTCATAACATTTAATTAACAGGACCACATATTTGGTCAATAATAAGTCCAAAATTTCATCCAGCCCACTTATGAGAAATTGCAGCAAGAGGCAGTGATAAATATGTGATGATCTTTGCAAGTGTGTGCAAGTTGCAACATACTGCGACCTTCCATTTTTGGATAATTCTGGCTTTTGTAGCATACATAGCCTACTTAGATGCTTTTATAGTTTTCAGTATATTATTAGTTCTTGTTATTCTTTTAGTGTTTGGTGGAACCTTACTCCTTTCTCATGTCTAGTCATAGAGCTGAACTGCAATTCCAGATGTGTATGTATGTACTTGCATTTGTTTGCGATAAAGCTGTAAACTGTACTTTATCATGCTTGCTTTTATTGATTGATTAATAATTTTGATATGTAGAAGGATTACAAAGGAGGAGAACAATATTTTATTGTTGACAGAAAGAAAACACAGCATAACACAAGGAAAATACAGCAAAGCTAAACAAAAGTAACCTCCAAAGATATCCATAAAACCCAGAGAGAAACAAAAACATAAATAAAAATTCAGAAAATGGGGTCAAACTTAAATTTGAAAATAAGGTTTAGCTTCTATCCAATACAAGAAATAACTGCATGCGTATTGCATTTCCATGAGGCTTTGATCTCGCCTTCCAAAAATATAAAGAAACTTACTGAGGAAACTGCTCCTAAAGGGAAAATTCTATATTCACCAACCGGCACAGCTTAATCCATATGAATGTTGTTAGTGGTCAGTATAAATGTAGGTATCAAATAGTTTTGGAGCTAGAGCAATACATGTACATATACTAAGCAGAAAAAGGGCTTTGTGAAGTCATTGAACATGGAACAGGTCATTAATATTTGCACTTGTTCTGGTGAAATACCTGCATCATTATTAAGATTCATCATTAAAAATAAAAAATCTCAAGAACGTCTGTATAAAGTTCTTTTGTAAGAATCACTATAAACAATGTAAGTATATATGTACTTGCATAGAGCTGAACTGCAATTCCATGCTTTTTGCTTCTAATTTCTGTTTCCAGCAAAACCTCCAAATTCTTTCACTTAATCTACAGGAGAAAATGCTTCCATTATGGTTATTGTCCTTAAACCATTAGAGTATCTAAATTCACCATTATTAGTTGTGTGACAGTATGGCAACTTCATGTTGGTGACTGAGTATTGTTGTCCAATTAAAAGTATGAACTTTGGGTACGGGCAGGAACATACATAACAATATATTAATCAAGAAGGAATATATTCCTGCATTGTGGATGAGTAAGAAAATGAAAGGATTGACTAGAATGCACAATGGAAGAGCAAGAAATTCAAATCCTCCCATCCATAAGTGAGGAAAGACCTGAAAAGCTAACAAACTTATCTATCTTAAGTTTTCTGGAAAATAACATCTGGAAATATATAAATCTTTTAAAATTAAGAATTATGATGGTTCAGTTTGCTATCAAGAGAACAGGGATAGGCATTTATAAAGAATTGTTTAATAACCAAAGATCAAACCTGAACTGAGGTTTATAATCCATCTTGTACATTACCGAATGCGAAAATGAATCACAATTTAGAAACATGAACACATTGGATTTGAATGGGAAGCCAGCTTGCCTTTATTATTTATCTGTATCCATGATTGAAAATACACTCACAAGCATTTACAATGTTGAGCTATCTGTATTTGTTGAAGTTCATAATTTGCCATTTCACTTTAGTTTCATTATTTCAACTCTAACCATCTCAAAAAGGTTGTAAGTACCAACCAACCAAAATGTTAAATCTAAAATCATTAATGAGCTTTCACTTAATTGCTTAGGTTTTTAGGAAAGTTGGTCCTTGACATGATATTAGAGCTTCTTTGATCAAGTGGTCAAGGGTTTGCTTATTAAATTTTAATAAAGGGTACAATAGGCTTGTGCATTGTCAACATTTCAAGTCCAATGGGCTCTTATGAAAGGGGATGTGGTAGATTTAGAACCATGGATTGGCCATTAATGTAGGGTTTGTTTAGTGGTTAGGATAAAAAAGATAGAATAAGATAAGTTATATACCATTTTAATCTATTATTTGGTGGGTCGATAGGATATGATAAGCTTATCTTGTATGCTTATCCTATCATGTTCGTTAGTTCAAAAGTTATCCTAAGAAGTTGGGCTAGGAAAAGTAGGATATGATAGAGATTTTTTCCCCTTTTCACTCATACCTCGTACTTGTGCAACTTCTATAATCACCTACCACAGTTGTTGCCACCATTGCCACAACTCCCACTTCAACTACTATAATCACTATTGCAGATGATTGCTACCACTATTACCATAATTACTGTTGCCATCACTATATGCAAATGTCGTGGTCACTGCCATTATTTCCACCACCATCATCACTATCACCACAAATTGCATCACCAACACTTCTATTGTCATCATCACCTAGTGTTGTCAATTGTGGATTGCAGTAAATGGTGGAAAGCCAATAATATGCTATATCATATAGCAGATAGCATCATGGGCATATAGCAGTCACATTATAGTTGACATGCATGATTATATATTAATTATATATAATATATAATTAAGTTGTATGCAAATAAAAATAAAATATAGAAATATTGGCATAATATTAGCTCAATTGGCTGGAGACTTGCCAAAGATGACAAAAGGATGCAGGACAATGATGCAACCACAACAATGATAGTCAGTGGCGGATCCACGTTTGATGGTGTGGGGGCAATTGCCCCCACAAGTTTTTTTTTTTTTTTTACTTTAATATATTTAAAAGAAAATATTTTTGTCCCCATAAAAAAAATAATGTTGTCCCCATAAGATAATTTTTTTTAAAATGAATGTAAAAAGTTAAAAAAAATAAAAAAGAGTAAATAAATTGATATTAATTTTATCATTTTATTTTTAAAATTTTTGATAATATTGACAATGAAAAAGTTATACAACATTTTTAAAATATAAAAATGTGTAGAAAGCAATTATAATTTGTAAAAATATAAGTATTTTGGATTTTTTTTGTCATGACATTATATATTTTAAAAAAAATTGTAATATTTTTCTTTTATGAAAATATTATAATTTGTTTTGCCCCCACTAAATTTTTTTTCTGGATCCGCCACTGATGATAGTGTTCGCAATAGCAGATGGAGTTGCAATTGCAGATTTGAGAAGTTTTGCTATGCAATAGTGCTATAGCGCTGCTATAGAGACTATTTAACAACACTACCATCACCACATTATCGCCACCATCATTGTCTCTACAGTTAGCATTGTTGTTACCACAACAGTTATTACCACCATTAGCATTATCACCTCCATCACTGCTAGCATCACTACATTGCCAACACCATTATTGTTGTTGTATCATCACCATTGTCTCCATTGACGCTACAATCACTCTGACCACCACTTTTGTAATCGCCATCATTAACACCATTGTCATTGTCGCCACCATTGACCCCACCACCACCACCATTTCTATCATTGTTACTGTAATCACTAATTGCATCACTACCACCATTTTTCATTAGGTTAATTTTGTCATTTGCATATAATTTATATTACTATTTGCTAGTTTATCTTGTTCACCAAACACAATATGAAATTAGAGCTTCTTATGCTCATATGATTTCTTACCATTGTCTTTTCCTTTCATCCTATCTGGACCATTAATGTACCCTTAGTAATTTAAGCTTTTAGGAGGTTTGGTCCTTGTATCCTTGATAGGTAAGAAAGATCATGTATGCCTAAAGATACTATTCAAAGTGCATAAAGTCTTATTTATTTATTTTAGAAAAAATTAAGACAGAAAGGAGAGGTACAAATGTGAAAGGATAAGAAACTAAATAGTAACAATAAAAAGGAAAAAAAAAAACGAGAAACATGCAACAGAACAAGCCAATATGTCTGAAGGTCTAACAAAGATACCCCTTAAGAAGAACTACTTGATCCCAAATGAATCAAGAGGTATTCGATGTCCAATAATAAAGATTCTAGCATTTCATTCCAACTATTTACACCAAATAACCACAAATTGGAAATAGTGTCAGTTTTTTAACACGAAGGGATTGTTGGATGTCCTTAGGGCAAATCCGATCTTCACCAAAAACTCCAAACAAAGATAGGAAATTGTTAAACAATACAAAAACAAATGAGAATTAGTTTCAGAAGTCAATACAATAATCAAGAGACTAAGCAATTAATGGTCTTCAAATTTGAAGTAAATCATTGGCATTAATCTTGTTATAGCCATAGTCCATTCAATTGATTTCCAAATGGACTCATGCAAAAAGAAAGAATCCTAATTTTTACCATTCTATATCCAATACTGAAGATCAGGACGCGCAATATAGAAACTGAGTGAAATAAGGAACTCAATTTTATTGATGTTGATATGAGTTACATTTATAGAGTTGTAGCTGTGAATTTAAATTAAAATAAAACTCTAGAAAGATAATAACTAGAAAGATAAATACATCTAGTAACAAATTTAAAAGTCTAAAAGATAATAACTAGAAAGATAAATACATTCAAAAGTTTGTTGCACTTATGTTGTTCCAATACGCCCCCTTAAGATCAAGTTGCCATCTGCAACTTGAATCTTGGTTGTTAGATATGCAAATCATGTTGATGCTCTTGTTGCATTGTCCTCACGTTGATGACTAGATCGATTAACCATTAAGTAGAAGTCATAACACAAGGCTTAACCACTTAACAGAAGCAAACACGCTTAATCACCAAGCAGAAACTATACCTCAAAGTTTAACTACTTGGCAGAAGCAAATAAATCAATAAGAATGCTTAACCACCATAAGGTAGAAGCAATCAAGCTTAACCATTAAGAGCAAAAGTCAAAACAATGCTTAACCACTCAAGACAGAAGCACAAACCAATGAGAATGCTTAACCATCATAAGGTAGAAGCGATAAGCTTAACCATCAAGAGCAGAAGCCAAACAATGCTTAACCACTCAAGACAGGAGCACAAATAAATGATAATGCTTAATCACCATAAGGCAGAAGCAATAAAGCTTAAGCATCAAGAGCAAAAGCCAAACAATGCTTAACCACTCAAGACAGAAGCATAAATCAATGAGAATGCTTAACCACCATAAGGCAGAAGCAATAAAGCTTAACCATCAAGAGTAGAAGCCAAACAATGCTTAACCACTCAAGATAGAAGCACTAATCAATAAGAATGCTTAACCACCATAAGGTAGAAGCAATAAAACTTAACCATCAAGAACAGAAGCCAAACAATGCTTAACTACTCAAGACAGAAGCACAAATAAATGAGAATGCTTAACCACCATAAGGAAAAAGCAATAAAGCTTAACCATCAAGAGCCTAAGCCAAACAATGCTTAATCACTCAAGACAGAAGCAAACAAAACAACATCCAATGCTTAACCACCATGGACAAAAGGTCCTGGTGTTTTTAATGTGAGTGGGTTGGATTGGATACAGATGCACCACCATCAGAATTGATTTTGGATGGAGGATATGATGTGGTCCTCGTTACATAGGCAAGAAGTTCATTGGCTTCAAGAAGATGAGTCATTTGCTTGTATCACGCACGTATAGTAATTGGCAAAAATTAAATTTAATGGGTAGATTAGAAACAATGGTGAGTGGCCATGAGGAAGAAAAAAAAAGGATTGATTTGGCTGTTAAGCTCTCCTGGCTATGTGATACCATATAGAAACTGAGTGAAATAAGGAACTCAGTTTTATTGATGTTGATACGAGTTACATTTATAGAACTGTAGTTGTGAATTTAAATTAAAGTTAAAACTCTAGAAAGATAATAACTAGAAAGATAAATACATCTAGTAATAAATTTAAAAGTCTAAAAGATAATAACTAGAAAGATAAATACATTAAAAAGTTTGTTGCACTTATGTTGTTCCACTATGCAGAACGTGTAATGCATGACGCACAGGAAATGAAGCATGATGCGCAAACCAATTAAAAAAAATAGTGAACTAGTCTGGGTCACATCCGTTGGTTCACTGGTTTAACCATAAAATCGGTTAGGTCATATTGGTTTATTGACAAATCCTATCCAATAAATGGATCAGATCGTTATATCATCGGTTCTTGGTCCAGCCGATCGGATCGGTCGGTCCAAGTCGGTTTTGAAAACACCGATCAAGGGACCATATCCTTTCAACACCATAAGGGACTATGGTTTAGAGAATTCCCTATTATGCAAATTTCTAAGGAAGTAAAAATCTCAAGAAGGGGCATTATGCAAAAGAGAAATTTTAACAACACATTTTCTAACACTCCAACACACTTATAATTGGTTGATATTTATTGAAAATTATGAAATTATTAGTTAAATTCATTAAATAAGGACTGAGACCTATATTATTTCACGAATCCCAATAAATTTTAGTTAATAATAGTGTGTTTGAACCATTGTTTTGAAAACTGGACCGGATCGGCCGGTTCAACCGGTCGAACTGGGAACCGGTCGGGTGACCGGTCCGTTTACTCTAAAAAATCGGAGTTTCTCAGAACCGGTGAGAACCGGTAAAGAACTGGTCGAACCGGCCCAAAACCGGTGAAAATCGTTGTTAAACCGGTGTACAGAACCGGTTTGAATCAGTCTTTTTTTAATTTTTTTTACATTTTTAATATTTTTTTATTTAATTTAAAATATTTTTATGATAAATAAAATTACATATTTAAATATTTCACATAGATATTAATTATTTTGCCAACTATTATTAATTTTTATCTTATAAAACTTATAATTTGGTTATTTATATTAATTTATAATTTTTTAGATCATGATTTTTTATAATTATATATTATTTTGTTATTTAAAATATTATATAATATTAAAAAATATAAAATTGGTTCATCCACGGTTCAAATACGGTTAGACCATTGAACCTTGAACCAATGCCTTCACCGGTTCAATCACCGGTCCAGTTTTAAAAACATTGGTTTAAACCAATGTTGTTAAATGGCGGCTTCGTGGTGGAATGGCATGGCGAATTTTTTGCCAACCACCATAGGCAATTTTTGAAGGGAGGCCTGCTATGGCAGCACCATAGGCCACAGTGGCGTGTTTATATGGTAGAATTTCGACCTTCTGCCATATTTCGCCATCCACCATTGATAACACTGGATTGAACGAATAGTGTGTTGCTACTATTTCTTTATGCAAAGTAGAAAGAGTATAGGAAAAACATACCTACCCTAATGTCCTCCCAAAATTTAGTACAAGAATCATCACCCAAACCCAAGGAAATAAGAGATCTAAAGGAAACATAACTTTGAGATACAAGTTTCCAAGGGCTAGCATGTGTAGCTTTCACCACTGAATTGGCATCCCACTCATTAGAATGTAAATGTTAGAGATATAGTATAAAAAACAATTAACCAGTCTTCATTTAACAGCTTAAGCTTTTGAGATGGTTCATAATGGTATCAAAGCCTTAAGTGGTTGCCCCCATTTTTCTAATTATAAGTTGAATTTCAGCATAAGGTAGGTAATTTATCCATGCTATAAGCTCAAGGGGCTCTTGCAAGAGGCCTTATGTTAGAGATCTAATATAAAACCATTCATGCATCTTCACCTAATAGCTTTTTGCTTATGGGATAGTTGGATTATAATAGTAAACTACTTTGGAATTCAGATAATGTGATGCCATAAAGTAGTATGTAGAGGAAAAAGCAAAACCATTTTGCTGTCAAAGGCAACATTTATAGAAAATTTCCTAGATCCAAATTTCTCTCTACTTTTTCTCTATATTGAAATGGAGATAATTTTTTTATTTTGGGATAAACTTGAAATGATTTTATAGAGTACATGGGAAATGACAACCTCCGAAAGGCAAACACTAAAACATGTATCATGGTTTCCTCCATTTAAAATTATGTGCAATGTTTTTGGAAATTTGGACTAGGAATGAAGGCATATCATTTTTGTTATAAATGTATAAAGCCTTTCAATTGCTTTAACCTAATGCTTAAACTTTTAAGAGAGTTTGTCTTTGACATATCAAAGCTTCAATGGCCAAGTGTTTAGTAGTTCAATCCTCATTGCTCTTGTTCTTTATGGTTAAATGCTTAAATTAATTTAGGACTGTTAGTGTATATATAGCCTTATAGTAGGCTTTGAGTAGGGCCCCTGCCACCGTTAGACAGCCACAGGTAGTTACTTTCTGTTTGGTCAGTTAGAATTTACCTCTTGTATCTTGCTCTATATATAGAGCCCCTCTGTACATTACTCACAGTCAATAAAACAACTTTTCAGTTCTATACTCCTCTCTCTCTCTCTCTCATAATTTCACATGTTATCCAGAGCTACTAAGATCCACCGCAAACACCTACAACTCCAAATTCGCCATTGGCAAATCCCCAAACTTCGTTGAATCTTCTCCCAATGACTTCTCCAGTCAACTTTTCTTATTCGATCAGCAAAAAGCTGGATGACTCGAATTTTTTGGTGTGGAAACAAGTGGAGCCTATCTTGAAGACTCATTGGCTTCGTCGATTTCTGATTCAGTCAGAAATACCTGCAGTTCCTTTCTGATGAAGATCACGATCTAGGGTTAGAGAACCCTGCATATCGAGCCTGGGAACTTCAAGATCAACTTCTGCTCACCTGGCTTCAATCGTCTCTCGCTGTGTCGATCCTGACACATGTTATTGGCCGTTCTCACTGGTTCCAAATATGGAACAGGATCCATAATCATTTCAACACTCACGAAGGTGAGGGCTGGTCAGCTCAGAACCGAACTCCTCAATGTCAAAAAAGAAGATCGAACGATCTCGGCTTCTTCGAATCAAAGCCATTGCCGCTTGCTTGAAATCCATTGGTGATCTTGTTTAGCTTTAAATTCAAAAATAGAACAGGCCCTAGGAAGTAGTCCAAGTCACCCAACTCTTTAGAGAGAACAGAACACTTAATTGAGTTTGGAAATCAACTGCTGAAGAGCAGATGAGATGGGCTTAGCCTCGGCCATGTTGGTTTTGGCTAAGAGATCTCTGATGTATTTACCTGACCTGGAGTCCTGGACTACTGAATGTTCTCTCTAAGCCTCTGTTTGGAAAGGAGGAATTTGGTGAGAAATTGGGGGAAGAGGAAAGATAGAGGGTGCAAGGAAATTAAATTGGTTGTTTGGTAGAGAAGAAATTAGAGTGGAAAGAAGATAAAAGTGGTGGGTCCCAGCTAAAAAAATTTCCTCACAAATATGGGAAGTGGGTATATTTCCAAATATTAAATCTTAACATGAATTAATGACAATATTAAAATCTAATGATTTTCTTATCAGTTTAATTACATTTTCACATGAAGACAGTATGGTTTTTTTTACTTATACAATCATATTTCTCTCTTCTCTATTTCGTTACTATTTCTCTCTTTCCTATTTCTTTTCCCTCTATTTCTTTCCATTCTTTTTTTCTTCTCTTCCAAGCATATAGTGTAAAGGAGTTGGGTGACTTGGACCATGGTAGTTGATTCGGGATTGAAATTGTGAATCGGAAGGCTCATTTTCTGAATCGTGAATCGAATCGTATCGTGAATCGTAAGATTCATTATCAATAATAAAACATAGCATATACAACTAACAAAAACATATTAAAGCACATATTCATGATCAATAACTAAAAAAACATAACTCTAGGAGCATGAGATGCATGAGTTCTGTTAAATTTGAGTTTGTGAAGCTTTTATTTTGCTAGAATGAAAACAAAGCAATTAAATAGCTAAATAGAGTTCATGCATTAAATGAGTAAGCAACAAATAAAGTAGTGGAGTAATCAAATAGGATAAGTTCAGAAGTGTTCTTTCAATTCCTTTTTATTAAATAATTTAAGCATATATGACTTTTCAATTTTTTCATGAGAATTGGTGAAACAAAACTAAAAAAATATCGAATACTTGAATCTTGTGAATCGTAACATTCAACATGATTCATTCATGAATCGTAAGATTCACATGATTCATTCATGTATCGTAAGATACAAAATCTTTTAAGATTCATCTTAGGATATGTATCGGTAGGCAGTCAAATCGTATTGAATCGTAAGATTCGAATCGTGAATCTTAAGATTCTGATAACTATGACTTGGACTACTTCCTAGGCATTGAAGTTAAGCCTCAACCTGATGGATCACTATATCTTAGAGTAAATACATCAGAGATCTTTATCCAAAACCAATATGGCCGAGGCTAAGTACATCTCATCTCCTATGGTTGGAGGCTGTAAACTGACTAATGAAGGTTCTGACTTATATGATCCATCCTTTTACAGATCAGTAGTTGCATAGTTGGCCCCTTCAATATGCCACTATCATTACTGGAAAGATGACATGGCAAGAGAGATAACTAATTTGAAATTTTGAAAGAAGAATAATGAAAATAAAGTAGAACTTTGAATTTTAGAGAGCTTGGTAGTGGAGTAGTGGTGGGATAGGTCATGAGGATGGTACCCCTTTGGTACCATGTTGAGAGGGAGAAATAATCCGAGAGACATATGATGGAACCTTAATCGATAATCTAAGATATGATCAAGATAATATTGGATTTTTTCATATATTTTACTAGAATGAAATGTCAGAGTAACTTTTTTTTTTTCCTTGGAAATTGAAATTGAGCTTCAGCTATTACTTATTTGTTCCTCTCTGTTCATTATGTCTCTATGAAGACTAAATGAAAACAAAACACCTTCCCTGTCCCTTGCTGAATTCTCTTGCTGTTATACTACGAATTAATGTTTACTGAATCATACATGCATCTGATCCAGATTTGATGGATGTTTTCGTTTTGCTGTGAATGATTAAAATGGTCCATTGTTTCTGTACTATATGTGCTAGGCAGTCTGATACAGCATTGAAGTAGAAAACTAGTTCCTGGTCTTTTTCTCCCTCCCTCCTTGTGAATAGAATTTTTCATATGCTGATATTCTTGGTTCTATGAAGTGATTGATGGACACAAACATATGGGTTGGCTATTTGGTTCAATTAATCTTGAGAAATGGATTGCAGTAGAAATAATATAGAGATCCCTGTATGTTTGATTTCATGTGTACTGAACACCTGTATCGTTATAAACTTAAATAATCAACACATATAGTAGTTCTATGGTGAAAAATTTAAGTACAAAGTATTTTGCATGTTACATGATCCAAATGAAAAAGGTGGACTTACAGTGGTTTGTTTTGTGATATTTTCTTATTTTTTTGCGAATACGGCATCCTAGACTCTGTTGAGTTCAGAAAAGGATGAGATACGGGGATGTTGTTTTCTATTTCAAAATGTAGACAAGAAGCAACTAGCTTGGGAATTTGTACGAGATAGGGTTGTCTTCTGGCATTCCTATCGTTTTCTTCTTGCAAGGTGTAACCGTCAAGGACATTTTGTTGATGTGTACTGAAGAAGAGATTGGAGGTTTGTGTTTAGGCAGTTAGACTGAAAGGCCAATATAAAACTTTGTTGAATCTTCGTAACTAGGGTCAATGATACATTGGCCTTTGATAGAGCCTGGTGGTATTGATTGATCCATGTAGCTGATTTCTACCTTGTGGGATATGATTAAGTTGTACTTGTTCTATTTGAACAGCTTCGGGTGTTTTATTGTCGATGTATTTTGTTTGTCCATTCTTTTTGTTTCTTGTTAGGTCAAGTCTTCATAGTTCAGCTGTGATTATTCTATTAGTAAATTTCTTTTTGTTTAATGTCTTTGTGTTTGATTTGTGCTCAAGTCTTGATGGTGCAATTTTAGTCTTGTTAGTTAATTCTTAGTGCTACAAGATGTTGGATGTTGATAATCATAAATCACTTAAACTTTGTAATTGGCATCTGGTTATGGAATTAATATTTTTCTTTCAAAGTATTAAAATCTAAATGCATGAAATGTATGATAATTTCACAGTTAGTTATGTTCTTAATCACAGGATAAGCCATCAGCAATGCAACGTGATGAAGATTACTCATGGGATGAACGGAACTCGACATTAAGGGGTTCTCCTTTCTCGCAAAGAGAGTTTAGAGGACACCATGGTAGCCCTGAACCGCATTATTCTGATAAATCCAAGCTGAGTGATAAAAATCCAGAACCCAGTGAGGTTCTTTGGATTGGGTTCCCAGCTCAGTTGAAGGTGGACGAATCAATTTTAAGAAAGGCTTTTTCTCCATTTGGTGAGATAGTGAAGATTACTACATTTCCCGGTCGTAGTTATGCCTTTGTTCGCTTTAGGAGCCTGACATCTGCATGCAGAGCAAGAGATAATCTGAAGGGGAAGTTATTTGGGAATCCCCGTGTACATATTTGTTTTGCCAAGAGTGAAACAGGTTCATCAAACAGTGAGAGGAGATCATTTAATGGCCCCCGTTCCCCAATTTACAAGTCAAGTGGGCGCGATGGATCTTCTGAGAACCTCAGACAGGATCGGAGCTTCAATGCAGATCGCAACATTGGTTCTCCAAACCATTTCCGGAATTGGGATTCTGATCCTTATGATCTTGACAAAAGGGGTTCTTCATGGGCTGGTGGAGCTAACACATATGTGCCAAGGAAAGTCGGAGAGAAGGGGAGAACACTAGGAGTATCAGAAGACATCTATGAACATATGAATAGTCCATCAAGAGAAAGACGCGCGCATGTGGGTGATTTTCCACAGAGATTTCCTCAAAAGGGTGCATTCTATGAAGATCTGCGGGCCTTGCCAGATGTTCCCTATCTACGTGAGGCTAAAAGGATGAAGACTGGTTCTCCTCCTCTTGAAAGAGAGATTCCAGAGTATTCTTTCTCTGAGTTAGAAAGACAGAGACGTGTTTTCCCGAGATTATTATCTGATTTACCCCCACACGAGCCTTTTGATAAAGGCTTTGATGCTGGAAATTTTACTTATGGCCAGACTCTTCTTGATCACCCCCCAAATTCACCTCTGCCTAGTTTAGATAGACATGAAGGCTGGAAACCTTATGATAGTTTCCAAGTGGGTCCCAGTGCTCTGCAGTCAACTTATGTTGAGAAGAAAAGATTCACGCCTGAACCTGAACCTGATAGTTCATCTTTAACTGAGTGGAAATGGGAAGGAACCATTGCTAAAGGTGGAACCCCTGTTTGTCGTGCACGCTGCTTCCCTGTGGGGAAAGTCCTAGATATCATGCTGTAAGTATTCAATATTCCTTTCATTTTTTTTATAAAGATTTATGTAGTCTTAGCTTTGATTTTTATTTTTCTCTATTTCTTAGCTAGTCAAATTTTACAAAGACTCATTAGATAAAACTGCTTTTGAAAGGGGTAAAATAACATGGAGATGTGAGAGGGGAAAAACAAAAGAAAAAGAAAATGGCCTCTATTACATGCGACAAATTCTTGCAATCTATTGGCCCTCACTGACCATGGAATTGGGGCAATCTCCCCTCTCCTTAAATTTTGATTACAGGAAAAATGAGGATATACTGATATAGCTAAAATTTGTAGACATTTTTATTTTTATTATCTGAAGCTTATACTTAGACTTTTGTTGAAAACATTGTCTCAGCTTTCAAGTTAATTTTTACTGTACAAGGATATTTTTATGGGTAAATTATACTTCACCTCCCTATAGTTTCACTCTTTTTCTAATAACCTCCCTCTACTCTGTTTTGTCACTTACACCACCTGGAGTTTTGTTTAAGTTGAAAACATTAACTTTTCAGTTAAATCTAATGGCTGTATAACATTTCTCAACTTACCCCCTAAAGGTTTTTTTTATAGGAGGTAACATGTAAAATATGCGGTAACTTCATGCTATGTTTGGATTCATGGAAACGGATGGAATGTAAAGGAATGATACTAAATTAACTGTTAAATATTTTCTGGAAAGTCTCACATCGTCTACCTCAATTACTGGAATGCAGTTTATATACCTGTTGGGCAACTTACTTGATACCAATTGGTTTTAAGATGGAATTTTACAATATCCATATAGGGATTTCAGATAAATGCTCAAGTGCTTTGTTATTTTTTTTATGTAGAATCTGTTGACAGTTGTTTTGTTCACGTACATTATAGTCATTGCTGAAGCTTTTACTGATTTCATTTAATTTAAAGGAATTGAGAGGAAGTCAAGAATTTAGGAAATGTGCAATAAGAGGTAGAAATTAATCTAGTCATCCAAGTATATAGCTAAGTTGGTTTGTTTAACAAACAAGATAATTTTTCTTGAAAAAATTTATTGCAGTTGAGGTGTCTCATGTGTGGCTTTTGAAGTTGTCTAATTATGCATTTATGTTACTATGTTATCAAATTAAACACATCTTTTATTATGCATGCATGTATGCAGCATCTTATTAATGTTCAAATTGAAACTCAATAAAAGTGTTGAGAGGAAAAGAAAACAATAGACAATTGAATCCGGGTGTCAATGTACACAACGGAGAGTGTTATTATAAAATATGGGGAATAAATGAGAGATTAATTATAGATATCCTAATTGCCTAATTACCATAATTATGTAGATCCCGAAATAATGGCCAAAGATACAATATCCAAATATCTAACAATATCCAACAAAATGAATTCATTAGATTATAGAAAAGAACATAATAGGAGGATGAGGAATGCCCCTACAGCAACCAAAGAAGAGATAATGAAACATTAGTTAGCTCAAAAGAAGCTCTCTCATCCCCTTTGTATGTAGACAATAGAAATCTCCCCTCAATAAGCTTGTGCTGACGGCCAAAAGATCAAACTCTGCCACGAAATGGTAGTGAGGGAGAATTCTGATGAATAACTCTGGCATTACAATGCACTCATCAAAATTGCAACCATGCAACCATAGCACACTACCAAAGCAGTTTACTATCATTATTTTCCTCTCAATTGTTTTATGTTGAGTGTTAATGTCAATACATTGATTTCAGACCTGAATTCTTGGATTGCACTGCAAAAACTGGTCTAGATATGCTTTCAAAGCATTACTACCAAGCAGTTGGTGTTTGGGTTGTTTTCTTTGTGCCTGGAAGTGATGCTGACATGGAATGCTACAATGAATTTATGCATTATCTGGAGGAAAAGCAGCGCGCCGCAGTTTCCAAGTTGGACGACAGGACCACCTTATTTCTTGTTCCTCCATCTGAGTTCTCAGAGAAAGTACTGAAGGTACCTGGTAGGTTGAGCATATCTGGTGTCATTCTGAGGTTGGAGAATCCTGGTTTAAATCATGGTCCTGAACACATTCAAAGAGAAATGACAAACGAAAACCTGCTGTCCTATAACGAGAATATTCTGCATCCGAAGTCAACATTTCCTTCAGTGCGTGTACCTACATCCCCATCTATTTCGGAATTGGGTAATTCTGGAATCAGCAATCTTTCATATCTGGGAAATAAATTTGCAGCAGCTCCATCAGTTTCTGATTCAGCTCGTGCCGTGGCAAGCATGTCTGAGTCTCATGATGAAAGAAGTCGCAACTATCCTATTCAACAACGGACTTTTGGACCAAACTGGTCTTCTCAAAATCCGCAGAACTTCTCTAATCGAACTCTACCATTGCAACCATCAGGTGGTGCCGTAGAACCTATTGCTGAAGAACGCCAACCCATCATTCCAAGGGCAGCGCCGGATGTAAATGCGATTCAACATTCCGGTGGAATTTCTGGTATTCCATTTTATGGTGATAGCAAGTTGTCTTACCCAGATATAAGACATTTAGATCCTTTATCAGTGCCTGTGGGAGCCCTTCCACCAGAACAACTTGCACAACTAGCTGCATCTCTTCTTGAGCAGCAGAGGCAATCAGGAAGCTCTTCGAGTACATCTGCATTGGCTGATCCCCGGCAGATTAACAGATTTAGCACATCCGACACCTCATCGAGATTTAGCTCGTCCGACACCTCATCCAGACCACCCGGTCCACCCCAGAAATATGCTACAGAAAATAATCCGGTGAATTCTGATCTCTCAACATCTCAGCTGGGTCAAATGCTACAGATGCAAAAGCAACAACTGATCTCAAATGTGCCTCAGTTGTCACAGATGGTTCAAAGGGAATCACAAAGAGAGGCTAATGGAAATCAGCTGGATAGCAGCTTGCAGGAAGATGCCGATGCAGATCCACAGAAACGTCTACACGCAACACTGCAGCTGGCTGCTGTTCTTCTTCAGCAAATTCAGCAAGGAAAAGGAAGTTGAGAAATTGCCAGGATATATGCTGTTGCTTTCTTGGTTTAATGTCTTTAACGTAAAATGTTAAGAGTTTAATGATCATGCACTGACAGTGTAAAACAATTTTATACTGTCATCCAATCACAAATCACCGTTGATATAACTTTTAGGATTATCATAAAAGGTAACAAACTTATCATACATGGTGGGTTGTGATCGGATGACAGTATAAAATTGTTTTACACTGTCAGTGCATAGTCTATTTTCTCAAATGTTAAAACAAGGATTAATGGTTGTAAGTAGGATGGTCAGATTTTCATTTTATGCATTGCAGTGGCTTGTAGGCAGTGTGACTTGTAGTAGAAATACTGCAGTTCTTAGTTTTTTATTTAAATCAGGCTGTGTCCTTTCTCTTCCATTAAATTATTGTAGGGTTAATTAACTTTTTAGTTTCTCATCTTAGGTGGGTTTCCACTTTTAATTTCTCAAAAAGATTTTGGCCGGTCATGGTCCCCCACCCCTATAAATTTTTCATTATGTTTTTAGTTCCTGTTGTTAACTTTGACCGTTTAGTAATAATGTGGCATCCATGTTAGCATCCACATGGCTTGCCACATGGGCTACCAGTCTGACATGGCAGCCATATGGCAAAATATTATTTTTTTAATTTTTTAAAATTATGAAAATAGTCTTTCATTTTATCTTGATTTCCATTTTTAGTCCCTTAAAAAAAATTGACCGATCTTAGTCCCTTAAAATTTTTTCGTTTGTGTTTTTAGTTCCTCTGTTAACTTAGACCGTTAAACTTAATAATTAATAAATTATTATTTATACATAAATAATATGTACTCAACATTGTGCTACATTTTGAATTAAAACACTTCGGTTGAAGTTACGGTAATGTATTATGTTGTGCAAATGACACATGCTTTTAAACAATGGCATGTTGAAGACGACTTATAATGGTTGTCAGTGAGAAGTACTATTATTGAAGTTGTATTGCCATTATATGCCATCACAATCATACTTGAAATGTCATTACCATACCACCTTAATATCTCCTTACACTACCACATATGTGATACATTAAAAATATTGCATTATGCCATCATGATACATATTACCTTGAGTAACGTTAAAAACTATTTCCACTCCTCCTTTATACTAATACACTCCCCCTTTACATTTTTATCCCCAAACTATCCCGCCAAACACACTCCCCTCTTCTCTTTCTCCCTCTCATATATTCTCTTCTGGAAAAAAGAAAAAAACACTCTCCTATAGCAACACATTTAACAAATTAATTAGCATTACAATATTCTTTAAACATCACAAATTAATCGTGTGCTCCCGATCTACCTCACTGTAGCTATCCTCATTTCCAAAATTTCCAGACCCTTCTCCGGTGGCTTCCAAAATTGAACCCTAGAAACCAAAAATCTTGATATAAGTTTTCTCATAAAAGCACATTCACTTGGAAATGCAGCTCCCAATATCCAAATTACTTCCCCATATCTAATCTAATCTCTAAACATTCCAAAACTTTCACCCCCTCGTCTCCCACTATTATTTTTTCACAATGTTTTCAAAATTGAAAAGAAATCAAACCATAAATTTTCCACTGACAAAATTTCACACTAACATCCACACATTAACACAAAAAGAAATACATCAATCCACTAAACGAGAAATACATTAGTATTACGCAATGCTAATATTATTTATCTTGCTGTAAATAATTGAATTGAAAAATTCAAATTAAAAAGGCACCTCTTAGATCGTCTATGTCAAGGTTTGCGTTGAGGCTTTTCCACTTAACCAAACAAATTACCCTCGGATGGCGGATTTCTGCTGCTGGACACTCAGTATCATATGAATGTTAACTCATCTGGACTTTAGCTGGCAGGGTAATTTGGGGAAAAAAAAATGAGAAAGGGGAGTGGATATAGCAACCGTCAAAACCAGTGATTGTTGCTTATAATTAAGATCAAAAAGAAAAAGTCAATTTGTTACTTATAATTAAAATCAAAGATAGTATTTTGGCAAAGTCAGGAAGGACCAGAATGCAAACACCCATCATCTCATGCGAAACTAAGTGTACGGTGCTAACTCATGCATACAATCATAATATGCAAGCTAATATACAAATATTGGATCATGTAATGCATGGTGGGGCTGTGGATGTTAAGGTGTGAAATATCCAAATATTTTCTGAGTCCAATGGCGGAACTTGACTAAAAAATTTGAGGCAGCTAAAATAATATTTAATGTATAAATTAAATATGTAATATCATATCATTTTAAAATAATTCATAATTGAAATAGTCCTAGAAATACTATTTTAGAGTAATTTATGATTGAAGTAGCATTCAATATACTAAAACATAGTTATGACTTGTGAGACTTGTATCTGAATTACTCAGAGGCCATAATAATTATATAAACATATATATATGTAAAAGATTTTTTTTTTAAAAAAACTTTGGGGGAGTCGTGGCTCTCACCTAGCATCATTAAGATTCGCCCTTGTATGGACTCCTGTCATCTCATAAATAGCTATTTGAAAGGATATTATCAAAAAGTTTTGTATATATATCTAACTCTGATATTTCAATAATTTTTTAGTTATAATTAATTAATAAATTATGAGTTAGTTAAAATAAATTTTGTGAAAAAAATCTTGTATGACTGTAAAATAATAATTTAAATTATGTGAAAATAACAATTAATTAACTATTAATTTTAATGGTCTAAGTTAATGGGAGAGACTAAAAACACATGAAAAATTAAGGGACTAAGATTGATCAAACATTTTTGGAGGGACTAAAAACAGAAATCATTATAAAGTGAGAGACCTTTTTTTTTTTTATAATTTATCTTTTTTGGTAGTTTTGAAACTGTAAGAAAAATTAAAAACAATATTTTGCCACTTGACTGCCACGTTAAACTAGTCAAAATGGAGCTTAATGGTTTAATGGTAGAATCAGTGGGTCACTTATTGAACCAGTTGACTCGATATATATATATATATATATATATATATATATATATATATATATATATATATATATATATATATGGATCCACTTACTCCAAGAGTTACTCTAAGAGAGTTATTCCTCATCCTCACCATTTATTTTCTTAAAATCTAATAGTTAAGATTAGTTACTTATTACAACCATTAGATTTCAAGAAAATGAATAGTGAGGATGAAGAGTAACCCTCTTAGTTACTTTTGGAGTAAGTGGATCCCTCCTCATATATACATATATAATATAAATCAGTCCATAGTCCATACTCCAAAATTAAAATCATTGTCATGATCAAACTATAAATATCATATAATCATTTATTACTAAATTGTTTTATTGGGTATTATCATTAAATTACTAAGGAAACTCTTGTTATTTTTTCATGGCTAAGTACAAAAGTTGTAGGAGGGTCATGAGCAAGTCTGGTGAAAATGTATAAAGTACATAAATATTAAATCATATTAAGATCAAGATAATAATAATTAGTTATTATATGCTGTTGTCAAGATCAAAATAATATTATAGGAGCATATTATTATATTATTATATACTATTTGACAATTAGCTATTAACAATTTAGAAAGAGTTCTCAACTTTCTATTTTATAAAAAACTTCGCTAGAATATATAACAAAAAAAAGTCAACTGAAATATTATAGATACCAAGCATTCAACTGAAATATTATGATTAATTTTTATATTAATGATTATTTTTCAAAATTTATTGTAAAATTTCATCTACTTTTACTAATGATTTACTATTTTTATAATCATTATCTTTTATATATCTTTATTATTATAATAAAAGTAAACAAGTTTAAGAGGGAAATCTTATGCAATTGAGCGGAAAATTTTAAAGATTTTTTTTCTATTTTTTAATTCATAAAATAAAATTATATAAATATAGTAATTAAGGTAATTAGAATAAATATATCTTCTAATTTGAAATAATTAAAATAATTATTATCAACAAATGTATATGTTTTAATTAAGGTAATTAAGATTATTTTAAAATCTTTATTATAATAAAAGTAAATTTTTTTTTAATTCATAAAATATATCATTATATTAATTAAAGACTATTACAATAAGTATATATTCTAATTATCTCAATCAATTGAATTAATAAATCTTATATGAATTTTTATTTTATATAATTTGAAAATCAATTTATTATATTTTATGGAATATTTTTCATAATTACAGTAATAAGTTTTATAATAATGATAATGATAATGTTCTTTATAAATACAGCAATGTTCTTTATAATTAAAACAATCTTATATGCAATTTTTTTTAATTCATAAAAGTAAATCATTATATTAATTGAGGTTATCATAATCTGTATGATTTTTAATTTTTTATAATTAGAACCTTCAAATTGTCGATTAATTTGAATTTAAATTAATTGATAACAGTATAATATATATATATATATATATATATATATATATATATATATATATATATATATATATATATAGATGATCAAATTACACCGGTGTAACTTAAACAACTATTACATCATTCAATAACTTTCAACTGGATGATGTTTTCTTAAAACCCACCGTTGGATTGAAAGTTCATTTCACATAGATCATGTATACAAAATTTCAAATTAATCCAAAATTATTTGCTACCTCATTGATATAGATTAAAATTGACGTAATATAAACTTTTCAAAATATACTAAAATATGAATCATTTGATTACCTTCTTATTGTTGTTCAATTTTGACAAAATTTGACGCAAACAATCTTGGTAATATATAGATATAATTTAACGGTTGGATCGATAAAAATTTAATTCTATATCAAGTTATTAAAATAGTGTAACTCTTTTAGGGTTACACTGGTGTAATTTGATCCCTCCTCTCATATATATATATATATATATATATATAGTTTTTTTTTTTTTTTTACTATGTTCTCTATTTTGATAACATTTGGAATCTTTCTCATTTGATTTTCATTTTGGTGTACACAAAGGTTCTTTACCCTAAAACAAATGGAATTTTTTTGTTTGCCCTCTTTATGTTCACTTTCCATTGCTATGCGCATATATATGGAATGAACTTTTTTTTTTTTCCTTCATAATTACAAACAAATCCCGCACACTGCTAACTTTTTTCGGTATTAAATAAATTTCAAATTAAATAACAAGGATTATTTCATACATTTGAAATTGATTTTAGTAAGTTTAATTTTATTTTTTATTTTTTTATTATATTTGTACTAACACATTTGAAATATATTCTTTTTTATAATAAATTTCAAATTTGTCATTTTCTTTATTTTTTGTGATTTAAATAGATGTTCAAATAATTCTTTTATATGTAAAAATAATATACTCTTTTTTAAAGTATATGTCTACACAAATTAGTACTAAAAATATTAGGACTAATTCGTGTACGTAAGTCCATTTTGTGTACATATTTAATATTTTGATGTAATAAATATAATTAATTAAAATAGATATGCCTCAAGACCATCAATTAATTTGTGTATGCAACATTTGCTCAATTAAAAATATAATTAATCATCTTCAATTTTAATGTAATTATATAATTTATATTTAATATGCTACAAAGTATTGAAAACTAAATATTATTTATGTACATATAATTTTTACAAAAATAATAAATATAATATTATGTGAGTGTACCTATGATGGGTTGGGCTCTCACTTGGTGCCCAAATGAAGGGTCTCTGCTCATCTAGTGACTATAGAATTATTGTCCATTAGACAATTTTAGAGCGACATAACATTGTGTGAGAAACCCTATGCCCAGGCACATAGTGTAACACTGTGTTTTTTCATAATCTATGATGAGTGATTTAATTAAATTACAAGATAAATTAAATTTATTTTATGTTGTTGAGAAAATAAAATATGAACTAGATGAATGATGTTTTGTGTGTTTGGGGAGAGATGGTTTGGGTTGTGTTTTTATTTTGAGTTGGGTCGTGGGCTTGGTGAGAGAGCCCACTCCTCTTTCTTTTATGAGCCTCAATCCTTCCTTTCTCTCATTCTTGTGTCTTTCCCTCATTCTTTTGAGCACCCATTTTCTCCTTCTTTCTCTCCAAGTTCCTCTTCTCTATCTGGAGTTTGGAGTGTGAGCTTCTACACCATGGATGGCTTGTTTCCTTCTTCCCTAGAGCCTCTTTGATTGTTATGGAGTGGGTAAGCTCTCCTCCTTTGATCTTTTTACTCCATTTCTTTTCTTTTTTCCTTTCCTTAAAGTGACCCATTATGGGTATTTGATGCAAAAACCCTTATGAGTGTTGTTTTGGGTTGTGTTTTCATGGGTATGATGAGGTGGTGTTGTTGATTTGAGGAAGCCCTTTGTTTGAGCTCAAGATCTCCTCCTCCTTTCTCTTCTCAAAAAGCTAGTTTGGAGGTGTTTGTGGCAAGGGAAGCTCACTCTCTCCTTTTGTTTTATAATGGATTTTGAGTTGTTTGGTTTGAATCTTGAGTTATTTTGTCGGGGTTTAATGTTTAGAAGGTTTAGGAATGATTATTGATATGTTTATTGTGAGTTTGGATGCTTAGGTAGCCATTAATGGGGTTGAAAGCTCAGATTTTCGAAGAAATGTTGTTGCAGAATTCACAGTTTTAGCTTAAGCTAAAATTTGTAGCTCAAGCTAAATTTAGATAGAATTGGGTCTGCGCGAATTTAGCTGAAGCTAAAATTTTGAGCTCAAGCTAAACTTCGATAGAATTATGACTGCACAAATTTAGCTCAAGCTAAAACTTTTAGCTTAAGGTAACTTTTTTGCTTAAGCTAAATTTTCTAGCTTAAGCTAAATTAAGGTAGAGTGTTTTATTTTACTCTGAATACTTTGTTGGGAGTTTCCAAAACAATTCCAAGTGCATATAAAATGATGTTATGAGTTTTTATATTTATGTTAAAGATGATTATAACTTGAGATCATGTAATTCATATTAATATGCGGTTTTGGTGAGATGATTATAAGATTTCAAGGTGTGGAAGGCCTTACTTTGCTTAGGGAACTATGGATGAGTTCATAAATGTGATGAGTATATCAATAGTGAATTAATGATATGATGGATGTTATGTGATTGTTTGAGATATGACAATCGAAAGAGGAATGTAGATATTATGAATCTTATAAGTGTTTAAATAAATGTAGTAAGTTTATCTTTGAAAGAATGTCATTATTGTTGAAATACATATGTTTTGATGAGATGGTGATGATAATGAATGATAATCTTGTATTGTAAGTGTCCCTATATGTTAGAGGGTTAGCTATGTCCTTTGGGAAGGTTTTTATTGGAAAATGGTGTACTTGGGAAGGTGAGTTACATGCCAGAACTCCGGCCCACTAAAGCGACCCGGGGGTCTCGTCTAGTGGGATATCTTCCTGAGCACCACCCCTATGTTTTGACTCCGAATGACGTGTCGGAGTGTTGAGAACTACTTCCCAAGAGGTTTAGTGACCTTTCTAGTGTGTAGGGGATAGACTGTTGTTGTATTTGCACAGTTGGTGCGTAGGTGTGCACAATTGGTGCACAGGCATATGAGTAGGCACGTAAGTTGAGGGTGCTTGGTGGGCTCTCAACCTAGTGCTGGAGGTTTTTGTGGTGGCTAACGGGAATAAGCCTATAGAATAGACAGGTGGGCGAATCCCTATAGATGTAAGGTTTTGCAAACCTTACAGAGGTAAGTCAATACCCACACTTGTTTATATTCGATAAAACCACACTTTCTCCGTAGGGTCGGTCCAAGAGACTCCCCGAATGGTCAGAGAGTGCCACTATGTTAGAGGATGGGGCTTATGGGGGACCACTCATATGATGTTGAAACTCCATGGAGTAGAGTCAGTCTTGTTGACTGAGGTTGTCTAGTGGTTTATGTTGTACATCGCTTTGTGATGAGGGATGTTGGTGGTTGTATTATGTTGAGATTGTGACTTTTGTTGATTGGATATAATCCATGAGATTTGATGATTCATGGTAGTAATTGGTAATAGAGCTATGTTATTGTTGATTATGTTGAGGATTTATGTTATAACTCTGTCATATGGATTAATTGAGATAACTGAGTTTTGGATAAAGATTACTAGCTATTATGTAATATATTTTCAAAGTATGTAAAGTTTAGTTTTCTTCCCTTTTCCTTATTTGGAATCTATTTATTTGTATATGTATGGTTTTGTTTTGGTGAACTTACCCTTGCGTGTGGCACATGTGGTTGTGACTGTGATGATCTTGAACTACGTGTTCGGGGGAGCAGACTTCTAGGAGGTTGCATTCTCTTGAGAAGCATTGGAGTTGGATCATCCCTTTTGGAAGCACAGTGGATAGACTTGCATGGATGCGGAGATATTTGTTCTCTATTTATGATGTTTTACTTCTTTATCTAGGTATAAAGATGACTAGCTTAGGTTTACCTTATATGTAGCTTAAAAATGTTTTATGTTTTTAAGGATATATCTCCTTTTAAAATGTTGGAGTTTCATGAGACGCTAAGTTTTGATTTAGTTATGTTTTGTAAATGCATGGTTATTATCGTATTTTTTTTTTAAACTTTATTTGTAATTATGGAATCGCAAAAAGTCCATACATTACTTTCATAAATAAATTTAAGAAAAGAGTTTTAAAAGAAATGAAATAAAATTTCTATCTTATTTAGTTATGTAACGAAGGTGGGTCGTTACATATAGTAGTATCTCCCCTCATTCCATGGTGTTTCACTGTTCGTGATTCAAGTGAGGTAATAGGAATGAATTTCATCTCCTCCTTCAGGTACACGTTATTTAACTCTCATATATATATATATATATATATATATATATATATATATATATATAATATGTTCAGCCAACTGCTTCGTGTTGGTCGGACAGTGTACACCAATTTTTTTCACTTATTTGTTTTACTCTCTTTTTCTCTCTTTGAATTTTTTAAAAACCGTGCAAAGCACGGGCTGCACTCTAGCTGTTATTATGTATTATCAACATGTCATAATTGTGTATCATTTGTTCTTTAATTTTCCATCAATTGGTATCAGAGTTTGGATTGATGCATGTTATAGTTGTTTTGTGTTGAAATAACATTGAAATTATTGAATTCTATGAACCCTACCTCTTTTCTTTATTTTAATTTTTTAAAATTGGGTAAAATAATTTAGGATTATTGATCATAGAATTTAATGAAGAGATAAGAGCATCGTTTGTTTTTTAACTGAAAAATAAAAAATAAAAAGCCTTGAACATTACCTGTACTCGAACTCGATCCATACTCCGGTTTACGTATTTATGTTTTCATTGTTTTTGCTTTTTGGTATCATGGATGGTTTCCATTTGAAATTGTGGTGCTGGAACTTTAGGATAAATTACGTGGTACTAGTAGGGTTTGGATTATGTTTCATGTATATTTTGTTCTGTTGGGTGGTGGACGTGTAAAGGAAGAGTGCAATATGACTCAAGTCCATAGTCAATACTTTTTTTTTCAAAATTATCTTAATTTATTGGTATCCTTTTGAAAAAGATTTTGATACCTTAATAATTAATTTAAGACTAGAACATGATTTTTAATTATATATTTTTAAAATTTGAGGCTAAAATATTTTGTGGATATTTTATATCATGTCACTGATTGTACTTTCTCTCTCTTAAACCAAATTTTAAACACTTATATGAATTAAATAATATTTTTTTATGTCATCATTTGATACTTTTTTTTTTTGAAAAGAGATCATCATTTGATACTTGAAAATATTTTATATTGATTTATTTGAGAGTATTTTATTTGGTCTATTATCGTGCTTTGCTTGAAAATTTTGTGCATAATCATTATATATATATATATATATATATATATATATATATATATATATATATATAAAAGTAAAAGAGTCTTGGGTAATTTAGTAAATCTAAGTTTCTCGCTTATTTTAAGGGTAAGTATGTAATTATATTGCCTCATATTTGTAAGAAAAAAACCGTTTTTTTGTTTCACTATATTAATTTTTTTTCAAACTTTTGTTTAGATCTAATCTAATATTTATTTAAATTGATTGAATTCAAAAAATTTAGTTACTATTTAATATCGACCGATGTTAAAAGTGGGGTACTTTTAACATCGGTTATAGAACCGATGTAGAAAGTGCACTTTCGACATCGGTTCCTCCCAGAACCGATGTAGAATGTTCACTTTCAACATCGGTTCCTATTAGAACCGATGTAGAAAGTGCTCATTCTACATCGGTTCTTAAAGAAACCGATGTTGAAAGTCATTTTTTAAAACAAAATATATGCCAGTTTTGAGTTTTAAAACCATAATCAATCTACAGATACAATATTATATATATATATATATATATATATATATATATATATATATATATATTATTTTCTTTAATTTTATGGCAACAATATTCTAGATTATATATTGGTGCAGGAGGAAAGATAAGATCTAAAAGTAAAGAAGTATAAGGAAATAACCTCAGGCTGATTATAAGCAGCTAAATGCTCACACATAAGTACTAAAGTTGATTGTGCAAGTTTCAATAATCACCACCAAGTTTCATACCTCAAAAGCACAGACATGGAAAACAGTAAGCAAAATTGAGAGAATTTCCAATTTCATGGTGATTATGCTTGATATTAAATTTGTAAATGATCCATGGCCAACTTAAAACTTTCAATAACAAAACTTTATTAAAACTAGGTCAGTACACCTAATTACCACAACCTTACATGGTCAATTGAGTCTAAATAAACACACTCTTATAAAAAAAGTAAAATTAAACACACATTATTTTATTCCTCAAGGAAACTCATTTAAAACACATTCCAGAACATCCTTCTGACAAGGACCTACCTCCAGAAAAATACTAGAAAGTTCCTCACGCTCAGTTGCACTTGCTACACCAACACTCTTTGAGTTGGGCATTATTCCTCAAGAAACTCCTGATCAATTCACCTAAGACCATAAAAAAAGACGAGAACAACTACAACAGAATTAGCTTCAAGGATGATAAGCTTTGAAGGCAATGAATTCCATTTTATTTGCATTGCACTGTTCTGAATTCTGAAATAAAAGGCATATGCAAATTTGTCTGGAGAAAGAATGAAGTAACAGAGTAATAATTAATAGCTTATTAAAAATATACCTTTTCCTTGAAAGATTTTGCTGCTTCTTGAAATGTTGGGATGAACTTTTCTGAATCATTTGAAGTCACGAGCAACAACTAAAAGTATTGTTTCAAACACAAAGCAATGTTGTCAATAATATTTTTCTTAAAAGATTACAATATAATAAGATACATATATATAAATACCTAGAACATGCATATGTCCCTAGTGCATTTCATGTTGAATCTTTGTCCTGTTCATCCAAAACTGAACTGTTAAAATAGTTTCAGAAATGGAAGATCTCTTACTCTCTGCAATCAATATCATAATCAACTCAACTAAAGAGTAGTCATAAGTAACAAATAAATAAATAGTTACTTACATAGTTACCTAATAAAGAGTGGTCCAATACTGTTCAGATTTATTCCAAAGAATAAAAAATGCAATACTTCCTGCAGGGTATAGTTCAAGAGAGAACAAACCCTCTGCAGGATCTTCACTATTCATCCATTAAGTCAGATACTGAGGCTTCTTTGTTTTGTTATCCAATTTTATCTTACCACCCAGAAGCCATGCATCTGTGCGGTGATCAAAACTCTGCCACATAGCATCAGATTTTGATGCATTAGGCCTATTGCTTAATATAAGATTCCCAGAATCTAGAAGCACAGCTCCCACAGAACCTGAGCTAGGAGAACTCAAATATGTTGACCAAACTAGATTTTGGGATTGGTCTAAAAGCACTAAATTACTATAAAGCCAACATTGAAAGAATCCACTGGTGTGACATCAGCAATAATTATAAAGCCAACATTGAAAGAAATGTGAACATGTTAATGAGAAACGAGAACATTATCAAAAACTTCAATTCATTATCTTCCAATCCACTAGTCTCACCTTTAGCCCCAAACTACCACGTGATTAGGATGGCTTTGTTAAAAATCAGCTTGCAAATCATCACACGTCTCACATGTACAGTGCATGTCCTGAATATCATGTCAAGCCCAAGAGAGTCAACTTTAGACATGTAATTCCTCATAATTTCATATCTTCCCTGTGCAATAACATATTAATTTCAAAACAGAGACCATTGATAAAACATTGAAAAACAAGGATTATCACTTATTAAGAAATAGAGCTATGACCTCTGGTGGTGTAATATTTTATTGACAATTAATTTTAATTTTTAAACAGATTATTTTTAATTTTAATACCTTAAAAAATAAAATAAAGTGAGAAATTACCAGTTGTCATTATTCTAAAGAGAAAAAAGAAAAAACTCAATTATAATTTGGAGTAAAACTCAATTATATTAATAACCATAAAGAACTAAAACTCAGAAGTAAAAAAAAAAAAAAGAAAACTCAAGAAACTCCTCTGCACAAAGTTAAAGCTTCAAAACTACATAAATATAGACCAATGAATGATGATAACACGTTAAGCTGAATGCAGCAAGAAAAATGATGCATGTCAAATTACTAGGGGCAGGGTTATAAATCTAGTCATGAGGCCCAGACCAAAACATATATAACATGTAGGGTGAAGGACCATCAACTACAGAAACCATGTGAAAATTCAATTCATTTTATAGGGGCTGTCAACTAAAATAGTTTGATAACTAATGTCTGACATCACATCTCATGGGTCCATAATGTGTGGTGCAAGTAATTAGGTTCCAAACAAAATGCACACAGAGCATAATGTCATAGTTGATACATAAAAGACCATTTAGGAATCAAGTCAAATTCAAGCTTTAAAAAGAATCAAACTTCCTATATTAGATAATCAATTCTGCTCTGTTAAATTACAGCCACACCCAACTCTTGGACATTTTGTTTTGATGCTTTACATTCTTCTAATAATCTTCCCTACAATCTGATAAGTGAAATAAATAGTTATCAAACAACTAGATCTCTTCTTTTAAAGTTTTCTTTTTAAATTAAGTCTAATTTTGATGTGGAAAATATATGGATGGAGGATACCTTTATATGCTTTTCTTCAAACACACAAGTATTTGCCAATTTGACGAACACAAACACATTGTAATTATAAAATAATTAGGGGAAACAAGTTCTTGCTTAGTGTTTTGATTCAGGATGAAGAATTGATCATTATTACTAGTAATTTATTATTTGCTAATTTTCCAGGTCCTAATTATCAATCCTGGTATATACAAGAGAATCACATATGTAAGTGCTAAAATATTGTACCAGGGAGCTAGCTATTGACAAGTTTCCAGAACTCCTTTGCCACCAAAGAAACCTCGACCAAGAGGGCTATATGGTACAATTCCAATGCCAAGCCCCCCGTATCAATGAATTTTTTTACAAAGTAACGTACATTTTAATTTTATTTTGTTTCTTTATACCTCCTTTTCATATGTAGCTCGTGATCAAATAAATTATTAAGGAAGAAACAGTTATGAGAGATGTATTCATATTAGAGAAAAACTCGAACTTACCTGCAGAGAGGAATTATCTGGTCCTCAATGTCACGAGTCCATAGGGACCATTTCTTCCTTGTTGCCAAATAACAACACTTTTTGTGAATCAAACACAACATCTAAATCATAGTCTGCAATAACATTTTGAGGATCTAAATAAGGACACGAACTATTCACTATTTACAGTGGCAGGAGAACCTTACTTGGCCGTGATATTCACAAACCAAGAACTAAGAAGAAAAAAAAAGAAATAGAAATAGAAAAAAAAAATTCTTACGCAGTAGTTTCTTGGCCTTCTCCTTGATTTTTTCTGCAAGCTTCTGGTCTCACTCGACACAGATCGTCAATCCCTTTGTTCTCGCCCTCGCCCTATTTGTTGAAAATCTGGCAGAGTTGAAATACCCAGTGGCGGCGGAGAGGAGAGAGAGAGAGAGAGTTGAAAGCCGAGAGGCTTGGCCTTGGTGGTGGCGGAGTCCAAGATCTCCTCGCGGTCTAGATCGTGCTTTGTGGAGATTGAGATCTGGGGGGCGAGAGTGCGGCAACAAAAATCTGCTCCAGACAATGTCATCGAAGTCACCAATCCTTGACATGGAGGAGGAGGGTTCGTCACAATCGCAGTGGTGGCGGCGGCGTCACAGTGCGAAGTAGAGAAGAGAGGTAGTGGTCGAGAAGAGGGGTTCACGGAGGTTTGGGATGAAGACACGAGAGAGGAAGCTTAAAATGTAACCTAATGTAGGATTTAGAAACAAATCTAACATTGGTCCGACATAAAAGTGATGTTAAAATAACTCAAACGACATCGGTTCCTTTTAGACCTGATATTGAATATGTCATTTAACATCGTTTCTATATCAACCGATGTAGTGTTCTTTGCTTTAATTTCAAAATTGCCACCGCGTCTTTTATAACATCGGTTCTTGATGAACCGATGTTAACTGGACGATGTAAAATGTGTATTTTCTAGTAGTTACTATGCTTTTCTCTCTAAATAATATGAGCTCTTCTTGTGCAATGCACTTTGATGTTTGTTAAAGAGAGAAATTCTAGAGTCTTATACACGAATTGAGCACATTGTTATAGAGTGCATTTTGACAATCCAATAACCAAAGGCTTAAATGTTGGAGCTTTTGAGAATTTTGTAGCTCACATGTGTTTGGTTAAGTTTTTTGATATTTTGGGTTAGTGGGAGTTTAAAATTACGCATTTGGTTATTAATGAGATATGAAATTTGATGACGTCACTTTTATTATCATATCTCTTATGGCATCACTAAGATGCTTCAAACTATTTTGTTGGGATTGCATATTTGCTTTATTTAATTATGTTTCCTTTATCCATCTTGTGAATGAAATGTAAGTTATTGACGTGTATGATGTTTGTCCCTATTGGATATAATTTTCTGCATAGAAACTCATTATTTCTTTGGACATAATTGATATTTCGTTTTAATAGTCTTTTGTCTCTAATAATTAAACTAATGTTATCTAAGTGGGAGATTGTTGGAATTTTATGGATTAACATTGTTTAATTATTGGATTAAATTTTGGATTATTAATATCAATTATGTAAATAAAATATATGGTATGTTAATTGATGGATATTAGTTTTTGGGCTTATTATGTGAGTGTGCCTATCATGGGTTGTGCCCTCACTTGGTGTCCAAATGAGGAGTCTCTGCTCTCTGGTGGCTATAAAATTGTTGCCTCATTAGATACTTTTATAGTGACACAACATTGTGTGGGAAACCCTAGCTCCCAGACAAAGAGTAGCATCTCCCTCATTTTGGTGTTTCGTTGTTCGTGATTCAAGTGAAATAATAGAGATGAATTTTATCAACCTCTTTCAGGTACACGGTTTTTAACCCTCATATGATTATTATTATGTGTTATTAACATGTCATAATTGTGCATCATTTATCTTAATTTTCCATCAATAATGACACACTAACAGAAGAACTTAAATGTAAAAGTGAAAAATTTAAAGATCTCAGTTGACACAATTAAAAATAGAGAGACCTGATTAACACAATAAACATATTTGGGGCCAAAACTACAATAAACCAAGACTTTGTCACAACAATCACCCTGAAAACATTTGAAATAAAATTTGTTGGAGCTACCCTTGGGTATGGGAAAGATAACAAGCTAAGCCGGCATAACATTCAGCCGTTCATTACTTGATTTACTTCATCTACTCAAATTGGTATTTGGTTCAAGGAGGGATGAGCTTCATAATCATTTCATCCAGTTACAATAGAAATTACCTATATTATATTGATGTGTATGTTTATAAGCACGCTTTGGTTGCTATTAAATTGTGGTCAGGCTGTGACTTTTCCAAATTATCAAGTGAATGAAACTTTTTCAAAGGTTGACATAATGACATTAGAGCAAAGATAAAGAGAAAGAGTAATATTTGTATTTCTATTGATTACTTATTATGTCTAAGATTTTTAAGGAGTAATGTGTTAACTTTTATTATGAGGAAAAAAGAGAGATTTATAAGTAATTACATGCGAGTATATAAATAAAAGAAGAAAGGGTAATTGCAGTGACAGAGTGAAAAGTGAAAAATTCAACTAAAATAGAACATTTTTGACAAATTGTTGATGTGATAGAGTTAAACCAATTAAATTAAACTGAGATGCATAGTTTTAAAACCCGGACCGACCCGGCCGGTCGGACCGGTCGGACCGGGAACCGGTGGTCAGACCGGGTCGAGTCGGTCATCGGACCGGTCATGCTATCGACCCGGTCAAACCCGGTCAAACTCGGTGTGACCCGGTCAAACCCGGGGTTGACCCGGTGACCCGGTGACCCGACCCGGTCATCGACCCGGTCGCCCCTTTTTTTTTTTTTTTAATTTTTTTAAAAAAAAATTTAAAAAAAATTTTAATTTTTTTTTTAAATTTTAATTTTAATTTTTTTTAAATTTCTTGAAACGACGTTATTTGGATAAAAAATCAAAAGAAAGAAAGGTTTTGTGACTGTGACCGTTTGTCAAAACATTGCTTGTTGTGTCGTGTTTGTGAGTCTGTGAATTTTCTTCTTCAAACTTCAAAGTGCACACACATAAACCCTAATGCCATCATTTCAACCACATCGATTCACACCACATGATTCTATTTAATCCAACTTGAATGTTATTTTTAGTTAATTATGTTTTTATTATTTATGAGTAGTGATTCTTAGGTAATTGATACTGTGATTCTATCACTGTGATTTTGTTTGAAGAAGTGATGGTACAGTTGATAGTGTGATTCTATTATTTTAAATTCTGTTTAAACTTTAAAAAAGTTTAATAAGTAATTTATAATGTGATTTTATTACTATGAATATCAATAGATTTGAACTTGAAAAATGAGCTTGTGGAATTATATTAATTTGCTATGTGATTTTTTTTTTTTACTTTTTTAAGACAGGTATAAAATTTTCAAATTTTTTAATACAGACCGGGTCATGCGGGTCAATTAGTGACCCACCGGTTCGACCACTGACCCAGTGACCCAGTGCCTTGACCGGGTCGGTCACCGGGTCGGTTTTTAAAACTATGCTGAGATGTCACCATATTATTTCCACGTCTCAATTTGAGAGAGTTATGGCAAAAATTAACTTATTAATATTACCTCCATTCCTATTTATAAGACCCAATTATCTAATTCACTAGGATTAAGGAAAGTGGTTAATTTAGTTGATAGTAATAAATTTGTCCTAAATTTATATATTTTTCCAAAAATACCATTGTCATTAATGATCTTCTCTCTCTTCTACATGTTTATCAATACAACCTCTCTCCTATTTAATTATGGGTATTTTAGTCTAAAAATAATTAATGCATGAGACATTATGGATTGAGTCTTATAAAAAGGAACAAACACTACTTCTCATTTGGGTCTTATAAATAGGAACGGTAGTATTATTTTGTGAATAGATAAATAGAGATGCTCCATCAAGTTGAAGCATCGATCATCTTAAATAAGAGAAAATGAAAACCATCTATTGATCAAATGATAAACTTCCTTGGGTTTAAATGTCTGGGCCACATGTCCAGCTCCCTGCATTACATTAGAATGACAGCAGAAGATATAAATCAAATTTATTCACAGAGAAATTGCTAATTAAATGTTACCAAAATAATAGATAATTAAATATATATATAAATAACTTTAAAATATTAATCTATTTCCTGTGATGAATAATCCGTACCAATACCATGATCAACAAAAAAAAAAACTTTAAAATATTAATCTCAAATTAAGGGTTGTACTTGCCTTCACAATCACATATGTTAAGTAGTGGTCTTCTTTCGGTTTGTAGACTTCTGTGTATCTGAGAAATATTTAAAACAACATGTTATTAATTAATTAATTAATATGATGGCACATAGTTTCTCTTTAAAACAAAAATGAAGATATAGAATCAAGAGCAGAGAAAAATGTGCAGAATGAGAGTGATTGAACCCAATTAATAATTAGAGAATTTATAACTAAAAATAAACCTGCAATAATATTTATTAGTAAAGACCAACAATATAATTGTGTAACTGTAAGCATTTTTTTTAATTACTTTTGTCTGGTACGTATAACCACCCAATTTGGCATTGGTGTCACGGTTTCATATTACTTAAAGTTGATTAGAGGAAATTAATTAATCACTTTTTCATATAAATTTTAACTCAAATTTCAACTTAAATTATATTTACATAAACTTATCTTTTAATTTGTATTTGTTTATAAAAATGAGCACTGGGCTCAGGAGGGTTACTTTACTGCTACCCACTCTATAAGTGTGCATCCAAATTGTTTAGCATTTTACTTAGGTAGTATTTAATCTACATTTTTTTAAAGCTCTTAAAAATTAAATAACTCTCACCCTCTTTATAAACAAAATGGTTTCTTATATCTTTCTTACCCTCTTCTCGCTTTCTCCTTTCTCTTGACACTCTCTTTCTATTCTTCTTTTTCAAACTGTTCTCTCTCTCTCTTCCTACTTTCTTTTCTCCTTATTTCAAGTGAACTTTTTTAAATTGAAAGAAATAAAAATGATCAAATAATTAATTTTTTATTTTATTTTCAAAGTTGTTATTTTAAATCATAATCTTAAAGTAATTTTAAGCTAAAAAAAATTAGTCAAAATAAATAGCATTACAATTAAAAATTATAACTTAATTACCCGGCAACTTGACCGTCAACAAACCATGCACGCCATTTGTCACGTATGCTCATGTTGAATGAATTGATCCAATATTGTGTACCCAGGTGTGGTAAACTCATATCCAGATCAGCACTGCAATTAATCATCAGCCATAAAATTAGTTTGATCAGATAAAAAGCTGCAACATCTAAAGTCCAATAATTAATGATTTAATGAATGTAATTCAATCGGTTGTTGGAGCAATGTGAGAAACATTTTTTTTATACATAAGAATCAAAGAAGCTATCAAGGGATTTATAATAACTTACGTATCATGTTCAATCAACTGAACTAGATCCCCTTAACATTGTAAAAAACATGAGAATGAGAAGAAAAATTTATAATTATATCATGATTAAAAGTTTTTTAAAAAAGTCGTAAGACTTCTTAAAAGAAAATAATATGATTTGGATATTTTAATCTTAAACATTATAATAAAATTTAATAGTTAATACGGTTGGAATTTCATGTTCCAATAATTAATGTGGGATAATATTATAAGACAATTATATTAGTTATTTATTATTAGCGGACTTTATTTTATGTGGTCAAATTAAGTGAGGCCATTAGACTACTAAAGTGATATGGGCTAAAATGAGCAGAGGTCAATGTTGACCCATTAGGGGATTATGGGAACCCTACTAGGTTAACATACTATAAGAAGACTATGGTTCCCAATATACCGAGCTGTCACATAGTTTTTCTTCTCCCCATATGAAGAGTTACGAAGGTTCCATTGAGGAATAAAGAGGCTCCGATTGAGGAAGAACCATAAAGCCGTCGGTTACGTTGTTCATTGGTTGTTTGTGATTCTGCAACAATTATTCAAGAATGCTTAGATAAGGAACCATTAATGGATCTAGGTATTTTATCTAATCCTTAATAATCAAGTATGTTGTAGATCCTGAGCCGCCACACAGTTTCTCTTCTCCTCATATGAAGAGTTACGAAGGCTCCATTGAGGAATAAAAAGACTCCGATTAAGGAAGAACCATAAAGTCACTGGCTACGTTGTTCATTGGTTGTTCGTGATTCCGCAACAATTGTTCAAGAACACTTAGATCAGGAACCATAAATGGATCCAATATTTTATTTAATCCTTAATAATCAAGCATGTTGTAGATCCTAGGACGTTTGGTCAATTGTTCTAGGTCATGCACCTACGAATTTTGGCTTCCGCATAAAGAATAAATAATACCAAAATAAGGATTAAAGATTAAAATTCCAACAAATGGTTTGAGAGCATGTCCTCATTGTTTGATTATTAGGATTCAAGTTTTTAATTGTTTGATGCCTGGACTATTTTTTTTTTTTCTAGAAAGATTTCTATGATTCTTGAATGATAATTCGGATGGTTCTTTTCGTGATTCCTGTTTTTTTTTTATACTAAAAATCAATTCACGTTTTTTTTTTGTATTTCTTGAATTGGGTGAAGGTTTCAGAATTTAAAAAAAAAAAAAAAAAAAAAAAAGGACCTGGCGGCATCAATGTCTTTGATCGGCATCAATTGAATTGCAATTTCCTTTATAGATGGAATTTCGTAAAAGTTCTTTTGTTTAGAAAATTAAAGTTCCTTTTTTTAATTAATACTGATTTCGGTTCAGTATATATATCATAGCACCACAATTTGGTATTAAATCTTTGTTAAAACATTGATTAAGAATCGGTAAGTATATATATATTGTTAAATATATATTTACGAATATGTGAAATTGATTTTCGTGAGAAATAAAGATATATCCAATATATTGTTGATTTTTATTATATTGTAAATCTTTTGAAATATTTGGATATTAAGTTTGGATAAGTGGCATCATAATTTTTTTTTTATGCTACATCCCGTAAATAGAGTATTTAAGATAAAGATTTGCCACTTGGGTTTTTTTTTTTTTTTTATGGTTCCAGTATCAAAAAATTGACGTGAATGAATTGGGATATATAGTATAAATTTGTGATAAGGTTATTTAGGATCACGTCAATGATTTGTGGGTGAAACTGAAAGTATATTATGGGATACATGCTTCTCACTTAAAGACTGCTAGCAGTTATGTGATCGCTGATGATATAGAAATTTTTGGATTTTACATTTATGTGTGAAATTTATGTAAATTTATGATCTCCCATTTTTACTTAAATTGTCTGGTATTTTTTGTTAGATTAATTGAAACAACATGTTGCCAAAGTAATCTCTGTTGCGTGGGTTAATTTGATTGAATTTACATAGATGTTGCGTGTAATTATTCATGCGAATTGTGCTTGACCCAAAGGAAGATGCAATTTGGTCGATAATTACATGTCTGCGATGGTAGATGTGTGGTGATTATAAGGACTAATTTTCCATGTGAGTAATGGAATGTCCAAAGACAATCATTATTTGACAAGAGTTATCAGCAAATTAATTTTCCATGTGAGCAATGGAGTGTCCAAAGACAACTATTATTTGACAAGACTTATCACCAATATTTGATCATTGCGTTGAGAGTACCACTTGCAGTTGGTCCTTTCAATCCAAAGATTGGGGATTAATGGTACGCTAGGTATCTTGTTTGGGTCTTTAAATTTACCATAAAGATTACTTGTGCATTGCATGTTTATTGTTCTCTCTTTAGTTGTTGCTACTACCGCTCCTATTTTAACTACGCAATTTTTGGGAATCACAAAGCTGCATGATACAAACTTTAAAGTTTGAAAGGAGTCAGTTGAGATTTTTCTCAATTGCATGGAATTGGACGAATCGACCCATTCTAACTATGGAAAACTCTAACGGGGCTTTATTTATCATGAAGCTAAAACTAGGTCGTTCTTTATCATGAACCTGGATCAAACCAGGTCGTTCTTAGAATAAGAAAGGAAGAGAGTTGAGGATACTGCATAAAATTATTCTCAATTAGAGAAGAAACAGAAGAGCAAGAATGAGGAATTTACTTACTTCTATAAAAAGGTGGGACATATGAAGTAAAAGTGTCCCAAGTACATTGCTTGGTGTGCGAAGAAGGGTAAATTCTCACTTTTATTTGTTCTAAAGTTAATTTAGTTTTTGTATCGAAGGACACTTGGTGGTAGATTCTGGTGCTACTACTCCCATAAGTATGTATATGAAAAGTTGCCTGTGGAGCCATCCGCCAAGTGATGCTGAAAGATTCATCTATGTGGACGATGGCAATAAAGTTGCAGTTGAAATTATAGGAACTTTTATGTTGATTTTAAAGACCTATTTTCTTTTGGATTTGGTTGAGACATATGTTGCACTATCTATTAGACGAAATTTATTTTCTATTTCTATTTTGGAAAAATTCAATTTTTCTTGTTCATTTGGAAATAATAAAGTTAGTCTCTCTTGTGATTCAAATGTTGTTGGTTATGGGTCTTTGATTGATATTAAGTGTTCCTATATGGAAAACAGATTCATGTGGTACAAAACGTAAATTAAATGAGAATTCCACCACTTTATAGCATAAGCGCTTAGGCCATATCTCTAAATAGAGAATTCAGAGGCTTGTGTTGGACGAATTTCTTGGACCCTTAGATTTGTTAGATTTCCAAGTTTGCGTTGAGTGTATTAAGGGTAAACGAACAAACAAACAAAGGGAATTTAGGTGCCAAAAGAGCTAAGGATGTCTTAGAAATAATACATACGGATATTTGTGGTCCCTTCCCAATGGATTCATGGAATGGACAAAGGTATTTTATTACGTTCATAGACGATTACTCAAGGTACAGTTACTTTTATTTAATTCATAAGAAGTCTCAATCTCTAGACGTTTACTAGGAAAGAAATTAAGACTGTCAAATCTGACTATGGTGGCAAATACTGTGGTAGATATGGCAAATAAGGTGAGCGACTTCTAAAGCCCTTCACATTTCTCCTCAATGAGTGTAGGATTGTTCTGCAATATAGAGTGTTGGGCAAACCTAGCTTGAACAAAGGTGTAGAATGACGAAACATGACTCTTAAGGATATGTTAAGAAGTATGATTAGTCATTCTTCTCTATCAGAGTCACTTTGGGGAAAGGCTTTAAAGACTGCAGTTTATATCCTCTACAAGGTACCGAGTAAAGTAGTCGCTAAGACCCCTTACAAGCTGTGGACTGGAAAAAGGCCCAGCATTAGGCATATGCACATTTGGGGATGTCTAGCTAAAGCAAGGCCTTATAGGCTGCATAAAGGTAGGCTAGACTTAAAGACAATTAGTTGCTACTTTGTTGGTTTTATTGAACGCTCTCGCGGGTATAAGTTTTATAATCCCACTAAAATATCCTTCTTTTCCTTAAGGAAGTTGAGTTTGGAGGGGAAGGAAACATAAGGAGTGTGTTCTTTGAAGAATAACCTGTTATTAACAATGGACAAGTCTTTGTACCTACCATTGTTCAAGAAGTGGATTCGAAAATTAATATCGATGTTATTCTTGACATCATTCAAGAACAAGACAACACCGAGATTCCTCCCCAAGCACCACCTATAGTTCAAATTCAACAGCCTCAAGAAGTGTTATTAAGAAGATCCACTAGAGAAAGGAGAAGTGCAATTTCGGATGGTTATGTTGTGTTTCTTCAAGAACATGAATCTTCAAGAACATGAATATGACATTAGGTTGACTGAGGAAGATTTAATAAACTTTAGTCAAGTCATGTAGTGTTCCAACTCTCAAGTGGATTGATGCCATGAATGATGTGTGATAAAATCGATGGTTGACAATGACATTTGGAATATCGTCAAATTACCTGAAGGTGTGAAACCCATAAGCTGTAAATGGATATTTATATCCGAAAAGGATTCAAAGGATAATATTGACATATATAAAGCTCGTTTTATCGCCAAAGGCTTTACTAAAAGGAAGGCATTGATTATAAAGAGACTTTATCTCCCGTTTCTTAGAAAGACTCTCTTAGGACTATAATGGCACTGATAACTCATTTTGATTTAAAATTGCATTAAATGGATGTAAAGACTACATTTCTAAATGGCAACATTGATGAAACAATTTATATGGTGCAGCCAGAAAACTTTGTTTAAGGTGATCCAAAGTCTATGGTGTGCATACTAAAGAAATCCATTATGGCCTTAAACAGGCTTCCCGTCAATGGTATTACAAATTTCATCTAATTATTACCTTTTATGGTTTTGAGGCAAATTTGGTTGATGATTGTGTATGCCAAAAGTTCAGTGGGAGTAAGTTTGTCCTTTTGGTATTATATGTTAATGACATCCTGCTAGTCATGATATAGTCTTATTATAACAAAAGAATTACTAATACAGCTCTGGATAGATTCAACATGAAAGATATTTAACCAGAAGATATACCCGTTGTTAAAAGAGATAAGTTTAGTCTTAAACAGTGTCCTGTTACTAATCTTGAGAAAGGAAGATGCAAAAGATTCCTTACAGTTGTGGGGAGTCTTATGTATGCTTGAGTTTGTTTTCGTCCTAACATAGCATTTTGTGGGAGTCCTAGGGGAGATATATGAGTAATCTTGGTATGCAACACTAGAAAGTAGTAAAGTGTGTAATGCACTATTAGAAGAGAATAAGAAACTACATGCTTATATATCGAAAGTCTGAACGTTTAGAGATCATTAGGTATTCTGACTCCGATTTTGCGAGATGCCCAAATAGCAGACACTCCACGTTAGGGTACATATTTAACCATGGTAGTGGAGTTAATTAATATCTTGATATGAGGCATCAAACCATAAGATATGAGTGCTAAATTTTGTCACTGGCTTGCTCGTTGTTACCAACATTAAGAGGCCATTAAGTATTTATTGTGACAATAACTCAATAGTGTTATACTCCAACAACAGCAGGGGTTCAACCAAGTCAAAGGTTATTGACATAAAGTATTTGGTTATTAAAGAAAGAATTCAGAAAATAAAGATATTATAGAACATAGGACAAGACAGTATGTTAGCTGACCCACTAACTAATGGTTGACATTTAAGGTATTTTCATGAGCATATTACTCATATGGTGTTATTTTCAGTTTTTCCCATGGTTTAGTGGGAGCCTTACTTTATATTCTATGTTTGGATTTGCATTTGGATTTCATATATTTGATTTTCTGCAGAAATGAAGATTATGGCTTACAAGTTTATTATTAAACTTGTTTATCTATGTGCAATATTAAATTGCACTTAATGACTTCATATTGATCTCATTAAAGACTAAAGTTGGATCAGTTATAAATAGGCATGATTAAGATCACATTGCATGTAATTTCCATGTTGCTCATCCAATTGATCTATGTCATTAAGTGTATTGGTGTGGTGGTCATTGCGGTCTAGTCACATTTACCATAGTGATAAAAACTGTGGTGGTTCCATTATTGATACAAGAGATGGACTAGATTGTTAAAGTGGAAGTCTAAAGATAAATAGCGTACGGATGCGCGCCTAAGGAATTGTGATATAATTGTTACAATATGTAGCCTAAGTGGGAGATTGTTGGAATTTTATGTTCTAATAATTAATGTGGGCTAATATTATAAGACAATTATATTAGCTATTTATCATTAGTGGAGCTTTATTTTATGTGGTCAAATTAAGTGAGTATGTTAGACTACTAAATAAAATGATATGGGCTTAAATGAGCGGAGGTCAGTGTTGGCCCATTAAGGGATAATGGAAACCCTATTAGGTTAACACACTATAAGAAGGCTATGGTCCCCAATATACCGAGCCATCACACAGTTTCTCTTCTCCCCATATGAAGAGTTACGAAGGTCCCATTGTGGAAGAAAGAGGCTCCGGTTGAGGAAGAACTATAAAGCCGTCGGCTACATTGTTCATTGGTTGTTCATGATTTCGCAACAATTGTATAAGAATGCTTAAATCAGGAACCATAAATGGATCCAGGTATTTTATATAATCCTTAATAATCAAACATGTTGTAGATCCTAGGACCTTTGGTCAATTGTTCTAGGTCGTGCACCTATGAATTTTGGCTTTCACATAAAGAATAAAGAATACTAGAATAATTTACCTCCGGTCCTATTTATAAGAAACAAGTTATAGTATATTTTACACTATAACTTGTTTCTTATAAATAGGACCAAAGGTAGTATTTTTTTATTTTTATATAAATTATTTTTCTTACTAAATACGTCTAGTTAAATGAAACAAAAATGAAAGAGAGAAAGAAAGAAACCAAAAAGCACATGCACCTGATATTTTTATCTGCACTCAAAAGAATTTTTGTGTGGGAAGTTAATTAATTATTAATTACCAGTAAACGAGAGCTTCAAGATTGGCATTAGTGAGATTCCGATAAAATTCTACTGTGTTTAGCCGAGTTTTGGTGTATGCCATAGTCCTGTTGCATCTCAGGAATTCCTCTTTAGTTCCCTATTGAAATGGCATTGTTGAATTAGTCGCATAGCTAAGAATTTCAATTAATTTCAATTAATTTGATTAAGTAATTATCCTTAAAATTAATATAATTAAATTAAATTAAATGATCCAATGTAGCATTACCTCTCTTACATGAATGGCCTTCCGCGCATTTTCATCATTTGCCCATGTGTCAACAAGGATATGATAATAGCTCTAAAACACAGTTGATAACTTCAAGTTAGCTTCAGCGGCCTAGTCTTAAGAATAGGAATGTTAAATAGGATAGTCCAACTCAACTTAATTAGTTAAAAAAAATGGGTTGAATTAGGTTAAATTTTGTTTTTATATTGAGTTGAAAATCACAACTCAACTCAATTTGGGTGGGGGTTGAAACCAGCCTAATAAAAAAATATTTTAAAATTTTTAATCATTGTATTTGTCTAAAATTTTTTCTAAATTTTATGATCAAATATAATTAATAATAGAAAAAAATGTTATAAAACTAGTAAATCAAGAAACCCACTTATTACATACGAGATTATCATAAACATTAAGCTACCATGTTTATTTGTCTTAAATTCTAATCACTGCCAAAATCTGCCTTCTTGGGACTTCACAATTCTAAACAAAGAGAAACTATATTAGATCACTCATCCTAACCTAATTCTGGGGGGGGGGGGGGGAGACAATCTAATGAGTCAACCTAACCTAAGCTATCATTCGATTCATCAAGTTCATGGGTTATCTGGGTTGAAGGATTGAACTGTGTAACCCAACCTAATCCGTTTAGGCGAGTTAAACGAGTTGACTAGTCGAGTCCAACACATTTTGACATGCATTCTACTTAAAAGTGAATAAACGTGGTAGATAAAGAGAAACTATATTAGATCACTCATCCTAACCTAATTCCGGGGGGAGCCAATCCAATGAGTCAACATAACCCAAGCTATCATTTGATTCATCAAGTTCATGGGTTGTGTGGGTTGAAGGATTGAACTGTATAACCCCCCCCCCCCCCCATATACATGATCTTGCTAATTAATTAAGACATTAAACTTAGATACAGTTATTATACGATAATCTACATAATTCTTAATGAAAACTCCAATTATGATTGAATAATAATATAAACAACACTTAAAGAACTGTATTTAAATTTTGTCCTTAATTAAATAAGATTCAAATGAGTGCCTAAATGAATAATCTAGATCCTTCTATATAGCATAAATAAGTGTTAGCAAAATACTAACACACTCTCTACTATTGGTTAAAATTTATTAAAAATTCTTTGTATCATGGTGTTGCCCATTTCAGGCACATCTTGTGCTTGTTTTGGGTTCTATTGGCCTTTAAAAAAATTATTAAAAATTATAAAATTATGAGTGAGAGGGGGAGATTTACTCAACTCTACACCAAAATGTTGGAGGATCTTGAACTTCTTGTAGGATTTCTCGGTTCACACCAGGCGTAGTAATACAAAGAGGTTCCATAATTTGTTGTTCGTTAATGTAACGAACTAGCTGCAAGTCAATCGGTCACTGAATACTTTTCATGCATGTTAAGCAGAACATGACATGACCACTATAAATATAAGTAAACCAAATAAATGCACAGTCTAAAAGAGCATAATTAATACTAACCTCAGAATAATCTTCATAATCTAAGACACACTTTGTGTTTTCTGGATCAATGTTCATATAATCACCATTACAATTTTCTTCCATCGACTGCAAAAATGTTTTCAAGTTTCCAAGTATTTTATGTTAGATGCATGACTCATAAAAATGAAAGCATAACCAAGTAGATAACTGTTTTGTTTGTTGAAGCCAACTTCATAACTAGAAGCATATAAAGAAAAGGCTAAATTGCAATTGTGGCCCCCCTATAATTTCTAATTCACGATTTTGGTCCTCCTTTTTTTTTTTCTCTCGATTTTGGTCCCCTTGTTTTAAAATATTTGTAATTTTGATTCAATACTCAATTTTGCATATGTTTTTTTTTCCTTTTATTTTGGTTCAATTGAATCCTAAACCTAACATATTTTTTTAAACAAGAAGAAAGAGTTGCTAAGGTGTCCATAGAACCTCTAATCCCAACTATGTTGGCACTAGAGGCCCTACTCATCACCTGCAACAAGCTCAAAATTTATTAAGATAAAGGGAAAAGAAAGTACAAGTAAAAACAATTTGTAATTATAAAAAAATAACAAGGGGGACCAAAAAATCATAAAAAATAATTTATTTAATTAAAATATAAAAAATAAAAGAAATAAATGTATGCAAAATTGAATATTGAACCAAAATTGTGAATTTTTTAAAATAGACGGACCAAAATAGCTAGAAAAAAATAGGAGGACCAAAATCGTGAATTATGAATTATAAGGGGACCAAAATTGTAATTTAGCCTAAAGAAAAAACCACATATATCTACAATTAAACCACCATAAATTAATAACCTCTTTAAAATAATATTTTTTCCAGCCCCAACTTGGGCAATTTTAGAAATTTCGACAAATTAATACGATAATAATTATTTTAGGAGAATTTTTTATATATAGTATAATTCTGTAGTTCCGTAAATATTATCATAAATTAATAATTCTCTAAAATTATAAACATAATTAGGATACTTTAGTAAAATATGAATCTATTGTTGATTGTTCCCTAGAATTTAAATTTAGATGGAATATTTCATCTATAACTTTTCTCATTGCATTAAAACACTTTGGTCTCAAACTACAACAAATTTTTTTGAAGAGCTATTGTCATTATGAGTGTATTCATTAATTAGTCACAATTTTTTTAAGCTTTGGACCTCTAAAAATTCATCTTTTCACTTAGGTGATTGACTTCCATTTTACTTGTGGTAACCAAGATCATTAATCATTTTCTGAAATTCATGAATGTCTTTTTTACAATATTATAGAATCTAAAATATTACAATCTTTTTTCTAAATCAAATTCTCCTACTTATAACTTCCAAAATCTTAAGGTAAACTTGTATTTGCTGAATAAAAAAAAATATTTAATTGATAATTAAATTATCAATTAATTAATATCTCTCTACATTAATAAAAATTCATATTCCTAATATTATTATTATTATTACTATTAATTAATCGAGGTCATTTTGTATATTGGTTTTTGTTACTTTGTATAAAAATTGATTCTCTCTGAACAAATGCATAATTAATTAGACAATGATGACAAATAACCTTATAGAGTGCTTCTGGTATAAGAGACCTTTGGTATGCATATAAAACTTTAATGTTTAGTTCTTGAAACTCGTCAACAACTGGGCTCGCGAGTAAATAAGCCTAATGACAAAAGTGATAATTAATCAATTGTATATAGTAGTTTAGAAAATAATTTGCAAAATAGGAAAATACTCCCAACAAGGTTTGTGTCCTTTAATTTGTACTTTAATGTTCATGAGTGGCTTGAGTCTTGCTTTGTAACCTGCATGCATATATAAGAAATTCTTGGCCACAAACATTTGAGGTAATTAGAAGGCCAAATTAATTAGGCTATCAAATTGGCATTGTTTGCTATTTAGTAGTTACCTTCATATACTTTTTGAACAAGAGGACCAACAGTTATTCCTAAATATGAGCCACCACCAATGTAAAAAGGATTTGAGCTAAACTTTGGATGATCAATAAACCACTACATATTGATAATGAATGAAACTCATTACAAGAGAAGAAAAATCATATTCAAAATTAATGATTCTTCCCAAATTAAATGTTAGATGCCAACTCTGATCCAAATTAAATATCTTTACAAAATAAATTATATGCTTGGATAGATTGAAAATGAGTGCATAATAGAAATTATATTTAAATTAACCATAATATCCTTAAAGATGTAGTTATGTTTCAAATCTTTTCTCTTGAATCTAGCAAAAAAATTGCTAATAGAAAATTAATGCATATGCAAAGGAATCTTTGGATATTGTGTTCATATATTAAACATTAAAATTCATGATGTACAAAAAAAAATAACATTAAAATTCATTACTTCATTGTTAAAATAAAATCTATAATCTAATCATATGGACTCAAGAGTAAGACTACTAAAGCTCAAACTTAAGATCCGCCAACAAAAAGATTCACTATTAATTTTTATGAAGCAAAAGGGTTAAATATGTTGGCAAAAAGCCCAACATATAAAGTAAAAAAGTCTTCTTTAAAGTTTGTTTTCCTATTTATCACATATGCACTTATTGACACAATTTTGACAATGATAACAACTATAAACATTATTAGTCAAAACTATGTTAATAATGGGTTCCTTGGCAACATAAGAATGCTATTATTTTAAAAAATGAAGCTTGTGTTGGTAAGAAGAGGTCTTGCAACTGGTTTTGCAAAATGAGGCCATTCAATATAGTTTTATTAGTTTTTCTTGTCTCGTTATTATTTGATGTAATTATGAATCAGATTACGTTCATCTTATGTTCTATTGAATGAATTTTGTTTATAAAAAAATTGTAATCCAAGTAAGACACACTTGGAGAATAATATAAAGTAAGACACATAATTAGATAGCAGTGTAAAATATACATTGATATTTATAAAAAAAAAAAAAAAAGGTAAATGACCATTTTGGTCTTGCATGTGTAAATCGATAACAATTTAGTTCTTCAAAGAGTGAAAATTCTTATTTAATCTCTAAATGTGTAAAAAGTGAGACAATTACGTCCTACCGTTAAGTTTTCGTGGGACTATTTTGTTATTAAACTGTAATGTTCAATGACTATTTTGACATTAAGTTGTAAAGTTCAGAACCAATTTGACATTAAGTTGTGCGACAGGACGTAGTTGTCCCACTTTTTACATATTTAAGGACTAAAATAGAATTTTTCGTTCTTTCAGGGACTTAATTGTTTTACACATTCAGGAATCAAAATCATCATTTAACAAAAAAAATCATAAATATTACAAATTATAGAAGTGGAGAAGAATGGTTTACCTTTTGTAGAAATTCATAAGTATGCTCCACCCATAATATGTCACTACTGATATAGCCTTCTTGCGTTTTTGAGTATGAAAATCCGGTGCCCACTGGAATGTCTATATATAACATATTCAACGTGTGTGACCACGCATATGTGTTCAACTCAAGTTTTGGAAGGTTTCCACTATAATTCTCATTCATTATTAAAGGTCCTGCAAACAGTTAATTGACAAACACTTAATCCAATCCAAATTAAAACATTTTTTCTATTTTTCATTTTCTTTATTACATATTTTGTGTCAAAACTCTCATGCTTTGTTTAGAAAGATTTTGAGAAGAAATAATTTTAAAATGAAGTAGAAGAGAAGAGAGAATTAGTAAACAAAATGGATAAATTTTTAAATTGTTTGAATTGAGAGAAGTAGAAGAGAAAGAAAAAATGGATATTATAAAGACATTTTTGACCATAATAACATATTTACATATTTCAAAACAAAAGGATAAACATGTCATTTCAATTTCTGAATGAGTCCTACAAATTTTTTTCCCCAAAATCTCATAACTCTAGGGGGATTTTTTCTAACATGGTCGTACCAATTTTTTTTCTCTCTTCTCCTACTTCTCTCCTTTCTCAAACAACAAAAAGTTTCATTCTCTATCACACTTTCCTCTCATCTACTCCCCCCCTCCCCCCAAATTACCTCAAACAAACAATGTATTTCTTTTGATACTTCGACCGATTAAATCATTAAAAAATAATTTCATGAAGAGTTATTATTAGGACCATTGTACGGTTGTACCATGCGTGCAACTCATGTGAAACATCTAGAATCTTATAACAACAACAGGTACTCCAATCATCTTCATAGTAGAATATCAATAAGTTGTTGGTCTGAGTGAAATTGGGTTTGGTCTCATATTCGAATCTTGTGAATGAAAAAAACAAAAAAAATGTGATTAGAAAGGGAGACCCCATTAAAGTATTTGTGACCTAAAAATCTCCACCGTAGAATTGGTTAGCAATAGTATTTGTTTTTCTAACCACACATGACATGATATTTGTATTTTTTCCCCAAAAAATAATTATTTCTTAGCAAAAGTAGCTGATAGTATTAGTTGTCTATATTTACTTTTGCTTGATTAATGATTGCTTTTCACCTTTTTCAGGTCAGATACCAATATGATATTTTCACTACATATTTTTTCTATCATTTTATCCATCTTATCCCACCATTTTCTCTCTTATATTCTTATCTCTCTTCTTATACTAGAAGATTTAAAATTAGTTATGGAATAATCTATATGTAATTTTAAAAAAAAATCTATCACTAAAATTTGATGACTCCAAAATTAGTGAGAAAAAAAAACAATTTTCTGACATTAAAATTGCATGATTAACTCATTGATTTGCATCATTAGCTTCCATGTATAATCTACCATGGTGTATAATTGGTGATTTGAATGATTTGCTCTCAATGGAAGAAATTGTTTACCAACTCACGTTAGGTTGCAAGAGAAGGGTGTGTCATGCCCAGCATGTTGTGTTATGTGTAATGTAGATATGGGAAACTGTTTACATGTTCTATTTACATGTATTACGTGTTTCTTGTTGGATTTTGGTTGATTTATTGAGTGTTATTGAATCTCGCCTACATAGTTCTCTAAATTTTTCAGATTTGTTCTTTAAAATTTGTGCAGGGATTGATGAACCAAAGTGGGCATTATGTGCCATAACATTATGGAGTATTTGGAAAAGGAGGAATAAGAAGTTATTGTTGGAGATCCCACATCGACTAGTGATAAGACTAAAATAGTATATATAAGTGAGGGGTAACCTCACCTTACCAACCAATTTTGTAGGTTTGAGTTAAGCCTATAACCCATATTCTAAGATGGTATCAAAGCCTATGTTAGTGATTATTGTTGGGCTTGTCGTGCCACCCATTATCGGGCTGTTATCGAATTATCCGTAAATGTCCAGTCCTGCAAACTTCACACTCGAGATGTCCAATCCTCGATGTTTTGTAGGGTTGAGTTAGGCTCATAACTGAGTTATGGAAAGGTTTGGAGAAATCTAATTCTAAGCTATCGAGCTGTTATTGGACCATCCACAAATGTCCAGTCATGTAAACTTCATACTTGAGATATCCAATTCTCGGTATTTTGTAGGGTTGAGTTAGACCCATAACTGAGATATGGGAAGGTTTTGGGAAATCTGATTCTACAATGTATGCTAGAGCTATGTTGGTATGATGTGAGTGGTTAGCTTCTAAAAATCACTTGTCTGACATTAGTTTTGAAGAGTAACAATAGGTTTATGTGGTTTGGCAACCTCCACCTCCAGCTTACTTGAAGTGCAATGTGGAGGGTACTTTTTTTCCATACACACCAGAAAATTGATTTTGGCATTTGTCTAAGGGATGATGATAAAGGAGTTTTTTTTTCTGTGAAAACTGGTTGGGATGCTTCTTTTATGCAAATTCATGAGGGGGAAGCATTTGCTTTGTTTCAAGCAATTCAATGGGGCATCAGTTTGGCTTTACAAAACATCATCTTTGAGACAAACTAATTCATAAACCACTTTTAGATGTTTAAGTTGTTGTCCATTATCATAATAAATCACAAACCATGAACCAACTATTTACGATTCACGATCGACTAACATGTATGGTCACAAACAAATTAAGCCTGAGACATGTGTTAGACACATTGTCCTTAAGGATTTATCCAAGTAAAAAGCAAATCCCCAAGGATTTAACAGGCTCTTCCCAATGGGGCAACATAACTAACAAGTTTTTAGTAAGATTAAACTAGGAACTCAGTGAAAAAAATAGAGAAAAGTTGTTTGGGAAAGCTCTACAAAACCAACTGAAGCATAGATATTTATAATGAAAAGATGAGATTTCTATATGACCAAGTCTATATGACCAAGTCAATAAAACCAACTCAACAAAATATTTGTTTTTAATAAACAATAAATTAATTTAAAAAACATTTTCAATATTTAATTAAATAGAAAAGGTTAACCTTTTGAAATGTCAACAAAATATATAATAGTTTGGTGTTATTGTTGAAGAATGTAGGAATTTACCTGCTTTTAATTCAAACTTTAGATAAGCTAATGCAGTAGCTCATTTCTTAGCAAAGACTACATCGTTGCATGTCTAGTTGTACTGAAGCTTTTTTTTTTTGTGCTGATTGTAATTAGGCTTTTAGTGCAATTGTAATGATATAAGTTTGTTTTTTATAATAATAAAGAAAAAAAGAAAAAATTACTTTATATAATAATTTTGTCAAGTTTACTTTACAAATTGTTACCTCTATGATTTGCAGAAAAAATTAAACCAAATGTTACCATTAATTATGATGTGTAACACCTATCTTTGTAAGTAAAAAAAAAAAAAAAAACACCTATCTTTGTGACTAATTTATTTCCATGGCCACTGTCACTAATGTAGCTAGTAATGGTATTTTTAAGAATTGGTGAGACTTGAGAGATTTCGTCTTTCTCTAATTTTAAATTTTCTGGTACATAGATTAATAGCCTACTAAATGTTTCTTCAAAGTTCAAACCTCAAGGTATTGATGAAGTAGATAAGATAGGAAGAGCCTTGAATTGGGAGACTTTCCTTGTCTTGAACTAATGCGTCATCTCATCCCTTAAATTCTTGTTAAAAAAAAGGTTTAATTACTATTTTATCCTCTAATTTATTTTTTAAGTTTAATTTGATCTTCTTATTTTTAAAGGTTCAATTAAGTCTTCTAATGCAATAAAAAAAAAGGTCTTCTAATTTTTTTAAATGGTTCAATAAGGTCTTCTTGTTTGTGGATGATGTTGTATTGTATTTCGTTTTGTTTTAAAAAATTAAAGATCTAATTGAACATTTTAAAAATAAAAGAACCAAATTGAACCTAAATGAATCATTTTAAAAAACTAGAAGACTAATTGAACTTTTTAAAAATAAGAGGATCAAATTAAACCTAAAAAGTAAATTAAAGGATCAAAATAATAATTAAACTGAAAAAAGTAAATATTTCTTCAAATATTTTTAATTAAAAGATGATTTACCATTTTCAAAAAAGAAGGCTGATAAGGCGGAGCAACCAGGACCTCCAACAAACCAAAGTAACAGTGGATCAATGAATGGATTTCTTTGAGATTCCACAAATAAGTGAAATAGTTGCACTCCTTCTCCCACTCCTATGTATCTACACATGCAACAATAATTAACTAAAAATTAAAATACTCACATATATGGATCTAGCAACTCATATATAAGCATTTGTGTCGATACCAAATGCACATTTGTATTGGTGTATAATCAAAGATAATAAAAATCATGTCTTTGCTTACCAATTTGGGACACGAAGCTTTAAAAAAATAGGATAAAACTTAGATATAGTACTTTAGGTATTGTTTGTACTGTTATCCAATTAGAATTGGAGTTTTACCTTTGTAATTTGCATAACAAAGTCTACATTAAAAGATTTCGCTAATTATCGAGGTGAATCTTGAATTCTTATTGGAGAACAGTAAAAACTGCACATAAGATAATACATTTGTATACTTTGTATCATTGTTGCTATCAAATAATCCAATCAATTTTGATTAAAGGAAGTAATGGAATTCAAATCCTAAGCTTTAATTATATGTCTTGGAAAGGAATTCAAATCCTATGCTTTGATTTAGTCTCTTTTATTATTATAGGAAGTAATGGAAAGTAATGTTATTTCCTTTGAAAAATTATATTTATACAATAAATTTAAATAAATAGAAAGAAATTGAGAGAGAGAGAAAAAAAAAAAACACACACACACACACAATGTACTTTAAGTAATAGATATTGGAGTTTGCTAAAAGATGACTTTAAAAATTACTTGGATGAGTTTCATCAAAATGGAATACTTCCAAGAGGAAGTAATGCCTCCTTTATTAGTCTCATTCCAAAGGTTGATGAACCACAAAAGTTGGGTATTTTAGACCCATATCTCTTGTGGGGTGCATGTATAAAGTTCTTGCACAAATCTTGGCAAATAGGTTGAAGAAGGTGCTTGACGGGGTGATTGACAAGAGACAAAGTGTTTTTTTTTGGGTAGAAGACACTTACTCCATAGTGTGGTGGTGGCCAACAAGGTGATTGATGAGGCTAAAAGGAAGAAGAAGAATTGCCTTATTTTCAAGATGAATTATGAGAAAGCATATGACTTCGTTTGTTGGGATTTTGTGTATTACATGCTTCGAAGACTTGGATTCAAGGAAAAATGGATCAAATGGATGAGGAGTTGCTTACAAACAAGTACGGTTTCGGTTCTCATTAATGGAAGCCCATCTAGAAAATTTATTCTACAAAAGGGTTTAAGGCAATGAGACCCTTTAGCTCCATTCCTTTTCATAGTGGTGGCCGAAGGACTTTGTGGGTTGATGAGGGAAGCCATTGAAAAAAACTTGTTCAAGAGCTATCTAGTGGGTAACAATGGAGTTGAAGTCAACTTGCTCCAATATGCGGATGACACAATTTTCTTGGGTGAAGCATCTTTGAATAATGTTATTGTGATTAAAAGTATTATGAGGTGTTTTGAGTTAGCCTCCGGTTTAAAGGTGAATTTTTCCAAAAGTGGCTTTGGAGCTTGGGGGGTTGAGAATAGTGTAGGAGAAAAATTTGCAAAGCTCCTAAATTGTAGTCCTCTTTTGCAACCTTTTACATATTTGGGGATACCAATTGGAGCAAACCCAAGGAGATCCGAGACTTGGAACAACATCGTTGCAAAATTAAAAAAGAAGTTAGCACCTTGGAAATACAAATATTTATCCTTTGTCGGTAGAGTATGTTTGATCAATGTTGTTCTAACTTCTTTGCCTATCTTTTTTTTGTCCTTTTTCAAATTGCCAAAGGAGGTTGCTAATAAGATTATGTCCATTCAAAGGAATTTTTTGCGGGGAGGTGATTGTGAAAAGAGAAAGGTGAGTTGGGTTAGTTGGGATAATATTTGTTGTCCAAAAGACCATGGGGGTTGGGAATTAAGCACATAAAAATGTTCAATGATGCTTTAATTGCCAAATGGAGGTGGGCTTTATTTAGTAAAAAAAACATGTGTTTTGGGTACAAGTTCTCCAATCTAAGTATGGAGGTTGGGAGGGGTTATTGAGGGGGGGTCTAAATAATAAATTTTGGTGGAGAGACTTATTTTTATCTTGTGGTGGTGGTAATGAGTCTAGATGATTCGATAGAAAACTTAGTTGGAAAATTGGTGAGGGGAATCAAGCAACATTTTGGCATGATACTTGGTTGGGGGAGGTATGTCTTGCTGAGAAATTCCCTAGAATACTTCTTATATCTCTTCAACTGAATTGTAGAATAAAGGAGATGGGGGTTTGGGGAAGTTCAGAGTAGGAGTGGAGGTTCCTATGGAGAAGGAGTATGTTTGAATGGGAAAATAGGCAACTACAACAGTTTCAACAAATGCTACAAAATGTTTCTTTGGTTCGTGGTACTAATGATGCTTGGCTCTGGGGTGCAGGGGATTCTGGTGCATTCACGGTTAAGACTGCATATGCAACAATACATGAGGAATTGGTGGGTTCAACTCGGATGGATATTATGCAGCAGGTCTGGGAACTTAATGTCCAACCAAAAGCAAATTTTCTGGTATGGAGATTGATGCTAAATAAATTGCCAACAAAAGACAATCTCAAGATTAGAAATATTATTGAAAATCCATTGCATTGTTTGTGTCCTTTTGGTTGTGGAGTTGAAGAATCTGTTTCCCATTGCTTTTTCATGTGCAGTAAAGTCTTTAACACATGGACTTAGTGTTATTAGTAGCTGAACGTCTTAACTGTATTGCCACAAACACCACAATTGCACTTTTGTGGTGTTTGTTGCAATACAGTTGAGACGTTCAGCTACTGGAACATTCTTACAATAAAAAAGGGAGCAAAATATGTGGAGAGCCATATGGGCAGCTGTGGTTCGGAGCATCTGGAACATCAGGAATGAGTGTATATTTAGGGGTGGGTCTCTCAACTCAAAACACTTATGCAGAACATCTCATTTGTAGCATGGACATGGATCAAAGGAAGATTTTTTAGATTTCAATTATTCTTTCGTTCAATGGTCAGTGGCACCAGGGGCTTGCATTTTATCGAGACTTCCTTGAGATTACCAAGGGTACTTTTCCTTGCTACGCTGGACGATTCGATTGTAAGGCATTGGATGTTGATCTCAGTTTTTGTGTTATTTTGCTTTCAGGTATTTGTATTGCCAAACTTGAACCTTTGGGTAGTTAAATCCTATGGGCTACTGCTATGGTTAGTCAATATTTATACTTTCATTGTATAAATATAATATAACCGTGGCTTGGTTCGGGGCTTCATTATTATGATTTTGTAGTTGGATTTCTGGTACTACTAGTACCACTTTAATTAATACAATTTGTTTGCTGATAAAAAAAAAAACTTCAAGTAATAGATAGCACTGTCATGTTCAAACAAATTAGAATTATTTTTCAGACACTCCCACCACAATAAACACCACATTATTTTTTCTATCTCTCTCTTTACTTATCATATCACGTTATCTATCACATTAAAACTTATCTCTCTTCTATCTTTTCTTTCTCCATGTGTCTAATAGCATAAGGTGTCCATATATCATTTTTCAACAAATAATACAATTTTTTATTGAAGTTTTAATTATACTTTTTCAAACACTTTCTATATGAATATCCTTTCAACTAACCTCAAAAAAATTTAAAATGTAAAATTAGAAGAACAAAACTTTGTGGATCTCCTGTGTTAGGGTGTCACTGTGGCGATGGCTAAAACCCACACCCAAATTTAAGCCAATAGCGTTTCTTTTTGTTATAAAAACCATTCATTTTGTCTCATAAGAGCTTTTTGCAAATGCAAAAAGTTTCGCTTAATCTTTAAGAATTTTATAAACATATTAATTGTTTTTAAGAAATTGATGTATGGCATTTAAAACTAATTAATTACTCCCTTTTTTTTGAGAAAATTAATTAATTAATTACTCCCTTTAGTCCTTTATTTAAGAAACAAATATCTAATCTATCAAGACCAATAAAAATAGGTAAGTTAGTTAATTTTAATTAATAATATCATAATTTAAATTTTATTCCAAGAATACCCATGAAATTAAGTAGTTTAAGTAGTGGGAATACTTAATAACACTATACATAATTCAAGGAATAATTTTTTTCCACCAATGAATATGGCTTATATTGTTAATGGGTCAATAAATGCATCCACTTGCATGAGAATGAGTGGACATGTTATTAATAAGGGTATAGAAGAGAATTAACAATTACTTCCATGTTCTCTTTTATAAGCAACCAAAAAACTCACTTTTCTTGTTCTCAAATATAAGCAAATTTCAACTACTTTTGCATTATTTAATGAGACTATGTTCAAAATACCCTTCATTTAATAGGGGGTTTATACTTGATATCAAATTCCAATTAAAGGTAATTTAGGAAAAAAGTTTTTTTTTAAATTGAGAATGACACAATTAATGAAGTTAACTAATTTTTTTAATAAGTGTGAAATCAATTTTTTGTTGCTTATAAAAGAAAACAGAGGGAGTAATACATTTAAAAGGGGTCCATGTTTCTTATAATTAAGAACAAAAAAAATAGTCTTTTTTTTTTAAGAAAAAAAATAGAGTAATTTGTTTCTTATAAAAATGACCAAAAGGAGTAATAAAATCTGTATTGTATTTCTTAAAACTTAAAGTATGATTTTCGCATTTTCAGAAATTATTATTCCTCCCAATCTCAAATATAAGAAGAAAAAAACAACTTATGCTTCTTAAAAAGTTAGTTTGTATCATTCTCATTTAATTTTTTTTTTCTAAATTAACCTTCTTTGAAACTTGATATCATGAGTAAAAGAGAGACATTGAAAATAAAATTTTAATTAAATAAAAGGTATTTTAGAAATGGTTTCATTAAATAAGATAAAATTAATTGAAATTTACTTATATTTACTACCTCTGTCCCTAAATATAAGACACTTTTTTGAAATTTGTTTGCCCTTTTTTTAAGACTCTTTTCAACTTGTCTTTTGCATTAATTTTTTTTTTTTTACCAAAATATCCTTAATTACTTTACAATAAATGCTATGAATTAATAAGATTAATGCATTATCTCTCTTATAAGGATTGAAGAAGAAGACTAGCACACATTAATTAATTAGGTAGAAAGTAATTAAGTGAAAAGAAAGAGATGGTGAGTCCTAATAATTTTAAGGGTAATTTTCAAAAAATAATACAAATTGATAACAAATTTAATGCTACTAACTAAATTAACCAATTTTCTTAAAGGGTGTGAATTAGTTAAAAGAGTCTTATATTTAGGGACGGAAGTAGTAAAACCAACATTCAAGACATTTTTTTTATATTGGAGATTTGAGAGAGTATTTTTTTTGTAAAGGAGGGAATATGTTGTTACCAAAACTTTTGAAATTAAATTTAAAATTTAGTAAACAATGTTAAAAATTTGCGGAGACATTGGAGTTAAAGACAAGAAGCCCAAGATATAGCTGTCATGGACCCCATGAAAGCAATCCCTGTGTTCAAATTAAGTTATTTCAAGGACATATTTAAGCTTTTTCAGGTGAATATGTACTATGCACAGGTTGCTCTTCAAATTGAAGATTTGAAATTGGTGATTTTCGGGAGTATTTTGCAACTTTGTTAGTTATTTTTCTTTTTAGAAAAATGAAAAAAAAATGAATATGAATTAATTCCATTTATTTCAATTTGGAGCTTATCTTTATTTTGTTTGAAATTTATGACTAATTTATTTGAGACATGCTTTTGTTTATTTCATTTAAAACATCTTACATATATAATGTGAAAGCATATTTTCCTAGAAAGAAATAATATTGAGTATAAAATTGTATATGACTAGTTAAGATATAGCCGTATGGTCGGTATATGTGAGTCATCAATTTAAATGTCATTCCCATGATTTAACAAATAAAAATTGGCATCAATTGGTTTTGCATTTTTCGGTCCAATTTTGATAACTAGACGGAATAAGAAACCTGTACTTAAATTTGAATGATATATATATATATATATATATATATATATATATATATATATATATATAAACGTTTTAACGTTTTACTTTTGAAGAAAAATATAAGTCTAAAAAAATAGTTTATATACTAATAATATTAAAGCATTATACCGTCATTTAATCACAAATTATTGTACATAGTAAATTTGTTGATTATACAACATTTAATTATATATTTAATCGACTTAATTTAGTGTTTGTTTGTTTTTTATTTGCCTGAATTTTTATTTTTTATTTTAGTCCTCTTTTAAAAAAAAAATTACAAATATGGTCCCATCAAGAATTAATAATATCATACACTCAATTTCTCTTTCATCTCATTTTAACCTCTTTTTTTTTTCTTTTTTTTTTATCATATCATTGTCATATTTATCAGTTTTTTTTCTCTCTTTTTTATTTTTTCTCTTTGTCTCTCTCCCTCCCACCCATACACTTTAAAAATGGAATATACATTAATAATTTTTCTGTTAATAGTTGACACTAGCATGGACTATGTTCAATAAAAAAAAAACTTAATTCTACTCTCTTTAGTTAAAATTATATATGATTTTAATCACATGATATTTTTTTTGTCTATCAAGTCTTTGTATTTTTAAATTAAGTAGTAGGTGGATTTGCAGAAAACGCAAATGAGGAAGAAGATTCTTCTGGAGACCAAGGAGACAGAAGCGAAATGGATGGCACGACAAGAAGGTTAATTTGGTAAATATTCTACAGTAGAAAGTGATGGTGTGGTTGACAATATGAACTTTAATTGAGTAGTGAAACACTACAAGGTGGAAAAAAGAAAAGATAAAAAGGAAAATAAAAGAAGAAAACCAAAACAACTTAAAGTTGGTCTCATTTTCCATTCTAGAGACTAAATAACAAGTAGGTTTTGGAAACACGTATATATAAAACATATCTTCAAACAAGATTTTTGTTTTTTACTTTAAAAAAAGTGTTTTCTAAAAATTATAATCAAACACCATTAATTCCTAAATATTTCACTAATAAGAATGAAATAAGTTATCTTATAATTTAAAATTAAATTTAAAATAAACAATTTTAACTTATAAGAAAAGTTTATTTTCTTTTAGGATTAATTAAGTTTTTAGTCCCTAAACTTTTTTAAAATTCGATTTTTAGTCCCTAAACTTTAGTTTAACTAGTCAAGACCCCTAAACTTTTTACAAATTTTCTTTTTATTCCCTAAATTTTAGTTTGACCAGTCAAGGTCCCTAAATTTTTTAAAAATTCGATTTTTAGTCCCTAAACTTTTTAAAAATTCGATTTTTAGTCCCTAAAATCTCATCAATTCAAGGACTAAAAACTGAATTTTTAAAAAATTTAAAGACTAAAAATCGAATTTTTAAAAAGTTTAGAAACTTTGACCGGTTAAAATTTTGTTCAATGACTAAAAACTGACTTTTTAAAAAGTTTAGGTACATAGTCAAACTAATGTTTAGGAACTAAATAGTTAATTAACTCTTTTATTTTATGGGTGGATTCTACGGTGGAATACCATTACATATGGTCCACTCGTGCACCACTTATAATTACCGTTAGATATATTATAAAAGAATCAACCTACCAAATTCAACTATTTATAAAATTCGTAATCAATTTTTATTGTTTGATTAAATATAATTAATCTATCTTCTTCACTGTTCCGCCCTTCACTCACTCATCACACTGCATGTTGTTGGATGCTTTGTAAATTTTCAATTTGCCAAAAGAAAGACATGAATGGTAAATGTAGACGTGGTTCGTCGTTGGGTGGATTCGGAGGAAACAGATCTTATTTCCAGCGAGTTTTCATGTGGAGTTTTTGTTACAGTGGGAGCATTGTTTCTACTGGAGTGCGTGGTGATGATGATGATTCATCAGAACCAGTAGCAGGGGGCAGTGAGAGTGGTTCAAACTTTTAGAGAGAGAGAGAGAAGAGAGTGATTAATGGGATTCATTAATTTTAATCGGCTAAAATATATTTTGGATTCATGATAAATGAACGAATTTTGTATTTGTTCCTTAATAATTTTATTTTTTTTTGCGTTTGTTCCTAATAAAACAATAATTTTGTTTTTGATCCTTATATTTTCTTTTGGTCCCTGATAAATTAACAAATTTTATTTTGGTCTCTAATAAAAAAAATTCATTTGTTATTAGTCCCTTTGAAAAATAAAAAATAAAGACTAATAACAAATGAACAAAATTTATTAGAAATCAAAAATAAAATTCGTTAATTTATCAGGAAGTAAAAGAAAATATCAAGGATTAAAAACAAAATTTTTGTTTTATTATGGAGCAAATGCAAAAAAAAAAAATTATTAGGTAACAAACACAAAAATTGGGTATTTATTAGGGATAAAAATATATTTTAGCCATTTTAATTAATCAATAAAAATTAATTAAATTATTTTTTTAAATTTTCAATCTAGTGCGTTCAATTTTTATTCATATATCTAACAGTTAATAAAGACGGTCCACTGGTGGACTACTTAGTTGGTAGAATCCACTTTATTTTACCTTTATTTTCTTTTTTTTTTTAACACGTGGAGTTGAAGTGTAAAGTAGAGACATCATCATGTCAGCTACATAAATATCTTTCATCTAACAATTTTAGACACATAATTAAGCAGGGTTCATGTACCATCAACAGTTAATGATTGAGTGGAAAAGTTAATGGTAAAATTATATATTTGAAAAATTGGGGGAAACAAAAAAAAAAAGTCAAGTAATACAACTAAAAAGTTCAAAATCAAACAAACATTAAACTAAAAAGAACAAAAGAGGTTAACATATAATAATTAAGCGGGGTCCATGTACCATCAACACATGTTCAGAAACTTCACAAAATTAAGTTGCGGTACAATGTAAATATGACATCCCAAGTCATATCTATAAAAAAAAAGTTAACTAAATTTGTAGTACCTAAAATTTTTTAAAATTTAATTTTTAGTCTTTAAATTTTAGTTTGACTGGTCAAGATTTCTAAACTTTTTTAAAATTATATTTTTAGTCCCTAAACTTTAATTTGACTGGTTAAGACCACTAAACTTTTAAAATATTCAATTTTTAGTCTCTAAACTTTTTAAAAATTTGGTTTTTAGTTCCTGAAATCTCATTAATTCAGGGACTAAAAACCGAATTCTTAAAAAGTTTAGGAACTAAAAACCAAATTCTTAAAAAATTTAGGGACTTTGACGGATCAAAATTTTGTTTAGGGACTAAAAATCAAATTTTTAAAAAATTTAGGGACTTTGACCAGTCAAACTAAAATTTAGGGATTAAAAACTGAATTTTAAAAAAGTTTAATAACTAAAAACTTAGTTAACAAAAAAAAAAAGCCAAATTGTTGCTCAAAATACTGACTTAAGAAGATTGCAGACTGAAAATTAATTAAAAAAGTAATTTTTATCATGCAAAATTAAAATTGAATCATATGCACATAATTCCTTATAATCATGCTGTTTTCATTTCACACAAATTGATCCCAGTTCCCAATTTGTTACAAGTTCACAAATTATATATCTCTGGATAGTTCAAACAAGATTAGTCATAAACTTGTAAGATATTCGGGGAAGCATCAAAGAATATTCTTTGAAAATGGAAACACATCACAATACTACAAAGATAGGAAATGATGACAATGTAAACAGATCATTATTATAATGTATAAAGTAAAGGACAATCTCACTTTCTTTTTTCTATCACGATGCTTATGACCAGCTGTAATGTACTCCTCATATTAAAATATTTGTGCTTAGTTTGGATTATTCAATTTTACAGAAATATTAAACGCAATATTTTAATCAAATATGATTGTATGGATCAACGAAAAATAAAATAATAAGTAATCATTGAAGAAACGAATCACTCACCCAGTTTCAAGTTTGAATGGAAGATCACCATCGTAACCTGGCAGGTTCTTCACAATTGAACCCGGATAAGCCATGTGTGGCAGAAGCACTAAAGCAACTAAGACCACACTCCCATATCTCAAACTCATTGCCCTACAAAGTCATTAACCGAAATATTAACAGAAAAAATTTAATTTTGATAGGTGTAAATTATTGAAAAAAAATTATATTACCAAATATTCTTTTTTGTAACATATATTGTCCGAAAGATTATTGGAAATATAAAATCTAGACACAAATAGATATGAGATACATGAATGGTGTTTTTTTTTATCACCATGATATTGGTGTGAAATATTCACCAGCTTTTGTGATGACTAATATATGTTGAAAAATCTAACTAGTCACCTTTACTGAGATCTCTCCTTTAATCTACAAGGTTGAACACAAAACTTTGATTAAAGAACTAAACCCAATATTACTCTCAACCTACGACTTGTTGGTAGATGGAAGGTGTTTTGGCAACAATCATAAAACTATAGTATTCAATAAATGCAAACTTGAGACACCAAACGCAGCACAAATGGCTTCCACTGAACTTAACAACAAAGTCCTCTCTTGGTTTCGGTTTCTCTCTTTTTTTATCTTATAGGATAAGATTTTCAAGAAAGAAAAATTGCAGAAATTAACAATAAGAAATAGAAAATGAAAACGAGTGGCCAATGAAAACTCACCAGTGAGCGATTCTGAACTTTTGTGAGAAATCACAAAGGTTAGTGGCTAATCAACTGGGGCGAAAGAAGAACAGAGGGAAAACTAGATGAAACAGAGAGATGAAGAATGTGCGGGTTTTGAGAGTCGTGTAGATTTTTTTTTCCCCTGCTGCATTTGGCATAGGGTAAAAGTGAGAAAGCGACCTTTCATTGCATTAATATATTTTTGTTAATTTCTTTTTTTATTTATTTATTTAAGAAGATGCATGTGTTGCGTGTCATTTTTTTTGTCATCTACGTTATTATAATTAAATTAATCATTCTTGTTTATTTTGAATTTATAAAATTTATATATTTAAAGCCAAACAGTTGGACGATTCTACAGTGAAGAAGCGACATAAATGTAAAATACGAATGAACAATATCTAAACATAATTTAAAAAATTAATTATTATTTTATTATAATTTGTAAAATACCTGTTATACCCCCTTTTAATATAAGTGTATTTCATTGGTTTGGTTGACTGAACGAAATAACAGCATAATAGTGCCCCGACGACGCCACTACCATGAGCTCTGGTGAGAATCCCGCCTCCTGCGCAGCGGCGACACACAGCACCCGCTCTTCCAAGGCGTCCACAAGCGTCGCCGAAGCAAATGAGAATCTTTAATGTATTTCCCATGAATCTTGAGAATATCAAATACAGAGGGTGGTTATTTGCATCAATGTAGGGATGGAAATGGGTAGGGTCCTATTGTACCCGTCCTCGTACCCGCGTTTAAAAAAAATACACGTACCCGGTCCCACACCCGGGCGGGTAGCAACTTTAATCCCCATCCCCGTACCCGCTGGGTACCTATATACCCATACCCGCACCCGCTACCCGCACTTTACTTATGTATGAAGTTAATAAATCAATAAAAAATAGGCTTAAATATAATTTTGATCCCCTTATTTTGCACAATCCGTAATTTTAGTCATCCTTTTTTAAAATAGAGACATTTAGTCCTCCTATTTTGCACAATCAGCAATCTTGGTCCCTCTATAGAGATATTTAGTCTCCCAATTTTGTAAAATCTGTAATTTTGGTCATTTCATCAAATTGAAAGCATTGACAGTTAAGAGATTAATGTTGACCTTGACGTGACCCAAATATAATGATGTGGTATGAGATTATTTATTTTTTAATTATTTTAAATAATGATTAATAATTATTTGTTTATCTACGTCACTAAAACACATGTCACGTCGATTTTAATGGTTGAGATAATCGTGAGTCCTAAAATAGAAATCACAAGTCTTAATCATTTATTTTAAATTAGTTCTACATTATTGAAATACATGGCACATCGTAGTCAAATATATTACATTTTTATAAAATATATTTTTCATCAATTATTTTACTCAGTATTTAAAATAATTAAAAACTAAATAAATAATCTCGTGTCACGTCATTATATTTGGACCACGTTAATGTTAACGTTAATCTCTTAACAGTCAATGCTTTCAATTTGATGAAAGAGCCAAAATTACATATTTTACAAAATTGGAAGACTAAACGTCTCTATTTTAAAATAGGGGAACCAAAATTGCGGATTATGCAAAATAGATGAACCAAAATTACATTTAAGCTATAAAAAATATATTATTTACACTCATTAAAAAAATTAGTTAATTTAATTAATAGTATTAAATTTATTAATAATTTATATTATTTTTTTAAAATTATCTTTAAAATTATCGAGAATCATCATTTCACTTTTTTTATTTAATTATTTTCTACTTAATTAATTAATATGTTATATTCTTCTCCAATTCTTACAATAGAGAATAAATTTATCTTATTAATTTATATCATTTATTGTAAAATAATTAAAAATATTTTGATCAAAAAATAATTAATGCAAAAGATAAATTAAAAAAATTTTGATTTCACGTGTAATTTATATCATTAATTTAACCAAAGTCTTCTTTCACGTGTAATTTATGCGCGCTAGCTTTGGCTAATTGATAACATTAAGACGCAAAAAACACACAACTAAAGGTAGCCACTACCTTCTAAGGACTCATTATAGGATGCTCTGTATATAGCTTTGGTATAATTTTGTCGGATTTATCCCCGGGAAAAGTTATAATTTTGATTAAATGAATTTTGTTCAGAAATGCTTAACAGTACAAAAGAATTCACATACGATTTCAAGTAGACATTAAATATTGGGAGTTTTGATTCCGAGGAAGTATATTGTAATTTGAAGGTGACTATTAATTTTAATATAATTTTAAAATTCTTGATATTAAAAATTTATAATAAATTTGAATTATTTTGAGTTCAATTGACCGGATATTTTTATATTATGTTTTAAGTACACATTTGATTACTATTTCCTCTTAAATATAAGATTATTTTTAATTTATCTTTTGCATTAATTATTTTTTTATCAAAATATTTTTAATTATTTTACAATAAATGATATAAATTAATAAGATAAATTTATTCTCTATTGTAAGAATTGGAGAAGAATATAACATATTAATTAATTAAGTAGAAAACAATTAAATAAAAAAAGTGAAATGATGATTCTCGATAATTTTAAAGATAATTTTAAAAAAATAATATAAATTATTAATAAATTTAATACTATTAATTAAATTAACTAATTTTTTTAATGAACCAAAATATATTATGAATAAAACATCATGCCTTAAATAACTTTTTAGTCCCTATAAAATAGGGTTTTTTATTTTAGGTTTTTAAAGTTCTTTTTAGTCCTTTAAGAATTTAAATTTTTTGTTGTAGTCACTACTGTCAAATAACATCGTTAACTGATGACGTAACAATGATGTTAACAGTCTATTGACTTGCTACATCGTCAAGGAGTCTAACGTAACAATGATTTTTTTAGTAAATTGTGTTTTTAAATCCCTTGTTAACTAATCTTGTGTCATCAACTATTTTGAACAAATGAGGATTTAAAAACACAATTTACCAAAAAAAAATTACACATGATTGCCCTGTCAGTCTCCTTGATAACGTCACAAGTCAATGGATTGCCAACATCGATGTTACATCATATCATTTAATATTGTTACTTGACAGTAGAGATTAAAACCAAAAAAAAAAACTTTAAAGGACTAAAATCAAACCAAAAATCTTTAAATGACTAAAATAAAAAAACCCCTTATTTTATAAGGACCAAAAGATTATTTAAGTCAAACATCTCTCTCACACACACACACAAAGTACTATCTATCACCAAAGTAAAGTATCTCAAAAAGATATTTCCATTGGCTAACATCAAAATATATACAAACCAAAAGATCCCCAGCAACGGCGCCAAAAACTTCATGCGTAAAATGCGTACCGCTTAAGGACAAGTGTACCCTACGCAGTAATAACAGTGGACCTAAGTCCGGATATCGTACCCTAGAGACTGATTGTGGTTCCCATATAACAAATTTGTAAAAGACAAGAAAAGAGAAGTGTTTGAGTTGTAATTGTGTAAGAGAAAATATTAGAAAGTGCGAGTAAAGGAAGATTAGAAAGGGTTCTAACAGATTAAAGGATCTAGGGTCGTGATTTCAAACCGTCTCGTGTTTCCCCTAATTCCCTATTTCAATTAAATAATTGTTTGGTTATACTATTACCGATCATGCCTCTTAAAGTGACAGATAGAATTGGTTCATGTTCTGAAAATCCTTTCTTCCTAATCAATCCCTTTTTGTTCATTAGAAATTAATTTAGAAAGGAGGTTTAGTACAGAGAGGTTAACCAACAAATGTTGATTGGATCAGAAATTCTGGGAAAAGTTGATTCATGCAAATCCCTAGAACCCCATTGTTACGCAAGTCAATTAATTAATAGTTTGATCATAACAATTAATCAATTTAGGGTTCAGGGTAATCAGTCCTGATTGAAAAGAAGTTCAGCGTAACAATCTAATTGATAAACCAAACAAGAACTTTTATTGAAAATAGAAGAATTAGGGTTCACATATAGGTCTTACATCACAACCCTAGCTTAAGGATTTAGCTAGCCATGGGCATTGGGAAGCATAAAACCAAAGTAGAAAACAAAAGAGACATAAGGGGGAGAGAAACGTTACAAGAATTAATCCCCGATTCCAAAGTACTCTCAATAAAGTGTAAAACTCTTTGTAAAAGAAAAAAAGATACCTAAAACATAAAGACCTATTCTATTTAAAGACAACAGCTATCGCAGGGTATGCACGGCCCCGTGCTGGGGGTTGTGTTATTATTATTATTATTATTATTATTATTATTATTATTATTATTATTATAATTACATGTCATAATTATGCATAATTTATTCCTTAATTTTCCATCAATAATGACACACTAACAGGAGAACTTAAATGTAAAAGTGAAAAATTTAAAGATCTCAATTGACACAATTAAAAATGGAGAGACCCGATTAACACAATAAACATATTTGGGGCCAAAACTACAATAAACCAAGACTTTGTCACAACAACCACCCTGAAAACATTTGAAATAAAATTTGTTGGAGCTACCCTTGGGTATGGGAAAGATAACAAGCTAAGCCAGCATAACATTCAGCCATTCATTACTTGATTTACTTCATCTACTCAAATTGGTATTTGGTTCTGGGAGGGATGAGCTTCATAATCATTTCATCCAGTTACAATAGAAATTACCTATATTATATTGATGTGTATGTTTATAAGTACGCTTTGGTTGCTATTAAATTGTGGTCAGGTTGTGACTTTTCCAAATTATCAAGTGAATGAAACTTTTTCAAAGGTTGACATAATGACATTAGAGCAAAGATAAAGAGAAAGAGTAATATTTGTATTTCTATTGATTACTTATTATATCTAAGATTTTTAAGGAGTAATGTGTTAACTTTTATTATGAGGAAAAAAGAGAGATTTATAAGTAATTACATGCGAGTAAATAAATAAAAGAAGAAAGGGTAATTGCAGTGACAGAGTGAAAAGTGAAAAATTCAACTAAAATAGAACATTTTTGACAAATTGTTGATGTGATAGAGTTAAACCAATTAAATTAAACTGAGATGTCACCATATTATCTCCACGTCTCAATTTAAGAGAGTTATGGCAAAAATTAACTTATTAATATTACCTCTGTTCCTATTTATAAGACCCAATTACCTAATTCACTAGATTAAGGAAAGTGGTTAATTTAGTTGATAGTAATAAATTTGTCCTAAATTTATATATTTTTCCAAAAATACCACTGTCATTAATGATCTTCTCTCTCGTCTACATGTTTATCAATACAACCTCTTTCCTATTTAATTATGGGTATTTTAGTATAAAAATAATTAATGCATGAGACATTATGGATTGAGTATTATAAAAAGGAACAAACACTACTTCTCATTTGGGTCTTATAAATAGGAACAAATAATACTTCTCATTTGGGTATTATTTTGTGAATAGATAAATAGAGATGCTCCATCAAGTTGAAGCATCGATCATCTTAAATAAGAGAAAATGAAAACCATCTATTGATCAAATGATAAACTTCCTTGGGTTTAAATGTCTGGGCCACATGTCCAGCTCCCTGCATTACATTAGAATGACAGCAGAAGATATAAATCAAATTTATTCACAGAGAAATTGCTAATTAAATGTTACCAAAAGAATAGATAATTAAATATATATAAATAACTTTAAAATATTAATCTCAAATTAAGGGTTGTACTTGCCTTCACGATCACATATGTTAAGTAGTGGTCTTCTTTCGGTTTGTAGACTTCTGTGTATCTGAGAAATATTTAAAACAACATATTATTAATTAATTAATATGATGACACATAGCTAGTTTTTCTTTAAAAACAAAAATGAAGATATAGAATCAAGAGCTGAGAAAAATGTGCAGAATGACAGAGTGATTGAACCCAATTAATGATTAGAGAATTTATAAATAAAAATAAACCTGCAATAATATTTATTAGTAAAGACCAACAATATAATTGTTTTCTGTAAAAAAATATATAATTGTGTAACTGTAGCATATTTTTTCTTAATTACTTTTGTCTGGAACGTATAACCACCTAATTTGGCATTGGTGTCACAGTTTTATATTTCTTAAAAGTTTATGAGGAAATTAATTAATGATTTTTTCATATAAATTTTATCTCAATTTTCAACTTAAATTATATTTAAATAATTCATCTTTTAATTTGTATTTGTTTTTAAAAATGAGCACTTGGCTCAGGAGGTTACTTTACTGCTACCCATTCTATAAGTGTGTATCCAAATAATTTAGCATTTTACTTAGGTAGTATTTAATCTACATTTTTTTAGGGGACTTCTCTTCATAAAGAGAAGTTGAATCAACTTCATTTTTCGAAAAGCTCTTAAAAATTAAATAACTTATTTTTCTATATATAAAAAAAGAAAATAAGTAGTTTTTAACTTTTTTAGAATGAATGGAATGAAAGAACTTAAAAACAAAAAAGGTTTCTTACATCTTTCTACCCCTTTCTCACCATCTTCTCGCTTTCTCCTTTGTCTTGACACTCTCTTTCTATTCTTCTTTTTCAAACTGTTCTCTCTCTCTCTTCCTATTTTCTTGTCTCCTTATTTCAAGTGAACTTTTTTAAATTAAAAGAAATAAAAATTATCAAATAATTTTTAATTTTATTTTCAAAGTTGTTATTTTAAATCATAAGCTTAAAGTAATTTTAAGCTAAAAAAATTAGTCCAAATAAATAGCCTTACAATTAAAAATTATAAACTTAATTACCCGGCCACTTGACCGTCAACAAACCATGCACGCCATTTGTCACGTATGCTCATGTTGAATGAATTGATCCAATATTGTGTACCCAGGTGTGGTACACTCATATCCAGATCAGCACTGCAATTAATCATCAGCCATAAAATTAGTTTGATCGGATAAAAAGCTGCAACATCTTAAGTCCAACAATTAATGATTTAATGAATGCAATTCAATCGGTTGTTGGAGCAATGTGAGAAACATTTTTTATATGTAGAAATCAAAGAAGATACCAGAATGTTTACAATAATTCACACATCATACTTAACTAACTGAACTAGATTTCCTTAAACAATGTGAAAAACATGAGAATGAGAAGAAAAATTTATAACTATATCATGATTAAAAGTTTTTTCAAAAAGTTGTAAGACTTCTTAAAAAAAAATCATATGATTTGGGCATTTTAATCTTAAACATTATAATAAAATTTAATAGTTAATATTTTTTATTTTTATATAAATTAATTTTCTTACTAAATACGTCTAGTTAAATGAAACAAAAACAAAAGAGAGATAGAAAGAAACCAAAAAGCTATTAGAGTAGTCTTACTCCACGTATTGTGTAACCTTTTTCTTTCTTTTCTAGTTAGTCAGTTACTAACTCTAGTTAGATAGTAACTCTGGTTAGTTAGTAAGTGTCAACAACTCTATATGTAAAGTGTCCCAAGTCTGTAACAAATTGACTATTCATTTTACAGATTTATGAGAAATTCAGCTGTGGTGTAAATTTTATCATCTAAGTTTTTGTTTTTGCAAATTTTACCACCAAAGTTTTTAATTTTCGCACATTTTATCATCGTTAATGTGTCACACAAAAAAAAAGTAAAAAAAAAAAAACAAAATGACATCGTTTTGCTATCAATGTGATGGTAAAATACGTAAAAATTGAAAATTTGGATGGTAAAATTTGCAACAAAAAAAAATGGGTAATAAAATTTGTAAATTAATAAAAGGTTGATCGTAAAATCTACTATTAAGCCAAATTTTTATCTGCACGCAAAAGAATTTTCTTGTGGGAAGTTAATTAATTATTAATTACCAGTAAACAAGAGCTTCAAGATTGGCATTAGTGAGATTCCGATAAAATTCTACTGTGTTTCGCCGAGTTGTGGTGTATGCCATAGTCCTGTTGCATCTCAGGAATTCCTCTTTAGTTCCCTATTGAAATGGCATTGTTGAATTAGTTTGCATATATAGCTAACAACTTCAATTAATTTCATTAAGTGATCCTTAAAATATAATTAAATTAATTAAATGATCCAATGCAGCATTATTACCTCTCTTACATGAATGGCCTTCCGCACATTTTCATCATTTGCCCATGTGTCAACAAGGATATGATAATAGCTCTAAAACACAATTATTGATAACTTCAAGTTAGCTTTGGTGGCCTAGTCTTAAGAATAGGAATGAGTCCAACTCAACTTAATTAGTTAAGAAAATGGGTTGAATTAGGTTGAATTTGTTTTTTTATTTTGAGTTGTAAATCACAAGTTCACAACTCAACTCAATTTGGGTGGGGTTGAAACCAACCTAATTAAAAAAATATTATAAAACTTTTAATAATTGTATTTGTCTAAATTCTAAAATTTTCTTCAAATTTTATGATCAAATATAATTAATAGTAGAGAAAAAATGTTATAAAACTAGTAAATCAAGAAACCCATTTATTACATAAGAGATGATCATAAACTTTAAGCTACCATGTTTATTTGTCTTAAATTCTAATCACCACAAAAATACGCCTTCTTCAGACTCCACAATTCTAAACAAAGAGAAGCTATATTAGATCACTCATCTTAACCTAATTCGGGGGGGGGGGGGGGGGGGAGCCAACCCAATGAGTCAATCTAATTGAAGCTATCATTTGATTCATCAAGTTGATGGGTTGTGTAGGTTGAAGGATTGAACAATGTAACCCAACCTAACCCATTTGGGTGGGTTAAACAGGTTGACTAGTCAATCGAGTCCAACCCATTTTGATATGCATCTTGCTTAAGAATGAATAATTTCTTTTGACCCCACCCCTTCACATACATGACATTGCTAATTAATTAAAACATAAAACTTAAATACAATTACTAGTTACTCTATAATAATCTGCACAATTCTTAATGCAAATATTTATTTCAAGAATTACTAGGTGAAACTCCAATAATTATGATTGGAGAATAATATAAACAACACCTAAGTATTTAAATTTTATCCTTAACTAAATAAGATTCAAATGAGTGCCCAAATGAAAAATTCAAATCCTTCTATAAAGAATAAAAGAATGTTAGCAAAATACTAACACACTCTCTGCTATTGGTTAAAGTTTATTAAAAAAATTATAAAATCGAGAAAGAGAGAGAGAGAGATTTACTCAACTCTACACCAGAATGTTGGAGGATCTTGAACTTCTTGTAGAATTTCTCGATTCACACCGGGCGTAGTAATGCAAAAAGGTTCCATAATTTGTTGTTCGTTAATGTAACGAACTAGCTGCAAGTCAATCAGTTACTGAATACATTTCATGCATGTTAAGCAGAACATGACATGACCACTATATATATGAGTAAACCAAATAAATGCAGAGAACCCAAAGAGTTGGCACAGTGGTGTAAGGCCCTGCTGCGTTCACATGAGGGGGAACGATCTATTTACCGGAAGAACCCGTGTTCGATTCCCTCCGTGTGCAAAATTTCCTTGGGCTAGTGACAACCATGCACCGCGAGCGGGATTAGTTTCTAACCCAGTGGATTGGGGGACACCCGTGGTCTTTGACCCAGGACAAAAAAAAACCAAATAAATGCAAAGTCTAAAAGAGCAGAATTAATACTAACCTCAGAATAATATTCATAATCTGAGACACACTTTGTGTTTTCTGGATCAATGTTCATATAATCACCGTTACAATTTTCTTTCATCGACTGCAAAAATGTTTTCAAGTTTCCAGGTATTTTATGTTAGGTGCATGACTCGTAAAAATGAAAGCATAACCAAGTTCATAACTTTTTTTGTTGTTGTTGTTGAAGTCAAGTTCATAACTAGATGCATATATATAAAGAAAAAACCACCAATATCTACAATTAAACCACCATAAATTAATAACCTCTATAAAATAATATTTTTTCCTGTCCCAACTTGGGCAATTTACAAATTAGAAATTTTGACAAATTAATACGATAATAATTATTTTAGGAGAAGTTTTTTTTTATAGTATATTTATAATATAATTCTGAAGTTCCGTAAATATTATCATAAATTAATAATTCTCTAAAATTATAAACATAATTAGGATACTTTAGTAAAATATGAATCTATTGTTGATTGTTCCCTAGAATTTAAATTTAGATGCAATATTTCGTCTATAACTTTTCTCGTTGCATTAAAACACTATGGTCTCGTATTCTCGAACTGCAACAAAATTTTTTGAAGAGTTATTTTGGTTATGAGTGTATTCATTAATTAGCCACAATTTTTTTAAGCTTTGGACCTCTTAAAATTCATCTTTTCACTTAGGTGATTGACTTCCATTTTACTTGTGGTATCCAAGATCATTTATCATTTTCTCAAATTCATGAATGTCTTCTTTACAATATTAAGAATCTAAAATATTAATCTTTTTTCTAAATCAAATTCTCCTACTTACAACTTCCAAAATCTTAAGGTATACTTGTATTTGCTGAATACAAAAATTATTTAGTAATTGATAATTAAATTATCAATTAATTAATACCTATGTACATTAATAAAATTCATAATCCTAATATTATTATTATTATTATTATTATTATTATTATTATTATTATTATTATTATTATTAATTAATCGAGGTTTTTCTTTATATTGGTTTTTGTTACGTTGTATAAAAATTGATTCTCTATGAACAAATGCATAATTAGACAATGATGACAAATAACCTTATAGAGTGCTTCTGGTATAAGAGACCTTTGGTATGCATATAAAACTTTCTTGTTCTGTTCTTGAAACTGGTCAACAGCTGGGCTCGCGAGTAAATAACCCTAATGACAAAAGTGATAATTAATCAATTATATATAGTAGTTTAGAAAATATTTAGCAAAATAGAAAAATACTCCCAACAAGGTTTGTGTCCTTTAATTTGTACTTTGATGTTCATGAGTGGCTTGTGTCTTGCTTTGTAACCTGCTGTTGGAGGAAGCATATATAAGAAATTCTTGGCCACAAACATTTGAGTTAATTAGAAGGCCAAATTAATTAGGCTATCAAATTGGCATTGTTTGCTATTTAGTAGTTACCTTCATTTACTTTTTGAACAAGAGGACCAACAGTTATTCCTGAATATGAGCCACCACCAATGTAAAAACTATTTGAGCTAAACTTTGGATGATCAATAAACCACTGCATATTGATAATGAATGAAACTCATTACAAGAGAAGAAAAATCACACGCAAAATGATTCTTCCCAAGTTAAATGTTAGATGCCAACTCTAATCCAAATGAAATATCTTTACAAAATAAATTGTATGCTTGGATAGAGTGAATTTTTTTTTTTTTTTGGTTTAGACCACAAGTATCTTCCACTAGAAGCAATCATGTTCGAGCCGAGTAAGACAACTATAAGCAGCACAACTCTCCCTCTATTTAACACAATTGCATACCAGGACTTAAACTCGAGACCACTGGTTAAGTTGAAACAACTCCATGTCAGTTGATCCACGACTTGGATAGGGTGAAAATGAGCATATAATAAAAACTATATTTAAATTAACCTTAATATCCTTAAAGATTTAGTTATGTTTCAAATCTTTTATCTTGAATCTAGCATAAAATTTGCTAATAGAAAATTAATGCATATGCAAAGGAATCTTTGGATATTGTGTTCATATTAAACATTAAAATTCATTATGTACAAAAAAAAATCATTACTTAATTGTTAGAATTAAATCTATAATCTAATCATGAATTATCACCAGAGTCGACTCAAGAGTAAGGCTACTAAAACTCAAATTTAAGGCCCACCAATAAAAAACTATTCGCTATTAGTTTTTATAAAGCAAAAAGGTTAAATATGTTGACAAAAAGCCCAACATATAAAGTAAAAAAGTCTTCTTCAAAGTTTGTTTTCCTGTTTATCACATATGCACTTGTTGACACAATGTTGACAATGATAACAACTATAAACATTATTAGTCAAAACTATGTTAATAATGGGTTCCTTGGCAACATATAAATGCTGTTATTTTAAAAAATGAAACTTGTGTTGGTAAGATGAGGTCTTGCAACTGGTTTAGCAAAAGGAGGCCGTAGATCTATTTTATTTTCTGTCCTATGGACTGTTTAATATAGTTTTATTAGTTTTTCTTGTTTCGTGGGTCTGTTTGGGTAAGTTTATCCACAAGCACTTTTAGGAGAAAAAAAAGTGAAATAAGTTTCTCCATAATCCATAATTAACTTATGTATGAATTAATTTGTAGAAGTTCTCGCATAGTTTTTCTAAAAGATGTTTTTTAACTCATGTATAAGTTAATTTTAGCTTATAGAGAAACTCATTTCATCTTTTTTCTTCTCTAAGAAGTGTTTCTAGATAAGCTTACCCAAACAAACCTATTATTTAATGTAATTATGAATTAGATTACGTACATCTTATGTTATATTGAATGAATTTTGTTTATAAAAAAACTATAATTTAAGAAGTCAGACACTTGGAGTATAATATAAAGTGACGCATAATTAGATAGCAGTGTAAAATATACATGAGAAAAAAGACGATACACTGACAGTGTAAAATAGTTTTACATTGTCATCTAATCCAATCACAAACTATCATGTATGGTAAGTTTGTTAAATTTTATAATAAGTACTTTAAAAGTCATACCAATGGTAATTTGTGATTGAATGACAATGTAAAATTATTTTACACGGTCAGTTCATGACTATTAAACTTAATATACATTGATATTTATATATAAAAAATATCATAAACATTACAAATTTTGGAAGTGGAGAAGAATGGTTCACCTTTTGTAGAAATTCATAAGTATGCTCCACCCACAGTATGTCACTACTGATATAGCCTTCTTGCGTTTCTGAGTATGAAAATCCGGTGCCTACTGGAATGTCTATATATAACATATTCAACGTGTGTGACCACGCATATGGGTTCAACTCAAGTTTTGGAAGGTTTCCACTATAATTCTCATTCATTACTAAAGGCCCTGCAAACAGTTAATCGACAAACAATTAATCCAATACAAATTAAAACAATTTTTTATTTTGCATTTTCTTTATTACATATTTTGTGCCGAAACTCTTATGCTTTGTTTGGAAAGGTTTTGAGAAGAAATAAATAGAATAGAAAGAAGTAGAAGAGAACAGATAATTAGTAAAAAAATATGGATACATTTTTAAATTGTTTGGATTGAGAGAAGTAGAAGATAAAGAAAAATGAATGTTATAAAGACATTTTTGCCCCTATTAACATATTTACATATTCCAAAACAAAAGGATAAACATGTCATTTCAATTTTTGAATGAGTCTCACAAAGTTTTTTTTTTCCTTTTTTTTCTCTCAAAATCTCGTCACTATTGGGGGATTTTTTTTTAAACATGGGTCCTACCATTTTTTTCCCAGCATGTTGTGTTATGTGTAATATTGTAGATATGGAAAACTGTTTCCATGTTCTATTTACATGTATTACTAGTGTTCCTTGCCAAATTTTGGTTGATTTATGAAGTGTTATTGAACCTCTCCTACATAGTTCTAAAAAAATTTCAGATTTGTTCTTTAAAGTTTGTGCAAGGATTGATGAACCAAAGTGGGCATTATGTGCTGTGTTATGGAGTATTTGAAAAAGGAGGAATGAGAAATTATGGGAATAAGGTTTGGAGAAATCTTTTTCTCCAAATCTTATTCCCATAGATTTCTCCAAACCTTATTCCCATATATTTGGAGAAATCTGATTCTACAATGTATGCTAGAGCTATGTCGGTATCATGTTAAAGAATGTAGGAATTTACTTGCTTTTAATTCAAATTTTAGACCGAAGTTTGTCATGAGACAAGTTAATGTAGTTGCTCATTCCTTAGCTAAGACATTTATCTACATCGTTATGTGTCTAGTTGCACTGAGGCTTCTATTGCAATTTGAAATGATATAAGTTTGTTTTTGTAAAAAAAAATAAGAAAAAAATTACTCTATATAATAATTTTGTCAAGTTTACTTTACAAAGTGTTACCACTATGATTTGCAGAAAAAATTAAACTAAGTTACCATTAATTATGATGTGTAACACCTATCTTTGTGACTAATTTATTTCCATGGCCACAGTCACTAATGTAGCTAGTAATGGTATTTTTAAGAATGGGTGAGGAATTTCGTCTCTCTCTAATTTTAATTGTTCTAGTATGTAGATTAATAGCCTATTAAATATTTCTTCAAACCTCAAGGTATTGATCAAGTAGAGAAGATTATATGAGCTCCGAATTGGGAGACTTTCCTTGTTTTGAACTGGTGTGTCATCTCATCCCTTAAATTTTTGTTCAGAAAAAAAACCTAAATATTTCTTCAAATATTTTTAATTAAATTAAAAGATGATTTACCATTTTCAAAAAAGAACGCCGATAGGGCGGAGCAACCAGGACCTCCAACGAACCAAAGTAACAGTGGATCAATGAATGGATTTCTCTGAGACTCCACAAATAAGTAAAATAGTTGCACCCCTTCTCCTTCTCCCACTGCTATGTATCTACGCAAGCAACAATAATTAACTAAAAGTTAAAACACTCACATATATGGATCTAGCAACTCATAAATAAGCATTTTTGTTGATACCAAATGCACATTTGTATTGGTGTATTTTTTTATTTTTTGGTCACAGAGACTAATCCCCAACTTATTGGTCCAGACACTAATCCCCACTCATGATGTGTGGCTGTCGTTGACCCAAGAAAATTTTGTACACTAAAGGAATCGAAGGCAAGTTCTCCCATGTATAATCAAAGATATTAAGGTACATTTCAAAATCATGTCTTTGCTTACCAAATTGGGACACGAAGCTATAAAAAATATTAAAGTTAATTTGTATACTTTGTATCATTGTCGTTATCAAATAATCCAATCAACTTTGATAAAAGAAAGTAATGGAATTCAAATCCTAAGATTTAATTATATAACAATTTTAATATGTCTTGGAATGGAATTCAAATCCTATGCTTTGATTTAGTCTTTTTTATTATTATAGGAAGTAATGGAAAGTGATGTTATTTCCTTTGAAAATTATATTTATAAAATAAATTTAAATAAATAGAAAGAAATTGAGAAAAAAAAAACACACACACACACAATGTACTTTAAGTAATATATAGCACTGTCTTGTTCAAACAAATTAGAATTATTTTTCAGACACTCCCAACACAATAAACACCACATTAATATTCATATTTTCTCTCTCTCTCTCTCTCTTTCTCTCTCTTTACTTATCACATCATGTTATCTATCACATTAAAACTTATCTCTCTTCTATCTTTTCTTTATTCATGTGTCTAATAACATAAGGTGTCCATATATCATTTTTCAAGAAATAATACAATTTTTTTTTGAAGTTTTAATTATACTTTTTCAAACACTCTCTATATGAATATCCTTTCAACTAACCTAAAAAAAATGTAAAATTAGAAAAGAGAAACGAAAAAACTTTGTGGGTCTCCTGTATTAGGGTGTCACCGTGGTGATGGCTAAAACCCACACCTAAAGTTGGGCATTTGGATTTGGGCCCGCGGACTAACCCGTTTACCCGCATCCCGTACGATATACGGGCTGAGTTTTTTCAAGCCCATTTAAAATGCGGGCTTTTTAGCCCGATCTGTTTAACCCGTGGGTTAAACGGGTTTAACGGGTAGTCCATGGGCTTTATATATTTTTCTTTAAAGAATATATAATTTAAATACCTTAAAAAAATTAAAATTAAAAAAGGGGGATGGTCGCGGGATAGGTGTCGTTGCATATGTATATAAATACCTTAACGGATAAGTGTCGCTACATATGTATATAGAATTTTTTGCTTTTTTTTTATAAAAAAAGAAAGATTTTAAAAAATGGTTAAATTTTAGTTTAAAAAATTTAATTTTCAATTTTTAAAATTTTTTTTTTCTGTTTGCAGGCCGGTTGTGGACTCGAAAAATCAGAGCCTGTCTAAAATGCAGGCTAAATGGGTAGGCTAAACGGTTAACGAACTAAACGGATGGACTTACCCGTTTGCCCAGCTCTACCCACACCCAAATTTAAGCCAATAGTGTTTCTTTTTGTAATAAACCATTCATATTGTCTCATAGAGCTTTTCGGAAATGCAAAAAGTTTCGCTTAATAAAAAATTGATGTATGACATTTAAAATTAATTTTAGAAATCATCTCATTAAATAAGATAAAATTAGTTGAAATTTACTTATATTCAAAATCAATATCGAAGACATTTTTTTTATTTATATTGGAGATTTGAGAGAGTATTTTTATTTTTTGTAAAGGAGGGTGTAACACCCCAAGTTTCAAGTACTAGGAATATATCTTAAGGAGAACACTTATTAGGACCCTTTTGTTATATTTTCTGTAAATCCTTGTTATTATTACTTGTATATTATTGGTTTTGTTCTAAGTATGTACCTATGTTGTGATAGTATTTGTACTTTTCTATGCGCGTGTGTCCTGTATATTTTATTGCTGTTGTTGTTGTTATTTGTGATCTTATTATATTGGTGTGGATGTTAGATTATTATCATTATTATCTTTATTATATTATATTATATTATGTTAGTGTTATAGTTATTATATTTGGTGTTAGAGGAGTGTTAGATTAAGTTCTTATAATTAGAATACTTGAAAAATGTCCAAGTCTAGTGATGAGTTTTATGATGAAAATCCTAGAAAGATTACGTCATATCTTGAGTTGTACTTGTCTGTTTGAGGTGTCGTTTGCGTCGTTGGAAAGCTTGCTGAAAAAGCTATAATTCATCCCTACACCTTAGAGAACAAAATCGGCTTCTATCTTGGATAAAATTGACCCCAAAGTAGGCCACTTGATCATGAAGACTACTCTAAGTCTCACATTGGACAAAATAATCTCATAAACCCCTTTCCTTCCTATATATATAGTGGAGACCCCAAGCCTTAGGAGCACCAAAGAATAAAGTGGGCTTAGCGTTAAGCGCGGAGCACCTCATAGTTAATATTTTCATCTTCTCCTTAGAGTTTCCAAACTTGGGGCATATAAGCGGCTTGGGATCGTGTTTTTAAATCACACCCAAGTTTTAACCATAGTTAGAGTTGTTGTCGGGGGGTCATGGTGGTGTGAATGGGTTGTGAATACCCTGAAGCATTATATATTCTATTATGGGATAATAAATTGATTATGTTTGAATTGTAGTCATCTCATCTTAGGATTCAATCATGTTTGAATTGTAGATATTTAAGTTTCATATCTTATCTTAGGACCTGGATATCTCATCGTAGTTTAGGAAAATGATGTGGAAATTAAGAGATGTGAAGAGAGTAACCAGGAACGTGATTTTAATGTGATTAACGAGTTATGAAGATGACCGAATTAGGCTTAGATGTATTCATAAGAAATGTAGCCCTAGATGTTAGCTAACTAACGGCTTTGGTTTCACCCCAATCGGAATTCTAGAACTCTAGATATCACCCAATTAGTGAGCAAAGGTCAAGCTGTCAGGATTCTGCGATAAGTCTATGTTGTTCTTAATTTTAGACATAGTAGATGATAAAATTAGATCTTGAAGTCAACATAGAAGTTGTAGATATTTGCCTTAAATTTAAAACAAGATAAAATGAAACTTGATATGATTAGTGTAACTCTAGATATATTGTTTATACCTCACAAAGGTCATAGACACGCAACATAAAATGATAGAAGTAATACTCAAAACTTAAAGGATGTTATACCAATCATAATACAAAGTAGATAGATGCTATAAATTGATGTATTGCATAGGGTTAAGATGTATTTCAGGTATCATAACTGGGGAGGTCATAAAGAGCTCGTTGAATTCTGACCTTGGGGGTGTTATCTGGTTTGAAATCTCCTTGAAGCTTATGTTGATCCCATGGATTGGAGTATCTTTACAAGACTGGGTCACCCTGACGAGCCGCTAGGGGTATCATCCTGGTTGAGACTGTTAGTGTCGGATGCCCATGGTGTGACTATTCGTCGACTCACACGTACTCCCAAGCTACTTTCACAAGAGTGTTTTACTGGTACCACATGCATATGAGAAAAGAGAATGGAACATCTCATTGCATACGTGCATTATTGTAAGTTTGTCTGACTTGTGTGGTTTATGAAGTGGATGCCATGTATATCTTGTGTTGTACTTATGTGATGTGTGAATGATTCTATCCGTAATCATAATATGTTATGAATGTATATGTATCTAGACTTGTAATGGAATGGGATTGGATGTGACTCTTTATGGGCATAGAGAGAGATGTACCTAGAATGACACTATGTGAGTATAGGTCATGATGTATTTTTCTATTAAGAAATAGACTGATGTAAAGTGAGTGAGAGAGTAGAATACGAGCATGGAAAGTAAAGTTAACGTGAGAGGGAGTAATGGAAGTAACTTGCTAGTTAAAGAATAATCCTAAGATACTGATGAGGATGAACCATCATAGTAGAGTGAGCACAAGAGATGTGTTAGAGGAAAGTGTTTATGATCGATGGATGTAAACCAACTATAGAAACAATAGAGTTTGATAAAGGCCCGAAGAAGGTAAATCCATGAGAGACTAATAGATTAATTGTTCGGGTAGAAGGGTTTAACCCAACCATAGAGTCTTAGAGCACTCACTGAGACCTTATGTCTCACCCCTTTAAGTTCCCTCCTTTCAGGAAACAGGTGATGGCGCATGTCGTTAGAGCATGGAGCCTCGTCATGGAAGATGTAGCTTAGTTATTTTATATTTTTATGTAAATATTACGAGAAATAAGTTGTAATTATGGAATCAAGTTGTAATTTATATGTTTATATGTTAGCTTCCACATGAGATTGTTGTGTAAATGTTTTTAATTTTTACGTCTCTAGAAATCTTAAGCGTAGTTACGGTAATACCCTTAGGGTGTTAACAACCCTCAGATCTGGCGTCTCAGCGGCTCCACTCCACGATACTTCACACGGTGACACTTCACTCAACTCCTCGTTGGTCAGAACCCTCCACCGGTCAGAACCCTCCGTGGATAGCCCTTTCTGAGACGTCCGACCGCTTTCAGGATCATTAACTGTCCCCACAAACCAACACGAGACTTCTCAATGTGCTTTGTCTTCACTCGCACACTTCCTAGGAAACTTCCTAGGAGGTCATGCATCCCATAATTGCTTCAAGCCAAACACGCTTAATTGTGGAGTTTTTAAGTGACGAGCTACCGAAAAGTAGATGCATCTTAGTACCAATTATTTCCTTTAAGTCATTATCAACTATACAGTCTCACACCTGTACAGCCTCTGGATCCCTTTCATTCTGGTATGATTCGCTCTAGGTGTTACAGAGGGAACATGATGTTACCAAAACTTTTGAAATTAAATTTAAAATTTAGTAAACAATGTTAAAAATTTTAAAGACATTGGATTTGCGGATTTTGGGGATTTGAATTTGGTGATTTTGGGGAGAATTTTGCAAAATTTTAATTGTGATTTTGAATTTTATTTGCAAAATTTTAATTGCGGTTAAAATCACCAAATTTTAAAAATCACCAAAATTTGAAAAATACTCTCCAAAATCACCAAATTGAAGATTTGAATTTGGTGATTTTGGGGGAGTATTTTGCAACTTTTTAGTTATTTTTCATTTTAGAAAAATAAAAAAAAATTGAATATGAATTAATTCCATTTATTTCAATTGGAGCTTATCTTTATTTTGTTTGAAATTTATGACTAATTTATTTGAGACATGCTTTTGTTTATTTTATTTAAAACATCTTACATATATCATGTGAAAGCATATTTCCATATAAAGAAATAATATTAAGTATAAAATTGTATATGACTGGTTATAATATAGCCGTATGGTCTGTATGTGAGTCATCAATTTAAATGTCATTCCCATGATTTAATAAATAAAAATTGGCATCATTTGGTTTTGCATTTTTCGGTCCAATATTTTGATACCTAGACAAAATAAGAAACACACTAAGTTATATGAGTTTTTTAAAAATTAGTCACATAACATTAAATTTTAACCCTTCATGTATGGATATGTGGTCCAGATTTAAATCTTTCACTCTCATATTGTATGTGTGCACGCGCATGTTAAAATTTAAAGTTTTACTTTTGAAGAATAATATAAGTATGAGTAAAAAGTGTATATACTAATAATATAAAAAGTGTCGTAGAGTGGACTTTTTTTATTTTTGGTCCTAGGTTAGAGATTACATGTGTCCTTCAACACATTGAATCAAGACTAATCCCGCTCACGGTGTGTGGCTGCTGCTGGTCTAAGGAAATTTTGCATACGGAGAAAATCGAACATGGAATCGTTCCCCACATGTGAACACAACAAAACCTATAAATAAGTTTTCCAAGACATACAACATTTAATTATATATTTAGTGACTTAATTTAGTGTTTGTTTGTTTTTTATTTGCATGAATTTTTATTTTTAATTTTAGTCCTCTTTTTTTAAAAAAAATTACAAATATGGCCCCATCAAAGATTATTAATATCATACACTCAACTTCTCTTTCATCTCATTTCAACCTTATTTTTTTCTCTTTATTTTTTATCACGTTATTTGTCATATTTGTCAGTTTTTTTCTCTCTTTTTCATTTTCTCTATGTCTCTCTCCCTTCCATCCATACACTTTAAAAATGGAATATACATTAATAATTTTTCTATTAATAGTTGACGCTAGCATGGACTATGTTCAATAAAAAAAGTAAATTATGCTCTCTTTAGTTTAAATTATTTATGATTTTAATCACATGATATTTTTTTAGTCAATCAAGTCTTTGTATTTTTAAATTAAGTAGTAGGTGGATTTGCAGAGAACGCAAATGAGGAAGAAGATTCTTCTGGAGACCCAGGAGAGAGAGGCGAAATGGATGGCACGACAAGAAGGTTAATTTGGTAAATATTCTACAGTAGAAAGTGATGGTGTGGTTGACAATGTGAACTTGAGTTGAGTAGTGAAACACTACAAGGTTGAAAAAAGAAAAGATAAAAAGGAAAATAAAAGAAGAAAACCAAAAACAACTTAGAGTTGGTCTCATATTTTCCATTCTAAAGACTAAATAACAAGCAAGTTTTGGAAACACGTATACATAAAACATGGCGACGTCTATCATGGACCACTTTATTAAGTGGTCTATGATGAACCATTATTTATAACCACTAGATTAATCTAGTTATTATGAGTCATGCCACACCTTATTCTCCAAATCCCATCCAGTGAATTTTTCGACCACCACTCACCACCACCGGAAGTGAATTTTTCGACCACCATTGAGCGATTTCCGGTGGTGGAGTTTAATTTTTTTTTCTTTCCTCACCACCGTCACCCTCTATTTCCTCTTTTTCGACGATCTCCACACTCCCAACTCAGATCTGAAAAATAAAGCTCAGATCTAAAAACCAAAAAAGCTGCAATTGAAAGCTGAAGAAAAAAAAAAAACAATGATGACGGGGTTGAGTGAAAGGGGGTCACGAGGAAGGTGTTGAGAGGTGCGATTCTCTTTGATCGCACGAACCTCCCATTGTCGTCGGTGAGGCTCGCAGCTTGGTCACACCTTTGCAGGACCTTCGTTGGCGTCACCGTCAACCACCATGGGTTTGAACAGATGCTCTTCTTGGAAACTCAGATCTGGTGGTGCGATGAGTTCTAACAGATCTTGCAATGGCAGATCTTTGTGGTGGCATTGGCAGATCTTGATGGTGGTGTGATGGGTTCCGGTAGATCTCGTGGTTGTGATGGCAGTGGCGAATCTTGGTGGTGGGTTGGAGAGCTTGAGGGCAGTGCCGGAGAGGAGGGAGAAGAGGGTGGAACTGGCGAGAAAAAAAAAAAAGAAACACCGCCGCCAGAAATCGCTTCCGGCAGCGGCGGATGGTGACCGGTGACAGAGGTTGTTGGGAAGGACATAATCAGGTGCAAAGGGTGCACCAAATACTTGTGAAGATAAAATAGATCTAATGATGTATAAAAGTGGTCCATGATAGACGTCGCCTACCTTTATTTACTTTTTTTTTTTCTAAACACGTGGAGTTGAAGTTAAAGCACGTGGAGTTGAAGTTAAAGTAGATACATCATCATGTCAGCTACATAAATATCTTTCATCTAACAATGTTAGACACATAATTAAGCAGGGCCCATGTACCATCAACCATTAATGATTGAGTGGAAAAGTTAATGGTAAAATTATATATTTGAAAAATTGGGGAAAAAAAATAACAAAAGTCAAGTAATACAACTAAAAAGAACAAAAGTGGTTAACATATAATAATTAAGCAGGGTCCATGTACCATCAACACATGTTCAGAAACTTCACAAAATTAAGTTGCGGTGCAATGTAACAATGACATCCCAAGTCATATAAAAAAAAAATGCCAAATTGTTGCTCAAAATACTGACTTAAGAAGATTGCAGATTGAAAATTAATTAAAAAAAGTAATTTTGATAATGCAAAATTAAAGTTGAACCATATGCACATAATTCCTTATAATCATGCTTTTTTCATTTCACACAAATTGATCCCAGTTCCCAATTTGTTACAAGTTCACAAATTATATATCTCTGGATAGTTCAAACAAGATTAGTCATAAACTTGTAAGATATTCGGGGAAGCATAAAAGAATATTCTATGAAAATGGAAACACATCATAATACTACAAAGATAGGAAATGATGACAATGTAAACAGATAATTATAATGTATAAAATAAAAGGGCAATCACACTTTCTTTTTCGATCACGATGCTTATGACCAGCTGTAATGTACACCTCATATTAAAATATTTGCGCTTAGTTTTGGATTATTCAATTTTACAGAAATATTAAACGCAATATTTTAATCAAATATGATTGTATGGATCAACGAAAAATAAAATAATAAGTAATCATTGAAGAAACGAATCACTCACCCAGTTTCAAGTTTGAATGGAAGATCACCATCGTAACCTGGCAGGTTCTTCACAATTGAACCCGGATAAGCCATGTGTGGCAGAAGCACTAAAGCAACTAAGACCACACTCCCATATCTCAAACTCATTGCCCTACAAAGTCATTAACCGAAATATTAACACAAAAAATTTAATTTTGATAGGTGTAAATTATTGAAAAAAAATTATATTACCAAAGATTTTTTTTTGTAACATGTATTGTCCGAAAGATTATTGGAAATATAAAATCTAGACACAAATAGAGATGAGATACATGAATGGTGTTTTTTTTTTTATCACTATGATATTGGTGTGAAATATTCACCAACTTTCGTGATAACTAATATATGTCAAAAAATCTAACTAGTCACTTTTAGTGAGATCTCTCCTTTAATCTACAAGGTTGAACACAAAACTTTGATTAAAGAACTAAACCCAATATTACTCTCGAACCTACAACTTGTTGGTAGATGGAAGGTGTTTTGGCAACAATCATTAAACTATAGTATTCAATAAATGCAAACTTGAGACGCCAAACGCAGCACAAATGGCTTCCACTGAACTTAACAACAAAGTCCTCTCTTGGTTTCGGTTTCTCTCTTTTTTATCTTATAGGATAAGATTTTCAAGAAAGAAAAATTGCAGAAATTAACAATAAGAAATAGAAAATGAAAACGAGTGGCCAATGAAAACTCACCTGTGAGCGATTCTGAACTTTTGTGAGAAATCACAAAGGTTAGTGGCTAATCAACTGGGGCGAAAGAAGAACAGAGGGAAAACTAGATGAAACAGAGAGATGAAGAATGAGCCGGTTTTGAGAGTCGTGTAGATTTTTTTTTTCCCCTGCTGCATTTGGCATAGGGTAAAAGTGAGAAAGCGACCTTTCATTGCATTAATATATTTTTGTTAATTTCTTTTTTTATTTATTTATTTAAGAGGATGCATGTGTTGCGTGTCTACGTTATTATAATTAAATTAATCATTCTTGTTTATTTTGAATTTATAAAATTTATATATTTAAAGCCAAACAGTTGGACGATTCTACAGTGAAGAAGCGACATAAATGGTCCACCCATGGACCAGTAAAATACGAATGAACAGTATCTAAACATAATTTAAAAAATTATTATTTTATTATAATTTGTAAAATACCTGTTATACCCCCTTTTAATATAAGTGTATTTCATTGGTTTGGTTGACTGAACGGAATAACAGCATAATAGTGCCCCGACGACGCCACTACCATGAGCTCTGGTGAGAATCCCGCCTCCTGCGCAGCGGCAACACACAACAACCGCTCTTCCAAGGCATCCACAAGCGTCGCCGAAGCAAATGAGAATCTTTAATGTATTTCCCATGAATCTTGAGAATATCAAATACAGAGGGTGGTTATTTGCATCAATGTAGGGATGACAATGGGTAGGATCTGGGTAGGGTCCTATAGTACCTGTTTTCATACCCGTGTTTAAAAAAAATATCCGTACCCGGCCCCATACCCGCACGGGTAGCAACTTTAATCCTCATTCCCGTATCCGCTGGGTACCTATATACACATACCTCCACCCGCTACCCGCACTTTACTTATGTATGAAGTTAATAAATCAATAAAAAATAGGCTTAAATATAATTTTGATCCCCCTATTTTGTACAATCTGCAATTTTAGTCATCCTATTTTAAAATAGAGACATTTAGTCCTCCTATTTTGCACAATCAGCAATCTTGGTCCCTCTATAGAGATATTTAGTCTCCCAATTTTGTAAAATCTGTAATTTTGGTCCTTTCATCAAATTTAAAGCATTGACAGTTAAGAGATTAATGTTGACCTTGACGTAACCCAAATATAATGATGTGATACGAGATTATTTATTTTTTAATTATTAATAATGATTAATAATTAAAAAATAAATAATCTCATGTCATGTCATTATATTTGGATCATGTTAAGGTTAACGTTAATCTCTTAACAGTCAATGCTTTCAATTTGATGGAAGAACCAAAATTACATATTTTACAAAATTGGGAGACTAAACGTCTCTATTTTAAAATAGGGGGACCAAAATTGCGGATTATGCAAAATAGATGAACCAAAATTGCATTTAAGCTATAAAAATATTAATTAAAAAATTATTACAAATAAATTAAAAATTCATGCTTAAATAATTCAAACTTAACATTAAAAGCATTCACACATAATATTAAAAATATAAAATATAAAATTATTGTAAGTTATAACATAAATCTTTTACTATTAGTGTTAGTTTATGAAAAATATAAAATTATTTTTTTTACAAAAAAGTATATATATATATATATATATATATATAACATAATTATTTATTTAAGTTATTTTAATTATATATCTATGATAGGTGCGGTGCGGGGCGGGGCGGAGCGGGTACTATAGTACCCGTATCCGTACCCGCAAAAAATTACGGGTAAATTCTCGGCCTCAGCCCCAGCCCCAATAAGCGGGTATTTATCCGACCCGCTTGCGGATATTTTTGCGGGTACCTGTAAGGTCTGGGTACACTTTGCCATCCCTACATCAATGTTCCTACATCGACGTTGTCCTTTCATGAGGTTGACGATGCCACAAAGACGGTCCATAAACAGATTTCATATGTTAAGGTTAAAAATGTCAATTCGTTATTTTAATATAGTCTTTAATGTATTACAAAACAAAAATACAGTCAATAATCTTAATCTAGACCATTCAATTATTTTAATTTAAATCCAATGACTTAAAAGTCTTAAAAATGGTTACTCACGGGTGAACCACCTAATTTAGTGGTTCATTCTAGAATTTGCCAAATATATAAAGATAAAAATATATAACATCATTAGATTACAACTACAAGACCCTACAGTTGCTTTTAAAATTGCAGGGGATTCTGGTCCATTACATGTAGATAAAAATTCAAAGGATAAAACTTATAAGCTTTTAGTGTTATTTTCTTATTAGAATTAAAATTTTACTTCAATAATTTATGTTAATCCTTAATGTAAATTTTTATTGTGGATATTAGCAATATAAAACTTTAATTTGATCTTATTAACAAAGTATATTTAATATTTGTCTTTGCCTTATTTTAAAACCATATTAGAAATTGAATTAAAGAGTCATTTTGTAACACCCCATCACATTATCCAGACTAAGCAATTTCTCGTATAATATTATTATTTATCATTTATTAGATTGGTATTTAATTAGGTAATAAGAGTAACTTTAGTAAAGTGTTATTTATTTTTCATACTTAATTATAATTACAACATTACGACCTAAAAGGAACATTTCACCTATAAATTACATCACACCATCATGAAATTAAAATGACACATATATGAATAAAACATCATGCCTTAAATAACTTTTTAGTCCCTATAAAATAGGGTTTTTTATTTTAGGTTTTTAAAGTTCTTTTTAGTCCTTTAAGAATTTAAATTTTTTGTTGTAGTCACTACTGTCAAATAACATCGTTAACTGATGACGTAACAATGATGTTAACAGTCTATTGACTTGCTACATCGTCAAGGAGTCTAATGTAACAATGATTTTTTTAGTAAATTGTGTTTTTAAATCCCTTGTTAACTAATCTTGTGTCATCAACTATTTTGAACAAATGAGGATTTAAAAACACAATTTACCAAAAAAAAATTACACATGCCTGCCCTGTCAGTCTCCTTGATAACGTTACAAGTCAATGGATTGCCAACATCGATGTTACATCATATCATTTAATATTGTTACTTGACAGTAGAGATTAAAACCAAAAAAAAAATCTTTAAAGGACTAAAATCAAACCAAAAATCTTTAAATGACTAAAATAAAAAGCCCCTTATTTTATAAGGACCAAAAGATTATTTAAGTCAAACATCTCTCTCACACACACACACAGAGTACTATCTATCACCAAAGTAAAGTATCTCAAAAAGATATTTCCACTGGCTAGCATCAAAATATATACAAACCAAAAGATCCCCAGCAACGGCGCCAGAAACTTCATGCGTAAAATGCGTACCGCTTAAGGGCAAGCGTACCCTACGCAGTAATAACGGTGGACCTAAGTCCGGATATCGTACCCTAGAGACTGATTGTGGTTCCCATATAACAAATTTGTAAAAGACAAGAAAAGAGAAGTGTTTGAGTTGTAATTGTGTACGAGAAAATATTAGAAAGTGCGAGTAAAGGAAGATTAGAAAGGGTTCTAACAGATTAAAGGATCTAGGGTCATGATTTCAAACCGTCTCGTGTTTCCCCTAATTCCCTATTTCAATTAAAGAATTGTTTGGTTATACTATTACCGATCATGCCTCTTAAAGTGACAGATAGAATTGGTTCATGTTCTGAAAATCCTCTCTTCCTAATCAATCCCTTTTTGTTCATTAGAAATTAATTTAGAAAGGAGGTTTAGTACAGAGAGGTTAACCAACAAATGTTGATTGGATCAGAAATTCCGGGAAAAGTTGTTTCATGCAAATCCCTAGAACCCCATTGTTACGCAAGTCAATTAATTAATAGTTTGATCATAACAATTAATCAATTTAGGGTTCAGGGTGATCAGTCCTGATTGAAAAGAAGTTCAGCGTAACAATCTAATTGATAAACCACACAAGAACTTTTATTGAAAATAGAAGAATTAGGGTTCACATATAGGTCTTACATCACAACCCTAGCTTAAGGATTTAGCTAGCCATGGGCATTGGGAAGCATAAAACCAAAGTAGAAAACAAAAGAGACATAAGGGGGAGAGAAACATTACAAGAATTAATCCCCGATTCCAAAGTACTCTCAATAAAGTGTAAAACTCTTTGTAAAAGAAAAAAAGATACCTAAAACATAAAGACCTATTCTATTTAAAGACAACAGCTATCGCAGGGTATGCACGGCCCCGTGCTGGGGGTTGTGTTATTATTATTATTATTATTATTATTATTATTATTATTACATGTCATAATTATGCATAATTTATTCCTTAATTTTCCATCAATAATGACACACTAACAGGAGAACTTAAATGTAAAAGTGAAAAATTTAAAGATCTCAATTGACACAATTAAAAATGGAGAGATCCGATTAACACAATAAACATATTTGGGGCCAAAACTACAATAAACCAAGACTTTTTCACAACAACCACCCTGAAAACATTTGAAATAAAATTTGTTGGAGCTACCCTTGGGTATGGGAAAGATAACAAGCTAAGCCAGCATAACATTCAGCCATTCATTACTTGATTTACTTCATCTACTCAAATTGGTATTTGGTTCTAGGAGGGATGAGCTTCATAATCATTTCATCCAGTTACAATAGAAATTACCTATATTATATTGATGTGTATGTTTATAAGCACGCTTTGGTTGCTATTAAATTGTGGTCAGGCTGTGACTTTTCCAAATTATCAAGTGAATGAAACTTTTTCAAAGGTTGACATAATGACATTAGAGCAAAGATAAAGAGAAAGAGTAATATTTGTATTTCTATTGATTACTTATTATATCTAAGATTTTTAAGGAGTAATGTGTTAACTTTTATTATGAGGAAAAAAGAGAGATTTATAAGTAATTACATGCGACTAAATAAATAAAAGAAGAAAGGGTAATTGCAGTGACAGAGTGAAAAGTGAAAAATTCAACTAAAATAGAACATTTTTGACGAATTGTTGATGTGATAAATCAATTAAATAATTAAACTGAGGTATCACCATATTATTTCCGCGTCTCAAATTGAGACAGAGTTATCGAAAATTAACTTAATATTATTTTGTGAATAGATAAATAGAGATGCTCCATCAAGTTGAAGCATCGATCATCTTAAATAAGAGAAAATGAAAACCATCTATTGATCAAATGATAAACTTCCTTGGGTTTAAATGTCTGGGCCACATGTCCAGCTCCCTGCATTACATTAGAATGACAGCAGAAGATATAAATCAAATTTATTCACAGAGAAATTGCTAATTAAATGTTACCAAAATAATAGATAATTAAATATATATAAATAACTTTAAAATATTAATCTCAAATTAAGGGTTGTACTTGCCTTCACGATCACATATGTTAAGTAGTGGTCTTCTTTCGGTTTGTAGACTTCTGTGTATCTGAGAAATATTTAAAACAACATATTATTAATTAATTAATATGATGACACATAGCTAGTTTTTCTTTAAAAACAAAAATGAAGATATAGAATCAAGAGCTGAGAAAAATGTGCAGAATGACAGAGTGATTGAACCCAATTAATGATTAGAGAATTTATAAATAAAAATAAACCTGCAATAATATTTATTAGTAAAGACCAACAATATAATTTTTTCTGTAAAAAAATATATAATTGTGTAACTGTAGCATATTTTTTCTTAATTACTTTTGTCTGGAACGTATAACCACCTAATTTGGCATTGGAGTCACAGTTTTATATTTCTTAAAAGTTTATGAGGAAATTAATTAATGATTTTTTCATATAAATTTTATCTCAATTTTCAACTTAAATTATATTTAAATAATTCATCTTTTAATTTGTATTTGTTTTTAAAAATGAGCACTTGGCTCAGGAGGTTACTTTACTGCTACCCATTCTATAAGTGTGTATCCAAATAATTTAGCATTTTACTTAGGTAGTATTTAATCTACATTTTTTTAGGGGACTTCTCTTCATAAAGAGAAGTTGAATCAACTTCATTTTTCGAAAAGCTCTTAAAAATTAAATAACTTATTTTTCTATATATAAAAAAAAAGTAGTTTTTAACTTTTTTAGAATGAATGGAATGAAAGAACTTAAAAACAAAAAAGGTTTCTTACATCTTTCTACCCCTTTCTCACCCTCTTCTCGCTTTCTCCTTTCTCGTGATATTCTCTTTCTATTCTTCTTTTTCAAACTGTTCTCTCTCTCTCTTCCTATTTTCTTGTCTCCTTATTTCAAGTGAACTTTTTTAAATTAAAAGAAATAAAAATTATCAAATAATTTTTAATTTTATTTTCAAAGTTGTTATTTTAAATCATAAGCTTAAAGTAATTTTAAGCTAAAAAAATTAGTCCAAATAAATAGCCTTACAATTAAAAATTATAAACTTAATTACCCGGCCACTTGACCGTCAACAAACCATGCACGCCATTTGTCACGTATGCTCATGTTGAATGAATTGATCCAATATTGTGTACCCAGGTGTGGTATACTCATATCAAGATCAGCACTGCAATTAATCATCAGCCATAAAATTAGTTTGATCAGATAAAAAGCTGCAACATCTAAAGTCCAATAATGAATGATTTAATGAATGTAATTCAATCGGTTGTTGGAGCAATGTGAGAAACAATTTTTTTTTTATACGTAGGAATCAAGAGATTTATAATAATTCATACATCTTGTTCAATCAACTGAATTAGATCTCCTTAACATTGTAAAAAACATGAGAATGAGAAGAAAAATTTATAATTATATCATGATTAAAAGTTTTTTTTATTAAAAAGTCGTAAGACTTCTTAAAAAAATCATGTGATTTTGGTATTTTAATCTTAAACATTATAATAAAATTTAATAGTTAATACTGTAGGAGTTTTATGTTTCAATAATTAATGTGGGCTAATATTATAAGACATTTATATTAGCTATTTATCATTAGTGGGCTTTGTTTTATGTGATCAAATTAAGTAAGTCCATTAGACTACTAAAGTGATATGGGCTTAAATGAGCAGAGGTCAATGTTGCCCCATTAGGGGATAATGAGAACCTATTAGGTTAACGCACTATAAGAACTATAAGAAGGTTGTGGTCCCTAATATACCGAGCCGTCACACAGTTTCTCTTCTCCCCATATGAAGAGTTACGAAGGTCCCATTGAGGAATAAAGAGGATCCGATTGAGGAAGAACCATAAAATCGCCGGCTACGTTGTTCATTGGTTGTTCATGATTCCGCAACAATTGTTCAAGAATGCTTAGATCAAGAACCATCAATAGATCAAGGTATTTTATTTAATCCTTAATAATCAAGCATGTTGTAGATCCTGAGCCGTCACACAGTTTCTCTTCTCCTCATATGAGAGTTAGGTCCCATTGAGGAATAAAGAGGTTCTGATTGAGGAAGAACCATAAAGCCGTCAGCTACGTTGTTCATTGGTTGTTCATGATTCCGCAACAATTGTTCAAGAACGCTTAGATCAGGAACCATGGATCCAGGTATTGTATTTTATCTAATCCTTAATAATCAAGTATAGGACCTTTGGTCAATTGTTCTAGATCGTGCATCTATGAATTTTGACTTCCGCATAAAGAAAAAAGAATACTAAAATAAGGATTAAAGATTAAAATTCTAACAAGTGGATTAAAGAGCAGGTCTTCATTGTTTGATTATTAGGATTCAAGTTTTTAATTGTTTGATGCCTGCTGGACTATTTTTTTTTTCTAGAATGATTTCTATGATTCTTGAATGATAATTCGGATGGTTCTTTTCGTGATTCCTGTTTTTTTTTTTTTTTTTGACTAAAAATCAGTTCACGTTTTTTTTTTTTTTTGTATTTCTTGAATTGGGTGAAGGTTTCAAAAATTAAAAAAAAAAAAAAAAAAAAAAGAGCTGGCGGCGTCAATGTCTTTGATCGGCATCAATTGAATTGCAATTTCCTTTATAGATGGAATTTTGTGAAAGTTCTTTTGTTTAGAAAATTAAAGTTCCTTTTTATATATCATAGCACCACAATTTGGTATTAAATCTTTGTTAAAACATTGATTAATAATCGGTAAGTATATATATATATATATATATATATATATATATATATATATATATATATATATATATATATATATATATATATATATATTGTTGAATATATATTTACGAATCTGTGAAATTGATTTTCGTGAGAAATAAAGATATATCCAATATATTGTTGATTCTTATTATATTGTAAATCTTTTGAAATCTTGGATATTTTGGATAAGTGGCATCATAATTTTTTTTTGGTTCTACATCCCGTAAATAGAGTTATTTAAGATAAAGATTTGCCACTTGGATTTTTTTTTATTTTTATGGTTCCAGTATTGAAAAATTGACGTGAATGAATTAGGACATATAGTATAAATTTGTGATAAGGTTATTTAGGATCACGTCAATGATTTGTGGGTGAAACTGAAAGTATATTATGGGATACATGCTTCTCACTTAAAGACTGCTAGCGGTTATGTGATCGCTGGTGATATAGAAATTTTTGGATTTTACATTTATGTGTGAAATTTATGTAAATTTAAGACCTCCCATTTTTACTTAAATTGTCTGGTATTTTTTGTTAGATTAATTGAAACAACATGTTGCTAAAGTAATTTATGTTGCGTGGGTTAATTTGATTGAATTTACATAGATGTTGCGTGTAATTATTCGTGCAAATTGTGCTCGATCCAAAGGAAGACGCAATTTGGTCGGATAATGACATGCCTGCAATGGTAGATGTGTGGTGATTATAAGGATTGATTATTTGAAAAGAGTTATCAGCAGATTAATTTTCCATGTGAGCAATGGAGTGTCCAAAGACAACTATTATTTGACAGGACTTATCACCAATGTTCGATCATTGCGTTGAGAGTACCACTTGCAGTTGGTCCTTTCAATCCAAAGATTGGGGATTAATGGTGCGCTAGGTATCTTGTTTGGGTCTTTAAATTTACCATAAAGATTACTTGTGCATTATATGTTTATTGTTCTCTCTTTAGTTGTTGCTACTACTGCTCCTATTTTAACTACTCAATTTTTGGGAATCACAAAGCTGCATGATACAAACTTTAAAGTTTGAAAGGAGTCAGTTGAGAATTTTTTGAATTGCATGGAATTGGACCAATCGACCCATTCTAACCATATCTCTAAATAGAGAATTCAGAGGCTTGTGTCGAAGGAAATTCTTGGACCCTTAGATTTGTTAGACTTCCAAGTTTGCGTTGAGTGTATTAAGGGTAAACGAACAAACAAACAAAGCAAATTTAGGTGCCAAAAGAGTTAAGGATGTCTTAGAACTAATACATATGGATATTTGTGGTCCCTTCCCTATGGATTCATGGAATGGACAAAGGTATTTTATTACGTTCATAGACAATTACTCGAGGTATGGTTACCTTTATTTAATTCATGAGAAGTCTCAATCTCTAGACGTTTACTAGGAAAGAAAATTAAAACTATGAAATCTGACTATGGTGACAAATACTATGGTAGATATGGCAAATAAGGTGAGCGACATCTAGAGCCCTTCACATTTCTCCTCAATGAGTGTAGAATTGTTCTGCAATATAGAGTGTTGGGCAAACCTAGCATGAACAAAGGTGCAGAATGACGAAACAGGACTCTTAAGGATATAATAAGAAGTATGATTAGTCATTCTTCTCTATCAGAGACCGCAATTTATATCCTCTACAAGGTACCGAGTAAAGTAGTCACTAAGACCTCTTACGAGTTGTGGACTGGAAAAAGGCCCAGCATTAGGCACATGCACATTTGGGGATGTCCAGCTAAAGCAAGGCCTTATAGGCTACATAAAGGTAGGCTAGACTTAAAGACAATTTAGTTGCTACTTTGTTGGTTATATTGAACGCTCTCGCGGGTATAAGTTTTATAATCCCACTACAAGATCCTTCTTTGAGACGGGGAATGCAAGATTCCTTGAGGAAGTTGAGTTTGGAGGGGAAGGAAACATAAGGAGTGTTATCTTTGAAGAATAACCTATTATTGACAATGGACAAGCCTTTGTACCTACCATTGTTCAAGAAATGGATTCGGAAATTAATAACGATGTTATTCTTGACATCATTCAAGGACAAGACAACACTGAGATTCCTCCCCAAGCACCACCTATAGTTCAAATTCAACAACCTCAAGAAGTGCTATTAAGAAGATCCACTAGAGAAAGGAAAAGTGCAATTTCGGATGATTATGTTGTGTTTCTTCAAGAACATGAATATGACATTAGGTTGACTGAGGAAGATTTAATAAACTTTAGTCAAGTCATGCGGTGTTCCAACTCTCAAGTGGATTGATGCCATGAATGATGTGTGATAAAATCGATGGTTGACAATGACATTTGGAATATCGTCAAATTACCTGAAGGTGTGAAACCCATAAGCTATAAATGGATATTTATATCCGAAAGGGATTCAAAGGGTAATATTAACATATATAAAGCTCGTCTTATCGCCAAAAGCTTTACTAAAAGGGAAGGCATTGATTATAAAGAGACTTTCTCTTCGATTTCTTAGAAAGACTCTCGTAGGACTATAATGGCACTGATAACTCATTTTGATTTAAAGTTGCATAAATGGATGTAAAGACTACGTTTCTAGATGGCAACATTGATGAAACAATTTATATGGTACAGCCAGAAAACTTTGTTTAAGGTGATCCAAAGTCTATGGTGTGCATACTAAAGAAATCCATTATGGCCTTAAACAGGCTTCCTGTCAATGGTATTACAAATTTCATCTAGTTATTACCTTTTATGGTTTTGAGGCAAATTTGGTTGATGATTGCGTATGCCAAAAGTTCCGTGGGAGTAAGTTTGTCCTTTTGGTATTATATGTTGATGACATCCTTCTAGTCATGATATAGTCCTATTATCACAAAAGAATTACTAATACATCTTTGGATAGATTGAACATGAAAGATAGTAAACCAGAAGATATACCCGTTGCTAAAAGAGACAAGTTTAGTCTCAAACAGTGCCCTGTTACTAATCTTGAAAAAGGAAAGATGCAAAAGATTCCTTACAGTTGTGGGGAGTCTCATGTATGCTTGAGTTTGTTTTCGTCCTAACATACCATTTAGTGGGAGTCCTAAGGGAGATATATGAGTATTCTTGGTATGCAGCACTAGAAACTAGTAAAGTGTGTAATGCACTATTAGAAGAGAATAAGTAACTACATGCTTATATATCGGAAGTCTGAAAGTTTATAGATCATTAGGTATTCTGACTTCGATTTTGCGAGATGCCCAAATAGCAGACACTCCACGTTAGGATACATCTTTAACCATGGTAGTGGAGTTAATTAATATCATGCTATGAGGCATCGAACCATAAGATATGAGTGCTAAATTTTGTCACTGGCTTGCTCGTTGTTACCAACATTAAGAAGCCATTAAGTAATTATTGTGATTATAACTCAGCAGTGTTATACTCCAACAACAGCAGGGATTCAACCAAGTCAAAGGTTATTGACATAAAGTATTTGGTTGTTAAAGAAATAATTCAGAAAATAAAGATATTATTGAACATATAGGAAAAGACACTATGCTAGCTGACCCACTAACTAATGGTTGACATTTAAGGTATTTTCATGAGCATATTGCTCATATGGTGTTATTTTCAGTTGTTGCCATGGTTTAGTGGGAGTCTTACTTTATGTTCTATGTTTGGATTTCATATATTTGATTTTCGGCAGAAATAAAGATTATGGCTTACAAGTTTATTATTAAACTTGTTTATTTATGTGCAATATTTAAATTGCACTTAAGGACTTCAAATTGATCTCATTAAAGACTAAAGTTGGACCAGTTAGAAATAGGCATGATTGAGATCACATTGCATGTAATTTCCATGCTGCTCATCCATATTGATCTATGTCATTGAGTGTATTGGTGTGGTGGTCATTGGGGTCTAGTCACATTTACCATAGTGACAAAAGCCGGGGTGGTTCCATTATTGATACATGAGATAGACCAGATTGTTAAAGTGGAAGTCTAAAGATAAATAGCGTACGGATGTGCACCTAAGGAAATGTGATATAATTGTTACAATATGTGGCCCAAGTGGGAGATTGTTGGAATTTTATGTTCTAATAATTAATGTGGGCTAATATTATAAGACAATTATATTGGCTATTTATCATTAGTGGGCTTTATTTTATGTGGTCAAATTAAGTGAGCCCGTTAGACTACTAAATAAAGTGATATGGGCTTAAATGAGAAGAGGTCAGTGTTGGCCCATTAGGGGATAATGAAAACCCGATTAGGTTAACACACTATAAGAAGGCTATGGTCCCCAATATACCAAGCCATCACACAATTTCTCTTCTCCCCACATGAAGAGTTACGAATGTCCCATTGAGGAATAAAGAGGCTTTGATTGAGGAAGAACCATAAAGTCGTCGGGTACGTCGTTCATTGGTTGTTCATGATTCCACAACAATTGTTCAAGAACGCTTAGATCAGGAACCATCAATGGATCCAGGTATTTTATCTAATCTTAATAATCAAGCATGTTGTAGATCCTAGGACCTTTGGTCAATTGTTCTAGGTCGTGCACCTATGAATTTTGGCTTCTGCATAAAGAATACTAAAATAATTTACCTCCGGTCCTATTTATAAGAAACAAGTTATAGTGTATTTTACACTATAACTTGTTTCTTATAAATAGGACTAAAGGTAATATTTTTTATTTTTATATAAATTATTTTTCTTACTAAATACCTGTCGTTAAATGAAACAAAAAGGAAAGAGAGAAAAAAAGAAACCAAAAAGCACATGCACCTGAAATTTTTTATCTGCACTCAAAAGAATTTTTGTGTGGGAAGTTAATTAATTATTAATTACCAGTAAACGAGAGCTTCGAGATTGGCATTAGTGAGATTCTGATAAAATTCTACTGTGTTTAGCCGAGTTGTGGTGTATGCCATAGTCCTGTTGCATCTCAGGAATTCCTCTTTAGTTCCCTATTGAAATGGCATTGTTGAATTAGTTGCATAGCTAAGAATTTCAATTAATTTGATTAAGTAATTATCCTTAAAATTAATATAATTAAATTAAATTAAATGATCCAATGCAGCATTACCTTTCTTACATGAATGGCCTTTCGCACATTTTCATCATTTGCCCATGTGTCAACAAGGATATGATAATAGCTCTAAAACACAGTTGATAACTTCAAGTTAGCTTCAGTGGCCTAGTCTTAAGAATAGGAATGTTAGATAGGACAGTCCAACTCAACTTAATTAGTTAAAAAAATGGGTTGAATTAGGTTAAATTTTGTTTTTATATTGAGTTGAAAATCACAGCTCAACTCAATTTGGGTGGGGGTTGAAACTAGACTAATAAAGAAATATTAGAAAACTTTTAATCATTGTATTTGTCTAAATTTTTTTCTAAATTTTATGATAAAATATAATTAATAATAGGAAAAAAATGTTATAAAACTAGTAAATCAAGAAACCCACTTTATTACATAAGAGATGATCATAAACATTAAGCTACCATGTTTATTTGTCTTAAATTCTAATCACCACAAAAATCCGCCTTCTTGGGACTTCACAATTCTAAACAAAGAGAAGTTATATTAGATCACTCATCCTAACCTACTTCCGGGGGGGGGGGGGGGGGGGGGGGAAGCCAATCCAATGAGTCAACCTAACCCAAGCTATCACTTGATTCATCAAGTTCATGGGTTGTGTGGGTTGAATGATTGAACTGTGTAACACAACCTAATCCATTAGGGCGGGTTAAACGGGTTGACTACTCGAGTCCAACACATTTTGACATGCATTCTACTTAAAAATGAATAATTTCTTCCCCCCCCCCCCCCCCCTCCTCACATACATGATCTTGCTAATTAATTAAGGCATAATTGCTAATTAATTAAGGCATAAAACTTAGATACAATTTTTGTACGATAATCTGCATAATTCTTAATGAAAACTCCAATTATGATTGAAGAATAATATAAACAACGCTTAAAGAACTGTATTTAAATTTTGTCCTTAATTAAATAAGATTCAAATGAGTGCCTAAATGAATAATCTAGATCCTTCTATATAGCATAAATGAGTGTTAGCAGAATACTAACACACTCTCTACTATTAGTTAAAATTTATTAAAAATTCTTTGTATCATGGTGTTGCCTATTTTAGACACATCTTGTGCTTGTTTTGGGTTCTATTGGCCTTTAAAAAAAATTATTAAAAATTATAAAATTATGAGAGAGAGAGGGGGGGGGGGGGGGGGGGGGGGATTTACTCAACTCTACACCAGAATGTTGGAGGATCTTGAACTTCTTGTAGGATTTCTCGATTCACACCAGGCGTAGTAATACAAAGAGGTTCCATAATTTGTTGTTCGTTAATGTAACGAACTAGCTGCAAGTCAATTGGTTACCGAATACTTTTCATGCATGTTAAGAAGAACATGATATGAGTAAACCAAATAAATGCACAGTCTAAAAGAGCATAATTAATACTAACCTCAGAATAATCTTCATAATCTGAGACACACTTTGTGTTTTCTGGATCAATGTTCATATAATCACCGTTACAATTTTCTTTCATCGACTGCAAAAATGTTTTCAAGTTTCCAGGTATTTTATGTTAGATGCATGACTCGTAAAAATGAAAGCATAACCAAGTAGATAACTGTTTTTTTTTTTTGTTGAAGCCAACTTCATAACTAGACGCATATAAAGAAAAAACCACAAATATCTACAATTAAACCACCCTAAATTAATAACCTCTTTAAAATAATATTTTTTCCAGTCCCAACTTGGGCAATTTTAGAAATTTTGACAAATTAATACGATAATAATTATTTTAGGAGAAGTTATTTTTATATAGTATAATTCTATAGTTCTGTAAATATTATCATAAATTAATAATTCTCTAAAATTATAAACATAATTAGGATACTTTAGTAAAATATGAATCTACTGGTGATTGTTCCCTAGAATTTAAATTTAGATGCAATATTTCATCTATAACTTTTCTCATTGAATTAAAACACTTAGGTCTCGAACTGCAACAAATTTTTTTGAAGAATTATTGTCGTTATGAGTGTATTCATTAATTAGCCACAATTTTTTTAAGCTTTGGATCTCTAAAAATTCATCTTTTCACTTAGGTGATTGACTTCCATTTTACTTGTGGTAACCAAGATCATTAATCATTTTCTCAAATTCATGAATGTCTTCTTTACAATATTATAGAATCTAAAATATTACAATCTTTTTTCTAAATCAAATTCTTGTACTTATAACTTCCAAAATCTTAAGGTAAACTTGTATTTGCTGAATAAAAAAAATTATTTAATTGATAATTAAATTATCAATTAATTAATACCTCTCTACATTAATAAAAATTCATAATCCTAATATTATTATTATTAATTAGTCGAAGTTTTTCTGTATATTGGTTTTTGTTACGTTTTATAAAAAATGATTCTCTCTGAACAAATGCATAATTAGACAATGATGACAAATAACCTTATAGAGTGCTTCTGGTATAAGAGACCTTCGGTATGCATATAAAACTTTCATGTTTTGTTCTTGAAATTCGTCAACAGCTGGGCTCGCGAGTAAATAACCCTAATGACAAAAGTGATAATTAATCAATTATATATAGTTGTTTAGAAAATATTTTGCAAAATAGGAAAATACTCCCAACAAGGTTTGTGTCCTTTAATTTGTACTTTGATGTTCATGAGTGGCTTGAGTCTTGCTTTGTAACCTGCCCTTGGAGGAAGCATGCATATATAAGAAATTCTTGGCCATAAACATTTGAGGTAATTAGAAGGCCAAATTAATTAGGCTATCAAATTGGCATTGTTTGCTATTTAGTAGTTACCTTCATATACTTTTTGAACAAGAGGACCAACAGTTATTCCTGAATATGAGCCACCACCAATGTAAAAAGAATTTGAGCTAAACTTTGGATGATCAATAAACCACTGCATATTGATAATGAATGAAACTCATTACAAGAGAAGAAAAATCACATTCAAAATTAATGATTCTTCCCAAAATGTTAGAGGCCAACTCTGATCCAAATTAAATATCTTTACAAAATTAATTATATGCTTGGATAGATTGAAAATGAGCGCATAATAGAAATTATATTTAAATTAATCATAATATCCTTAAAGATGTAGTTATGTTTCAAATCTTTTCTCTTGAATCTGGCAAAAAAATTGCTAATAGAAAATTAATGCATATGCAAAGGAATCTTTGGATATTATGTTCATATATTAAACATTAAAATTCATGTATACCAAAAAAATAACATTAAAATTCATTACTTCATTATTAAAATAAAATCTATAATCTAATCATATCGACTCAAGAGTAAGACTACTAAAGCTCAAACTTAAGGTCCACCAACAAAAAAATTCTATTAATTTTTATGACGCAAAAGGGTTAAATATGTCGGCAAAAAGCCCAACATATAAAGTAAAAAAGTCTTCTTTAAAGTTTGTTTTCCTGTTTATCACATATGGACTTATTGACACAATTTTTACAATGAAAACAACTATAAACATTATTAGTCAAAATTATGTTAATAATGGGTTCCTTGGCAACATATGAATGTTGTTATTTTAAAGAATGAAGCTTGTGTTGGTAAGATGAGGTCTTGCAACTGGTTTTGCAAAAGGAGGCCGTTTAATATAGTTTTATTAGTTTTTCTTGTCTCGTTATTATTTGATGTAATTATGAATAAGATTACGTACATCTTATGTTCTATTGAATGAATTTTGTTTATAAAAAAACTGTAATCCAAGAAGTAAGACACACTTGGAGAATAATATAAAGTAAGACACATAATTAGATAGTAGTGTAAAATATACATTGATATTTATAATAAAAAAAAGGTAAATGACCATTTTGGTCTTGCATGTGTAAACCGATAACAATTTAGTTCCTGAAAGAGTGAAAATTCTTATTTAATCTCTAAATGTGTAAAAAGTGAGACAATTACGTCCTACCGTTAAGTTTTCATGGGACTATTTTGTTATTAAATTGTAATGTTCAATGACTATTTTGACATTAAGTTGTAAAGTTCAGAACCAATTTGACATTAAGTTATGCGACAGGACATAGTTGTCCCACTTTTTACATATTTAAGGACTAAAATAGAATTTTTCGTTCTTTCAGGGACTTATTGTTTTACACATTCAGGAATCAAAATCATCATTTAACAAAAAAAATCATAAACATTACAAACTACAGAAGTGGAGAAGAATGGTTCACCTTTTGTAGAAATTCATAAGTATGCTCCACCCACAATATGTCACTACTGATATAGCCTTCTTGCGTTTCTGAGTATGAAAATCCGGTGCCTACTGGAATATCTATATATAACATATTCAGCGTGTGTGACCACGCATATGGGTTCAACTCAAGTTTTGGAAGGTTTCCACTGTAATTCTCATTCATTACTAAAGGCCCTGCAAACAGTTAATTGATAAACAATTAATCCAATCCAAATTAAAACAATTTTTCTATTTTGCGTTTTCTTTATTACATATTTTGTGCCAAAACTCTCATGCTTTGTTTAGAAAGATTTTGAGAAGAAATAAAAAGAATAAAAAGAAGTAGAAGAGAAGAGAGAATTAGTAAACAAAATGGGTAAATTTTTAAATTGTTTGAATTGAGAGAAGTAGAAGAGAAAGAAAAAATGAATATTATAAAGACATTTTTGCCCCTAATAACATATTTACATATTTCAAAACAAAAGGATAAACATGTCATTTCAATTTCTAAATGAGTCCCACAAACTTTTTTCCCTTTTTTTTTTCCAAAATCTCGTCACTCTAAGGGGATTTTTTCTAACATGGTCCTACCAAATTTTTTTCTCTCTTCTCCCACTCCTCTCCTTTCTCAAACAACAAAAAGTTTCATTCTCTATTACACTTTCCTCTCATCTACTTCTCTCCCCAAAAAATCACCTCAAACAAACAATGCATTTCTTTTGATACTTCGACCGATTAAATCATTAAAAAATAATTTCATGAAGAGTTATTATTAGGACCCTTGAACGGTTGTACCATGCAACTCATGTGAAACATCTAGAATCTTATAACAGTAACAGATACATGTAATAATCTTCATAGTAGAATATCAATAAGTTGTTGGTCTGAGTGGAACTGGCTTTGGTCTCATATTCGAATATTGTGAATGAAAAAAACAAAAACAAAAAGCGTGACTAGAAAGGGAAACCCCAATAAAGTATTTGTGACCTAAAAATCTCCATCGTAGAATTGGTTAGTAATAGTATTTGTTTTTCTAACCACACATGACGTGATATTTGTATTTTTTTCCCCAAAAAATAATTATTTCTTAGCAAAAGTAGCTTATAGTATTAGTTGTCTATATTTACTTTTGCTTGATTAATGATTGCTTTTCACCTTTTTTCAGGTCAGATACCAATGGGATATTTTCACTACATTTTTTTCTATCATTTTATCCATCTTATCCCACCCTTTTTCTCTTATATTCTTATCTCTCTTCTTACTAGAAGATTTAAAATTAGTTATGGAATAATCTATATGTAATTTAAAAAAAATCTATCACTAAAATTTAATGACTCCAAAATTAGTGAGAAAAAAAAACAATTGTTTTGCATTAAGTTTGCATGATTAACTCATTGATTTGCATCATTAGCTTCCATGTCTAATCTACCATGGTGTATAATTGGTTACTTGAATGATTTGCTCTGAATTGTTTACCAACTCACGTTAGATTGCAAGAGAAGGGTATGTCATGCCCAGCATGTTGTGTTATGTGTAATGTAGATATGGGAAATTGTTTACATGTTCTATTTGCATGTATTACTAGTGTTTCTTGCTGGATTTTGGTTGATTTATGGAGTGTTATTGAATCTCTATAGTTCTCAAAAAATTTCAGATTTGTTCTTTAAAATTTATGCAGGGATTGATGAACCAAAGTGGGCATTATGTGCCATAACATTATGGAGTATTTAGAAAAGGAGGAATGAGAAGTTATTGTTGGAGATCCCATATCGACTAGTGATAAGATAAAAATAGTATATATAAGTGAGGGGTAATCCTCACCTTGCCAACCAATTTTGTAGGTTTGAGTTAAGCCTATAACCCACATTCTAAGATGGTATCAAAGCCTATGTTAGTGATTGTTGTTGGGTTTGTCGTGCCACCCACTATCGAGCTGCTATCGAATTACTCATAAATGTCCAGTCTTGCAAACTTCACACTCGAGATATTCAATCCTCGACGTTTTGTAGGGTTAAGTTAGGCTCATAACCAAGTTATGGAAAGGTTTGGAGAAATCTGATTCTAAGCTATCAAGCCGCTATCAGACCACCCGCAAATGTCCAGTCATGCAAACTTCATACTCGAGATATCCAATTCTCGACATTTTGTAGGGTTGAGTTAGACCCATAACTGAGATATGGGAAGGTTTTGGGAAATCTGATTCTACAATGTATGCTAGAGCTATGTCGGTTGCCTAACATTAGTTTTGAAGAGCAACAATAGGTTTATGTGGTTTGGCAACCTCCACCTCCAACTTACCTGAAGTGCAATGTGGAGTTTGCTTTTTTCCATACACACTAGAAAATCGATTTTGGCATTTGTCTAAGGGATGATGATAAAGGAGTTTTTTTTTGTGAAAACTAGTTGGGATGCTTCTTTTATGCAAATTCGTGAGGGGGAAGCATTTGCTTTGTTTCAAGCAATTCAATGGAGCATCAGTTTGGCTTTACAAAATGTCATCTTTGAGACAAACTGTAAAATTGTGGTTGACAAAATTCATAAACCACTTTTAGATGTTTAAGTTGCTGTCCATTATCATAATCAATCACAAACCATGACCAATTATTTACTAATCACGATCTACGAACATGTATGGTCACAAACAAATTAAGCCTGAGACATGTGTTAGACACATTGTCCTTAAGAATTTATCTGCGTAAAGCGCAAATCCCCCAGGATTTAACAGGCTCTTCCCAATGGGGCAACATAACTAACAAGTTTTTAGTAAGATTAACCTGGGAACTCAGAGTGAAAAAAAATAGAGAAAAGATGTGTGAGAGAGCTCTACAAAACCAACTGAAGTATAGATATTTATAATGGAGATTTCTAAAACCATTCAAGACCAAGTCAAAGATAAAATAAAACTTAGTCTACATGACCAAGTCAGTAAGACCAACTCAACAAAATATTTATTTTTAATAAACAATAAATTAATTTAAAAAAATTCAATATTTAATTAAATAGAAAAGTTAACCTTTTGAAATGTCAACAAAATATATAATATAAGTTTGGTGTTATTGTTGAAGAATGTAGGAATTTACCTGGTTTTAATTCAAACTTTAGATAAGCTAAATGCAGTAGCTCATTTCTTAGCAAAGACAATCTACATCGTTGCATGTCTAGTTGTACTGAAGCTTTTTTTTTTTTGTTGATTGTAATGAGGCTTTTATTGCAATTGAAATGATAAAAGTTTTTTTTAAAAAAAATAAAGAAAAATTACTCTATATAATAATTTTGTCAAGTTTACTTTACAAAGTGTTGCCACTACGATTTGCAGAAAAAATTAAACCAAGTGTTACCATTAATTATGATGTGTAACACCTATCTTTGTGAGTAATAAAACAAAAAACACCTATCTGTGTGACTAATTTATTTCCATGGCCACTATCACTAATGTAGCTAGTAATGGTATTTTTAAGAATGGGTGAGACTTGAGAGTTTTGTCTTTCTCTAATTTTAAATTTTATGGTTCATAAATTAATAGCCCACTAAATGTTTCTTCAAAGTTCAAACCTTAAGTTATTGATGAAGTAGATAAGATAGGAAGAGCCTTGAATTGGGAGACTTTCCTTGTCTTGAACTAATGTGTCATCTCATCCCTTTAATTTTTTGTTAAAAAAATGGTTTAATTACTATTTTGTCCTCTAATTTATTTTTTAAGTTTAATTTGATCTTATTTTTAAAGGTTCAATTAGGTCTTCTAATGCAATAAAAAAAATTAGGTCTTGTAATTTTTTAAAATGGTTCAATAAGGTCTTCTTGTTTGTGGATGATGTTGTATTGTATTTCATTTTGTTTTAAAAAATTAAAAGATCTAATTGAACATTTTAAAAATAAAAGAACCAAATTGAACCTAAATGAATCATTTTCAAAAAACTAGAAGACTAATTGAACTATTTAAAAATAAGAGGATCAAATTAAACCTAAAAAATAAATTAAAGGATCAAAATAATAATTAAACAGAAAAAAGTAAATATTTGTTCAAACATTTTTAATTAAAAGATGATTTACCATTTTCAAAAAAGAAGGCTGATAGGGCGGAGCAACCAGGACCGCCAACGAACCAAAGTAACAGTGGATCAATGAATGGATTTCTTTGAGACTCCACAAATAAGTGAAATAGTTGCACCCCTTCTCCCACTCCTATGTATCTAGGCATGCAACAATAATTAACTAAAAATTAAAGTACTCGCATATATGGATCTAGCAACTCATATATAAGCAGTTGTGTTGATACCAAATGCATATTTGTATTTTTATCTAAAAAAAATGCACATTTGTATTGGTGTATAATCAAAGATAATAAAAATCATGTCTTTGCTTACTAATTTGGGACACGAAGCTATAAAAAAATAGGACAAAACTTAGATACAATACTTTAGGTATTGTTTGTACTGTTATCCAATTAGAATTGGAGTTTTACCTCGGTAATTTGCATAACAAAGTCTGCATTAAAAGATTTCGCTGATTATCGAGGTGAATATTCAATTCTTATTGGAGAACAGTAAAAATAGCTCATAAGATAATACATTTGTATATTTTGTATCATTGTTGTTATCAAATAATCCAATCAATTTTGATTAAAGGAAGTAATGGAATTCAAATTCTAAGCTTTAATTATATGTCTTGGAATGGAATTCAAATCCTATGCTTTGATTTAGTCTTTTTTATTATTATAGGAAGTAATGGAAAGTAATGTTATTTCCTTTGAAAAATTATATTTATACAATAAATTTAAATAAATAGAAAGAAATTGAGAGAAAAACACACACACACACACAATGTACTTCAAGTAATAGATATTAGAGTTTGCTAAAAGATAACTTTAAAAATTACTTGGATGAGTTTCATCAAAATGGAATACTTCCAAGAGGAAGTAATGCCTCCTTTATTAGTCTCATTCCAAAGGTTGATGAACCACAAAAGTTGGCTGATTTTAGACCCATATCTCTTGTGGGGTGTATGTATAAAGTTCTTGCGAAAATCTTAGGAAATAGGTTGAAGAAGGTGCTTGACGGGGTGATTGACAAGAGACAAAGTGTTTTTTTGGGCGGAAGACACTTACTCCATAGTGTGGTGGTGGCCAACGAGGTGATTGATGAGGCTAGAAGGAAGAAGAAGAATTGTCTTATTTTCAAGGTGGATTATGAGAAGGCATATGACTCCGTTTGTTGGGATTTTGTGTATTACATGCTTCGAAGACTTGGATTCAAGGAAAAATGGATCACATGGATGAGGAGTTGCTTACAAACAAGTACGGTTTCGGTTCTCATTAATGGAAGCCCATCTAGAGAATTTAATCTACAAAAGGGTTTAAGGCAATGAGACCCTTTAGCTCCATTCCTTTTCATAGTGGTGGCCGAAGGACTTGGTGGGTTGATGAGGGAAGCCATTGAATAAAACTTGTTCAAGAGCTATCTAGTGGGTAACAACGGAGTTGAAGTCAACTTGCTTCAATATGCGGATGACACAATTTTCTTGGGTGAAGCATCTTTGAATAATGTTATTGTGATTAAAAGTATTATAAGGTGTTTTGAGTTAGCCTCCGGTTTAAAGGTGAATATTTCCAAAAGTAGCTTTGGAGCGTTGGGGGTTGAGAATAGTGTAGGAGAAAAATTTGCAAAGCTCCTAAATTGTAGTCCTCTTTTGCAACCTTTTACATATTTGGGGATACCAATTGGAGCAAACCCAAGGAGATCCGAGACTTGGAACAACATCATTGCAAAATTAAAAAAGAAGTTAGCACCTTGGAAATACAAATCTTTATCATTTGCCGGTAGAGTATGTTTGATCAATTCCATTCTAACTTCTTTGCCTATCTTTTTCTTGTCCTTTTTCAAAGTGCCAAAGGAGGTTGCTAATAAGATTATGTCCATTCAAAGGAATTTTTTGTGGGGAGTTGATTGTGAAAAGAGAAAAGTGAGTTGGGTTAGTTGGGATAATATTTGTTGTCCAAAAGACCATGGAGGGTTGGGAATTAAGCACATAAAAATGTTCAATGATGCTTTAATTGCCAAATGGAGGCAGGCTTTATTTAGTCAAAAACATGTGTTTTGGGTACAAGTTTTCCAATCTAAGTATGGAGGTTGGGAGGGGTTATTGAGGGGGGGGGGGGGGGGGGGGTCTAAACAATAAAATGTCAATTTGGTGGAGAGACTTATTTTTATCTTGTGGTGGTGGTAATGAGTATAGACGGTTCGATAGAAAACTTAGTTGGAAAATTGGTGAGGGGAATCAAGCGACATTTTGGCATGATACTTGGTTAGGGGAGGTATGTCTTGCTGAGAAATTCCCTAGATTATTTCTTATATCTCTTCGACAAAATTGTAGAATAAAGGAGATGGGGTTTTGGGGAAGTTCAGAGTGGGAGTGGAGGTTCCTATGGAGAAGGAGTATGTTTGAATGGGAAAATAGGCAACTATAGCAACTTCAACAAAGGCTACAAAATGTTTCTTTGGTTCGTGGTACTAATGATGCTTGGCTCTGGGGTGCAGGGGATTCTGGTGCATTCACGGTTAGGACTGCATATGCAACAATACATGAGGAATTGGTGGGTTCAACTTGGATGGATAATATGCAGCAGGTCTAGGAACTTAATGTCCAACTAAAAGCAAATTTTTTGATATGAAGATTGATGCTAAATAAATTGCCAACGAAAGATAATCTCAAGATTAGAAATATTATTGAAAATCCATTGCATTGTTTGTGTCCTTTTGGTTGTGGAGTTGAAGAATCTGTTTCCCATTGCTTTTTCACGTGCAGTAAATTCTTTAACATCTGGACTCAGTGTTATCAGTGGCAGAACGTCTCAACTGTATTGCCACAATTGCACTTTTGGCAACATACAGTATTCTTACAATAAAAAAGGGAGCAAAATATGTGGAGAGTCATTTAAGCAGCTATGGTTTGGAGCATTTGGAACATCAGGAATGAGTGTATATTTAGGGGTGGGTCTCTCAACTCAAAAACACTTATGCAGAACATCTCATTTGTAGCATGGACATGGATCAAAGGAAGATTTTCATATTTCAATTATTCCTTCGTTCAATGGTCAGTGGCACCAGGGGCTTGCATTTTATCAAGACGTCCTTGAGATTACGAATGGTACTTTTCCTTGCTACGCTGGACGATTCGATTGTAAGGTGTTGGATGTTGATCTCAGTTTTTGTGTTATTTTGCTTTCGGGTATTTGTATTGCCAAACTTGAACCTTTGGGTAGTTAAATCCTATGGGCTGCTGCTATGGTTAGTCAATATTTATACTTTCATTGTATAAATATAATCTAATCGTGGCTTAGTCCAGGGCTTCATTATTGTGCTTTTGTAATTGGATTTATGGTACTACTGGTACGACTTTAATTAATACAATTTGTTTGCTGATAAAAAAGAAACTTCAAGTAATAGATAGCACTGTCTTGTTCAAACAAATTAGAATTATTTTTCAGACACTCCTAACAGAATAAACACCACATTAATATTCATATTTTTCTATCTCTCTCTTTACTTATCATATCATGTTATCTATCACATTAAAACTTATCTCTCTTCTATCTTTTCTTTCTCCATGTGTCTAATAGCATAAGGTGTCCATATATCATTTTTCAACAAATAATACAATTTTTTATCAAAGTTTTAATTATACTTTTTCAAACACTTCCTATATGAATATCCTTTCAACTAACCTCAAAAAAAATTTAAAATTTAAAATTAGAAGAACAAAACTTTGTGGGTCTCCTGTATTAGGGTGTCACCGTGGCGATGGCTAAAACCCACACCCAAATTTAAGCCAATAGCGTTTCTTTTTGTTATAAAAACCGTTCATTTTGTCTCATAAGAGCTTTTTACAAATGCAAAAAGTTTCGCTTAACTTTAAGAATTTTATAAACATATTAATTATTTTTAAGAAATTGATGTATGGCATTTAAAACTAATTAATTACTCCCTTTAGTCCTTTATCTAATCTATCAAGACCAATGAAAATAGGTAAGTTAGTTAATTTTAATTAATAATATCATAATTTAAATTTTATTTTAAGAATATCCATGAAATTAAGTGGTTTAAGTAGTGGGAATACTTAATAACACTACACATAATTCAAGGAATAATTTTTTCCCACCAATGAATATGGCTTATATTGTTAATGGGTCAATAAATGCATCCACTTGCATGAGAATGAGTGGACATGTTATTAATAGAGTTCACAATAAAGTAAGGGGTATAGAAGAGAATTAACAATTACTGCCATGTTCTCTTTATTATAGGCAACAAAAAAACTCACTTTTCTTGTTATCAAATATAAGCAAATTTCAACTACTTTTGCCTTATTTAATGAGACTATGTTCAAAATACCCTTCATTTAATAGGGGGTTTATACTTGATATCAAATTCCAATGAAGGATAATTTAGGAAAAAAAAGTTTGTTTTTTTAATTGGGAATGACACAATTAATGAACTTAACTAATTTTCTTAATAAGTTTGAAATCAGTTTTTTGTTGCATATAAAAGAAAACAGAGGGAGTAATACATTTAAAAGGGGTCCATGTTTCTTATAATTAAGACAAAAAAAATAGTCTTTTTTTTTAAGAAAAAGAAATAGAGTCATTTGTTTCTTATAAAAATGACTGGAGGGAGTAATAAAATTTGTACTGTATTTCTTAAAACTTAAAGTAAGAATTTTGCATTTTCAGAAATTATTATTCCTTCCAATCTCAAATATAAGAAGAAAAAAAACTTACGCTTCTTAAAAAGTTAGTTTGTATCATTCTCATTTAAAAAATATTTTTTTGTGTGAATTAACCTTCTTTGAAACTTGATATCAAAAATAAAAGAGAAACATTGAAAATAAAATTTCAATTAAATAAAAGGTATTTTTAGAAATGGTCTTATTAAATAAGATAAAATTAATTAAAATTTACTTATATTTACTACCTTTGTCCCTAAATATAAGATTCTTTTCTCAAATTTGTTTGTCTTTTTTATAAGACTCTTTTCAATTTGTCTTTTGCATTAATTATTTGACCAAAATACCCTTAATTACTTTACAATAAATGCTATGAATTAATAAGATAAATGCATTATTTCTCTTATAAGGATTGAAGAAGAAGACTAGCATATATTAATTAATTAGATAGAAAGTAATTAAGTGGAAAGAGAAAGATGGTGAGTCCTAATAATTTTAAGGGTAATTTTCAAAAAATAATACAAATTGCTAACAAAATATTACTAACTAAATTAACCAACTTTCTTAAAGAACGTAAATTATTTAAAAGAGAGGGACGGAGGTAGTAAAACCAACATTCAAGACATTTTTTTTTATATTGGAGATTTGAGAGAGTACTTTTTTTGGTAAAGGAGGGAATATGTTGTTACCAAAACTTTTGAAATTAAATTTAAAATTTAGTAAACAATGTTAAAAATTTGCGGAGACATTGGAGTTAAAGACAAGAAGCCCAAGATATAGCTGTCATGGACCCCATGAAAGCAATCCCTGTGTTCAAATTAAGTTATTTCAAGGACATATTTAAGCTTTTTCACGTGAATATGTACTATGCACAGGTTGCTCTTCAAATTGAAGATTTGAATTTGGTGATTTTGGGGAGTATTTTGCAACTTTGTTAGTTATTTTTCTTTTTAGAAAAATGAAAAAAAAAATGAATATGAATTAATTCCATTTATTTCAATTTGGAGCTTATCTTTATTTTGTTTGAAATTTATGACTAATTTATTTGAGACATGCTTTTGTTTATTTCATTTAAAACATCTTACATATATAATGTGAAAGCATATTTCCCTAGAAAGAAATAATATTGAGTATAAAATTGTATATGACTGGTTAAGATATAGCCGTATGGTCGGTATATGTGAGTCATCAATTGAAATGTCATTCCCATGATTTAACAAATAAAAATTAGCATCAATTGGTTTTGCATTTTTCGGTCCAATTTTGATAACTAGACGGAATAAGAAATCTGTACTTAAATTTGAATGATATATATATATATATATATATATATATATATATATATATATATATATATAAACATTTTAACGTTTTACTTTTGAAGAATAATATAAGTCTAAATAAATAGTGCATATACTAATAATATTAAAAATTATATTGTTATTTAATAACAAATTATCGTATATAGTAAATTTGTTGACTAAACAACATTTAATTATATATTTAATCACCTTAATTTAGTGTTTGTTTGTTTTTTATTTGCCTGAATTTTTATTTTTTATTTTAGTCCTCTTTTAAAAAAAAAATACAAATATGGTCCCATCAAGAATTAATAATATCATACACTCAATTTCTCTTTCATCTCATTTTAATTTCATTTTTTTTCTTTTTTTCTTTATTTTTTATCATATCATTGTCATATTCGTAAAAAGAATCAACCTACCAGATTAAACTAATTATAAAATTGATAATCAGTTTTTATTGTTTAATTAAATATAATTAAATCCATCTTCTTCTCTCTTCCGCCCCTACTCCTCACTCGCCCTAGCCTCAAACCTTGCCACCTCTTCCCACCACTAGATTTGCCTTCAAGAGCGGAAAATTGAAGACTATAAACATCCCGAAATCTTGGTCGGGTCGGATATAAGCACAGACCCTTTGTAGTCAAAGCCTTACAGACCCTGGGCTTTATTCTGTTTCTTGGTGGGTTGCGAAAATGGTGTTGGTGTTGGTTTGGGTATCTTGCCTAGTCCTTGTGTTACTACTCCATGTAGGGATATTCGTGGATTGGATTGGATCAGTTTTGAAGGAAAAAATTATTCGATTTAATCACTTTGATTTTTTTAATTTATCATTCAATTGATTTTTTTCAAGATTTTAATCTGATCCGATCCAATTTAAAGAGATTTGGATTGGATCGGTTTTCGATTTTAATCTTAATTTTATTTTTTTAAGAAAATATTAAATAAAAAGCAAGATATATAATACATATAATAATAAAAATAATTCAAAATATCAAATATTTCGTTTATACGCAATTATATAACTATATCAAAAATAAATTTTATATAACTTGATAATTATATTTATGCATCTTAACTCAAATAGTTGGTAAAAAATTATTTTTAATTAAATATTTTTATAAATAAATATAAATTATGTGATAATTTTACAAATATATAAGAAATAAAAATATAAACATGAGTGATATTATCAAATTATGAATAAAAATATATACATATATAAAATTTTGGTTTGGATTGGATTAGATCAGTTTTGAAAATTAAATCTGAAATCCGATCCAATCCAATAAAAAAATTTAATTTTTCAAATTTTTTATCCGTTTGATTTTTGATTTATTCGGTTTTTAATTTTTTTGATAGATTTTTTTTTGTTTTTAATGGATTGAATCGGTTTATGAACATTCCTAACTGCGTGTTGTTGGATGCTTTGTAACTTTTCAATTTGCCAAAAGAAAGACATGAATGGTTAATGTAGACGTGGTTCGTCGTTGGGTTGACTCGGAGGAAACAGATCTTATTTCCAGCGAGTTTTCATGTGGAGTTTTTGTTACAGTGGGAGCATTGTTTCGAGTGATTAATGGGATTCATTAATTTTAATTAATCAATAAAAATTAATTAAATTATTTTTTTAAATTTTCAATCTAGTGTGTTCAATTTTTATTTATATATTTAAGAGTAAAATATGTTTTTAGTTCCTGTATTTAAAAAAAAAAATTGGTTTTAATCTTTATATTTTCGAATCAACCATTTTAGTTTCTGCATTTTCAGAATAACTTGATTTTAGTCTATTTTCTCTAATGGTGTTAATACTGTTAACGAAAATACAATTTTCGGTGACTATAAACTGTCACAAAATACACATTTCTTATATATTTAAACTCAACATCATTTGTGACTAAAAATTGTCACAAATTATTAAAAAAAATAGACTCAAATTCAACAAGAAATCCGTCTCTTCCAATACCGATGACACATTATGTGTCTATTTTTTTAATAATCTGTGACGATTTTTAGTCACCAATGATATTGAGTTTAAATACATGAAAAATATGTATTTTATAACAATTTATAACCATCAGAAACTATATTTCTATTAACAGTATTAACACTATTAAAAAAAGAGACTAAAATTAAATTTTTTTGAGAATATAAAAACTAAAATAATTAATTCAAAAATACAGAAATTAAAACCAAATTTTTCTAAAAACACATAAATCAAAAACATATTTTATTTTATATTTCACTGTTAATAAAGATGGTCCACCGATGGACTACTTAGTTGGTAGAATCCACTTTATTTTACCTTTATTTTTATTTTTTTTAAAACACATTGAGTTGACGTGTAAAGTAGAGAATCATCATGTCAGCCACATAAATAACTTTCATCCAACTATGTCAGACACATGATTAAGCAGGGTTCATGTACCATCAACAGTTAATGATTGAGTTGAAAAGTTAATGGTAAAATTATATATTTGAAAAATTGGGGAAACAAAAAGAACAAAAGTCAAGTAATACAACTAAAAAGTTCAGAACCAAACAAACATTAAACTAAAAAGAACAAAAGTGATTAACATATACTACTTTTTGTCTTAATTATAAATAATATAGAACAAATCATCAATATAAAAAAAATAATTATTACAGTTTTTTTAATTAATTCTGTCATAATTTAATTTTTATTCCAAAAACACCATTTATTTTAAGTGATTATCATAATGCATAGAAATTAGAATAAACAATAAAGTAAGGATACAAAAAAAATTTACTTTAAAAACTAATAATTATTACTTATAATTAGAAGAAAAAAAAGTTATTTTATTGCTAATAATTAGAACCATAAGTAGTAATAATTAAGAGGTCCATATACCATCAACACATGTTCAGAAACTTCACAAAATTAAGTTGCGGTGCAATGTAACAATGACATCCCAAGTCATATAAAATAAAATGCCAAAGTGTTGCTCAAAATACTGACTTAAGAAGATTGCAGATTGAAAATTAATTGAAAAAGTAATTTTGATAATGCAAAATTAAAATTGAACCATATGCACATAATTCCTTATAATCATGCTGCTTTCATTTCACACAAATTGATCCCAGTTCCCAATTTGTTACAAGTTCACAAATTATATATCTCTGGACAGTTCAAACAAGAGTAGTCATAAACTTGTAAGATATTCGGGGAAGCATAAAAGAATATTCTATGAAAATGGAAACACATCACAATACTACAAAGATAGGAAACGATGACAATGAAAACAGATAATTATTATAATGTATAAAGTAAAGGGCAATCACACTTTCTTTTTCTATCACGATGCTTATGACCAGCTGTAATGTACTCCTCATATTAAAATATTTGCGCTTAGTTTTGGATTATTCAATTTTACAGAAATATTAAACGCAATATTTTAATAAATATGATTCTATCATTGAAAAATAAAATAATAAGTAATCATTGAATGAAAGAAGAAACGAATCACTCACCCAGTTTCAAGTTTGAATGGAAGATCACCATCGTAACCTGGCAGGTTCTTCACAATTGAACCCGGATAAGCCATGTGTGGCAGAAGCACTAAAGCAACTAAGACTACATTTCTCAAACTCATTGCCCTACAAAGTCATTAACCGAAATATTAACACAAAAAATTTAATTTTGATAGGTGTAAATTATTGAAAAAAAAAATTATATTACCAAAGATTTTTTTTGTAACATATATTGTCCGAAAAATTATTGGAAATTTAAAATCAAGACACAAATAGAGATGAGATACATGGATAGTGTTTTTTTTTTATCACCAGACATTAGTGTGAAGTATCTATCAGCTTTCGTGATGACTAATCTCTGTCAAAAAACTTGACTAGTCACCTTTAGTGAGGTCTCCTTCTATCTACTAGGTTGAACATGAAACTTTGATTAAAGAACCAAACTCAGTATCACTCTCAAACCTATGACTTGTTGGTACATGGAAGGTGTTTTGGCAACAATCATAAAACTATAGTATTCAATAAATGCAAACTTGAGACACTAAACGCAACACAAATGGCGTCCACTGAACTTAACAACAAAGTCCTCTCTTGGTTTCGGTTTCTCTCTTTTTTTATCTTATAGGATAAGATTTTCAAGAAAGAAAAATTGCAAAAATTAATAATAAGAAATAGAAAATGAAAATGAGTGGCCAATGAAAACTCACCAGTGAGCGATTCTGAACTTTTGTGAGAAATCACAAAGGTTAGTGGCTGGTCAACTGGGGCGAAAGAAGAACGGAGGGAAAACTAGATGAAACAGAGAGATGAAGAATGTGCCGGTTTTGAGAGTCGTGTAGATATTTTCCTCCCCCTGCTGCATTCGGCATAGGCTAAAAGTGAGAAAGCAACATTTCATTGCATTAATATATTTTTGTTAATTTCTTTTTTTTTATTTGGCTTAATTGTAATTTTTACTGTCAATTTTTAAATTTTTGACGAATTTTATTCTCAACAAATTAATTTGACACATTTTATTTTAATTTTTTAATTTTTGACAGATTTTACTCCCAATAAATTAATTTAACACATTTTATTCCCAACTTTTTTAAAAAGTTACAAATTTTACCCTAAATCCTAAACCCTAAATCCTAAATCCTAAACTGTAAAGGGTAAAATTTATAATTTTTTAAAAAAGTTAGGAGTAAAATGTGTCAAATTAATTTGTTGGAAGTAAAATCTGCCTAAAATTAAAAATTGAGAATAAAATGCACCAAATTAATTTATTGGAGATAAAATCTGTCAAACATTAAAAAATTGAGTATAAAATACCTCAAATTAATTTGTTAGGAATAAAATCTACTAAAATTTAAAAAATTAGAAATAAAAATTACAATTAAAGCTTTTAAGAGGATGCATGCGTTGCGTGTCATTTTTTTTGTCATCCACGTGATTATAATTAAATTAATCATTCTTGTTTATTTTGAATTTATATAATTTATGTATGTAAAGCCAAACAGTTGGACTATTCTACAGTGAAGAACCGTCATAAATGGTCCACCCATGGACCAGTTAAATACAAATGAACAGTACCTAAAAATAATTTAAAAAGTTAATTCTTATTTTATTAGTATTTGTAAAATACCTATTATACCCCCTTTTAATATAAGTGTATTTCATTCAATGTTTTAAGGACCGGATCGGTCATCAAACCGGCCGAGGTACTGGGTTAATGGATTATTGGTCGGATCGGTGGGTCACTGGTCGGACCGGTTTGACTCGGTATATATTAAAAAATTTTAAAAATATAATATAACTAACATAATTTAATCATTTAACACTCCAAATTTAAAATTATTGTCATTATAAAGTACCTAATATTCCAAATAAGAAATAACAACCAATAATCATGACAATAAAAGTCCATAAATAAGTTTCATACAAAAAAAAAAACACATTATTTTAGCACTTTTTTCCAAAAAAAAAAATTACACTACAACCCGGTTCAACCAGAGACCCGTCAGGTCACCAGTTTTTTGTAAAAACCGGCCGGTTCAACCCGGGTCGTACCGGATCAGATACATATCCGATCCTATCATCGAACCGAATCGGTTATACCACCGGATTCTGGTCGGACCGGCCGGACCGGCCGGTCCGGTCCGGTTTTTAAAACACTGATTTCATTGGTTTGGTTGACTGAACAAAGTAACAACATAATAGCGCCCCGACGACGCCACTACCATGAGCTCCGGTGAGAATCCCTTCAGCTGCGTGGTGGCGGCACGCAGCACCCACTCTTCCAAGGCGTCCACAAGCGTCGTTGAAGCAAATGGTAATCTTTAATGTATTTCACGTAAATAAGATCTTGAGAATATGATATACAGATGGTGGTTATTTGCATCAATGTTCCTACATCGACGTTGCCCTTTCACGAGGTTGACGATGCCACAAAGTCGGTCCATAAATAGATTTCATATGTTAAGGTTAAAAATGTCAATTCGTTATTTTAATATATTCTTTAATGTATAATTACAAAACAAAAATATAGTCAATAATCTTAATCTAGACCATTCAATTATTTTAATTTAAATCCAATGACTTCAAACTCTTAAAATTGACTGAGAGGGTTTAGCTCAGTTGGTTGAGCAGAATGCGTGAATTGTTGTAAATCCTTCAATACCTATCTTCGATTCCTACGGATAAAAAAAAAACTCTTAAAATTGGTTACTCACGGGGAACCACCTAATTTATTGGTTCATCCTAGAATTTGCCAAATATATAAAGATAAAAATATATAACACCATTAGATTACAACTACAGGACCCTACAGTTGCTTTTAAAATTGCAGGGGATTCTGGTCCATTACATGTAGATAAAAATTCAAAGGATAAAACTTATAAGCTTCTAGTGTTATTTTCTTATTAGAATTAAAATTTTACTTCAATAATTTATGTTAATCCTTAATGTAAATTTTTATTGTGGATATTAGCAATATAAAACTTTAATTTGATCTTATTAACAAAGTATATTTAATATTTGTCTTAGACTTCCTCTGTAATTCTAATTGAATAAATATCCTCATTTATTTTCACCTTTTTCGCCATGTTCACTGCTTTTGTCGCCGTGGTTTGAATCAAAATACGAGCAATATCCAATCTTTTCTTAAGCATGGTATTTAAATCCATTTTAAGGAAAGTCCCAAAGGTTCAACAATAAACCCAAAGAAACCAGTTGTCCATGGAGAGCTGTCAAAACGGGCCAGCTCGGCCCACTGGACCCGGCCCACCTCAACCCACCTAATAGGTGGGTCAACCCAACCCGGCTCACTTCTTGGTGAGCCATAAAAATGCTGACCCGGCCCGGTCCACCACGAGTTGGTGGGTAAACGGGTTGGCCCACCTAAAATAAATAAAAAATATAAAAAAATCAATTTTTTTTATAAAAAAATAGCTTTTATTTTCTTTTGTCATGTAAAAATAGCAACCAGAAATTGCCAAAATACACCGAAAATAACACATTTTCAAATTTATTAACATTTTTAAATTCATATTCATATATTCATTAACATCATACATCTCCTAACAAATTTGGATCTATCAAACATTATATATTCACTAACATTTTCAAATTCAAATTAATATATCATCAACCTCAAGGAAACTAAGACAATGTAAAATTTTCTAAATGGTCTAGTGAGGCTTGTGATGTATGTGAGGGAGGGTAGTTTTTTTTTTTTTTTTTTTATAAATAAGTGGGCAACTCGCGGGCCAACCCGGCCCACCACGGGTTGACCCGTGGTGGGCCGGGTTGTAGGTGGGCCGGGTCAAAATTTTCAAATAATTGGAAGGTACAAAATTTTTTCGGCCCGGCCCGGCCCAAACCCGTGGTGGGCCGGGTTGGCCCGCGGGTCACAGCCCATTTTGACAGCTCTATGTCCATGCATGTAATGGAACACTGTGACACCTAATCCAAGTATATCTCTCCTGGGGCACTTACATTGGAGTCCACTTATTAATCTGATAAAAGAATTGCTCCATCATAGGCTTTGTCTCATTTAATAAATCCCCCAAATCTTCCCCCTCTATAGGACAAGTCAACACCATATCACCTCCCATTGTTATCACTTGTATTGAATTCAAACTCTCTATTTGTAGTCTATCTTACAAATTGTAAATAATTTTTGGTGCTTGTACCCTTCCCACATAACTACTATTCAGCCACTCCATATCCTTTTTGTCCACCTTATATGATAATCCTTTCTAGTTGCCTTCTTCGTCAGAATTCTGATTAGATATCTTCTTTGACCTCTATTCCATCCTTTTCTTCTTGCTCACCACCTCCGAAAAAAATCTTTCATCCCTCCTTCCCTCATAAATTTTCTCCTTAGAAACATCTTTTTTTGAAAATTAATTGCTACAACCCCCTTTCCTCTATCAAATCTCACTAGATTCACCCAAAGTTTGTACATACCAATCCATATTTGATCCAACTTCCTCTCCATTTCCAATGCAAATCCAAAAGCTTTTCTCAATTGATTATTTTTCCTTGGAATGAAAATATCCTCCACCTTTCCCCCACTTCTAAAAAATTTTGCACATTGCATATACCCCAAAATTCTCTGAAAAGTTTGTGAAATAATATGTTTGTTGATTATGAAATTTTGTCTTGACTTGTTGTGGATCCAATCCACTCACTTTCCTCTTCCTTCGACTCATCGTAATCCATTATCCTTCTCTTTCTCTCGCTCTCGATCGTCATGGCTCGCTCTCACTCACCATCTTGCTATAAAAATATACCATTTCAATAATTTAAATCCCATAAATCCAATGAATCACATTTATCATTTCAACATATCGTACAGGAAATAAATTTTATACCTCAGAAGGAACCAATTTCAGCTTAACAGTCCTATAGAAGTCTTTAGAAAAATTGTTGGCAAATGGTTGAACTTCTTCATCCCTTAGTGGGTAATCAATTTCATCAAATTCCATTACAAATACCCTGATATGAAAATTATTTTCTCCTAGGTAATGAAAGATAATAACATGATCGGTCTTTAAGTGATAAAAAATCGATTATCTCTGACACCAATTTGATCCTCACTAGTCCTCCTCTTACTGCCACGAAGCTTATACTTATACTCCTGTCCTCCTTCATGTTGAATATAAATATAATCTTGATTGGACGGAACAAAAGTATTAACAAATATTGATGGGATAACCTACAACAATATAAATACTGTGTAAAAAAATGATAAATCATTTAAGAAGAATTAATACATTAACATATTAATATATATCGAATAAAAGAACATACAATGGTTTGGCCGGTCGTATTTTTCTTTTTGACAAGAACAATAATGAGATTGAAGTCAAAATTCATAGGAAAAAACAAAACAAATTTTTCTTACTAAAGGATGACATCAGATACGAAATGTTTATAATATGAGAAAAGGTGGATGAATTAAAGCATATTATTATAGTAAATCAAGGATCTGTATAATGGTTTATGATAGGTTATTTTGTGAGGTAGATTCTCATGTTAAAGGATGAATGTACAATTTGGGTGAATCGTCTAACCCGATTCGGATTGAGGATGAAGATTTTGATCAGGATGAAAATTCGTCAAGAGCAATTGTCACATATGTAGCATCCCCAATTTATGGACATTAGAAATAAATGATAAATAGACCTTATTTATATAATAGCCTTTATATTTAATTTAAAGTGTAGGATCGAAGCAGCAGATCTAGAGGGGGGTGAATAGATCTTTCAATTTTTTAGTTATTAAAATCTCTTTCCTTTTTCAAAATATTCTATTTCACCTTCCTTCTTTTTGTAAAGTATCCAATTATTCAAAGAAAGATTCATGAAACAAGTTGAATAGAGATTTTAAGATTAGGTTAAGAAATCAGAGTTTTCAATTAAAGAATGTTGATTAGGAAAACTTAACCAATTAACCTTGATATCTTGGATGGACAAGAAAGTGAAAGTTAAAGTAAGAATGCTCAGGAGTTTTATACTGGTTCAATCATAAAGACCTACATCCATTTGATCCAACTCCCTGTTAGATCTTTCACTAATTCAAATTTCAAGTTATATGCTCACTACACAAACATGAAATCTAAAATGCACACTTTCTAGACTTGAACCCTACAAGTAAAGAAAGAAACTCTCTAATAGAACACTACTTTTAGATTCTGAAAAACCCTATTTCAGACAATTTAATCTTTAACAAAAAGATCAAGGTTATGGAATGATTTCACCTTTAGTTAATGATAGAACGTTTCAACTCATTGAGTTCCAATCATCTCTTCAAGCAAAAGTGATCTTCCTTTTTTATTCTTCCCATTTTGAAATTGAAGGAGATCAAGTAGCTTTAGAACCTTTTTGATGTTCTTCTCTCAATGTATGTTAAAACTGATTTTCAAAAAAGCATTGTTTGAGAGAGAGGGGGTGCTGGTATTTATAAAATTTTAAAGATATAACTGATTTAATCTGTTACGTGGACAACGTAATCTGTTAAATCATTCTTCAACACACCTGGGTTCTATTCAAAAACTGATTTAACATGTTACATCAAAGTGTAACCTGTTAAATTGATCTTGATGATCTCTTAAAGTGATCTGGGTTCGTTTTAATTTGTTACATATTCATGTAATCGATTAAACTGAGCTTTCTTTCTTCTAAAACAACTTTTTGAATTTATAGTAATCGATTAAACCATGTTGTAATCGATTAAAACAGAGACAATGCGAATACTTTCATAAACAAGACTCAAAGTCTAAAATGCCTTGTGTAATCGATTATCCCGAGGTGTAATCGATTACGCTTAGAATTTTAGCTTTTCCCAGATGAAAGGAAAATGTGGTAATCTGTTACATCAATGATGTAATCGATTACTACAATGGGTTTATCAAAAAGGATCCATCAATTTAGTTTCTTAGATTTTTGGTTAAGACTCTAGGCAAGACTAATATTTAAAATCAATCACTCACAAGTCTAAGTCTAAAACAATCAATACAATGCCACATCTTTACATGTTTGGCATATTTAGAAATTAAAACCAATTAAAACCAAAACTAAAATAGAAAACTAGGAGATATAGTCTTCATGTTAACAATCTCCCCCTTTTTGGTTTTGATTGTGCCAAACCTTTCTTTGAGTGTGCTTTGCATTGTACCTATTTCTGTTCATGTACACTTGTCCAAGGATTGGTTAAACAGACATATTAATACCAATCATAGAGCATACAATTCACATATTAATACCAATCATAGAACATACAATTCAATCAAGTATACTCCCCATTTTGGCAAACAAAAGCCAAAAAGGCTATGATCCAGTAATCATTATAATTAAACAAGTGAGCAAAGATCATATGGAAGTAGATTAGTGTACTTAAGCAGTCATAATATGTTCAGAATGACAATGTATATCATCAAGTGCAGTCATCCGAATTACTGAACTTAAAAAAAATTCATAAGATGGTTAACAAAAAGTACTTAATCAGAATATGAGATATGCAACAAAAAAAAATGATTTTGGAATGGTTGCTGATCTAGTCTTCAGGATAGGGAATGTTTCGTTCATCAAGCCTTGCAGAGATGCTTTCAAAACTGTCTTTGAGTTCTTGATAGTCTTCCTTGTGAACCTTTATCAACTCATCTAATTTAGCCAAAACAGCTTTTTCAAAAGGGGTCAGTGGCTTTTTTTCATCTTGTGCAGGCTGAGCTTGTTCCTCTTGTTCTTCATTGTCTTCAACTTCGACCGGTGCATCTTCCTTGGCAAACCAGTCGTGATCAATCACAACCAAGTTCATTTGCTTCAGGGCTTTGGTCTTGACTTCATGAATGTCCCTAGTGAATTAAGAGGTTTTAGTTGATGTATCCACCTTAAAGTGATCAATCACTTTTGAGATGAATACAGCATAGGGGCACTTGTAGTCTACCAATGTTCTGGTTTTCAGCATATTCTCAATTATCACAAACATCCAATTTATTTTAATCATGTTCTTCAGGGCAAATATGAGCATTAGATCTTCATCAGTTAATTGAGCCTGATTGCTCCCCCTAGGTGTGAGAATCCATGATATAACATTAGCAAGCAACATGTCATCTACCTTGAGAGGACCAGTGTCAAATCTTTTCTTTAATGGTTCAGATGGGTTCCTCATGCAATCCAAAAAAGTATAAACCTTGCTATACTTAATTCCTAATTTCTTGAATTCCTCTAAATTTGGCTTAGTTTCGCCAACATCAATACCGCCAATAAAGCAAAATACTGAAGCAGTTAACTCTATCTTAACACCTTTCACAGATGAACAGAGAACTCCAAATTCATTTACATGGGCACAAGTATAGATGGCCCTTACCAAATCAGGGTAGTAGATGCCATGTAGTTGAGTGAATATGTCGAGCCCTTGTTCTTCCATAATAGAAGGGAAGGAGAAGTTCTGACCTTTGACCCACTCAAGGTTAAGAAATTTGAGGGTCACCAACTCCTTTCCAGCGAATGTCTGAATGTAGGAGGCTTACTGATGCTCACTAGTGAACCAAGGATTCATACTAGATTGGGGTTGAGGTGGTGGAGAGGGAGGAGCAGTTGGATCCTACATCTTTGTTGGAAGGGGCCTTCCTCTTCTTAGTCTTTGGTGGAGGTGAAGGAGGGGTAGCATTTTTCTTGGCAATGCTCTTCATTCTTTTGGGTCTTTGTGAATTATCCATTGGATTTGGATTCAATTTATGTGAGAGAAAATGGTCGAAGAGGGTTTTGGATTTAAAGGAGAGGAATGGGTTTGAAGAGTTTTGCAGTGGTTTGCCTTAAGGGTCGCGTCTTTTGGGGTCTTTAAAACACTTCAGAACGAGTGTAATCGATTATGTTCCCAAATGTAATCGGTTACAATTTTCCAGAATAGACCAGTAATCATCTCAAATCAATTTAATTGGTTACGTTGTAGATGTAATCGATTATTTCGAAAAATTATGTAATTTTGAAAACATTTTATGCAATGTAAAGTATGTAATCGGTTATCCCGAGGGGTAATCGATTAAAATAGTGGTAAATGCAATTTTTCTTTCAAATGAAAATGCAAGTTTTTAAGCTATGTAATCGGTTATCCCAAGGGGTAATCGATTATTAATGCAGCTTTTTTTAAAAAAATGTTATAAACACAAGCTTTTAAACAACATTCTTCACATATTGTCATAAACAGTAAACACAAAAAAAAAAAAAAAAATTAAACTTACAAGACAATCAATCAACAAAACAAAAGCTATAAAAGAGAGTTTTACATTTCTAGTGTTGGCTTAAGTGAGATTTGACTCACTGAGTATCCCAAGATCATTTCTTAATTGGTAAAATCTATCTCTAGCTAATGGTTTGGTGAAAATGTCAGCTAGTTGAGAATTTGTCTCAACGAACTCTATATCATAATCACCTTTTTGAATATGATCTCTGATAAAGTGGTGCCTAATTTCAATGTGTCTAGTCCTAGAGTGCAATATAGGATTCTTAGTGAGGTTTATGGCACTAGTGTTATCACTTATCACATCTAAGCGGTATGTGATCTAAGTGAAGACCAAAATCGGATAATTGTTGTTTTAGCCATAAGGATTGGGCACAACAACTTCCAGCCGCAATGTATTCAGCCTCAGCAGTAGACAAGGCAACACATGCTTGTTTCTTACTATGCCATGTTACTAAACTATTGCCAAATAAATGACAAGTTCCACTAGTACTTTTCCTATCTATCTTGCATCTAGCAAAGTCTGAATCTGAGTATCCTATTAGAGTAGGTTCAACACCTTTGGAATACCATAGGCCCACATCTAAAGTTCCTTTTATATATTGCATAATTCTTTTTACAGCAGTATAGTGAGATTCTTTAGGATTAGATTGATATCTAACACACATGCAAAAACACTAAACATAATGTCTGGTCTACTAGCAGTCAAGTAAAGTAGAGAACCGATTATACCTATATATTTTGTTTGATCTACATATTTACCTTTGACATCAGTATCAAGGTAACAATTTGTAGCCATTGGAGTAGCTGATTCTTTGCTACTTTCCATATCGAACTTCTTTAAGAGCTCTCTGCAGTATTTTGTTTGATGGTGAAATGTGCCTTGCTTTAATTGCTAGATTTGTAGTCCTAAGAAGAAATTTAGTTTGCCCATCATTGACATTTCAAACTCCCCCTGCATACTTCTTACAAATTCCTCGCATAGAAGATTGTTAGTAGCTCCAAAAATTATATCATCAACATATACTCGTGCGTAGTGTTCTCTAACTTTGACACTTCAAAACTTCAACTATTTATAGCCTTCAACCGCAAGTAACCGTTGTGACTAAATAACCTTCTCTTTTGTCTTCAACTTCGTCTGTTGGTGAAGGTAACCATTGAAGCATTTAATACGTGTCACCAACTTGTCAAAATTAATATGATAAAGTAGCTTGCTTATCTTGCTTTACCCACACTTCATATCCTTTGTCAGGTGTCAAATCACCTTTTGTGGACTCAAGTACACTACAACTTGCTTTGACACGTCTTTTAATAGAGTAGATAGCTTTTTTGTTTGACTTCTTTCTCTTTCATGTTCTTCGACAGATCCTATGTAGTAGAAAAGAACATTCACTACACAGAGGATTAGAGCATTTAACATAATCATAAATGCATAGACCAAGCATATGTTGAGCTATCGTCTGTCCAAACAGACTTAGATACAACTCAACTTTCGTCTAATGTGCTATAAGTCGCAACCTTTAAAACTTATCATTTGTTTGCATTAATCAAATTATTTGAGGGACCTAATGTTGGAGTTAGCCCTAGTGGCCAATCCATTTTAGCCTATATTTGTATCGTGATTTTGGTTTATATATTTATTATATATGAGGCATTTTAGTTATTATATTATTTGTTGCATAATATGGTAATGTCTTTAGAATAGGTGAGTTATTCAATGATGTGAGATTCATTGAGTGATAGAGCACTATTCTTAAAGTGTCTGCAGTCGAGTATTATTGTCAACCAAGACAACAATAATACATTAAGGCTATTGTGTGAGCATCATGATGATCGCATCTCACAGGTCATGGTTTTGAGATATCAAGTTGGCACACAAGTGTAAATATTAGGAGTAATATTTATACTAGACTAACCCACTATGAGAAGGCTTCATAATAGTTATGTAAGTGTCGTAAGTGCTTTCCATGACAACCATAAGATGATAGTAGTCCTTCGACTTGAAGTCACTACGATTTTTACATGTAGAAGTTGTAGGCTTTAATGCTATCAAACATCATCTGTAACAGAGTGATTCTAAAGGTAGCACTTGGGCCTACTATAACATGGTGATTATAAAGGTAGTACTTGGGTCTGCAATGAATCATGTTGAGGGTATGAGTGATGTAAATAGGATTCGTCCCTCCTACATAACAGGACTTATGTCTTTGGGCCTCTCGATAGAGTGGGACGTGTTATATGTGTGGCCACGTGGAAATGGGCCAATATGAGATATTAGGTTTGTTTGTGTTTACACAGTTGGGGTTTCACAGTCTATAATTTTACAATTTTCAAAAAGACCATGAGCGGAAAGAACCTCATCCCGTGGACCACGCATTACGCAAGAGTCACTAAGGGTTTAAAGGTTACCTTTGTAGAGCGTTTTCAAACCATTGTGTTGTCTTCGATCACCAAGCGTCAAAATTACGGCACCTCTACTCAGTCCAAGCGAGCAACGATTAGAGTGGGGTCTCGGTGCTAGCCTATGGTAGACACGTAGGGATTTAGAGTGAGTTCACAAAAACGTATTTTTCTCATGCGTCATGTTATGAGGTGTGAACCTCTTTATGTAGAAACATGAGCTCTATCGTAATCCCATAAAATATCTTATTAAATCTCATTTGATCTTATCAAATCTTATTTGGTTAGATATAGATCTCATCAAATCTTATTTGATTAGATATACAAATAATTATCTTATCAAATCTTATTTGATTAGATAATTACCTTATCAAATGTCATTTGATTTAGATAATTAATTAAATCATATCTAATTAATTATCTTATCTTTTGCGTCTTATTTAATTTAATCTCATTTAATTAAACATGTTGATTAATTAATTAAATCACATTTTATTAATTAATCATGAACTAAATTAAATCACATTTAAGTTATTCATCTGCTCCAATTAATTACTATATGTGTGTGATCCTATAGGCTCCCACTAAACTCGCAATAACATTATCTCTGTAATATTATAGACAGTGATTGGCATCTAGCAATGCATCGCTGCCACCCAGCTTATGAGATAATCGGTGATCTGATTTCAACCTTTACGACAACCATTTCCACAATGTAGCCTTTGTCTGATTTTCTCGATTGAACATTAGGCATAAGAGTGTCATCCTCGTTAAGTCCAATCGTTTATTTATCGATACCCAAATAGACGTTTAAATACAAATAGATCTAGTATCTCATATTAGTCCACTTGCGTGTGGCCACACATATTACATGTCTCACTCTATTGAGAGGCCTATAGACATAACTCCTATTATGTAGGAAGGGCGAATCCTATCTACATCACTCACATTCCTCAACATGATTCATTGCATGCCTAAGTACTACCTTTATAATCACCATGTTACAGATGGCGTTTGATAGCATTAAAACATACAACTCCTACATGTAGGAATCGTAGTGACTTCAAGTCGAAGGACTACTATCACCTTATGGTTTCCATGAGAAGAGCTTATGACACTTACTTAACTATTATGAAGCCTTCTCATAGTGGGTCTGTCTAGTATAAATAATACTCTTAATATTTATACCTGTGTGCCAGCCTGATATCCCATATCCATGACCTGTGAGATTCGGTCATCGTACTACTCACACAATAGTCTTGATGCATCATCATCGTACTGGTTAACAATGATACTCGACTATGCACACTTTAAGAATTGTGTTCTATTATTCCATGAATCTCACATCATCGAATAGCCCGCATATTCTAAGGACGTTACCATATTATATAAAAATAATATAGTAATTGAAATGCCTCATATATAAAATAGATAAATCAAAGTCGTGATACAAATTTAGTCTAAAATGGATCGGCCACTAGGGCTAACTCCAACATACGCGTCCGCTCGAGTGTCGAGGAATCAATGATTGGACTTAACGAGGATGACACATCTTATGTCTCGTGTTCGATCAAGACATTTGGATGAAGGGACAAACGCTACACAGTGGATGTGGTTGTGGAAAGGTTAAAATTGGATCATCGATTTTTCCATAGGTTAGGTGGTAGTGATGCATTACTAGATGCCAATCATTTGTTAGATAAAATGACTCATATCACATGAAATCCAAGAGGGGGTGAATTGGATTCTTTTATTGAAAATTTTCTTGAATTTGAACCTTCAATGAAATCTTTTCACAAGATCAAATAATTTTGAATCCGCAGGAAGATGAGAGTGTATGTTTCACTTGTATCTACTATCTCTTATTTCCAAAATCAATTTTAACAAAAAGATCAAAAGCACAATACAAGATGTTTAAAGATCAAGATATTAAAAGATAAGGGAAAAGAGAGAATGACACAAGAATTTATACTTGTTCGATTTCAATATGAAATCTACATCAGGTGTTATCCAAAGCAACCTTAGCTTGGACCTTTTCCACTATACAAAATTTGTATACACACAAACTCACATGCAACACATATGCAAAGACCTTCTTGAAAACCTATCAAGACAACTAACAATGTAGAAAATCTATCTACATGCAATACAACAGGGAAACCTACCCTAACACAAATTACAAAGTAAAGTTAAAGGAAAGAATTCACCTAAATTGTGAAGATATGAAAAGTTGAAGCTCTTCCTAACTTGCTTTCAATTTCACTTCATGTAGCTTGATCAAGATCCATTAATTTCTTGAAGATAAGAAAAATGTTGTTCAATGAATCTCATAGATGATGACACTCAGTTTCTAAGCTCTCTCAAATGAAAAATACGAAGTGATTTGAGAAAAATGGGTGTCACACTTGAGAGCCTTCAAAATCTTGTTTTTATAGACTTCTGAACAAAGATAATCGATTATTATTAAGATGATCGATTATTTTGTTCTTATCATTATCTGGAAACATTGAAGAACAAAATAGTCAATTATTTCACCAAATAATCGATTAACTGTGAAAAGCTCATTTTCTTCCAGGGCCAAATAATTGATTATTTCAAGTGGATAATTGATTATCTGCGAACCTATGACAATTCTTGTAAAATAGAGCCTCAAGAAATTGATTAAAATGTTCTGATAATCAATTATTTGAATTGAAATCTTATAATTTTCAAAAAGATTTTCGCCCAGATTCAATCCTTAACAAAAAGATATAAAGAAATGATCTATCAATGCAAACATGAGAGAATAAAAGTATAACTAGCCTAGATGCATGATATACACACATTCACAAATTTAAAAGCTATAAACAAACATCCTAATAGACTAGTGTTCTCATTATATATGGAGCATACTAAACTTATTACAAATACAACATCATCAAAACAATTAAGCTACACAAATACATCAGCAACTTCGATGAACTTGTGGTCTTCATTCATTACATCACTGTCTATAATATTTAATATTATAAAGATAATATTTAATTAATATTATTGTCAATCTAGTGAGAACCTATAAGGTCACATGCAAAAGAGATATAATATTTAATTGATCAAATATGATTTGATTAATTTATAAGAGATATGATTAGATAAGATCTAATTAAGATCTTATCAAATATGATTTGATTAGATTAGATAAGACTTTATTTAATTAGAGGTTAATTGATTAGATATGATCCAATTAATTGGCATGACATTTGATTAAGATCTAATCAAATATTCTATGCGGATTAAGATAGAGCTCACGTAGCATGAGAAAAAACATGTTTTTGTGGGTTCTCTCTAAATCCCTACGCGTCTACTATTGGCTAGTACCGAGACCCCGCTCCGATCGTTGCTCGCGTGGATTGAGTAGAGGCATCGTAATTTCGACGCTTGGTGATCAAAGGCAACATGTTACTTGAAAGCACGCTACAAAGGTAAATATCTAAACCCTTAGAGATTCACGAATGTAGATCCATGTAAGGGTTGTTTTCGCTCATGGTCCTTTTAGAAAATTTTAAATTATAGACCATGAAACCCCAACACCTGATTCGTATTATGACTTAACACAAGATAAGTGCAAATACAAAAGCTTTGCAACATCAAAGAGTATGAAAGTTTGAGCTTAGATAGTTTCCACTGAAATCAAAGAGTTTAAGACTTAGAAAAATCAGAGCAAAGGTTCACACAAAGTTCATGTCTCTCTTATTCTAATTCTTCTCTTTATACTTGGTGAGGACACAATCGTAGTGGAAGAACATTTTTTTCGTTCTGATTATGCATTAAATGGAGGAGAAAGAGAGGAAATGTAGCAGACTGAGCACTGCCAGTTTATAGTAAAAAGGTACAACTGCTTTATTGACTCCTTCAAAAAACATTTGTAGGATATATGCAAAGAATCTAGAGGGGGGGGGGGGGGTGAATAAAATCTTTTAATTTTTAAGATACAATTTATTTTTTTCAAAACTTCTTTCACCCTTCCTTCTTTTGAGTCAAGATTTTCTCAAAAAAGAATTTATCAAAGTTTGTCCCAAAAAATGTGTCGAGTACAATTCAAAAGACAATATGAATATCTTGAATATGATGAGAAACAAGAGTTTAGAAAAGAAAATGACAAAACAAATTATATTGGTTTAATCCAAAGGACCTACATCTAGTTAGATCTAACAATCCAGCTAGACCTTTCCACTATAGAATTATTGAGTTACAAACACTATGCACACTGTACACACATAAATCCTAATTATTTTGGTCATTTTGGTCAAAGTCAATAGAAAAGGATTTGGTCAACTCATTAATGGCATTGTGGTAAATATGTGGAACTTTTGACTAGAATAGAAAATTAGAGTTTTAATGGCACAAATAACTTACTAATAAGTTTGTAATGACTTTAATTAGTGAAATTAAATATTCTAAGGTAATCAGTGATTTAGAAAATTTAATGAAGGTAATTAAGTTTAATTTATTTAATTAAAGTCTAAAAAGAACTAGTTAGCAATTAAATAATATAGTGCATATGAATTAGAGTTGATTAATTAAAATTAAGTTAATAATAAGTGGCATAGACCCTAATTAATTTAAAACCTAACCTTAGTGTCAAGTGGGACCCACCCATTTAGGATTTGGGGTCCCATATAAAAGCAAAAGTTAGACCCCTTCCTCTACAAACCTAGCCACCACCTTTAGGGAAGAGAGAGAATGTATGAATTGTTTTTCCTCCTTCTTGAGAGCTCATGAAAATTCTCCTCCTTCTCTCTAAAATTCTCCAACTTCTCTTTAAATTTTCAAGACCAAGATGGAGACCTTTCTTCCTCAAATTCAAGTATGTTAGAAAGGAGCTCAAGAACTTTCAAACCAACATATTAGATTTTGATTTCATTGAGGTATGGAGGGGTTTCCTCTTTTCATCTAAGTCATGGTGTTTTCATGTTGTTTTCTTGTTGCTTGGATTGTTGGAAACTTGTTTGTGCCATGGGTATAATGAGAATGCTTGAAATCTTGAACAATGGCTATTTTCTATGTTTGGGCTGCAACGGTTTTGGATTTTTAAAGCACATTTTCGTGGTTCTTTTTGGTGTTATGACACCATTTACCAGTGTTTTGACACCTCTGGAAGCTATGGTAATTTTTTCGGATATATTTGAGCACTGTAACTATTTATAATGGATTTTTCTTTGAAAACTGTTGAATCTGCCAAGTGTATTGTTTTTATTTTTATAAAAATTTTGGAGCATAATCTTGGAAAAATGGAACCACAAAATTTTTAGATAAATCAAGGGGACCATCCATGATTTTTTATTGGGCCAGATGAGCATGGGAAGTATTTTTCCTTATTTAATCTTTGAAAAATTGAAATTCTGCTCAGCAGAGAAAATAAATGGAGGAAAATTTTTTTTCGTGGAAATTTAGGTTTAGTAAAAATTTATGTTGCATATTTGACCCTGATAAGTGTACTTTAATTTTCCCAATTTTTTTAAAATTCATTTTATATTTATTTTTATTTTCTTGGTGGAAACACTATTTTTGGGCAGCAGAGACATTTAATTATAAAAATGATATTTTTAGTGGTCCTTTGGTCTTGAAAAAATTATATGTAGTAAATTATAGGTTGAGAATTCTCTCTGAAAAAGATCTTGAAAAACTGAGTTAATTTAATATTTTCTAAAATTCTAAAATAGTGATTTACAGAGCATATTCAACAGCAGTATTTAATTTAAAAACAATAATTATACGTTTAATCTTGTGGTTCTAATTTGTTTTTATGAAATATACATGTTAAGGAGTATCCCTGTAAATTTTCTCGAAATTTGGAGTTGATTTGATATGTCAAATAATTTTTGGTATGGAAGAGCTTATATGTTATAAAGAAAATTAATTAGTCTATTTGCCTTATGAATAGTTTATTGCTTATTTGGACTCATGATTGAGTGTTATACCTTAAAAGGAGGACCTTTGTACCTTACATTGATGATTAGTTAATGATGATTGGATCCTTGATTATTGCTTATATTTAATTACTTATTTATGCTTTGAATTGGAGACCTGGAGGAATATGATCCTCGAGCATTTAAGCGTTGGAAATTTGATGTTGTGTGTAATGATCTATTTGATTTGGGGTCAAGGATCATGGATCCTTGTGATGAGACAAATGGACTTTAATAGAGTGCATTTGCAAGACTAGAGCTTGTTCTAGTGTAATGTTGTTCATTACGGGAAGTAGTGAACTAATTCTTAAATAAGAGTGGAAACTTAGTAATTATATGGACTAGTAATTACTAGATAACCGATACATATGGATGATAAGTTATTTCAGACTTAGATTGAGATTAGGACCATTGCTTGGAGATTGAGGACCAAAGACTAAAAATAAGCATACGACTTGAGAGTGGCAAGGTTCTACCCAAAACTTAATAAAAAGGGTGGAGTCATGACCTAGGGTCATGATGGGTTTAGTGGTGCATGATGCATATGTTTCTCTTGTGTTGAAAATGATGGGTGTGAGATCGCTTTGTTTGTGAGATGCGAAAGGAAAAGGAAGGATCATTTTCTATTTTTGTCGTGGTGAGACCGTTAGAACGTGACGTGATCATGATGTTGGCAACACGTTGTTTGAGAAAGGTGATCTCTTGTGATGGCTAGCTGAGGAGGCTAGCTTTGGAGAGGTTGTGTAGGGAGTTCCATTTGAGATATGTGATTGTTGTGTGAGGGATGGGGTTATAATGGAATGACCACTTGAGATAGTGGGGAAGACATAGGTCTTCGTGAGAGACGCTGGTCTTGTGTGAAATAAGCTTATGTTATTGATTGACGGCCATCCGGTACCCTTTAACAGAGGAACCCCATACAAACCTATAAAGGACGATCCCAGTTGGGAGAGTCGTTGAGGACCGGTAGGGAGAGTCATTGAGGAGTCAATCCTCAGAGATTGAATGACCACAAAGTGGTACCTGTGGAATGGATCATTGACTTGCTGTTTCTTGGGGGTATGACGCCGAGTTGTGACAAGGGTTCACATGCTGACTTGGCAACCCCGATAAATACGAGACATGACCGTGTTGGTGAGAGCCCACCATTGTATCATGGTGAGGGTGTACTCTCAATAGTCATCTAGCTTAAAAATTGTGTAAATCCATTGAATTTTGGGAGTTCCAATGGCAGTGAGCCCGAGATGTGATGAATTAAGGATTAGATTGGAAAGGCGCTTAGGGTACAAGTGAGACCCATGAGTGTACCACATCGAGGTGGTTGTTGTTTGTGCATGTGACCGGAAGGTCGTTTGTTTGTTGGTTTAGATGAGGAGGGAGACTCATTCCATACACATTTATTTTTTAGATAGAGGCGAATGGTTATGTGCAATCGTCAAAGATGGAATGGAATGGCTACGACAAGTGCTAATGTTGTGGATTGACTTGTTTGAGGAAAGGAGGATCCTTTGAGGATGCCTCACATGCCTCACAAGTTTAAGTGGGTATATGAGGGTTGGTTTTTATTGAGTCACTGCTCTAAGTCTCAGTCTTTTCCTATGTAAAAGAGGGGTAGATTAGGTTTCATTTTATGATGTATCATTCTCTTGTATGTGACTCAGATGTATTATGTATTCCATTTCTAGGATGTAAACATGTATTTATATTTGTAAAATATCATTGTTTAATGAAGGGTTTTGAGGATGTATAGTTAAAGTTTTATTGTGGTTTAATGATTCTTTGTGAATCGAGTATTTGATAAATTAAATTGTTTATTTAAGAACAATATTTTGTTAATGGACGTTTCTTCAAAAAGGAATGATGACTTTATTAAGAATAAGTTTCGATGAGTTTTCAAGTAATGAAGTTTCAAAGCAAAGTTGAAATATATTCATGATTTTGAAAGGGTATCTCAAAGAGTTTCGAGTTTTAAATTAATTCCATAATTTCAAAAATAAAAATAAGAGAGAATAATAATATTAACTAGGGGTGTTACAATTAAAATAATGACTTGCTCTATTTGGTTTCAAGGATCATGCCTATGTAATCGATTATCCCAAAGTGTATCGATTACTTAAATCTGATTTAGTTTCCAGATTCACTAAGAACGAATTAATCGGTTACAATGACTTGTAATCGATTAAAGCAGTGGAAGTTCAAATTTTTTAATTCATTCAAGGTAAACTAGGATCTTCTAGGCTTAAGTAATATCCTAAAACTAGTTATGCATCCACAACCCTAGTTATACAATAAGCAATACAAAGTATCCTTAATACAACAAGTTTAAGATAAAAAAACAAAACTATATTAAACAACTAAGGTAGAGAGAAGTTCTTCTTGTTCCTCTTCTATTTAACAACATTATGGTTTTGTCCTCTTTCATCATAAGGTACAACTTGAGTTGAAAGGTTGACTTCATGTCTTTTGCTAGTACTATGAAAAAAACAAACAAACATATCTTTATAATAAATGCAACAAATATTAAAAAAAAGGTTAAATACAAAGTTAAACACTTGTTTTCAAAGTGCATTTAGTTCAAAGCAATGTGTTAAAAAAGCATAGTCCATGTTTATATAGAAATCATAGCTTGTTATAGAACCAAATGTTGCATGCTTTTGATAAAAACATGTGTTGGATGCTTTGCATAAAATGGCTTAAATATGTTTTTAGTTCCTCAAATGTGGGTCATTATTTTTTTAGTCCTCCAAATTTGAAATTGCTTTTTCTAGTCATTGAAATTCGCAAAATGCTCTTTTTAGTCCCTTTCCACAATGTAAGCCAAATAGAAAATAAGAGATTCACAATTTGTGACAACTTTTGACTATCAGAATTTGATTTTCTATTTTATATTTTAAATTATGATTTTCTGATGGTTAAAAACTGTCAGAATCAAGTCAATAAAAAAAATTAAAAACCATTAAATGCTTTAAAAAATGTTTTAATTTCTTTTATTAACTTGATTCTGGCGATTTTAAACCGCCAGAAATCATACTTTAAAATTTAAAATAGAAAATTAAATTCTGACGAAAAAATCATCATAAATTACAAATTTCTTATTTCCTGTTTGGCTCACATTGTGCAGAGGGACTAAAAATAATATTTTGCGAATTCTAGTGACTAAAAAAGCAATTTCAAATTTGGAGGACTAAAAAAATAATAATCCACATTTGAGGGATTAAAAACATATTTAAGCCACATAAAATAGATTAGATAGTTAGTTCAAAAATGCGTATTGGAAGCTAATGATAAAAACATATTATATGAGGTCCATTTAATATACATGTGTTCTTATGTTAAACGCAATAAAAAACCACGTTTTAATATAAGAACTACACATAAAACATATTGTTACCAATCTATAAATTTTAATAGCTTTTGTTATTATAAGAACACTTGGTGGAGTGTGGAAGCTTCTACCGTTGTTTTAACCAATGTTTTTAAAATCGGACCAGTGATTGAACCGGTGAAGACACTGGTTCAAGGTTCAATGGTCTAACTGTATTTGAACCGTGGTTGAACCGGTTTTATATTTTTAATATTATATAATATTTTAAGTAATAAAATAATATAAAATAATAAAAAATCATGATCTAAAAAATTATAAATTAATATAATTGACTAAATTATATTTTTTATATGATAAAAGTTAATAATAGTTAGCAAAATAATTGATATGTATATGAAATATTTAAATATGTATTTTTATTTATCATAAAATATTTTAGATTAAATTAAAAAATAAAAAAAATAAAAAATGACCGGTTCAAATCGATTTTGTGCACCGGTTTAACACTGGCTTTCATCGATTTTGGGCCGGTTTGACTGGTTCTTTATCGGTTCCCACCGGTTATGAAGTGCTCCAATTTTTTGGAGTAAACAGACTGGTCACCAAATCGATTCCCAGTTCAACCGGTTGAACCGGCCGATCCGGTTCGATTTTCAAAACAATGGTTTTAACAAAAGGTGATGTTCACTCACAACAGTTGAGAGTATAAAAGTTTTCTCTCACTATCATTATCTCCATGTAGTTTTTTTTAATAATTTTTAATAATTATAAAAATTATAATAAAAAATTATTAATAAATTAAGAAGTTTCTTATGAGCACAAAAATGTAAATTTACGCCAATCTTTTTTTTGTACCAAAATTTATCCTCATCTAATATTATTTATGTTTTTTATTTATTTAAAATATATTAAAATAATATAAATATTTTTATTTACGTCACAAAAGTTTAAATTTCTTCTTATTTAATACTATTCACATAATTTTTTATTTTATATTAGTTTAAATGTCAATAATTAAAAATAACTTTAAATTAAAATTTAAATTGATCATTTTAAATCTAAAAATATTTATATATTTAAACAAATTTATTTATTATAAATTTTGATTATAAAAAAATAAGTATTTATTATATGCAATATACAAGTTAAAATATTAATAATAATAAACAGATAATTACTAAATTGAAAAGTCGTCTTATCCTTTAAATACTTTCATTTAAATTTTAAAATACATAATCTTTTATACTTATGTTTTTTTAGTTTTCTTAACAATATAAATAAAATATAAACTTACCCATAGATATGAGATTACTAATTCTCGCAGCATCTAAGATCTAGCAGATTAGTCTTTTTTTTTTTTTTTTGACAACTAGTCTCCTTTTTCTTTTTTGACAGAAATAAATTTATGGCATTTCATTAACAATCAACTCAGCAATACAAGATGGTACTTGATGAAAATAGTGGAAACAAGATAAAGATGGAGCCACCCTAGCTAATGCATGAGCAACACCATTATCTTGTCTCTTCAGAAAACCTACAAAATAGGTTTGATTATCTAATAGCAACTTTTTGCATTCTGTTATAAGAACTCCCAGCTCATAATCATCTTTCCTTTTTCTTAAACACCTTTAAAGTGAAGTATTTTTTTTGTACCTTGATTAACCACTAATATAGTCTAATATTGAAGTAGGAAAATGATATGAAACACTTTCTAGTTAAACTACAAAATCAAATTTAAAAAAATGGTATAAATGTGTTTGCGATTGATAAAGATGAAAACATTAATTACAGAGAGTGAATCAACTTATATATGATTGTTCTAATTTATTTAGTGATTATAAAGTTGAGTCTTAAGTATACAATATTTAGAGGAAAATTTTATTGAATTGTTGTCCACAATGATCCTACTTTGACTTGAGTATCATTGCCTTTAACATAAAATAATTGTAGTCTAAAAAAATGAAAAAAAAATTGAATTGTTTAAATTAATCAGAAAATTTAATGAATTAATTAAGGTCAGTCAAATAATCCAAAATTGACCGAGATGATTAAAACAGATAAAAATTAATTGTGAAAATCCATTATAAATTGTGTTTTTACTCAAATATATTTTATGAGATACAAAGAAAATGATATAAAAAATTATTCTAACGAACATAGAGTTGAAGAGGCAAAACAAAAGAAGAGGATGGTTCCCCAAATCATCTTATACTTTCATTTAAATTTTGAAATACATAATCTTTTATACTTAATTTTTTTAGATTTCTTAAAAATATAAATAAAATATAAAACTTACCCATATATATGAGATTACTAATTCTCATAGCATCTAAAATCTAGCATATTAGTCTCCTTTTTTCCTTGAACACTTTTAGGGGGTGTTTGGTACAAGGAAAGTTTTTCCATGTCCAAAAATTATCATTCCTAGGAATCATTAATAGGAATGACTAAATTTGTTTGATTGATTATAAATATTCTCATAAGTTTCCTAGGAATAAAAAAGTGACATATTATTTTTACCAAAAACTTTAATTATTTACCACATTAAATGATTTAATAAGAGTAACATGATATTTTTATTATAGTAAAACTTATTTTTTAACTAAAAAAAGCTAGATTCTTACCTCTCCCATAGGAATATTTACATAGGAAACGTAGCTAAAAAAGTTCTCAGGAAACATTGTTTCCTGCGATGTTATTTTTTTAAAAATAAATCAAACATGAGAAACAGAACATTTTCAACTTAAGATTCTCGGGAAATTAAAAATTTCCCTCACCAAACTCTCCCTAAAAGTGAAGTACTTCTTTGTACCTTGATTAACCACTAATATGGAAGTAGGAAAATGATCAATTTTATTAAACTCTTTCTAGTAAAACTGCAAACTCAAATTAAAAAAATGGTATAAATGTGTTTGTGATGGGTAAAGATGAAGAAAAAAAAAAACACATGAATCAATTCACACAATATTATTTTAGTTTAATTAATGGTTTTAAAGTTGAGTTTTGAGTATGTAATTATACTCATATGAACAACTTTATTGAATAGCGGTCCAAAATAATTTTAGCTGACTCAAATACAATTGTCTAGAGAACAATTGTAGTAAAAAAAAAAAAAGATTGAATTGTTTAATTTAATCAGAAAATTTAATGAATTGACTAAGGTCATCAATTCAGTCATTTTAAAAAATCAACGGTCCAAAACAAGTGAGTCATACTACCTCCGTCTTTAAATAGAAGATTCTTTTCTAAAAAAAAATTGTCCCTTTTTATAAGACTTTTTTCAAGTTATCTCTTGCATTAATTATAAGATAAGTATACTCTCTCATGAGGATTGGACAAGATGAGTAGCACTTATTAATTCATTAGGTAGAAAGTAATTAAGTGGAAAAAGAAAGATGACTAGTCTCAATAATTGTAAGGATAATTTTGAAAAAATAATATAAATTGTTAACAAATTTAATATTATTAATTAAATTAACCAACTTTCTTAAAATGTGTGAATTAGTTAAAAAAATCTTATATTTAGAAACGAAGGTAGTATAATCCAAAATTGGTCAAGATGACCAAAACAGATACTAGTAAAAATTAATTGGGAATACTCATTATAATTTTTTTATTCAAAATATTTTATGAGATACAAAGAAAATGATTCTAAGTTCTAACATAGAGTTGAAGAGGCAAAACAAAAGACGAGGATGGTTCCCCAATCAGAAGTCCTATATGACCCTATCAACGTGTGCCACTTGCCATCATTTTCCACAAAATTCCGAATCACTCCCACATCACAACAAAACTCAAGTTTACACCAACTACCCCTTTTTTCCTTTCCGTTTTCTTCTCAAACTGTTCCCATTTTCACTGTGATTCACCCCACCAAATTATGTGTTTCCCTCTGCACTTGCCAACCCCGAAAACATAGGGTCTCTCTCTGTTCTTTCAGATCCTTTTCTCTTTTTTTCCTATTTTCAGGTAAAAATCTCTTTTTGATGCTGCCCTTTTGCTCTGTGATCTTGTGTGATGGTTTTGATGAAGATGGGTTGATCATCATTTGGGAATCATAAAGTTTGAATTTTGATGGGTGCTTTGTGTTGAAACCCCAAATCTCTTGTTGTGATGGTGTCTTTCTGAGGACCCCAGAAAGGGTGGAGTGTTAGGATTTTGAAAAAAGTTTGGAAATTTGTTAAGGGAAAGGCTTTGGGGTGATGTTTTTGATTTTGGGGTGTGAGTGAGTTGTAGGGATTCTCCAAGTGCAATGGTCAATGATGTTTTAATTTGATTGTTGCTTTGTGGTTACAACTTACAGGTTTTGGTTTGAATGGGGATTCAGACAATGGGATCTCAAGGTAGTGGGCAACAGTCTCATTTACAGCCTTCTTCATTGTCTAGGCAAGGTTCATGGTATAGTCTCACTCTTGATGAGGTCAATAGTCAATTAGGAGACATGGGGAAGCCATTGGGGAACATGAACCTTGATGAGCTTCTTCAAAATGTGTGGACTGCTGAAGCAAGCAAGTCTTCTGTGATAGGCGTGGAGAGTGAGAACATGTCATCCTCTTCCTCGCTTCAACGGCAAGCCAGCTTGACGCTGGCTCGCGCATTGAGTGGGAAGACGGTGGATGATGTGTGGAGGGAAATTCAGCAGGGTCAGAAGAAAAGGTATGGAGAGGAATTGAAGAGTCAAGAGGGAGAAATGACTCTTGGTGAGACCACCTTGGAGGATTTCTTGGTGCAAGCAGGGCTTTTTGCTGAAGCTTCTATCAGTCCAGCTGTGGGGTTGGATACAATGGATTCCCCTGCCGCGCAAGGTTTCCAACAGAAAACAGGCCTGTCATCCTCCCCTTCATTTGGCAGTTTATCAGACACGAGACCGGGCCGAAAAAGGGATGCTCCTGATGCGTATGAGAAAACTTTAGAAAGGAGGCTGAGGAGGAAGATCAAGAATAGGGAATCTGCTGCTCGGTCCCGAGCCCGAAAACAGGTTTAGCCTTCATGTACTACTTGGAGCTATTTTGGTTTGTTGAATTGATTGCATTCTTTGGTTGTTTCTTTTACCTGTTGGGAATGTTATTTTTTTACTATCGCTTATTTTTTTTATCAATGTTTCATGGTGCAGGCTTATCATAATGAACTGGTTAGCAAGGTTTCCCGTCTAGAAGAAGAAAATGTAAAGCTCAAGAAAGAGAAGGTATTAGACCTCATTCATGTTTTGTTTTCACCACCATGTTCAACATTCCTTGTGTTTGTCGTATAGATGTTTGTATTTTCTTTCATTAGAAAATCTATTGAGTTTTATTTGTGGTTTGTTTGTCATTAATTTCTCCTTCTTGATTGAAAAGTTTAGGATGTGTCCTGTGGATTGAATGTGTTTCTGCAACTAAGAGACAAATTGATTGTCATGTACTGGATTTTATCATCCTAGGGGAAATAGAACGTTGCAGATTCCCCCATATTTGTCAAAATTCCAATATTTTAATTTTAATTTTAATTGAGTTGAATGACATATGAGATATGAATAAATGATCTTCTGTCAGTTATTTCTGGGTATTAATGTCACTTTCATTTCAATAAATTGGAATTTTTGGAACCACTTGAGGTTGAGGGTGAAATGGTACTTTAATACCAAGTTAAGTGAGTTTTTAACTTCTTACCACAGAGAAAAACAAAAACGTGAAATTCTTCACAGCAGTAATGACTATTAGTAAACCATACTTTCCTTAATAAGCTTCTTAGTTCTTAAATATATTTAATTACAAAAATACAAACAATTGTATACTAGGTTAGAAAAAGGACAATTTATCCTGTACTTAAATACACACTCCCTTTCTGCTTAATTCTAAAATGCCAAAATGCTTTTGGTATAATATTGAATCACTTGATCAGTTGTTTAATATTTGTTGATGATACTCTCTTGTGCTTTGTTTTATATAAGCACCTCAAGTTTAAATCCAATTTTAGTATTCTGAGTGGGAATAATTACTCTAGAATCTGGGCATGTTTGTCTTTACTCTTTACCTGGAGTGCATGGTAATATTTATCTGAGACGTGAGGTTACGTGTTATATTAATAATTGGGAAACCGTTACAAAATACTTTGATGTAAATGATTTTACTGAAAATTTTGGTTTCAATAGAGCCCAATGGCCTCAACTGATCTATGTATCTAACCCCACCTAATGAGATAAGGCATAATTGTTGTTGAAGACTACATCTTTATTTTATACCAACACATGTGCTCTATCAAAATCTTTTTCAATTTTGTATGCTATAATGCTGTATGTTTGTTGCATAGGCTCTCGTATGTATTGCAGTGTGAGCAAATGTCAGTTTGAATAGTGGGGTTTCTTGATTAATTTTTGTACCTCAAGTTTAGATTCACTTGGTCTAATTAAGTATACAGCTTAACCAATAGAAAGGCTAACACTTGAAATTGGGTCTACAATTTTAATTGACTAATCCTAAATGGCCTCTTTGCTGATTTGGTTTTTGATGGAATAGAATGGCATCATTATATCCATGTAGCCAACCCACCTTATGGGAAAAGGTTTTGGTTGTTGTAATTTGGCACCTCCTATTGCTTATAAGTGTGTATATATAGAGGGTTGTAAATGTGATGTACTTGGATGGATGTGAATTTGGACATATATGTACCTATTATAATGTTTTTTTAGTTTGTGTTTGGGTGGGAAATGAGTATGCCTACTGACTTATCTTTGAACTACCTATGACAATGCTGCTTAACAATGAGAGTAGACATGATTTGGTACCTATGTATTACTTATGATTAGTTTTTTGTTGTGAAACATCTTTTTAACATCACCTACAATCCAGTTTTTCAGTTGCAACTTTCCTAATCCTGTCCTTTTTGCTAATAAACTTAGACGAGTCTAAATAAGCTGCTATATACATTTTTGGGAGTTGGATCATGTTATATAAATTATGTATACAAGCTGCTTGTTCTAGCTTACTATAGTATTATCCTCTGCTTACCGACCAATTCTATAGTTTAGAAAAAAGGTATTTGTAGGTAGTACTAGTGTATGGCGTAATTTGAAATTATAGGAGTTCTGAGAAGCCAAGCTGATTTCATATTTTGAAATCTAATTGACATTTCAGTACTATGTTAGTTATGGACAACATGGTCTTTTCATCCTTTTGTTAATTTGCTACTAAATATTTCATTATTTCTTAGAAAAAGTTACTCAAATTTCAATGTTTCATACTATTTTTCACACACACACACAATCTCCTTTGCACCATGGCTAGTGGTTTTATATTAATTCACACCATATCTACATTTGGTTGGTACTCGTGAATTTCCATTAACTTATAGCTTATATAGGCTGTCACAATGTCCCTTTGTTTTTAAAAGAAATGTAGCTTCCTTTTAGAAATCCATTTTACACATTTACCCTGTTATCAGCTATAATAAAATTAGTTGTACTATGTACTTCTGTCGTTGGTTTTATGCCAAGCTCATTGTATACTATTCTAACCAGGATGATGATTGATGCATTATTTTATTACTTCATATTTAAAAACTTCTATGGCAGTTATTTCAAGTGTAATAAAAATCTACCATTCTCTGCAAATTGTTGCAAGATAATTTTACTTGAACCATGAGATTATATGTTGAACTTGAAGTTTGATATTTGTGCTACAATTCAAATTCCTGATTTCATATTTTGGATTTCCCCCCTTTAATAGGAATTTGAAGAACGGTTACCGCCTGATCCATTGCCTGAACCAAAATATCAGCTTAGAAGACATAATTCTGCCTCTTTCTGACATGTAATTTGCAATGGAGCGTTCTTGCTATTCGTGTTCTTGATTTGATGGGGACATGTCCAGGATTGCATCACTGCATTGCTCATTGCTGTTGCTACTGCTTTGCATTTGCTCTAGTAGGAGAGTATGCTCCATATCTACAATTAACTAACTATAGGGTACATATGCAGCAAAGGTTTGATGTTCATAAGTTTTAGCATTGCTTGGAAACAGTATCAGAAAATATTTGAGTCCAGTGGAAGCCTGGAAGGGTTGCCTTTTTGTATAATGATTATGTGTGTGTACTACAGTACTAGGGCAATTATTAGGAAGTTAAGTTATTGAAAGGTGACCTACCAAAAAAAAGCTGAAACTAGGTAAGGTAGGTATTCTTAGCATTTCTGAACTGCAATATTGTATTAGTCTAAACTATATCTGTTGGTAAGTGTTAGGGGAAAATCCTGTTATGAGAGAATTAGTGTGCTCTGTAGAGATAATTTTCTAGAAAAGATGAAATAGCAAAAGAAAAGTTTGTTTATTATTATGTTTTCCAGTGCAGTTTGCCACCATGAACATGTGATTTATTGTTTGGCTACTCCTTAAGTTTGTGAAGAGTTACAGTGTTAATCAATCACAAATCATCCTTCATATGACTTCTAATTATTATAAAAGTCGACACTAACCATATATAATGGTTTGTGATTGGATAACTGTAAGATATTTAAACTATCAATGTGTATATTATTTATTCTTTTGGGAAATAATATATTTTTGGATAATAATTGCTTTTTTTTTTTGTCCGACAGCTTTCCCAAAAAATTGCAAAAGAAAAAACAAAAAATATTATTTAAATAAAATTACCTCATAAAAAGCATTTCATCTCTTTATTGCTCTATTTGTAGATTGGGAAATATGTAAAACTTTGTACTTTGTTTTTCTCTTCTATTTTCACTCTGCCCTTGATGCCTAAAACTGATATTTAATTTAATGGAGAGCTCTGCTAGGCTGCTGTAGAAGTCTAAGGACTCACGAACAAGAAAAGGCTCAGATCTTCAAGGCCATTGTGGGATTTGTTACAAGTTGTCTGCTTGTCAGTTCTCATTGTATTTTAGGTATATTAATTTTGAATATTTTTTACAGTGAGCCTTAGTGCAACAAAAAAGTTTGCCAGAATTGAAAGTAGAGTTCAAATCTTAGAAACACTCTGCTTTTCATGGGAAAGTTAGATTTTTTTTTTTTTTTTTAATCTTGAGTCAGAGATCACGGGGTGCTTCCCAACTTACTAGGTCAGAGACTAATTCCGTTTGCAGTGCGTGACTGTTGCGCCAAGGAAATTTTGTGTATGGATAGAATCGAATACGGATTCTTCCACTAAATGAATCGTTTTGCAGTAGTAGGGTCTTATACCACTGTACCAATCTCATGAGTTAGGGGAAAGCTAGTTGAGACCAAATTTCTTATTATTATTTTTGTCGTCATCATTTGAATATATTCCATACTCAATGGATTGCAACTTTTGTTTTGAGACATGGATCATGGTTAACAGTTTTGCAGTTATCAGAATGAACACTGCATTTGTGAACTTAACCTAAAAGCTAACATTGACCAAGAATGTGAAATTTAGCGATAATAACATAGTATATTTGCCCAAAACAAATAGAAAATGAGAATGTAACCAAAGAATGAAGACCGTGAAAAATTACTAATGCATTGACATGTGACATGTCATGTTAGGAACATGACTTCTTTTTTTTTCCCCGTACTTTCATCACTTCTGTTATTACCCCTATTAAATGCATTTTTAATTTCATTATGGGAACACATCTAAGTGACATACATTTTCATTTTCCCACATTTGCAATGTTGCTAAATTCACAAGCCTGTCTTTTGTATTTTACACATCAATGTCTAATAACAAAAAAAAAAAAAAATGCAAAAGTTACAAACATGTGAAAGCAGAGCACAATATCCTGGGTGTTGCGGTTGCAATTATTTTTGCAATTTGAAGATCATAATAATCGTCACAATATCAAACTAGAACGGGGATGGTCTATTTTCTCTTCATCTCCAGTCACCCAATTTCTATCAAAGTGTAAAGGTTCATGGTACCTACATTTTATGGATGAAACCCAAAATAAGAATTTTCCCATTAAAATAAGAATTTGGAGAGTCAAAAGATGAAACTGTCTCTATTAGAGAGTGTTTTATATCCCCAAACACAGGTTGCGGCAAACGTGCAGCAAACTTTATTATTATTATTATTATTATTATTATTATTATTATTATTATTATTTATTTAGTATTTAGTAACATTTAAGGTTTTAAAAAAGTCTGTGACTGCGATTTCAGCCGTAACATCAAGGTTTTTGGAGTTACTATGACTGCATTGCAACCGCATTAGTTACATTTGTCCGCAACTTTCCACAAGATCAGGAATCATGATGAAACCTCAACTGATAATTTGAAACCTTGGTAAAAACAAATCAAAACCAAGTTTGTTCGTAGGAGCATGTTTGACTAGAAGTTTAAAAAAAAAAAGTTGTTACTAAATCATTGTTACAAGGAAAACGTTCATTGTCTCACTGGTTTATGTATACCGTACGTCCATCCGAACGTGTGGTTAATTTCATTTTATAGATGATTAATAATAAATGAATATGATTGTATAAAATTATCATTGTGATTAATATTAATCAATTGTGAAGCGATGTTAAACTACTATTAGACATTTCAATAATATCATGACACTATAAATCACTTGTAAGGTAAAGTTAATCACCGTTAAATATTTTAATAACTTCATAACATGGTTAACTACATTAATAATTGTACCCAATTATGTCTATTTATTCTTCATCACTTATAATGCTAAGTTAACCATATTTATACATGTAGTTAATCGACAGTCAATAACCTCATAATACTATTAACCACATATTGATAATCAATAATTATATATAATGACATTCATTTACTCACAACTGAATAAAATTAATCATATTTATACATGTGATTAATCATATGTGCTGGATGAAAAATGTGAGTGGTACGTTAATTGGGACTCATGTTACAAATGACAGAATGTTCATAGGTGAAAATGATTAGGTGTGCAGCGCTTTTAAAGCCAATATTTGCTTGGGGCAACATGTACGGCTAAAAAAATAATCGGTTTACCAAATCACTGTCCTTTGGAGCATTGGAATGTTAACCAAATGGGTTCAAGAAGGAGTGAATTGGGTTGTAGAAAAAATCTTGAAAACATTTTTTCAGAAAATTAGAATTAATATCATTGAATCTTGTTCACTTAATCTTGTGTTTGGTTGTCTTCATCAAAACTTAATAAGATACATCATTTTTCTTCTACATGGAATAACCACTAGTTTATCAAAAACAAAAGTTTGGGGTGCTTGTAAGTTATAACTAAGTACAACTTTATTGCAGTGAGTATGGGATAAATAAAACACCAAAGCCTCACTTAAGGAAACAGAATATTGCCCATGGGGATGGGTGAACTCTTTTTAAATGATCTGAGCTTAGTTTTGAATGAGATGACAAAAGATAGGCTACATCATGAGACAATAAATTGATACTTTCACCAAAAATTATTGAAGCAGTTAAACATCCTGTGCTGTGTCTCACAGCAATAGGCCTTTCAGAAAATTGCTCAGGATGCGATGGACTCGGCACGCGGCCTCCACAATCCTAACCTGTACTTGTGAGTGTGCTTGAGGATCAGCTTTCTCTGCATGACAGATTATAAATGTTTGAGTAATCAGTTTAATGCCATCTTATACCAGGGCAGTAGAAGCATCACAACAGATTCATTCAAATTTCAAAGGAAAAAAAAAAATGCACTTTGCACTTTGTTGTCCATCAAATAGTTTTGGAACTAATAACAGAAAGTCATCTCTCACTTCCAGATATTGCAGGAGTCAATAACAGACCTTGTGTTCATATATGTGCAACAAAACAAAACCTCATAATATTTTAACAGGGCTGTAGTTACTGATGCCCGTTTTCTGGTTGCAAGTTAATGGGGATAAAATGATAACATGTCCATAAACTCTATTAAATCATAGAATTAATTCTTCTGTCAAATTTATTAGTTCAATCTAGTACATTAACTCTTTCAAAACTATACAATCCAATTAGAGTGGTAACACCATGTATAAAAGTTTTTCACATTACAGTAAAAGACAAACTTTTCTTGTCTGTAAGTTGACAATGAAATGAGTGAAACATGAATTTCACATCGGCATCCCAGTTTCTACTACTATTACTATATTTTGTTTTGTTTTATTTTTGTTTTTCTGAAGACACTTTCTTGACAATCCATTACATATGTCTTGTTAGAACTTAGAAACTAAAACAAATTGATATCTACATTTATGTGTTACTGTTATCTATACCGCTATACCATTTATGACTTGCAACAACAAATAAATCTGCCCCTTCTACTGATATTGTTATAAAATAACAATCTTGCAAAGTGAATCAAACAAACTAAAATTTGGAAGGACTCAATTGGCATTCTATTCTACTGATACAAAGAGCTACCAAAAATTTGGCAGTCTTTTCTGTGTTTTCAACATACATGGACATTTGCTGACTTTAACTTGTCCAAAACGAAACAAAGCATTGCTGCATGTCCAAATGAAAGACGTATGCTACTTTTTACATGATTTATTAACTTTGCACTCATCAGATAGCTGCTTTATACCAATGCAAGATCAAAATTCATAATGAATATCCAAATCCTAATGGCTAGTGGCCTGGATTATATTAGGCATGCTTAGACTAGACAAAAATTGTAGAAACCCCAGTATCAGTAAACCTGAGAGGTTTTATTTCCTACATTGTTCTACATTCTGGCATACATATATTAATGGTATATAATGGAAAATATAAGTAACAATAAACAAAAATATCAGAGAAGAGAAAATGATAATAGCCTATAACCGAACATGTGTGAAAAACACATCCTGAATTGTTTAATTAATGAAGGAAACTTTTGTGGTTTTCCTTATATCCCCCCAAAACATCTTTTGCAGGGTATGTTTAGATGGAGGGGTTTGGAGGGAAAGGTTTTGAGCAGACAGTAATCATTTGCTTTATATGAGAATTTTTAAAATAAAAGGGAAAAATGAGATTATCATACAACCTTCCAATCACCCTTTATTTATTTTTTAACAGTTTATATCTCCCACAATTTAGAAACCTTTCCTTCCCCTTCCCACCAAACCCCTCCATCTAAACAAACCACTAATGTTTACATAAATCTGGTTTTATGTTAAAACTTAAAAGCAACGATATTGTTACACAACCTTTTAACTAGTCCAAACCACTTCACTCTCCAAGCATCATTTCTTTGCACATTTCCTATATATACTTTTAATATTTTGAACATAGTTCCCTTCCCCTGTATTCATTCTTCACTTTCACATACATCTGTGTGAGTGGAGCATGATATAATTCAATAATGCTATTGAAAAAATAAAGAAAAAAAATTGTCATTAGCATTATTTAATAATGCTTCTTAAACATTAAAAAAATTAGTAAGAGTATAATTTCTAGGCTGATAGGCACTTTCTAAGACACCATCATAATGTCACATTGTAAATAGCAATACAGGATCGACATATCAAAACTTCTATCATGACAATTGACAAACTCCAGTGAAATCTAAACAATGCAAACGATCAGCAGATGCTTACACAGTAATCCTATGTAGATAGAAACATGAAATCTCCAAACATAAAACAAGTGAACCATAATTGACTTTTTTTTTTTTTTCTTTTGTAAATATAAATCAATTGCACATGTGTGTTCACGCAAAAAAAGAAAAGTAAAGATGTAGAGATTACATGTTTGCAAGGAATACCAAGCTTCTTGAGCTTGAGGGTACGAGTGACAAGAAGATTCTGAAAATCACCAATTTCAGATTCAAGTTTAGCGACATGAGATTCAACTCCTTTGCCTATTCCATTAAGAAACTCTGGTATTCCAACCTTCACTGCAGCAACAAAAAAGGAGTCAGCTAATTGCCTAATTCTATGACAAGGGGGAAAGTAACCACTCTAATTAGTTTCTGACTAAGATAACACAGTCTAATGTCAGGGAAAGAAAGAACACATTTTGCCATATATGAAAACAGTTTTTTCAACAACATGATTGCAACAACAACAATTCATCCAAAGCTATTCTAAAATCTAAAGTGCCTGAATAATTTAAAAGTACTGAATAATCTTATTTTTACTTTTATTTAATTTTAAATTATATTGTACACCCATTAAATGAAATATTGAAATATATGCAGGAATTACACACTTACACCCATTTCCAGAACTAACCAAGTTAACTAATTTTACTGTCCAACCCTTTCAGATATGAAATATGGTAAACAAACAAGACAATGAAACTAACTCAATATTCCACCTTCTTACCCTGCTCTCATTTTAGTCCTTCCTTTTCTTTTTTCAAAAAAAAAAATAATAATAATAAAAAAAAAGAAAAATGATAACTTTTTTCTTCCCATTTCTCTGATTTGTACTTTTCTGTTAAATTTTTATCAGCAACCAAACAATGCCTACCAACCCACACAGCATGCCTCAATTCTCTAAAAGTTTTCAAATTTCTGATCCAAATCAACTAAAAAACAGAACCCATTTTCCCTTTGGAGAAGAAAAAGACACGGGCATACCCACATATGGTGATGATTTGGAGAAGAATCTGGAGAAATAAGTTGAGACAGGAATCGCGCCTCTGTGTATGCTTCTCTGCAACCATGCCATCTTGAACACTGCAACAAGACAAAGCAAAACCCTACAAGGGCTATCAGGGTTTTGTTTGTGTCTTTCAATCAATTTTGTATGAGGTTACAATCAGAAATAATGTTTGATAAAATTTTTAAGGTTTAATTATTTTGCAGTCTCTATAATTTTACAAAAATTTTAATCAAGTATCTGATTTTTTTTTTCTTTCAATTGAATCCCTTGATTTTTTTTAATTGAATTTTCCCGTCTAATTATGATTATGAAAAATTAAACGCATCAAACATCTAATTAGAGAGACAGACATTCAACGAGTATTTTCAGAGTCAACTTAGGATGAACGGAATGACCATCTTGATCAGCTTAAAAGATAAAGAAACAAAATAAATTTCTTAAAAAATGAAAGACCAAACTGAACAAAAAAAATAAAAATAAAAAATCAAAATGGTCATTTAACCTAAAAAATATAAAATTAAAATAAAATAGTTATATATAAAGAAAAGAAAAGAATATCATTATCTTCAAAATAAATGTTAGAAGAGAAGAAATATACGAGGGTCTAGCTCAATTGGTTGAGCAGGTGCGTGAATTGTTGTAAATTCTGGTACATGTTTTTTATTCTTATGAATAAAAAAAAGAGAAAAATATTTTTGTAAGAAAAATACTTAAATATCATTATATTTACAATTATATTTCCAAATAAAAATTATTTTAATTAATATTAAAATATTATATATTATAATTTGTAAAATTAAAAAAAAAAAATCAGGGCGGGGCCTAATCTAGTTGCGTCTGAGCGTCTCTGCTTGTATATGGAGATGGTTAAGTGAACTAAACTATTCAAATTAGGCTTAATTGCATTTTTTATCTTCCAACTTTTTACTTTTTGATGAATTTTACCTCAAACATATTAATTTAGCGCATTTTATCCCTGACTTTTTAAAAAGCTTGCAAATTTTACCTTCTAGTGTTGTGCTGGCGTGGTATGCTGACATAAGCATAAAAAATGGGAGTAAAATTCACCAAAAAGTAAAAAATTAGAGGTAAAATTCGTCAAAAAGTGAAAAAGTTATGGGTAAAATTTACCAAAAAGTAAAAAGTTGGGAGTAAAAAAATATAGTTATTTTAGCATGTCACATTAGTAAAACAGTGGAAGGTAAAATTTACAAGTTTTTAAAAAAGTTGGAGGTAAAATGTACCAAATTAATTTGTTATAAGTAAAATTCGTCAAAAAAAAAGTTGGGGTAAAAATTACAATTAAGCCTTCAAATTATTTCCATTTGTGTCTTGACTTTATAAATGAATAAATTTGACTTCTTGGTGAGGGGATTTGTGCATTTTTTCTTATTTCATTTTGCTAAACCAGATCAAGAATAAATTAAACTTCAGACTGTCCATGAACAATAACAATTGTTGTTCTCATACTGCATTAAAAAATTTACTAAGTTATTGGAACTTTTACTTATAACGCAAAAGCAGTCCAATGGGCCACAACTCATGGAAGAGATGGGTATTGTTATTCTTACCTCCATTTTTCTTAAGTTCACTCCCAACTTTTTCAAAAAATAATTTGACAAAAATACCCTTGACGGAAACAAGTTTCCATTGTGTATTATGAAATTATACACAATGAAAAATTTGTATCTATTATGTTAATTTTTGTGACAATTTTTTGGTTGAGTTAGAGACCACAGATGTCCCTCAACCCATTAGATCACATACTAATCTCGCTCGTGGTGTGTGGCTGTTGCTAGCCTAAGGGAATTTTGCACACAGAGGGACGGGTTCTCCTGCTAAATAGACCGTTCCCCCACATGTGAACACAGCGTGACAATTTAACACAACAAGATATTCATTTTTGTTACATTATTTTTTTTTTGGAAAAAAATTAACACAATGGAAATACATTTCCGTTGTGTACTTCATAACACAACGAAAATTTATTTTCATTGTGTAATTTTTTTTTGTTGAAGAAAAGATGTTTATATCATATCATTAATAATAAAAGACTGAATACATGATAGGATATGATCAGAAACATAGTGACTAGCATAAAATCTAGACGCCCTAGCAAGTTCATGAATGACTTGATTTGCTTGTGTCCGAATAAAACAAATCATGACATTTTGAGAAGAATTTAGCAAACGTCTACAGTTAGATACAATGATCCCATACTCTATAAAATTTGAACTTTAGTGCAGTAAGCTATCTACAACTCTCTTGCAGTCAACCTCAACTCTGATGTTATGGAGGTTCAGATCTGATATCCATATTAAAGCATGCTGTAGAGAAAGTGCCTCGGCTTCATGTGCAGAAGGTGAACCAAGAAACCATGCAGATTTGGACTTAACAAAATTACCATCACTATTGTGTAGGCATGCACCAAATCCGTATGAATTTGACTCCTTGAAAATGGTTGTATCTACATTACATTTCATGTACCCTTCCAAAGGCCTTGTCCAATGAGAAACTGGCTGAGAATTCGTTGTTGTAGTTGAGAATGAAGATGATTCACGAACTGATCTCCATTGCAAAATATTCTCACGTGCTAAGTTGCTAGATAACAAGTGTGGCTTTTCTAAATTCTCTCAGACCTTCTCATTTCTCCACTGCCACAAACACCATAAAATCATAACAAATTCACCTTGCTCAGATAAAGACAATTTTCGAAGGATTCCAAAAATAGCTTCAGTGGTGCTTTTTGAACATTGAATGACAACCTCAATGGAGTTCCAAATGGCAGTGAGGTTCCATATTTTCTTTGCATGATTGCAGTCAAAAAAGGCGTGCCAATCTGATTCAAAACATTGTTGACAATAAGGACAAAGTGATGAGCAACTAACACCTTTTGAAACTAACCTTTGACAAGTTGGTAATACACCACGAGCCAATCTCCAGACAAATATTTTTAGTCTTTGAGGCTGGTTCAAACTCCAAATATTGGACCAATCACCAGGAGCACGTAAAGGATTGGTATCTAGCATGGAATCCATAATATGATGATATGCCGATTGAACATTGTACAAACCGTTGCTACTGAATCTCCAAATCAAGTGATCATCTTCATTCATTATTGAGAGAGGCATAGACAAAATGATTTGTGAATCACATGGGTTGAAGAGATGTTGAATAATGTCCTGCTTCCAAGTTCCAGTACCATCATTAATAAGTTCTCTAACTTGAAGATTCTCTAAACCTTGCACACATGTTGTTGATATATATGGGTCATTATGACGCAGCCAAGGATCCTCCCAAGCAAGAATTTTGCTTCCATTTCCCAATCTCCAATGTATTCCATCTTTAACCACTACCCGTGAAGCATAGATGCTACGCCATACAAAATTGGGGTTATGACCCAACTGGGCACCCGAGAAATCCCCTTTAGGGAAATATTTGGCTTTGAAAACTTTTGTTACAATAGCATCGTTGTCAGAAATTAATTTCCACCCTTGCTTCCCTAGCATGGCTAAATTGAAAGCATAGAAATTGCGAAAACCCATACCTCCATGTTCCTTTCTTATGCAAAGTTTATCCCAACCGAGGCAGTTAATCCTTCTTCCAAATTTTTTATTAGAACCCCACCAAAACAAATTTAGCATCTTCTGAATGTCATCACCCAAGGATGAAGGAAGGAGAAATGAGCTCATACAATATGTTGGAATTGCTTGAGCCACCGATTTGATGAGAACCTCTCTACCAGCCTTGGAAAGATGCTTACAGAACCATTGTTGAATCTTCCTCCAAACTCTATCCTTTAAATAGTTGAAAATTGCCTTCTTCTTTCTCCCCACCATGGAAGGTAAACCTAGATACTTGCTAGTACCTAGATATTGAGTAACCCCAAGGAAAGAAGAAATTTGATCTCTGGCGTCCTAAGAAGTATTCTTGCTGAAGAAAATCTCAGATTTGTGAAGATTTACTGCTAGGCCAGAAGCAAGCTCAAATTTTTTTAGAATTGAATGGAGAGTCTCAACCTCTATTTGAGTAGCCTTGCAAAATAAAAAACAATCATCAACAAATAAAAGATGTGAGAGGGTTGGAGTCTCTACACACCTTCACACCATGAATATCTCAGATTTGTGAAGATTTACTGCTAGTCCCCTTTCAGGAATAATAGGTCTCACACCATCACCATTCACAAGGACATTAAAATTTACAAAAGAGAAACACATTCTCATCCAAGATATCCATTTAGCATGAAAGCCCATTTTAGCCATCAACTCTTGCAAGTAAAACCAATCAACCTTATCGAATGCTTTATTAATATCAATCTTAAGGGCAAATTCATTGTGTAATTAATTATATATACATGTTACTTTTTTTTAAAAAAGTTACCTTTTAATACTAATCAAAGTATTTATGATACAAATTATATTTTTAATTGAAATTGAATTAATTACAATAAAAATTATTATTTTTATAGTAATCAAATTAATTATGATACAAATTATCTTTTTTTAATTATAATCAAAATAATTATTATACAAGTTATCCTTAATAGAAATTGAATTAATTATGATACAAATTAGTCTTTTTAATAATATCATAATTAATTTAATTACTATTATAAAAGATACTTTGTATTATAATTAATTCGATTACTGTTATAAAGGATAACTTGTACTACCTTTGTTCCTATATATAAGAAACAACTAGTGTATTTTTTTTTTGTTCCTAATTATAAGAAACATTGACCACTTTCAAATATATTAATTGGTAAGTTCCTTTTATATCCTCAATTTATTGTAAAGTCTATTAATGACATATTACTCATTTTTCATGAAAGTTGATGCATTTATATCTAACCATTCGAATAAAACTTAAATTTATGACAATGTTAATTAAAATGAACTAATTTAACTACTTTTATTGGTCTTTATGAATTATGTATTTGTTTCTTACATATAGGAACAGAGGTAGTATCGTAATTAATTTAATTTCATTTTTAAAATGTAATTTGTATAATAATTAATTTGACTACTATTAAAAAGTAACTTCTTAAAAATAACTTATACATAGAATTGTCAAGACACACAATGGAAGCATATTTCTCTTGTGTATCTCGACAAGATTTGTCGAGACACAAAATGGAAATGTATTTCCATCCAGGATATTTACTTTAGAGATAAAGTACACATGATTTCAAAAGTTCACTTCGTTACAACTAGTTTAAATTTGACATATGATATTTACTTTATACATATATATATATATATATATATATATATATATATATATATATATATATATGATAGAATCCGTTAACACCTGGTGTAAGTCTAAAGACTTATATCAAATCTTATCCTTTAATTTCATTAAATCTGACAGTTTAGATTATTTCACTTAAAAAATAAAAAATAAAATAACTAAGTGAGTCTCGTGCTTCTCTCTTCCCTACTCTATGGTTTCGTTTCACTTCCTCTGTCATTTCCACAATAGTAATTAGGTTGTAACCGTAGTAGCAATTAGGGTTCTTATTAAGATGCATCTTGTCATTGTTTTCCTGATGTACCTTTTCCTCGTTTGTAAGACACTGAACAACAACGACAAGGTGTGTTAAACCTTATTGATGCTGGCAAAGAATTCAATTATGATTTATTGTCAATAGCCTTCTTTATGATTATATAAAATAGCCTAATTGATTACATATGGTTGAATCGTACAAATTAATTGAATCATATTGAAAATACAACTGGAAAAAAAAAACAATACCAATTGAATATAACCATGGCATTGCTATTTTTTTTTTTTTTTTGAAAAGCCAAGTCTTATTAATATTGAATTTTTTGAAAAAACAAATTCCACAGAGAAGGTATTCTGTCTTGAACCAACCTCCACACAAAAGATTGAATTTTTTAGGGAACACCTTTAATCCATATATGACTGTGTAAAGAATCATATCCAGCACCATTATTCTTCTCCCAAAATTTGATACACTGACTTCACAGTAAACATCCCAGATGGATTCTCTCTCCAAACCCATTTATCACATACACCCTTCTCTAAAACCACCTTACTCAACCTACCCTCCAATCCTTGAATAATCTTCTTCTCCCACTCAAATAATTCCCTTCTCCAACTCCACCTCCCATTACCCACAATGTTCGCTACCACTACATTTTTATTTAATGTCAAAGATATCTTTAATACTCTACCCCCAACCTTTCACCCTCAAACCATGGATCAAACCAAAAAGATGTAGATTTCCCATCCCCAACTTTCTTAACCAAAGAGTTAGAGAACCATTCATTATTCTCTCCCTCTAAAGAATTTATATCCCTCCACCATTGAGAACATGACCTTCCCCTCAAAACCCACCCACCTTCCTCTGCACCATATTTGTATCTCAACACTTTATACCATAATGAATGGCATTCCACCTTCATCCTCCATCTCCATTTTCCCAAGAAAGCCACATTAAAAACTCTAATATTTTTAATCCCCAAACCCCCTTTCTCCTTCTCCCAGCATACTATTTCCCATGCCACCCAATTAATCTTTCTCACCCCATCCTTCCCTACCCACAAAAAATTTCAAAAAAGAGAAGAAATTATACCTGAAGGAGCCTTGAAGAAGGAAAAAAAATAGATCGGGAGAGATACCAAGACTGATTTGAGCAATACCACACGACCACCAAAAGAAATATGTTTACTATTCCATGAAGCCAATCTACTTCTCACTTTGTCCACCACAACCTGCCAGGTAGCCTTCTTCCTATAATCTACCCCTATCGGCAAACCCAAATATCTAAAAGGTGTTGAACCAACACAACAATTTAAAACTGATGATGCTACTCTTAACCAATCATCAGGCACATTTACTCCCACCAATTTACTCTTATGAAAACTAACCTTCAACTGCGAGGAAAGCTCAAAAAGTTGTAGTATAGCTTTAATAGCCATCACATTGCTCCAATTCATCTGCCCAATAAGTAAAGTATCATCTGCAAATTGTAAATGAGACATACATGCATCTTGGCCCTCTAACTCATATCCTTCAAACCTCTTCCTCTTCACAGCCTCCAACATCATCATACTTAAACCTTCAGCAATTATAAGGAAAAGAAAAGGAGATAATGGATCCCCTTGTCTTAAACCTCTACCCACATAAAATTCTTTTGTGGGGCTACCATTTACAAGCACCGAAATTCTTACAGTAGAAACATATTCTTTTATCCACTTCCTCCACGTAACATTGAACCCCATACCCTCCATCATAAAATCTAAGTATTCCCAACTGATAGAGTCATATGCTTTTTCAAAATCCACTTTAAAGCACACCACTTGTTTCTTCTTAACCTTTGCATCATGTATCATCAACTCATTTGCCACGAGAACCCTATCCAAAATTTGTCTCCTTCTAACAAAAGCATATTGACTAGGGGCAATTAATTCAGGTAGCACCTTCCTTAATCTATTAGCCAACAATTTAGCTAACACCTTGTACATACAACCAATCAATGAAATTGGCCTATAATCCCCCACACCTACCGGATTTTCCTTCTTTGGCACCAACACAATGAAGGAACTATTAGAGCCCTTTACAAGTCTTCCATTTGCATGAAACTCTTCCAGGAAAGCCATGAACTCACCTTTCATCACCTCCCAAAAATCCTTAACAAACTTTAAAGTTTAGACCATTTGGACCCGGACTCTTATTGTTATCACAATCACACACCTCCTCTTTAACCTCCTTCTCCGAAAATGGTTTAATCAACTCCTCATTCGCCCCACTATCAATCTTTCTCCATTCCATTGATTCAAATTGTGGCCTAACCCACTCCTTTCCTTCAAAATGTTTTTTAAAATAGTCTTTAACTTCCTTCTTCAAGCTATCGGCCCTTTCAACCAACCTACCTTCCATATTAAGACATAAAATTTCATTTCTCCTTCTTCTCCTCATCAAACAATTGTGAAATAACTTTGAATTGGAATCCCCCTCTTGCAACCACTTTATTCTTGATTTTTGTCACAAGGTGCTACACTTCATATTCATCAGTTTTGAGATATTCTCCAACCCTTCTCTTCTTTTCTCCACCACATCATTTTCCAATATTTGATTTTCCCCCAACACATCTATTTTTGCCTCCTCACTTTTTGCTACTGCTATCCTTTCATCCACATTATCACAATGCTTCTTAACCCACTCCTTTAACCTTATCTTGATCCCTTTTATCTTCTCCTTCAAGACAAAAGCTTTCCTTCCTTCTACCAATATTTCCTCCCATTGCTTTTTAACAATATCTTTATATCCCGGCATCTCCCTCTAACCATTCAGAACTCTAAAAGGTTTCGGTCCCCAATTCTCCACAACTTCCTTCAACAGAATCGGACAATGGTCCGACACACTTCTTAGAATACCCCATTGAGACACGTACCTCCAAGTAGACAACCACCCATCACTAACTAAACATCTATCCAATCTGCTCATAGTTGACCCATCAGGTTTATACTAGGTATATTTTCTTCCGTTCAAAGGCAAATCAATCAAATTTGCATTCACCATGAACTCATTGAAAGCAATCATCTCCTCCTAACGATCATAATTGTCCACTCCCTTCCTTTCACTTGGTGATTTAATTGAATTAAAATCGCCCAACACACACTACTTATCCCCACCTCTTACTTCCCTTTGATGTATAATCTCATTCCAGCACTCCCTTTTACCTCTTAATTCACATAGCGCATACACATTAACAACTGTTACCTTGTGCTTTTCCTTACCCCACCATCCTTTAATACCTAGAAAACTTCCACCACAAAAGCTCAAAATTTTCTCAAAAGACGCCTTGCACCAAATAGTAAGAACTCCACCAGAACAACCTCTAGAAGGATTAAACAACCAATCAAATCATCATCCTTCCATAAGGCCTCACACAACTTCTTGTCCACGTCACCCAATTTTGTTTCCTGTAAGCATATCATATCATGTTTATGCTCACCTATTATATCCCTCACTACTTTCTTCTTCACCCTCCCCCATAACCCCCTTATATTGAAACTTATAATCTTCATAATATATCTGCTAACTCCCTCCTTTCCCCTCCACCAAGCCTGTCTTCCTTTTGTTGAATCCCATTTCTATCCCTCGCCTCCAACACTTCCAATTTCTTGATAATTGCTTAATCTCTTGTTGTGTTCTTCATACCAATATGTTTCCTAAATTCCCATACTACTTTTGCAATATCTGAAACATCCTTCTGAACCATCTCCCATGTCTTGCATATATTTGCATTTTGTCCTTCTTCATCTTTCTCCCTCTTTTTTTTTTTTTACTTCTATCACCCTTATATGACGACCCTGATTAAGTACTCACTTCCTCCACAACAACATCATATAGCACCAATAATTCTTTTCCATGCATCAACATCTCTGCCTTTTTCATTTCCCCCTCATTTCATGCAGCACATGCTTCCTCCCTCATCTTCAATTCACGACCCTCCTCACTCACTTTTTTACTTCCAGCAATAACTTCCCCAATCTCTGTGTGCCCCTTTTCCTTTTTATTTTTTATTTTTTTATATTTAATCTAGTTTCCTTTAAATTCTTCATCAGCATCATGACCCCATCTTCCAGGCCCAATCCCAACACATTTTGACTTTCCGCCATGTTTAAGCGGGTCCCACTTCTTTTTTCCTCCACACGTAAAGTAGGGCCAATTGCATATCCAGTACTAGCCTATGTCTCCACCTCTACAATATCCCCTTTTTCCTTATTTAATTCCTCACATGTCTCCTTTTCATTCATTAGCATTAAATCTTGACTATGAAATTCCACATTTTTCGTAACCCCCACATTCTCCTCCCTATTATAACTCCCAAGAACCACGTGGTCCCCTCCTAAATTTCGGTGCTACAAATCCTCATTAAAATCCATATCCTCCTTATTTAAAAACTGAATCACGTCATTAACATCCCCCGTTTCATGCAACATATCTTCATAATTCTGCTCATTCATCGCTTCATCACAACAACCTTCTTTTTGAAATTCAAATCCAATATCTTCCAACAGGGGCATCGTTGACATTTTAGAATCTCCATAGTCAGACTCGGAAGAACACGAAGAACTTCAATGCTTCATATTAACATTGAAACCCAAACCATAACCTGTAAAGACTTCCTCTACTAATCAAATTGCAAAAACAATCCCATTAATTTGAATACGAAGGAATTTGTGTATTGCTTTCCATGATGTCATTCGAATCAATATACGAGCTACATCCAACCTTCTCATTGTACTCATATTAGAGTCCTAAGAAACAAAGCTACCTAAAGTACTCGCCAGGTACTAAAAAAAATCCACCCTCCAAGCATGCACAGGAATCCTCTGATAACGAACCCACGTATGACGTTCACGCGCAACCTCTAAAGGCGACCGTGGTGTTATCTCGTACATCCATGTCTATAAAATATCCTCAGCATCCTTAACCAATTCTTCAAAATCCTCTTCCTCCGCCACTTTAATAAGGACCATATCTCCCCCCATCGGAATGATGGTTAGAGAAGTAATCCCTTCCTCAATCAATCTATCTTGTATAGAGTCAACATTCTCTGGCGAGTGAGCTTTCCCCACATAACACTTATTCAGCCAATCAATTTCCGATTCATCCACCTTAAACGAAAGTCCCTTCCATTCCTCCTCCCCACCTTTGTTCTCTTTATGTAATTTCGGCCTCTAAACCTTCTTGTTTGCTTTCTGCATCGTACCCTTCACCACATCCACAAATGATTTTTCCTTTGTCGCAACTTCCTTGCTAGATAGAGAATCTGATGATGAGGAACAACTTTTGTTGCTTTAGCTATTCCTCCCTTTTCATGCGTAAACCTTGCCACATTCACACAATTTATATGTTCCAATCCATATCTTATCCAGCTTCTCCTCCAAATCCGTGGGATTATCAACATTCTTGAACCGATCAAAACCAAAAGCCATTCCCTTTACATTCTATTTTCTAGGAATAAAGACATCCACCATTTTTCCCCATCTGTCGAAAACTTTCCTCAACTCCACTTCTCCAAAATCTTTCAAAAAATTTGTGAAATAGTAACTAACCTATTGTTGCCGCTGCTCAGTCTTGCTCCCCAATCCAGACGCTTTCCACCTTCTTGATCTCACTGTTTTCCATTCCTCTCTGTGATCTCTCTTGCTCACTCTTTCTTTCTCACGCACTCGCTCACTCTCTCATCGCTTCCACATTTCCTTTTCTTTGCTTTCATGGCATTGTTATTGGCTGAATAAAATCAAATCTAATTGTCCTATTTCATTGAATAAAAATAAAATAAACCCATACGAGAAATCAATCATGGAATTGATACAATTCAATAATAATTAATGGAGGAAAAAAATATGCATGTGAGAAAACAAACCTGCATAATTTCTATTGGCTGAATCGAAAAGTATTGATGAATCAATATGAAGCAAAGAATTCCAATTGGCTGGAAAGAAAACCCGGAATGAAAACTTTGTTCAATCAATTGGCTTTAGTTTTAACGTGCTGCTAAATCGAGCTGGAAGAAAACAAACGAAAGAAAGAAGCTTGTTCTAATTGGTTTTATGTGAGATTTTTTGGTGCAATTAGTTTAACGTCAGATTGATGTGTGTGAGAGCGGAAAAGAGATTTTCAATCTTGAATGAAGAAAGAGAGTAGCGCATGACTCTCGATTATTATTTTTATTTATTTTTTAAGTGAAATAATCTAAACCATAAGATTTTATAAAATTAACGAGTATGATTTGGTGTAAGTCTTTAGACTTACATGATGTGTTGCATTTATTTCCTTCATTACATAGCATTTTTACTTAAATTTACATTGCATATCTTGCATTTAGGCTTTAGTCTTAGCTTGTTTTCATTATTTTTCCCTTCTTTTAGAATTTGTTATTCTTTTGTGTCCTTTGTTGTTAGCATAGGTGTTTTGGGCTTGAAAACACTCAAGTTATGCATTGGAAGACATCAAGGAGTGTAGCCAAGAGCTTTTGAGGTCCAACAAGTGAAGTGGAAGCAATTTGGGAGACTCTGGAACATCTCACAATCGTGAAGACCATCTCATGCCCATGAGATCCACTGTTCTTGAGCTTGCAAATCTTGCGGAGCATCTCATGGTCATGAATTTCATTTCACGCCCGTGAGGTCGTCACGATAGCACATTATATTTTTCTTTGTTTTTGTGTATTTTGGGCCTGACCCTTTTAGCCCACTACCTTTAAATACCTAGTTTTTCATTAGGAGTGGTTTCCGAATTGGAGAGATAGAACGACATTGAGCGAGAATGCGAATTAACCTCTCAATCTCACTCTTTTCCTATTTGATTTCTCTCTTTTTTGCACATTCCTTTGTTTTCATGGCTACTCGTGAGTAGTCCTCTTTATTTATAGGATTGGGTATATCCCTATGAACTTTGAATGAATAAATTTATGTAATTCTTGTGTTATTCTTGTTCTCTTTTGATTTCTTTCTATTGCCCTTATATATGTTGAATGAATTAGCCAACGTTTAACATAATCATAGGGATTATTGGGATATACTGAGAGGTGAACCTATAATTTTGGAACCGTAGAAAGGAACTTAGGTGTAAAACCACGAGTAGGTTAAACCCCTAAGAGGATCGAAATGGATTAACACATAGCGTAAATGGTCTAATTGAACACAACCACCATGAGAGTAGCGAGTCAATTTAATTAGATACCTCTTCGTGTCTCGAGAGGGAACGAAGAGTACCTTAGGTTTATTCGCGTTCAATAGAAACTCGTAAGAACACAAGAGTAATTGAATAAATTTGTTCATTGTCATAGCGTGAACCCCAATCCTGGAAGTCTTCATAAATTGATTTTTAACCATTTTCATTACTTGTTATTTTTCCTATTTAAATTCTAAACTTTGAATTTCCTAACTCAATTCTTATTTTAATTCTTAATTCTTACGTTTTAATCTTATTTAATTAGCAATAATTACTTTGCCAAATGCACCGTCCCTGTGGAAGAACAATTTATTACTTGATGACACCGCACACTTGCAGATTTTGTGCATCATTACACCTGGTGTCAACGGATCCTACGGTTACACCTGGTGTAAGTCTAAAAACTTACCCCAAATCTCATTTATTGATTTTATTAGATCTTACAGTTATAATTATTTAACTTAAAAAAAGTAATTTAAGTGTGTCATGTGAGGCTTTTGTTCTCCACTAGCAAATCAACCGAGGAGCTCCACAAATTTTTCCCAGACATTCCCAGTTTCCCACATGGAAGATCACCAAGATGAGAATTCCAACTCCAAGGTCCACGCACGATACATCACACACCTTTGAGAACACACAGACTCTAACAAGATGAAGAAACTACCATTGGCATATTATCCTAAATACATATCTTCGTCGGGACTCAAATATTATGTATCAGTGAAATTAAACACTAGTATAACTAATTCCATAATAAATGCCAAGAATTTATCAACCCTGCAAACACTTCTAAATTCTTACACAGAACCCCTAAGTTCACTTTCAGAACCTGCACCCACCGTTTGTCCCTCCCAGGCTCATCCTCACGTCCTTGTTGTCGGTGACCAATGTTGAAGATCACACTCGGGGACGAGGCTTCAGGAACGGCATATCCAGCGGCATTGGAATTGATTAGCGAGAATCTACAGGGAATAAGATCTGGCGAGGGTTAATGTAACCCATGATTCAAGAACCAGGTTTGGGCGAGGTTAAAATGGAGAATGCGAGTTTGGAGTAAGGTTCAAAGTTGCAAGAATAGAGGTTTGGAGGAAGGGTTGTCATGGCCGGTGGATGGAATGACGAAGGAGCAGCACCACATGCGGCACCGTCGGCAAAGGAGCAACAATGCAACACCACTTATCTAATCTTGAACGACCAAAACAAAAGAAAAAAGTATCACGTGACTTGTTTAGACTTAATGTTTAATTGGACTAATTTTAGCAGCAAGATATATTAAAATCAATGAATGAAATTTGGTGTAAGTTTTTAGAGTTACACTAGGTGTAAATGGATCCTATCCCATATGTAACACCCCTGAGTGTTGATGTCTCGACGGCTCACACTATACGATACTTCACACAGTGGCACTTCACTCAACACCCTTGTTGGTCAGAACCCTCCAAAGTGTGCAAGTGAGGAAAAAGTATGCTGAGAAGTCTCTATTGGTTTGTAGGGTCAATCAATGATCCTGAAAGCAGATGAGCTGGTTGTTGATGTCTCGGAAAGGGATACCTGCGAAGGGTTCTGACAGGTAGAGGGTTTTGACCAACAAAGATGTTGATTGAAGTGCCACCGTGTGAAGTATCATAGAGTGTGAGCCATCAACACTCAGGAGTGTTACAAATGGTATCAGAGCAGACCTCTCTCCCAGTACAGTGTTGTTCGAGAATGAACCAAGCGGAAGCTGGTGGGAATGTAACACCCCTTGCGAATCACACCGGAATGAGAGAGATTCAGAGGCTGTGTAGGTGTGGGACTGTACAGTTGAGAATGTCTTAAAGGAATTAATTGGTACTACCTATACCAACAAGATGCATCTACTTTTCGGTAGCTCATCACTTAAGAACTCCACAGTTAAGTGTGCTTGACTTGGAGCAATTATGGGACGGGTGACCTCTTGGAAGGTTTCCTAGGAAGTGAGTGAGGACAAAGCACGTTGAGAAGTCTCATGTTGGTTTGTAGGGTCAGTCAATGATCCTGAAAGCAGACGAGCTGGTTGTCGATGTCTCGGAAAGGGCTACCTATGAAGGCTTCTCACCGGTGGAGGGTTCTGACCAACAACGATGTTGAGTGAAGTGCCACCGTGTGAAGTATCGTAGAGTGTGAGCTGTTGAGACGTCAACACTCAGGGGCGTTACACCATATATATGAGGAGGGATCCACTTACTCCAAGAGTAAGTCTAAGAGAGGTACTCCCCATCTTCACCATTCATTTTCTTAAAATTTAATAGTTAAGATTAGTTATTCATTACAACCATTAGATTTCAAGAAAATGAATCTCTCTCTCTCTCTATATATATATATATGTGTGTGTGTGTGTGTGTGTGTGTGTGTGTATCACCACCATTGTTGCCGCTACTACCACCACGTGGTGGTGGCAACTACGGCGATGATGGCAACAATGATGGTGATGATGATAGTGGTGGAGACGATAACATTGAGAGTGACATGTGATATGTTTTTATTTTTTTTAAAAGATTGATCTAATGTGAAAATTTTAAATTACTTATAATGATATTGTTGTGAACGGTTAGAATGTAGCACTTTACCCTTTAAAGTATAGATTACACTTTAGAAGAGTCCAATTCAGAAATCTCTTGATATGAAGCATTTATTTATGGCGTTGTGCATCCACTTAAATTGATAATGCTGATGTAATGTTTTTAGGAGATAACCTACACCATCATGTCAATGCTAGAGTTCAAAGAATAGAAGAGTTTACAAAACATATTTCTTTATTTTTTTTCTTCGCATGTTATATGCTGTATGATTATGTATTTCTATTGAATACTGGGTCTATCATTTTCTTAGTGAGAACTAAATCTAATTAGGATATTGTTATTCTGAAACTTATTTTTTTCTTAAAAAATGCACTATTTAACTTGATTTGCTAGAACTAGACAAATATCTCACAATGATTTAAACTAATATTTTTCCCTTATTACACAAATATTTTTGTAAAATTATTCATAACATATTAACGATATTTCCCATTATATTCTATATACTTATTTTCACTCATTAATTTATTCACTTCATTTATTGTACATTCACACTCATATTTTGTTAACTTACATTTTGTCCCATATAGATAAACTGATAATTAAACACATAGATAGATATGAAGATAGTTTTAATTTCGTTTATAGGATGAAGCATCCATCTTTGACGAGGGAATGACCTCTCTTATACCTTCTGGAAGCTCCTATAACACTGGAGTAGCTGCTAAGTTTAGCTCTTACAACACCTTCATTTGTCTTCTTCTTCTTCTTCTTCTTCTTTCTGCTGACAACAAAATATATATACTTTGAATGAAAAGTACCCAGGTTGCTAAAGCTTTCACTCATAACAAGCAATGCATCATGCATAATTAAATGATTAATGTCAAACTCTTTGACTTCTAATTTTTGCATTCAACTTTTTGCTGGCTATTTAGGGTAGTTATAGGTCTAATTGTGTAGTAGTTAGGGAAAACTTTTATCCAAATTAATTATATAGAATCAAGCCGGTACTTAAGAAAATTGTCAAAATAGCCGATCAAATCCAAGTTAGTTTAGGTCAAGTCATAGTGGCATAGAAATGTTCATTACTTTTCAAAACTCTCTTAATTTACCAAGAGGGTCTAACTCAATTGGTTAGGTTAGATCCATATATAGTATTTGCATATGTTATTCAAAAGGGTGGTCGAGTGCATATCAATCATAACACATGATTAGGGCTGAGCAGCAATCGGTTACGGTCGGGTTCGGGCCACAAATACCGAATCCACTCAAACCCGCTCACCAATAAAATCAATATGTAACCGACCGTTTAAACATTTGGATTCATCGGGTTCGGGTAGTGCGGATGACGGGCTGCGCGGGTCGGTTGTATTGGATTGTTGGCACCAAAAGAAAGAAGACACCAACGTGACAACGTCTCATTTTCAATGGCGGAGCAGTCTACCATGGTGGATTTAGCGGTGGAAGTAGAATCTAAGAGAATGACTTTCAATTGGATCGATGTTTAGACTTATTTTGTCATTAGACTTACCAAAACTTTATTCAATTAGTAAAGGAAGCAAGGAAGAAGTATTTTGTCAATCAATATGAAAGACAACTCACAGCTGTATCCAACTATTAACAATGAACGGTCAAATAAAAAGTCGGTCGGATGCAGTTTTGACAAAATTATTTTTCTTAACCCGCACCTGCCCGTTTTTAACCGTATGAGACCGAATTTTTCTTATATTCAACCCGATACCCGAAGCAAACCGTCCGATATGCACTTTTTCGGATAAGATATGACAGGTTTCGGACGGGTGGCATTATTTTGCTCACCCCTACACATGATATGCTATCCACTTTATTCTCGTTCTTTAGTTTTGTGAGGGGGGTTGTTTTGTTTTCATTGTAGATATTTTTTTCTTTTAGATTAGTTCTTTTCTTTTGACCATTTTTCACCGCCCAAGTGCTTTAAACCCGTGATGGCAGCTTTATTCCATGAGGCCAATACGTAACTACTTAAAAGACCATGATACCAACAACCACATTCTAGTCCAAATCCGCACCATGTTTTTTGTTCTGTCTCCACCTAATAATGTTTTTTTATGTGATGTGACGACAAAAGTTGTGTACCATTCTCAAGCATCAAGTGATTCAAAGAGAGCGCACAATGAAAAGGCACTAGCGAATCCACACACTCGAGTGTGCTTGATGCATTGCTTGTAAGATGGGACATAACGACAAGTACCCATATACAACATTCCCTTAGCATTATTTGATGATAGATTTGATTACAAAATCTGACTTTTCTAATCACGTTATTTGAAAGAAATTGCCAACTTTTAGTGACTTACTCAGTAACTTAACGCGCTTGTAGTGAGTGTTCAAACTAAGGGTATTTGCAAAGAAAAGGAGTGGAAACATCGCAGAATATTTAAAGTAGAATTTGTGGTGAACCGTTTACTTGGATATGCTCATGAGTCATGACTCATCAGGCCATCGCCGAGAACACAAAAGGGTAAAAATCAACAGCTATATAAATAAGGAATTGGCAATTTTTAGATAATAAAATAGTTATAATTATTGATAAAACCAATGGTTAATATTTTGATAAAATACACGTTCATGTGAAACAAACTATAAAGTTAATGATTTTTTAAGCCTAACCCCTTTTACTGTAGAGGTATAATTGACTAAAACAGCATTTAATTTTATAACTGGTTGAAGTTAAGAACCATTAATCGGTGATTATATCAAGGTTCACTGAACAATGCCTCCGTAAAGAAAAGCCTCACATTCAACGCATCAGTTACTATCATTCCGTAGATGTTTGAAATTTAAACTTGATATCTCTTCTAGACTTTGTAATAAAAACAAATTTGCATATGATATGAATATTAAGGTACCGTATGACTCAACTTTTCTTTTCTCTTCTCGTTGAAAGGAGAAATTGATATAAAAACCCTAGATAAATTAGCACTTTAATATTTATTCCAAAAAGATAAAACAAATTCAAAAAAATTGAATGAGAACTTATAGAAAAAAATCCCCCCTCCCCACCTCTCTCTCTCACCCCTTTCTCTCCTTGCTCTCATGCCATATCTTTTAAACTTAAAAAAAAAAAAAAAACTGTCAAATAACTTTTACCTTATTTCGGAATTCAGTTTTAAAATACCTTAGAAGCCAAAAAAATAAATAAAAAAAGCTAAAGTTGCTTTATAAAAATCTTTGCTTTTTACTAAAGAACCGTACAGTGCTTAATAGTTAGATAACTGATCCCTAACTTTACACTCGGAAAAGAACCGTACAGTGCTTAATAGTTAGATAACCGTACAATCTTAATGACCTTGCCTGTGAAGTTAGGGATGCAGTTACAGAAGATTCTGTAACCGCATCCCTAACTTCACACTTGGAAAAGGAAACGTAGGCAAGGCCATTAAGATTGTATGATGTTGGATCATTTAACAATTGATGAAAACAGTGTAGAGCAGAACCAATTCCACAATTTAAACTCAAGCAGATTGCCTTGAATTCAAAATGATCATAGAAACAAAATCACATGGCAAAAGATATAAGATATTAACAGCATTAGCCACCCACATGTAAAAAAAGCACAAATGCATCCAATTGTTCTAGGTTCATAATAATAACCAAAAAAAGATGAAAGTGGAGTAACAAAGCATGGTGAGACACAGCTAAAAGAAGCTACTAAAACAAGGGACAGAGCAAACAAGTAGGATACTAAGGAGCAGAAGTACCAATTAAAAGCAAACAAGAGAAAAATAGACACTCAACTAACAAAAGCTAATAACCCCAAATCAAAAGATGACCCTAATGGAAATAGAATTCTCATCAAAACTTATCTGCCCTGTCCCTCTTCTCTTTATATGCTTTTCAAATTTTTGGTTATGGTTGATGATTGGTCCTCACTTGGCCATCATGACTTTGACAAACTCCTCATAGTTGATCTGCCCGTCTCCATCGACGTCGGCCTCGCGGATCATCTCATCAACCTCCTCATCAGTCAGCTTCTCCCCAAGATTTGTCATGACGTGGCGGAGCTCGGCTGCAGAGATGAAACCATTCTGATCCTTGTCAAACACGCGGAAAGCCTCCTTGAGCTCCTCCTCTGAGTCGGTGTCCTTCATCTTGCGAGCCATCAGGTTGAGGAACTCAGGGAAATCGATGGTTCCGTTGCCATCAGCATCAACCTCATTGATCATATCCTGCAGTTCTGCCTCAGTTGGGTTTTGACCAAGAGACCGCATCACAGTCCCAAGTTCCTTTGTAGTAATACAACCTACAGAATGTTACAAAATAGTTAAACACATTAAAATATGATTCACTAAACCTCACAAGAGAAATGCATGACAAAGTTTTGAAAACATGAAGGAACATAAAAATCTCGAATCCAATTATGTTGAAAGCAAAGTTTCAAAAGAAAAAGATAATTTGCAAGCATGGGAAATGATGAACATTATCAAGTATCATTGTAACAAAGGAACAGCACAAGCTATATATTTAGTAACATAATTTTTTACAATAATGCTTATTTAACATTGTGGACAAGTTATCAAAACAGGAGAATCCCCATGTGAAGATAATGTGAGTATCCACGGGAGTAGGGGTTGACCTATCCACTGAGACACTCACAGCAAAACAGCCACATGTTACAATGGTTAAGAAATCCAAACAGAATAAAATCCATATTCCAAAACAAAAAAATCTAAGCACACAAGAATGTCTAGCTATAAGAAACCAAATAATCCAATCCTTCAAAAGATCCAAATATCCAAGTTCATCACAATAAATATGCACATGTAACACAATCACACCCTAATACTGTTGCCAAAACAAACACCCATAATCTTATTAGTACTTTCCCCAAAACTTGCACATTTCTGACTCTACAAATCACAGAAAACTCTTGGGAAAAAAACAGATCCCCAATTTCAAATGCACCAAAGAAGAAAAATACTTTCCCCAAAAGTATAAACACATTCATACACAAGTCAATAATGCTGATCCCACATTCTGATCAAAGGCACACACACCAGGCTTGTCATGAACCAACCCAACAGGATGACACCAACAGATCCACCACCCAGAACAAGCCAACAAGCCAACATTCCATTCTAAGACATCACAAAAACACAAATCCCCAAATTAAGCACAGCAAACTGCCACCCATAAAAAGGGAACTCTCCCACATTCAACTTTCTAAATCACAATCCATAACACCAAATTCCACATCCACAAAAACCATTCTGATTTCCAACACGTGCATCAAAACAACCAAAAAATCAAACCCCAGTTCAAAATCCAAAAACGCCAAAAGTGCAATCCCAACGAATCCCACGATCCACATCCACCCACATCAAGAATCATCATCAAACACCGAACACCACCACATCAACAACCACAAACCCACGAGAATCGCAGAAATTTCCACATCAACATCCCAAAGGTCAAACAAAAACGGAACCCTAAATCACCCAGAAAAAAAAAAGTTTCAAAAAATTCACCCCCACCCCACCAAAAAAAAAAAAAAATCAAACTTTGCACCAAAACGAACACTAAGCATGCATCAACAACAAACGAATTACAGAAATCAGATCTAGGAAACACGCGAAAAAACTGAAAAAGATTGTTAGAGAGAGAAACATAGAGAGAGAAAGAGAGAGAGGGATCTGAGGAGAGAGACCATCGCCGTCCTTGTCGAAGAGGCTGAAGGCCTCCTTGAACTCGGCGATCTGGTCGTCGGTGAGCTGGTCAGCCATTGGAGGAGAGAGAGAAGGGCGTTTGGGAAGCGAGAAAGTGAGGGAAAATAAAAGCAAAAACACAAAGGAAAATATGAATGTGGAAAACAACAACAAGAGGAATGGGGGTATATATATATATATATATATATATATATATATTAGATAAAGATATATTAGATTGGATTAAAGACGTTAAAAATTAATTCGTGTTTTCTAACATAGTTTTGCATATTTGATAGAATGTGCTTAATGTTTTTTAATTGATATATGATGAATAATATAAGATGTTTTAATAATAAAAAAAGTAAAAATATGCATTAAATAAATAAATAAATAATTAAAATGTTAATTTAATTTGATATGAAAAATTTAAAAATAATGTGTCTCAAATTAAGAAAATACGTGAAATTTTGAGAAAGATTATTAGGTCAAGAAATTATTTCACTTTTAAAAACAGAGACTATAGGATAAATTCTTTTCTTTACTTTTTTTTTTTATCATTGTTATTATTGGGCGTGTGGATCAACCAGCATGTAGTTGTTGTATATGCGTTAAATACTTGAATGAAGAGTTTTGGTCTATACTTGAATGAAGAATTTTTTTTTTCCACATGCATAAAATATACAAAAAAATAATAATTATATATATATATAATATTTTTCATTAATAAAATATATATATAATTATATTAAGTACAGAAATCATACTATATGAGAAAAGAAACAAATTAGATAGATTAAACAATTTTGGATAATTATATGTAAACACCTCAACATCATAAACACTCCATTAACACTTATACTTTCTCTTTATCTCCCTTTCTCTTTTTTTTTCTTTCATATCATGTTACTTATCATATTGATATTTCTTTTTTTTTTTCTTTCTATGTGTAAAGTAAACTAACATAGTAGTTTTTATATATCATTTTTCTATAATTTCATTATAAATTTTAGGGGGGCCATAAAATCATTTTTATAGTATAGTGATTTTAGTACACTTAAAAAATTTGGGGGGGACCATGGCCCTTACAGGTCCCCCCTTCCCTCCCCCCTGGGCCTAGAGCAGATGGGCTAGTTTATTTTTGCAATGAGCTTACAACTACATATCAGTTTTTCATTTAGTGTGTGTGACTGTATTCATGAAAACAATTCATAGATGACAATTGAAGTATCAAGAAATTCCATGAATCAAAGAGAAAGTGACCCAATAAAAAAAAAAGGAAAAATATATACGTGCACAAAGAGCATTAGGATGGCGATGATGGGGAGGAAAGAAATTAACAAACACTCCTCTGCACACTACCTACACAGCCTCTGCACACTACCTACACAGAAAATTAGAAATCTATTACTTTTCAACTTTAAGTATGAAATTGAGAATATAGAAAAACTTGAGTGTAGGGAAACAAAGTAAGAAATAAAACAATTTATATCCTATCACAAATATGCCATACAAATTCAAATTAAACTCTATATGATCACAAAAGTTTTAAATCTAGCGGTAAACAATTAGTATTGTACATAGAATTAGAATAGCATAAACCCCATTTCATAAAATCTTCATAAATCTACACATAAAATAGCAACACAAAATATGTGGTTGTTCATCTCTTAGCTTTACAACATCAACTGAACTTGGAATTATATTTCTACTTGCCTCCTTCTGGCTAGTCTTTTATTGAAGGACCTTTTACACCAATAATTAGCAAAAGGGAAACATAAATTAATATAAGCATAAATAGATTGATAGTGCCATGACAACCTACAATTAGAGCTAGAGTTATTATGGAAAAAAGATAGACCCTGAACCGGGTTGGTGCAGGAGAACCAATGGGATAAAGTGGAAGTGCTCAAGAAATTATTGTCACCTTGACTCGAGTACTATGACTGTTAGCCTGTGAAATCTCAACCTCACTCTTTTTCTTCATCATCAAACTCTGTTGTTGATGCAACAACAACAATTATTGTTGTTTATTCAACTACAACCTTTCACACCCTCCCCTTAAACATCAATGGTTCTTCAGAAAGTTTTACATCACTAAGAACACCATCCCCCTCCTTCATCAACCAAAAGGTCAATAGAAACAAAATTTAAGTATTGAAACAGTGTTCATGAAACACAATACATACATATTGTAGAGAATTTAAATATAGAGAACTGAATGACATTAGAAATCAGGCTATATAATGATTGTTTCATTAAAAAAATAGAAAGTAAGAGAGCAAGCAATCCACATCAGGTTTTCATGTTCAGCTTCTTAATAGACAATATACCATAAACTAAACAAATGAAGAAGAATTTGCAAAAAAAAGAAGAGAGAAAGCGAGAGAAAGAGAGTCCAAGATTGAGAAAAAAAAAGGGAAGAATAATGAAAGTGAGAGAAAAAGAGATTAACCTCTGTTGTCCTAAAATTATTTTTAATTAAGCAAATAATGATTATTGGGATAACAAAGTTTAAACAGGAAGCACTCACTTCACATGCATGCTTTGAACTGAAAGAAAAGGAAAAAACAAAACAAAGAAACAAACCTCTCGCATCACATTCTAAGGAACAAATGCGACCAAGTTTTACCAACGAATCAACACACACTTCCTTCTGACAGCACCCAAACCCGAAATCCCTCATGCCGGAGCCGTCCTTTTTCTAAAGCGGCACCTGAATGACAACAAAGTGTACAATGACATCGCCATCGCTGCCAAACACGAAGGAAACACAGAAGAGCATCCAAAACAGCGTGCTGTCTTTGCAATATTTGTGGTCAGATCTCGATGAGATTCAAAGAGATCTTGATATGCAACGTAGAAGCTGGAGAAGAGTTCGGAGGCGATGTTGGTTAACAGAGAAAGGAGCGAGAAGGGGGTTGGGGAGACGAAGAAAATAAAGAGGAAGATACTTATTGTAGAAGATTCTTGAGCGGAAAGAAGAATAAGTTGTACGAAAATATGCTTTATGAATCATGCTGCAATTGCAAATGACACTGTAAAAAAAGAGGTCGTAAGAAAAAATGGCTTCTTTTGCTTATGGACCAACAAATAAAAAATAACCAAAGGGAAGAATCGATAGTTCACTATTAAATGAATAGTAAAAACAACTCTTGAGTCTTTATCCATGAATCAACAATTGACACACAAAATTACATTGTTAAATGAACAATGAATGGGGTCTCACGAGATTGCTATTAACTTCCAACTGATAGCACATACAAAAGCAACACAAGTACAAAGATTTGAAAAAATGACATAAAAAACACTGTTCGACAAAACAATGAAAATTACCCCACTAGACCTCGTTTAACGGTAATGTTATAGATGTAACATTCACAACCAAACATGCAAATGAGAGATGTTGGGCTTCCTATTCTTAAACAGTTCATAGGGGGTTTTCTTAAGGATAGGTCTACCGAGAACACTATTCATCACATAACAAGTTGTGGCAATAACATCGGCCCAAAAATACTTAGGAAGCTTAGATTCATTAAGTATTGTCCTAGCTAATTCCTCTAGTGATCTATTCTTCCTCTCAACAACCCCATTTTGTTTAGGTGTCCTTAGTGAGGAGAAATTATGCTTAATGCCATGCTTATCACAAAATGATGATTCAAATCACGATTCTCAAATCACCATGATCACTTCTAATATATGCAATCTTAAGATCTTTTTCATTTTGCAATTGTTTTGCTAAAGTCTTAAATGCATGAAATGCTTCATGTTTATGTGCAAGAAACAATGTCCAAGTATACCTTGAGAAATCATCGACAACTACTAAAGCATATACATTACCACCAAAACTAATGACTCTAGAAGGTCCAAATAAATCCATATGTTGAAGTTGTAATGGTCTAGAAGTTAACACAATATTCTTGGATTTAAAACTATATTTAGTACGTTTTCCTTTCATACAAGCATCACATAAACCTTCTTGTTCAATTTCATTTTAGGTAATCCAATTACCAAGTCTTTAGAAATAAGGTTGTTTAAGTGATCCTTGTGAATATGTGCAATTCTTCTATGCCACAAAGATGCATCATTTTCTTTTGAAACCAAACATGCAATGTTGGATTTAGGAATTTCATCAATATCAATTACATAGATGTTATTTACCTTTTCTCCAATTAACTTAACATTCTTGTTAATGGCATGTTCAATAATGCAACATTTTTCATCAAAGATAACTTTATATCCTTTGTTACAAAGTTGACTAATACTAAGCAAGTTATATTTTAAGTCATCAACATATAATACATTTTCAATGTTAGTGTTGTAGGATTTACCAATTTTCCCTACTCTAAGAATTTTACCCTTTGTGTTGTTTTCATAGGTGACAAAGCCTTTTTCTTTAAGAGATAATTGAGTAAATTTGGATAGGTCTCCCATCATATACTTAGAGCACCTACTATCAAGATATCACTCTTTCCCATGGGTTTTCAAGCATACCTACAACACAACAAAAAATAATTCAGGTACCCAATTTAAGGTTTGGGTCCTTGAGGGTTAGTTTTGAGAACCACTTCCTTTGGAATCCAAATTAGATTGAAATACTTAATACCATTTTTCTTAATCAAGCATCTAGTAATAATATGACCATCTTTACAACAATAATGACATTTGATTTGCTTTCTTTGTGGAATAAAGATAGTACCCTCATTTTTCCTTTTAGGATAAAAGGAATTTGAATTGTATCCTAATTCAGCTTTAGAGAAAGTTATATTTTGTTTACTAAGTAAGACATTTAAGTTGTCTCTTCCACTTGTAAGTCTAGCAAGAGAGTTTTTCAAATCACTATTTTCAATTTCAAGTTTCTTGCAATTCTCACAAGGCTGGGAAGGATTTTTAAGACATTCATGAAGATAATCTCTTTGATCATTGGTCATTTCATTTACAAAACCATAAACCGTTTATTTTTCAAAGCCAAGCATATCCATTTCAAGTTTAAGTTTTTGTAATTCCATAGTCAAATCCTTTTTATCTTGCTTAAGATATTAAAGATTTTTGCTTAGATACGATTCTAGCAAGATTCATGGATTTTTCATATAACTCTTCAAATGCTTAATGCAACTCATCATAGTTAAAAGATAAAAAAAAAAACTCATCATTCGTTACCTCGTCGATGTCACTTGACTCATTAGCCATGAGACAAAGCTTACTTATTCATTATCATCGTCTTCACTTGATGAGGTCAAGTCATTGTCTTCCCAAGCAATGTAGGCTTTCCTTGGTTTAGACTTGAAGATTTTCTTCTTTTCCTTCTTCTTGTAGTTAGGGCATTCAAACTTGATGTGACCTGGTTTGCCATATTCATAGCATGTAGGAGTTGTAGTAGTGTCCCTTCTTCTTTTTGCCCTTGTACTTCTTGTTGATGTTGCCATTTTTCTTCAAAAATTTCCAAACTTCTTGACAAGCATGTTTAGATGCTTCTTTTGTAGATCTTCATCTAAAAAGTTATCACTTTCGGATTCTTCAAGTGCTTTTGAATAGGTCACAAGAGTTAGTCCTCTTTTCTTCTTGTGAAACTCTTCATCTTCTTGAAGCTCAATCATATTCATCTTATGTTGTCGAAGTTTCCTAAAGAGTAATGTTAAAATGATTGTTGATAAGTCCTTTTATTCGGCTATAATGATCACCTTTGGTTGCCATTACCTTTTCAAACATCTTAACACTTTGTCAATCAAATCTTCATTATCAAAATGTTTTCCTAATATAGTGAGATGATTGACTATATGTGTGAACCTCTTTTGGACATCTAATTTGGTCTCTCCCAGAAGCATCCTAAAGAGTTCATACTCTTGTGTGAGAGTGTTCATTTTAGCCCTCCTAACATCCTTGGTTCCCTCATGTGAGACCTTTAGTATATCCCACATCTCCTTACCGGACTAACATGTAGATACTCTAAAGAACTCATCCATGCCTAGACCGGTTGTAATGATGTTTTTAGCTTTATGGTCATGTTGAACTAGCCTTTTTTATTCATTTGTCTAAAGACTCTTAGGCTTAGGTTCATTGTTTACTACATACATGGGTACATGCAATCCATTTTCTATGGTTTCCCAAATATCCATGTCAATTGCCTCAATGAAAATTTTCATTTTTGCTTTCCAATAGGGATAAGCATCACCATTAAAAATTGAAGGTTTTGTAATGGAGACATACTCACCACTACTATTTTTAGAACTTGAACCCATTTTCAAAATTCCTTATTTAGCTATTAAGCCAAAAACAAGTCCAAGCTCTCGATGCTAATTGTTGAAAGAAAATAGGTCTTAATCAACTCAAGAATGAAAATAGGTTTTAATGGATATTGACTAAAGCAAATGCACAATGCTATGAATGAAAAGCTAATACGAGATTGAATGAATTATGCAACAATTCAAAATACAACAATTAAAGAAAATTAAATTAGGGTTTAAGAACAATTCAATTTTAGTTATCCATTCATTATTAGGTTCAATTTCACAAAATCAATTATCAAAAGGGTTAGAGAGAGAGTGCACAAAGGGATTTATACTGGTTCACTCTTCTCTCAAAGAGCTACATCTAGTTTCTCAATCCAATTGACTGAGACTCTATTTATTCACCTTTGTACACTCGATACCTCACTTGTTACAATCTTTTGGGATCCCTCACCCAAAAATTCAAAAACCAAATCTCTTGGGATACCTCACCCAAGGGTGCTTGAAACCCTATCAAGACATCCAATCTTGCAAGCTTCCTCTCACAAGATTAACAACTCACATTCCTTAGTGATTCAACCTTCATCAATTAATGAAGATCTTCAATGGAAAGTAGAGAGAATTCCTAAGTCAGAGATTTTCCCAATTTGCAAAAGCTTATAGAATGATTTTCATGTCAAATTTCGAAGCTAACAAATCAATTTATATTTTTGGGTCTGGGCAAAAAGTATTCGAATACTAGAGGGAGTATTCAAATACTTTTCACTTAGAGTATTCAAATACTTTTCCAGGTATTTGAATACTTATACCTAAAAATTTGTTCTCTGTTGAGCAAGTATTTGAATACTCCCCTGAGGTATTCAAATACTTTTCTCAGAAAGTGAAAAGTTACTCTCTGTTGAGTAAGTATTCGAATACTTCCTTGGGGTATTCGAATACTTTTATTAGAAAATGAAAAATATCAAGTTTTTGGCTTCTTTGAAAAAGTTTTAGCTCGAGGAAAAATCCTAACCTAATATTCATGCACTCATACAAATAACACATCAAAACCTAAGAAAATAAGCTACCCTTTTGGCCACCCAGGTCTCTCAAAGTTCAATACATATTACAATAGAACAAATACATGGAAAATGCTGGTAAGAGAGTGTTAGAGAGAGTGTAGCTAGCATTCCTCATATATAATAATATATTATTAGCAGGGGAAAAGAGGCATGTCTGCATGCAAGTTAGTTAGGACGCTTCAAAATATTTTTACAGGTTCTGTTACCTGTTGTTTGCATACAGAGCAGCAGTACTACTCACTGGGTAATGGACCGTGACGACGAGTACGAGGAGGAGGTTTCCGACTTCGACTAGGAAGCAGTGGAGGAGGAGGAGGACTGAGGACGCGGTGGTGGTCGAAGGAAGCATAGAAGATCTGCTTTGATTTTTTTTTGACGAAGAGGGCATGGTCGATAGCGATGATGAGGAAGAGGAAGAGGAAGAGGGTGAAGACGGTACGTCTTTTCCTTTCTTCCTTCCTGTTTTACTAATTTTAGTGCATGTTCTAACCTCAGTGCGACCATTGTACACCAAAAAAAGATTAGATGGAAATCAATCCGATTAGATATGAAGTTAGGGTTGGAACTGAGGATTTAGGGATGGTGTGAAAATATTATTAGGTGGTTAGTTATGGTAGATATGTTCTGAGTATGATTTTTGTAGCAGGTTTTTCATTGATTCTATAAACATGTGAGTTAACAAGGATGGATTAGGTTAGAGGAAAAGAAATTAGCATCTTTTTATTTACCTAGTACTTTCCTGAGCTCTTCAGTTGCCTTTGTGGCTTTGGATATGTTTATGTCAATTAGCTTAGCATTTGATTCATCTTGAATCTACCAAGTACCTAATGAGCTGTAAAGTATCTTTCATGAGTATTATATGTAATGTTGGTTTGTTATAGCTGACTCATTAGAAAATAAAAAAAATAAAATAAAAAAGGGACTGAACTGGTGGCTTTGATTGGGAAAACAGTGAACCAGTAAGGTGTCCAGTGAGTCTATTCAACCCATGAAACCAACTGAGCAAAGAACAAGTAAAAAATTGAATGAACCAATCTAAAACTAGTGAAGCTGGTGGTACACCTTTTTTATTTTTATCTTGATTGCTTCAAATCCCCTTTGTCTCTGCCTTTTAACATGTCTATAAATGTATATGTATATTTTAGTATGTATATTTTATTGTGATGCTAGTTTTTTCTTTCCTGTGCAACTGAATGGTGGGAAAGGATTGAATTTTCCGTGTTTCTATTGTTATGCATATGGTGGATCTGTTTTTATAAATTTGTTGTGTCTCAGGCTCTCAGCTACTTCGTGTAAAATACACATCTATTATTTACGTAGATAAGTTAACAACTGTTGAAACATGCAGTTGCAGACTTCGTTGTTGTGGGTGGAACTGATCTGCCAGAAGAAGACAATGGTAGAAGGAGAAGGATGCGTAGCCGTATGCTGCCACATCACCAAGAAGATCATGAAGATCTTGAAGCTGTGGCCAGAACCATCCAGGAACGTTATGGAAGGCGCCTAACGGATTATGGCGAAGAAACAGCAGATGTAGAACAATAAGCTCTTTTGCCATCTGTGAGAGATCCAAAGCTGTGGATGGTCAAATGTGCAGTATGATCCTATCCATTTTGTGATGTTTTCCTTGTTCTTGCAGAGATATAGAAGCATGTCATGCATTCTTTGTTTTTTGTTCATTAATTAGATTGGTCGCCAGAGAGAAATAGCTGTTTGCCTCATGGAAAAGTACACAGACGAGGGGTCTAAATTGCAAATCATATCAGCTATTGCCCTCGATCATCTCAAAAACTTCATATACGTGGAAGCAGATAAAGAAGCCCATGTTAGAGAGGTATTGTCATGTGAAATGTCTGTTCATCATTAACACATGATCTGTATGGATTAAATTGTTTTTTTTAATGTTTTGCATATGTTTTCAGGCTTGCAAAGGTCTACGCAACATATTTGGCCAAAAAATAATGCTTGTTCCAATCAAAGAAATGACTGATGTTCTGTCAGTTGAAAGCAAGGTTGTTGATCTTACCAGAGATACTTGGGTCAGAATGAAGATTGGGACATATAAAGGGGACCTTGCCAAAGTATGCAACACATTCTAGAAAATTCATTATAAGATCTATTTTGTTTTCTTTATTTACCATCAAATATCTCTTCTTATAGGTAGTGGATGTCGACAATGTGCGGCAAAGGGTTACTGTGAAACTAATTCCAAGGATAGACTTACAGGCTTTAGCAAACAAATTGGTATGGAGTGTTGCAGTTTTTTTGTTAAATTAATGCAGTCTATTTTGCCAATGTTTAACTTTCTTGGAATTGTAAATAGCCCAAGTCTGTATTTTTTTTACAAATCACTTGAGTGATGCAGAAAGGTAGAGAAGTTGTGAGAAAGAAGGTTTTTGTTCCTCCTCCTCGTTTTATGAACGTTGATGAAGCAAGGTATTGCTGGTTCTCTACATTCTGTTACTGAACGTCTTTCGTTTCGTCCTGATTAAATTTATGCTTTCTATTCAGGGAACTGCATATCTGTGTGGAGCATAGACGCGATACATATGGGGAACGATATGATGCAATTGGAGGCATGATGTTCAAAGATGGATTCTTATACAAAACTGTATCAATAAAATCCATTAGTGCTCAGAATATCAAACCTACTTTTGATGAGCTAGAGAAATTCCGTAAATCGGATGAGAGTGGAGATGATGATGTAGCTAATCTGTCAAGTTTGTTTGCAAACAGAAAGAAAGGACATTTTATGAAAGGTGATGCTGTCATTGTCGTCAATGGAGAGTTAAAGAACTTGAAGGGGTGGGTAGAGAAAGTTGTTGAAGATAATATTCATATAAGATTAAGACCAAAAAGTAAGGGAGTATGGATGGATAATTAACTGGTTTTGTTCACTGTATAGTTTGCCAGTTTTGCATGTTGATGATTAATAATAAATTGTTTTCATGATGGTCTAATTATCAATTTTCATTTGGTTAGAAAACTGCTGCTGTAAATGAAATCAACCATATATCTGACAATGTGGCCGTCACCCCATATCAATAAGTTATATGTAGATATGATTTGTGATTCCTTGTGTGCATTGGAAGATGACTTTTATGTGTTCTGCCAGTGATACATATCGCTATGGAATGGGATGTGAAACCCCAATGCATCCATATATGACTCCTATGAGATATCCTGGAGGTTTGTTTGATTTTTTTGTTATAGATTTTTTTCATTTATTTTGTAGGATTAATTTACACAGTAGTCTGTTGTTTTTTGACTGATTGTTACAACTGCTACTTGTTAAATGTACTGCTTTTTATAGCAACACCTATTCATTATGGAATGAGGACACATAAGCGTGACCGAGCATGGAATCCTTATGCCCCAATGAGTCCCCCAAGGTTGGTCCTAACATCGTTGTTCCTTGTTGAGATAGATAATATATACTGCTCTCTGATTTTTGGTTTACATAGCTTCTGCTTTAATAAAAAGATTCCTTCCTTCCAATTTGTATGATGGGCCCTTTTTAAATTTATTTTATCCAACAGGAAAAGGAAAAGATAGAATAAAATGTCTATGAGTTAATCAACTTTCAAATAGGCATCATTGTCCTAAACATAATCTACTAGAGCTTGAGGGTTATAAGGAATTTGTTAGTTAAAACTTAACAGCATCTTTACACTTCTTAAGAGTCTGCAGCACTATTAATTTAGTAGCATATGTGATGTGTGAATTTTGATGGTGAAAATAAAATCAGGGATAACTGGGAAGATGGAAGTCCAGGCTCTAGGGGAACCAGTCCACATTATCAGGTCAAGAGATTTAGCAAACTTGAGATGAAGAATGCAAGTGACACTCTCTCTGACACTCTTTTGCTAACACTCTCTTTGTGATTGGTTGAAATTTGTTGGAAATCACAATTTTTGTGGGTCTCACTTATCATTTAATGATTTTCTCTTCTAATCTAATAGTGAGATCCACCAAAATTGGTAATTTCCAACAAATTTCAACCAATCACATAGAAAGTGTTAGCAAGAGGATATCAGAGAGAGTGTCGCTAGCATTCCTCACTTGAGATACTCTGCAACTTCATATGAGGAACCATATTTATTGTCTTTTCCTTTTTTAATATTTTCAGTCCGGAAGCCCTCCTTCATGGCCATATGAAGCCCCAACTCCTGGTGCTAGTTGGGATAGCTCTTCCAGTGGAAATTATAGTGAAGCTGGAACATCACTGAACAATTCTGCCTATGGTAGCACTGCCTCTTGTCCCTTCAAATCAATAGTATATTTGTAGTTTTACTTTTATGCTAATACTCTATTCTAGGGAATGGGGGTTGTATTGCAGACAATGCTCCAAGCCCGTATTTAGCATCAACACCTGGTGATCAGCCTATGACACCAAGTTCAGCATCTTATCTTCTTGGCACCCCAGGAGGACAGCCTATGACTCCCGGCGCCGGTGGTCTAGATGTGACGTCTCCAGTTTTAGGTAAGTTTGTTTTGTCAATCTATGACAGACAAATTTATTATTTACATTTTCTTGTCTTTTTTGGCTTGTCTATTCAGTTACATAATCAAACTGAAACTTTTTGATGTACCTAATTCTCTTCATCTAGGATAAGTAACTTGTAAAGCTTGGTCCATGAAATAAAGGAGGACTAGTGGCAGGCTTACTAGTCTGTGTGTGTGTCTTATTGATTTACTTTCTTAATTATTATTCTACACTTGTTATGTTGCATTTAATACAAAGATGATCATTACTCTGCTTATATTATTTTGTTTGCCACTTGTTTGTTTCCTCGTCTCATTTGAATACAGATACTAGTCAAACATGCATGGTCAAGGATGGAGTGGCTATTATGGTTCATGTCGGAATGTGCTGCAAAATTCTAGAAGCTTACACAAGTGTAGCTTTAAGAAATAACTAGAAAGATCTAAGACATATAGCATATAAATGTAAAATATTCTAGAATTATCTTGACAGTTTTAGTTAAATGTTAGAATACTTTAGAATGTAACAATTAGATAAATCTAGACTATTAAAGTCTAGAAATTTCCTGAACAAAGGTGAAATGTTTCACCAACCATAGGAGCCTATAAATAGGCAATGTTGGACATATTGTAATGTGAGTTTGAGTTTTGAGAAATCAACACAACTCCTTTCTATTGTATAAGTGCTACACGGCCACTATACAATTTCCCTTCAAAAAGCTAACTTACTAATCTCTCCTAAATTCTAACCCAACAACCTACAAACAACTAACCCACCTTTCTATTCCCTTAAAATACTAACAGTGGCATCAGAGCTACGTTCGGTCATCTACTGGGTGTAGGTATATTACCCAACTATTTCCAAAAAATAATCCTACTATATTCTACATCACTTCTACATTTCCCTTAAACCATGGCCAATACTTCCCAAGCTTCATCTATTCTTGTACCTATTTTCACAGGAGAAAATTATGATTATTGGAGCATTAAAATGAAGACATTTTTTTGCTCTTAAGATTTATGGGATATTGTAGAAGAAGGATTCATCATTCCTACAGACATTTCTACTCTAACTGCAACTTAGAAGAAGGAGTTAAAGGAGAATAAGCAAAAAGATTCAAGGGCATTATTTTTTCTATAACTAGCAGTGGGAGACACAATTTTTCCAAGAATAATGGATGCAACAAGTGCTAAAGATGCGTGGAGTACACTGCAGGAGGAGTTTCAAGGCAGCGTTAAGGTACGTGCCATTAAACTTCAAAGTCTCAGACGTGACTTTGAGTTAATAAAAATGAAGGAGTCTGAGACCATAAAAGACTACTATTCTAGGATAAAAGAAATAATTAGTCAAATGAGAGCATGCGGGGAAAATATTCTTGACAAGAAAATTGTTGAGAAAATTCTAATTTCTATTCCCCATAAATATGATGCAATCGTGACTGCTATAGAGCAAACCAAAGATATGTCTACTTTATTAGTGACAGAACTTATGGGCTCTCTTGAAGCATATGAGCAAAGATTGAAAAGGCATGATTAAGACTCTGTCGAAAATGCCTTTCAATCAAAGCTCAAATTACGGTCTCAGAATAAAGAAAATGGTGGAAAGAAAAATGTAGAAGTTTCTAGAAACAAAGAGAATTCTAGAAGTTTATCTAATACCAATCAAGAAAAATATCCTCCATGTGGCATCTGCAAAAAGACAAGTCACTTGGAAAAGGATTGTTGGCATAGTGGAAAGCCACAATGTCACTATTGTAAGAAATTTGGACATGTGGAGAAGAACTGCCGCAACAAAAACAAGCATCAAGCAAATTTAGTTGAAGAGCATGATAATGAGCAGCATCTTTTCTATGCTACCTGATATTCCAGTGATGAAACAAGTGGAAACTGGTACTTGGATAGCGGTTGCAGCAATCACATGGTTAATGATAGGAGCATCTTCAAGGAAATTGACGACACTGTCAAAGTGAAAGTTCGACTGGGAAATGGCACCATGGTGGAGTCAAAAGGAAAAGGCACTGTCATGGTGGAGACAAAGAAAGGTACGAGACTCATCAAAGATGTCTTACTAGTTCCCAATCTTAAAGAAAATCTCTTAAGCATTGGCCAAATGATAGAGAAAGGTTATGCTCTACACTTTGACGGAGATACATGCATAATTTATGATAACCATAACAAAAGGCAAGAGATTGCCAAAGTTAGAATGGACAGAGGAAATAGAAGTTTCCTGATAAGCTTCAAGTATACTACTACTAACATTTCCATGAGAGCAGAAGTTGATGATTCATGGCTATGGCATCGAAGATTTGGTCACTTCAACACTAAAGCCTTGAAGCTACTATATCAGAAGAATATGATGAAAGATCTCCCATGTCTAGATGAAAATAATGAAGCTTGTGAAGGATGTCTTGTCCGGAAGCAACACAGGTTACCATTTTCAACTGATAAAGCATGGAGAGCTAAAGACATGTTGGAGTTGATCCACATTAACATCTGTGGACCGATGAAGACACCATCGCTAAACAACAACAGATACTTTATCATGTTTATAGATGACTTTTCTAGAATGACTTAGGTCTACTTCTTCAAAGAAAAATTAGAAGTCTATGGAATATTCAAGAAGTTCAAAACCTTTGTCGAGAAACAAAGTGGGAAGCATATAAAAGTACTTAGAAGTGATCGAGGTAATGAGTACAACTCACACAAGTTTGATAAGTTCTGTAAAGATGAAGGCATTGAGCGACAACTTACAGTCGCATATTCTTCGCAACAAAATGGCGTGTCTGAGAGAAAGAATCAGATAGTCATGGAGATGGCTAGATCGATGCTAAAGGAAAAAGGCTTGCCTAATACTTTTTGGGCAGAAGCAGTTTATACTGTAGTCTACATACTCAACAGATGTCCAACTAAGGCAGTCCAAGACAAGACTCCTATTGAAGCATGGAGTGGACCAAAACCATCCGCTAAGCACCTAAGAGTATTTGGATCTATTTGCTACATGCATGTTCCAGATCAGAAGAGACACAAGCTAGAAGACAAGACTATGCGAGGAATCTTCTTGGGGGTATAGTACACAGTCAAAAGACTACATAGTCTACAACTTGCAAAAAAAAAAGCTCACCATCAGTCAAGATGTTGAGGTTGATGAAAATGCTGCTTGGAATTGGGAAGCAGAAAAAGTTGCAAGAAGCAACATTCCCTTTCCAGTGCAACAATCTCAAGAAGAAGTTCAAGAAGTGATAGAAGAAGCAGGTTTGCTTTCGTCACCTCCACAACAAGATTTTTCACCAGAAACTACTCCAAGACGAGTAAGATCTTTGGTGGATATATATGAAACTTGCAACACAACTATACTGGAACCTAAATGCAATGAAGATTCAACAAAGAAGCAAAGCCAACTAAGGAAAAGTCCAAGGTGAGCACTAAAAGATAAAAGACCAAGAAAAGACCAAGTTGTGGACGTTTCTACGAAGCTACTACAAGTCTGAGCTATGCATGGAGTTTCCGAATTTTGCATCAAGGAGGAGTGTCGGAATGTGCTGCAAAATTCTAGAAGCTTACACAAGTGTAGCTTTAAGAAATAACTAGAAAGATCTAAGACATATAGCATATAAATGTAAAATATTCTAGAATTATCTTGACACTTTTAGTTAAATGTTAGAATACTCTAGAATGTAACAATTAGATAAATCTAGACTATTAAAGTCTAGAAATTTCCTGAACAAAGGTGAAATGTTTCACCAACCATAGGAGCCTATAAATAGGCAATGTTGGACATATTGTAATGTGAGTGAGTTTTGAGAAATCAACACAACTCCTTTCTATTGTATAAGAGCTACACAGCCACTATACTATTTCCCTTCAAAAAGCTAACTTACTAATCTCTCCTAAATTCTAACCCAACAACCTACAAACAACTAACCCACCTTTCTATTCCCTTAAAATACTAATAGTTCAAGCATTATATCTCTTTTTGTTGCTATTCATTTTTGGAAATTTATTTAGATGGTTTTAGTTCATTTATTTGCAATTCTATTAGGATGGTCTTAGTTTGAATGCCGTATTTTGTCTCATGTGTCTACCATGCAGACATCCCCATTTAAAATGTATTCTTCTCACATTAGTTTGGCAATTTGGTGGTTTAATTTTGTAGGTGGGAAAAACGAAGGGCCATGGTTTATGCCAGATCGATATATTAGTCAACGAACACAGGGCCGGAGAGGAATCATCTGTTGGAGTTATAAGAGAGGTTCTTTTGGTATGGTCTAGTAGCTTACTTGTACATGTTTTTTTTTTTAAGATTTGTATGAGAGAATCTTCAAGTTCAGACAAAATATGCCAAACTATTTGCCTGGTTTGTGTTTAATGATATTATTGACGTTGGCGTTTTTGTTTCTTCAGGATGGCTCTTGCAGGATAGCTCTTGGGTCTAGTGGAAATGGTGAAACGATTACAGCACTTCCTAGTAATGAAATGGAGGTTGTGGTACCAAGAAAATTAGACAAAATCAAGATTATGGGTGGGGCACTGCATGGTGCCACTGGCAAGTTGATTGGTGTAGATGGCATGATGGAATTGTAAAGATAGATGACACGTTGGATGTGAAGATTTTAGACTTGGTTAATTTGGCAAAATTAGCTTAACATGTAGAGAAATTATTTAATATGAAGTTTTGCAAGTTTCGACTATAGATAAATATTTGCTTCTAACAAATACTACTGTGTAATTACTCTCCCTTAACATTAGGGTAACCGAAAAGAACCGGGATGGAATCTTTAGGCATCATTATTGAGAATCAAAGTACCAGTTGTCAATTTGTTAACAAATATTATATATGATTTTTCATATCACAAATCCAGTACATATTTGGAAATCATGTTTCAAAAAATATTTTTCTCAAAGCTTAAAGTGAAAAATTATTTCTCTAAACTATGTTTATTTGACCAATTTTTATTAATATATATATAGTTACTTTTTGTCATTTCTGTAGAAATGGGAATATGCCATTGTCTGGGTTTTGCCTCGACCATGATGAATTTCTTCTGCATGGCGTGATGAGTTCATTGAGATGGGATCTGTCACATGCCTTTTATTTACTTATTCTTTTGACTGTACGTACGTCTATGCTACCAATTAAACTTTAGCCTTTAGTGTACAACATCTCCAATTTAATGCAGTAGTAAAAAGTAAAAACTGATAGTGTGGTCCTTCATATAGGATCTACTTGCAGAAGCTCCATTGGATAGAACTCGCGAGGAATAAAACAAAAATCACAATTAATTCCAACAATTGGATAGCTAAAAACGTAAAATCACAAACTACATATGACTGAACTTTTAGATCTAACTCATGTAACTCCAAGGATACTGTAGAAAAAATACCACAATATTATCCCTTTTTATTTCTGAATGAAGAGAAGTAGACTGCCAAACAATTAGATATGGCTTATGAGTGATGCTTTGACTCTCCCAGCAAGGCAGTGCTCATTTCCCATCAATATTCTGCATTAAGTGTTTCAAAAGAAAAACTGCTCAACATGTAATTACAGCAATGTTATTGTGATATACTAGGCATAATTTTCTAAAACGAGGAGTATCTCCAACAGATAATTTCTATATTTAAAGGACTAATTTCATTTAGCAGAAAATCAATAAATAAGGAGCCCACAATCAAGGAGTGGTTGAAGTTTCATACCGATGAAGTAATCACAGGAAGATTATCACGTGTAGTCTTCCTCCTCTTGGTTGTGAAAAGTTGTTCTCTTTTTTCTTCATTTTCATTATTACAGCCTCTAACTCCAACTCCATTTGCTCTTGGCTGTGACTCATTATAAAAAGTTTCCTTGCTACTACTACTCACCAGCTTAAACCCGGATGCTGTCGCATATACTGGAAAGACTCCACACCCTTTTGTGGTGTCTTTATCGCCATTAAATTCAAATATAAATGTCATGTTGCTGAAAGGATCATACACTTCACTTGTTCCACCAAATTTGCTGACATTATGATACCAAAATAACACGTGGTCTGAAATTAAATTTTCACAGCCTATAAACCTGCGATGGTCGCAACCTACCAATATGTCATCTTGATAAATAGAACAAGAAAACTGATGATCTGACACTGGTCCCTTCGAAAGAATGATGCAAAAAATGTAACCCCACAAGTGAGATTTTGGAAGAGATGGAATAGTTATTGAACTCTCTGCTGTATGAAACCCACACTCGTTGGTGACATGGTCTCCTGGGAAGATGAAATACCCACCATCGAAATACACAGGATTGTAAAGATATTGTTGATGTGTGTAGGGTATGCGGCTTTGTAACATGTGTTGCAACACTAGCTCTTGTGTGATGTCTGTCTCCAGAGAAATACAGTTAAAGGCACTCACCTCTTTCACCGATGGTGGAAGCTCCGGCAGAGACACGAGTTTCCTGCAATCATTTAAATAAAACTCTCTCAGGGATGGTGGAAGCTCCTGCAGAGAAACCAGTTTCCTACAATCATTTAACCAAAGCACTTTCAGCATTGAAAGGATTTTGATGCTTGCAGGCAAAAACTCAATATTAGTTCCACGTAGGTCTAACTCTTCTAAAGACAATAAGTGACCAATTGATGATGGCAATGCACATATAGCAGTGTCAGGTAACTCCAACAGTGTCAATTTCTCTGATGTCACTGAGAATTCCTTGAGAGATGAACAACCAATGAGTGTCAGTACACGGAGAGATTTTAAATGAACATTAAGGCTTTCAATTTCTCTACAGCCACTTAAATACAAATATGTAAGCTTGGGGAGAAATAACATTGATGACAATAATGCACGTATAGCGGTCTGAGATAAGTCCAAATGTGTCATTTCCTCTGATGTCACTGAGAATTCCTTGAGTGATGAACAACCTCTGAGTCTCAGTACATTGAGAGATTTTGAATGAACATTAAGGATTTCAATTTCTTTGCAGCCACTTAAAATCAAATATGTAAGCTTGGGGAGAGATAAGATGGATGGATGGAGCTGACGCAAGCTTTCACAACCAAAAAGAGATACTCTTTCAAGATTTTCTGCCATTGATAAGTCCGGGATCTCAATCAAGTCTCGGGAGTCATCAAGGTCAATTGTCTTTAAATTCACAAGATTCTGTAACATGAAAGACGCATCACATTGTTCAGAAATTATTATATTCATAACCGTGAGCTTCACTAGAACTGTTACTAGATGGTACTCTGTCTCGTACCTTTTACAAATTGAAAGAAAAATGTAATATGTATAACCAAATTCATACCTGAACCCCATCCCAAAGATTTTTAAGCTTGCTATCCCACATGTGAAGCTCTACAAGTTGTTCAGCACAAAAGTTAGATGGTAAAGACTTGAGACAGAATCCATCCCACTCAAGGTACCTCAATTTATAAGACAATGATTCGAGACCATTAGGAAGGTATACGCTAAATCTGCGACCCCACTTCCGTCTATGGATTTTAAGAAATCTCATGTTAGTCATCTTTGCAAGGGAATCGGAGTTCAAATATAGATCGCCAGCTAATTTCTCCAAATCTAAAATAATGCCTTCAACAAAATCAGTTCCCTAGCAAACAAAAAATTGAAATAATTAGCAAAGGATATTTTGCTAGCTACACATTCTAAAAAGATACATGTATTATCAAATAGAAGCAATTGCATCTTATACATACCCTGTTGTATTTCAAAACATCATGCACTTCCTCATGTTTCCACAATCGACTTCGCCTTCCAAGGTCTTTGATAGATTCTTCATGAACAATTTCCCAGCCCATTTCTTGTATCAAGTCATGCATTTTTATGTGATTGCAATCTGAAATTGTTATGAGAGCTTTATCTAAAAGGACTTCTATCCCAGATGCCGCAAAGAAATCACAAGCTTCCAGTATACTTGTTACCCTATCTCTTGCCCATCCTTTGAAGAAGCACGCAATGTCTAAAAAGATGTCCTTTTGAGAACGATCTAAGCCATCATAACTTAATTTTAACACATTGTGAATTTCTGTCTTTGGAATCTTTTTGAGTTTTCTCAATTCACATTCCCAGACCACTTTACTTTTTTTACGAAGACTTGCACCCAGAACTTTTAGAGCCAAAGGAATACCTTTGCAATAGGAAATTGCTCTCCTTGATAGATCTTCATATCCATCTTTAGGTTGTTGTTCTCCAAAAACAGTCAAGGAAAAAAGTTGAAGAGAGTGATAAGAGCTCAATTCCTCGACCTGATATATTTCATCAACTAGGCTAAGTATTTGCTTATTTCTAGTTGTAACAATGACTCTACTTCCTGGTCCCAAGAAATCATATTCTACAATTAGTTTTTCTAATTGCTCCGAGGTAGCCACATCATCTAGGACAATGAAAACCTTTTTACGTCGAAGCCTACTCATGTCAAAATTATCAAACCCATGATTTTTATTCTCTAACAACTTCGATAAAAGTTCATCACGTAAAGCTTCGAGCTTGTCTGATTTTTCCCTTACATTTTTTAGGAAACAATGACCTTCAAACTCACGAGACAGTTTGTCATATAAAGCAGTAGCAAGGGTGCTCTTACCTATGCCACCCATGCCCCATATTCCAAGGGTTCTAACTTCACTTGACCCAATTTTTAGTAATGATTTCATCTGTTCATAATTTTCCTCAATTCCAACCAGTCCTTTAAGTTGATTGGGGCATCTAGAACTCAGTTTTTGCAAAACATCTTTAACAATGTCTTTAAGGAATTCAGATTCAGTCCTAGCAAATGACAAGGAAAGCAAAGAAACAAATTTGTTATAAGTCTAACAAATTCAAAAGAAAAAAAAAAACAGAACTGTAGAAAAGATTATACATAATAAATGATCGATATGGTAGCGTTGTAGAGAATGAAACAAAAACATATAATTGGGGAACGAAAATACAATGACTTAGAGGAGATAATCAATGTCTCTGTTTTTTCTGCACAACGAACTTCATAAGCAAACTACCATGAAAGGTGTTATACTACAAAAGTATGGTCACATGCATCCAATAGTATTAGAAGTTAGCAAGTACACATATAGGACAATTAATGGATAGGATACAAATGTTAAAATTTACGAGATAAGAGAAGTCAGGGTATAATATAGTCAACTTTTTTGTTATGTAAGAGAATATAAATTTGAAATATTTTTCGAAAGTAAACTTCATAGAAGATGAGTAAAGTGCAATAAATTATCATAGCGTCTTTGCTCATATTACTTAAATGTGTGTAATATTCTATTAAAGTATCACTGTCTACATAATGAAAACAAAGTGGGACAAGGCTGAGGAGAATTTTTCTGAACCATGTAAAGCAATATTTTGTTATTTTATTATCTCTTAAGCGAAAAGAATTATTTTTGAAATCTACACAATCGGACACATTTATGGGCAAAAACTTCACTGCAAAACAGAAATTGCATTAAACAAGCAGAAGAAAACACCTATATCTATCACCATTCACTTTTATATATAATTTGATACCATATGATTTGTGTCATAATTTTATCATCTCATCTTTCTGTTGGATTTAGAATCAAATTTGGCTAACTCAATTTAAAACATTACATTAGCTTTTTCTTTTTTTCTTTTATAAAATTTACTCTCTCAATTCATTTTATTTACCTATTCTGAGAGTCCCACCCAGCTAAATTGGCTACTTCAGTGAGAGCAGCTTTCCATTTGTTGCACATGGGTTCTCCCTCATGCTTTGCAAAGGCTTGCCCGTAGCTCCCAGTATGCTTCCGCACATGAGATGGATCTATGTCGTAAAACACCGGTATCACAGTTTGTCCGTGGTCTTTCTTGCATTCTAGAATCTTGATGAGTTCAGCCAAACACCACTTTGAGGAAGCGTAGTTCTTTGAGAAGATGATAATAGATACATGAGAATCTTCGATGGCTTTGATGAGTGATGGTGAGATTTCATCTCCCTTTTCAAGCTGGTAGTCAATATAGGTTTCAACTTTCTTTTGAGTCAAAGCTTCGTAAAGATGGCTTGTGAAGTTCCTGCGGGTGTCCTCACCTCGAAAGCTTAGAAACACATCATATGTTTTTGAGCACACCGTAGAAAAAGAGTTAGAGGAAGAAGCAACAGCACTGATCATTTGCTGCTTAGCCATTATGAATTCCAAGTGTTGCACCTGCAATGATTATAAGGCAACACTTGAAGAAATGAAAAAGGCTTTGTGTTTCAATGTGTTCTTGACACTTGTCCTTAATAATACTACCTAGAATTTATAAATCTGTCTAATATGAAATTAAACAGTTCAAAGTTCATACTCCAGCTCACCTACAGAAAATTAAATAAACAATGTTTACCAAATTGCATGTTTGATTTTGAGGTGTTTTGTGATCCTTGGAATTCTATTTTTGCTTGATTAGTGACTTGCTTTTGACTTGGAAAATCTGGTAGCCCAGTTGACCATAACAGGATCTTAGTAAACTAGTATAAAAAACCTAGTAGCATGACTTAATAATGAATCTAAACTGTAGATCAAGTGAAAAGCAATGTAATTAGAAACCTATGTCCTAAAATTTATATTCAGATTAATATTTCTTTGACATTTATTAATCAACTGATTGACTGACATCTAAGACTGAAAATCATGCATTATGTTCAAAACACTGGTTCCTCAACATACAGATTGTTTAGAAAATATTCTCAACACTAAATACGAAAGGTACCGATTAACAAAGAATTTAATATGATATGGACAGTTGAATTTCTTATGTTTCAGCCTTTTTATAGGTTAAGTGGTGCTTGATGTTCAGCTATATAACTACAGTTATGACCCTGAAAGCAAAGACTGCTAAAACAGAGGAAACACTTAGAATTTGATCCAATTTGTAATAAAGCTTATACTGATTTGCCTGGAAATGAAATCTAAAATGAGTGTTATAACGAATGTGTGCTTGCTTTCTATCAAAACAAACAAGGTTGAAGTCTAACATGCATGGTTCAACTTCTATTATTAATAGTATGTGCTGCTGGAATATTAACTTAGCCTTAAACAACCTTGATTCTGAGAAAAGCATTGACATCAAATGGAAATGAACTTACATGATTACATCTGCAAACCAAATGTTCACAACAGCATAGACAGTCATGCAGATGACAGCAAACAATAAATCAAGGCACAAACAGGAAAAGCATTACTGGTTATGGACTTCTTCTTACCAAAAGCTACTTCTATTAAAACATAGAGTTTCAGTTTTTTGCTTCTTAGCCTCCCACTCTTCATTTCATAAGATGCTACTCTAGCATAATTTTCAGGAAAAGAAGTTTGTTCTCCTTGGTATATTTTGATGGCAACATGATGGGGAACATTATAGAATGGCCTTTAGAGAGGAGGGAGGATGTAAGTAAACCAAGTGATTTCAGTTTTATTCAGTTTCAAAGTAATTAATGCTCACGATGAATCCTAGCAAGGTTTCATTCAATTTACAGAAGGCTAAGCAGAAATTCAATTTAGCATTCTGGTTTTCTGAAAAATATTAATTGGAACAGACCATATATGCAATCAAAACCCAATGTGGTGCCATGGCAATACCACAGACCAAATAAACCATACCACACATGCTGTTCCGACCAAATGTCAATGTTCCAGCAGGAGTTGCATGCGTTTTACCCTTATGACCCCACTCAATAAATGGTATAGCTTTGTTTATGTCAAATCCACTAGTCCAGGTAACTGTCATCTGCACAAGACAAGCTGAATAATCCTGAAATCACTTCTGTAGTCCTAATAGTTGTTCCAGAGTGTTTCGCAAACAAAATAGCATCAATGCGTATTTCTATAGTATCATGTCAATCTTATAAAGTCAAATGATATCTTTTTAAAACACTATCATCATTGAAGGGTTGTGATCAAAATCTATTAACTCTATAGATCATGTGCCTTAGGATACTTGTTTACTTGATGCTTCATATATAGCAACTGCATCACTGAAGAAAAGGCATAATAGGAGAAATACGAGTAATGAATACTATTACTTGGGTGAGCATAATATCAAGGACCTCAAAGCATGAAGATAAACTTCATCCCGAAATATCCCCTGAGCAAGGCATGGATATAGAGGCACTTTAGGATTTCAAATGATATGACATTGGAAACTCCCACAAGCTTAGGATGCAGTGCTCAATCAGATGACTTTCTGTAGGCACACAAATTATATACATACTATAAATGAAGATAAGCTGGTTTGGTATTAAGTGCTTTAGTGTAATTTAATGGCTGCAATGCTACATCTAAGGTGAGACTCAATTAACATGAGCATGCTTTAGTTAGAATGAGAAGGAGATAACAAATATAGAAAGGGCTGAAAGATGCTGGAAGCAGAATAAATCAACAATTCATTGAAAAATCAAACCAACATATCAGTTAAGATTCACAAATCTAATCAGATACATGAAAGTAGGTCTACCTTAAATTAAAGGAAAATTTTAGATGACTAATCTGAAAGGCAATTAGAAGAAGCTCATGCCCTTGAAATATTCTCAGCTTAACAAAAAGAACAGTGACATCCAAAGCGAGCTTGACCAATAATACAAAGAATATAGATGAATGGCTATAAGCACTTAAAAAAGTTCATGCTGTCTCACCCAGTATTTTTCTTTAAAAAAAAAAAAGAAAAAGCTTATTTTTCCTTTTAGACAACCATAGTACCACTCATGTTTTGTGTCTATAATCTATTTTCTCATGCAGCATTCACATTGTTAACCCATTCTGTTGCAGCTAAAACATGAGAAAGCAACAAGAAATCAAATTAGCCATATCATTTCATCTTCAATTATTTCTATTTGGAGGAAAAATTAAAAATGGAGAAGAAGACCTTACCAGATATCCAATCCAACTTGTTGCAACAGAGAACAATACACAGATATCAATGCTTCATAATGCTTTGGCTGAATACTACTGTACATATAAATATATCAGATTGCAGTGTGACAGTATCTAGTCCACCAATCATCCTTCCTCTTTTTTTTATTTTTATTTTTTTTTAATTTTTAATTGTTATATATATATATGAGTGGTGACAAAATGTTGGAGGTGCGGTTTGAGTGTTGTTGCAACACGTTTCTTTGACTATGTAGAGCGTTGGCTCTGAATAATTTGGCAAGTTAACTAGTAGTACTATTGTAGGAGTACACGTGAAGCTCACTGGCACCTTTGTGCTCAACAATGTATTCTTTGCATTAATAGCTGTACCCCATCATTTATTAATAATTTTTAATAATCATAAATAACACCTAAATCAAATTATGAAAAAACTAGTGGTAGACACATGTTTTTTAAAAATGAAAAAAATTTGGCTTTATCTTTTAAAATTTCGGATAAAATTATAAAAGTCATGAATAACGTTAATTTTTACATTATCAATGAATAATGTCTTGCGTTAAATTTATCGAAGATTAATTTGAATGTTTACTATTAATTTTTAAAAAATTATTACATTTATTCTTTTTAATTTGCCCATATTAAAAGATAATATGTAGATTAGAGAACATAATTAATATATTTGTTGATATTAAAATGATAAAGACTCGCAGGAAAAATTTCAAAAATTAAACTTTATTTACATCAAAAGGTTAATCAAAAGAGGAACTCCTTGTCACATAATATTATTTTTGTTTCTTTTTTATTTATTAATTCACAAGTATTTTTATATATTATTTTAAATGCTTTAAAAATTCTAATTATTTATTTATATTTATATTTTATTTTATTTTAAATATTTTCCACATGTATTATCTAAATGAATGAAAAATAATTAAATAATTTTAATATCAACAAATATAATAATTAGGGAACCAAGATTCAATAGATACAAAAAAAAAAAAAAAAAGATACTCAAATAACCATTTTTTTTTGTGAATACTCGAAAATAACCAAGTGATGTAGCGAAAAATAACTTCATGCGCAGTACTTGTATAAGCTCCATCGGCTATAAACAATTGAAACCTGTGCCAACAACCTTCCCTACATTTCAAAGTATGGTCAAAGTAAGCGTCTCTGAATCAAAAACGGTATCAACATTCAGAGGCATATACTCCATAAATGCAGTGAATTTTTTTGAAAAAAAAAAATCAACTAATCTATATTGAAATGAAAATTGATAATAAGATAAAGAAAGCATCACATGGCAATGACTGATATACCATTTTCTCTAAAACAGTACTGCAGATAATAAAACCAACACACTTAACACAATAAAATCTATCTACTCAAGTAATCAACCCAAATCAACATGATTAATTTTTTTGAAGAAAAATCTGTCTCTGAACGTCAAGTTAAATCTTATAACAATAATCATACTACAAACTACTATAAATCAAAACCCAAGAGAAAAGAAGATATGAGACAATCATCCAAAACACAAATCTTGCTTAGATGTAAACATAAACAATGAACATAAAAGAGCCACAATACATGAAGTAATTTCAAAAGGATAAAAATCATTAACCAGAAGGGTAAAAAATAAAATAACAGAAATGAACTACATGAGGGAGTTTAAAAGTGGGGAAATGACTAATAAAAAATAGATTAAAAAAATCCAAACATACTGTCATACTTGAAATCAGATCAATCTGTACCAGAGTAAGATTAGTAGATAACCCTCTAGCTTCAAACTTGTAACTATTCAACAAAGCTTCCTTTTCAGCTTCTTCATTGAAACCATTAATTAATGAATCACACAAATAGCCAAAATAAAAAATAAGACTCAATTCTCAAGTTCCTTAATGAGAAATTTGATGGCAGAAAAATGAAATCTTAAAAGTGTAAAATTTTTACTAAGTGAAAAGAACTGAAGCCAGACTCCAGAGAAAGCAAGGGCATGACTCACCATAGTTTTCATAGCCAAAGTAGTGCATGGTGCAGTGGTTGCCAGCAAAGGATGTCGGCATTGTGGCAGTTGGCAGCGAGGGAGGACGGCGTAGGTTCTATGCTTAGAAAAAGTGAGAGAACAGAGGAGGAAGGAGGAAAAATGGAGAAGGAAGAAGATTCCAGATTCAGGTTATATTTCACTGTAGGATAGAGTGAGAGAATAGAAGAGGAAGAAGGAAGAAGGAAGATGGTTTCAGATGTAGGTTAGACTGAGGGAATGAATTATTTAGTGGCAATGAGAAGATTGAGATAATTTCAGGAGGATGAAGAGCAAACTTTTAAGTTGTAAAACTTTTGCAACACAAAAGAGGATAGTTAGAGAATTAAGAATGAATAGTAGAGTGTGAACATCCCACTCTCCACATAAGGGATTCTCATTTATATTACAGAGGTAGATACAGCATCATGGTCAAGCCCTCCTCCTCTTCTCTGCCGGAAGAAGTTGTTCCGAATCTTGTTCATTTTCATTATTAGAGCCTCCAACTCCAACTCCAATTGCTCTAGGCTGTGACTCATTATCAGAGATTTGATTAATGGATTCTGATTCAAAAATCTTCATGCTACTACTACCAAACAGCTTGAACCCTGATTCTGAGGAATACGCTGGGAAGACCCCACACTCTTTTATGCTCTCTTGATGGTGTTCGTGTCTAACCCCATCATCGTACTCAAATTCAAATTTAAATGGTATGTCGCAGAAAAGATCCGGCATTTTAACATATGAAAATAACACGTGATCTGAAATTGAATTTTGGTACGATATCAAGTTTTTGTCCATGCCAACCAGTTTGCCATCTTGATAGATAGAACATGAAACTTGTCCTTGTAATGATCCCTTAGAAAGAAGGATGCAATAAATGAAACCAGACAAGTCAGATAGTGGGAGATAAGGAATAGTCATTGAGCTCTCTGCTGTACAAAACCCACACTCGTCAGTGACATGGTCTACCGGGAAGATGAAATACCCAAAGTCAAAATAGTTAGGATTATTAAGATTTTGTTCATGTACGTAGGGTATGTGACTCTGTAACATGTGTTGTAACACTATCCATTGAGTGAAGTCTGTCTCCAGAGAAGTACAGTTGAAGGCCCTCATGAATCTCACCAATGGTGGAAGCTCTGGCAGAGACGCGAGTTTCCTGCAATCATCTAAGTGAAGCTCTCTCAGGGATGGTGGAAGCTCCGGCAGAGACACGAGTTTCCTGCATCGATCTAAGTAAAGCCCTCTCAACAATGAAAGGTTTTTGATGTTTGCAGGCAAGCTCTCAACATTAGTTTCCCTTAGATCTAAAAGTTCTAAAGACGATAAGTGACCAATGTTGTCAAAAAGTGCTTCTAAGGATGACAGTTTTGATGCATTGTAATGGTCCGGTGCTGTAATGGATCCCATTCCCAAATCATCTGATAACGCGTCAAGATTGTTACAACCTCTTAGAGAAAGAATAGTAAGTTTCCTATTACGCCAAATTGATGATGGCAATGCACATATAGATGTCTCAGACAAGCGCAAGCGTATCATTTCCTCTGATGTCACTGAGAGTTCCTTGAGAGATGAACAACCATCGAGGTACAGTTCACGGAGAGATTTTGAATAAATATTAAGGCTTTCAATCTCTCTGCAAACTTGTAAATCCAAAAATGTAAGCTTCGGGAGAGATAAAATGGATGGATGGAGCTGACCCAAGCTTTCACAATAACGAAGAAAAACTCTTTCAAGTTTTTCAGCCTTAGATAAGTCTGGGATCTCAACCAGGTCTCGGGAGCCAAGAAGGTTAATTTGCTTTAAATTCACAAGGTTCTGTAACAAGAGGGATACGTAACATTAATCAGAAATCATTAAATTCTTAATCATGAACGATAACTAAAAGAGAAACCTAGGCACACGTAGAAGCACATCATCCTAGATGTAGCTCTTGTGAATGACCTTCATTTAAGGCAACACAAGAGTATTTCTACTTAGGACTCTCTCCCTTACCTTTACAAATTGAAAGAAAATGTAGTATTTATAGCAACATTTCATACCTGAACCCCGTCCCAAAGCTTTTTAACCTTGCTATGAGGCATGCGAAGCTCTACAAGCTGTTCAGCACAAAAGTTAGACGGCAAAGACTCAAGATAGAATCCATCCCAACGAAGGTACCTTAATTTATAAGATAATGACTCGAGACCGTTTGCAAAGTACACATTAAATCTGTTAGTCTGGCATGAATCATGGATTATAAGAAATCTCAAGTTACTCATCTCTGCGAAGGAATTAGAGCTCAAATTCAGATCCTCAGTGAATTTACCCAAATCTAAATCTATGCCTTCAACAACATCAGTTCCCTGACAAATGAAAATATGAAATTTAGAATAATAATTAGCATGGATATCATTCTTAGAAGACATATGTATTATCAAAAAGAAATAATTGAATCAACCACTAACCCTTTTATATTTCAATACTTCTTGCACTTCCTCAGGTTTCCACAATCGACTTCGTTTTCCAGGGTTTTTGATGGATTGTTGACGAACAATTTCCCAACCCATTTGCTGTATCAAGTCATGCATTTCTATCTGATTGAATTTGGAAATTGTTATGAGAGCTTTATCCAAAAGGACTTCTATCCCAGATTCTGCAAAGAATTCACAACCTTCTAGAAGACTTGTTACCCATTCTTTTCCCTTTCTGTTGAAGAAGCATGCAATGTCTAAGAAGATGTCTTGTTGAGAATCATCTAAGCCATCATAACTTAGTTTTAATACATTATGAATTTCCATATTTGGGATCTTTTGGAGTTTTTTCAATTCACTTTCCCATGCTTCTTTACTTCTTCGACGAAAACTTGCACCCAGAACTTTTAAAGCCAAAGGAATACCTTTGCAATATGAAATTGCACATCTTGATAGATCTTCATATCCATTTCTAGGTTGCTTTTCTTCAAAAGCGGTCAAACAAAAAAGCTGAAGAGAGTGATCAAAACTCAATTCCTTGACTTCATATACTTCATCAACTGATCTAAATATTTGCTTATTTCTAGTTGTAACAATGACTCTACTTCCTTGTCCCAACAAATCATAATCTTTAATTAGATATTCTAATTGTTCTGAGGTAGCCACATCATCCAACACAATGAAAACTTTTTTACATCCAAGCCTACGCATGACAAATTGGGGTACTAAAAAGGGTGCATCAAAACAATGATTTTCATTGTCTAACAACTCAGAAAAAAGTTTCTGACGTAAAGCTTCTAGTCCACGCCTGTTTGAATTTTCCCTTACATTTACAAGGAAGCAACCAGCCTCAAACTCATGAGACAGTTTGGCATAGAAAGCAGTAGCAAGGGTAGTCTTTCCTATGCCACCCATGCCCCATATTCCGAGGGTTATAACTTCACTTGAACCAATTTTTAGTAATGATTTAATTTTTTCATAATTGTCCTGAATCCCAACCAGTCCTTTAAGTTGGTTTGCATATCTAGGAGTCAGTTTTCGTAAAACATCTCCAACAATGTCCTTAAGGAGTTCAGATTCAGTCCTAGAATATGAAAAGGGAAACAAAGAAATAAATGATCGATGTGTTATACATTACTATACAAATGATTATACATAATCTAGGCTCGATATGGAATTGTAGTAGAGAAAAAAGAAAAAGATATATTTGGGGAATGAAAATCCAATGACTTAGATAAGATAATCAATGCCTTTTTTTTTTTTCTCAACACAACGAACTTCTTAAGAAAACTACCATGAAAGTTTTTACACTACAAAATATGCTTACATGCACATAATAGGATTACAAGTTAGCAAGTACACATAGAAGACAATTAAAGGAAAGGATACAAGTTTCAAAATTTATAATAGAAGTCAAGGTGTAATGTAGATATCAATGCTTTTTTTTTAAGAAAAAATAAATTTGAAATCATTTTCAAAAGTAAACTTCGTAGCAGATGAGTAAACTGCAATAAATTATCATTGCTATCTGTACATATTACTTCAATGTGTATTATATACTATCAGAGTATTGTTGTTCACATAATGAAAATCTAGTGAGACATAGGACTGGGAAGAGTTTTTCTAAGCCACGTAAAGGAATTTTTTGTTAGTTTATTATCTCTTATGCATTTCTTATTTTTTCAAGTATTCAACTAAAAGTAAAAAGAATTATGTTTTTAACTCTTACACAATTAGACACAATCGTGGACAAAGAAACTAATCTGCAAAGTAGCAGTTGCATCATGCAAGCATACTCTAATAGAGACAACTATATCTGTCACTATTTACTTTTACATATAATTTGATATCATCTAATTTGTGTCATAATTTTATCATCCTTATATTTCTGCTGGGTTTAGAATCAAAATTGGCCAACTCAATTTGAAATAATACGATATATTTCTTTTTTTTTTCTTTTAGAAAATTTAGTCACTCTCAATTCATTTTATTTACCTATCTCGAGAGTCCCATCCAGCTAAATTGGCTACTTCAGTGAGTGCAGCTTTCCATTTGTTGCACCTGGGTTCTCCCTCATGTTTTGCAAAGGCTTGCTCATAGCTCCCAGTCTGCTTCCTCACATGCGATGGATCAATGTTGAAGAACACTGGGATCACAATCTGTCCTTGGTTTTTCTTACATTCCAGAATCTTGCTGAGTTCTTCCAAGCACCACTTTGAGGAAGCATAGTTCTCTGAGAGGATGACAATAGATACATGAGAATCTTCGATGGCTTTGATGAGTGCCAATGAGATTTCATCTCCCTTTTCAAGCCGGTAGTCTATATAGGTTTCAACTTTCTTTTGCATCAGAGCTTCATGAAGATGGCTCGTGAAGTTCTTGCGGGTGTCCTCCCCTCGAAAACTTAGAAAAACATCATATTTTTTAGAAGACACCATAGAAGAAGAGTTAGAGGAAGAAGCAAAAGCACTGATCATTTGCTGCTCAGCCATTACGAATTCCTAGTGCTGCACCTGCAATGGTTATAACACTATACTCAAAGAAATAAATAAAAAAAGAATTATGTTTCAATGTGTTATTGACACTTGTCCATAATATTATTACTTAAAATATATAAATCAGTTGAATATCAAATCAAACAATTCAAACTTCAAAGTGCTCAATCGTGAAGGAACAAATAGACAAATGTTTGCCAAATTGCTAGTGTGATTTCGAGGTGTTTTGTGATCCTTATAGATTTTTTTTTTTTTGCCTTGATTAGATATATAAAAAAGCCTGATAGTATGAATAATGAATCTAAACTTCAGATTAAACCATAGCAGCGCAGATTTAAACCTAAAGACCTAAACTTCAGATTCAGATTAATATTTCTTTTATATTTTTTCAAACAATTGACTGTCTGACATCTACCACCACTGATTGAAAATTATGCAGTATTTTCAAGACACTGAAGCTTTTCAATGGACAGATAGTTTAGAAATTTAATTAACAGAGAATTTAATATGACATGGAAAGTTGAAGTCCAACATGCATGTGTGCTTGGTTTCCATCAAACAAAACAAGGTTGAAGTTAGTCTAACATGCAAGGTTGTTCAACTTCTATTGTTAAATAGTAGGTGTTGCTAGAATATCAACTTACCCTTAAACAACCTAGACCCTGAGAAAAGCATTGAAGTGAATGAAGATTTTCTTTAAGAACTTAGATTAAAAGTTTATGCTGTCCAAATATTTTTTTTATTTGTTTTTAAAAATTAAAAAAAAATTAGACAACTCATGTTTTGAAGTCCATAACATGTATTTTCGCAGTCACCTTTCACATTCTTAACCTATTCTCTTTCAGCTAAAACAAGGGAAAACAATAAGAGATCAAATTAGCCATATCATTTCATCTTCTAAAATGGGGAAAAAGAGGTTACCACAAACCCAATCCAACTTCTAGCAACAGAGACAAATCCACAGAATCTTTACTTCTTCAGCACAAGAGCTTCTCGGGTGCAACAGAGAATAACTAGACAACAATTGTATATTGCATAGAAATATATGAGATCAAAAGGTTTAAAGTATAAACTCTTTGTCAAGTATGAAAGAAGAATTAGACAAGAGATGTAAATATACTGTCAATGTCATGTATGTTTCTGAGCATTTTTTTTGCTTTTTTATGCAAAGTGTTCATGTGCTTTCTTAGCATGTTCCTAGTAGGGTCCCACATTCTTTGACTTACACGTTCCATGTCTCTTGACTTTTTGACTATGCAAAGTCCTGAGTAATATTAGAATCCGAAGATGATTCCATTGTTGAAGATTGTCTTACACGCACAAGGCCTTGGAACACACACTGTCAATGTGTCATTAACCAAATGAAAAAGGAAAATAATTCACAGACATCTAACATCTAGAAAAAGAAAGAGGAGTATAGATATGATATGTAATTAATATGATGTGATAGGAAGAGAAGAATAGAGAAAAATAGAATGTATATTATGGAGTGTTTGATATATATGAGTCATCATTGAATAACAAAAAGAAAGGGGGAAACCAATCTGATCCTGCAACAAAACCCATTATAATAACCAAACAGACACAAGAATAAAAGCAAATAAAAGAGGACATTAAAAAAAAAAAAATCATTGTCATCGAGTTTCCAAAAGCAAAGTTAAAGAGCAATAATGTCACAGCCAAATAAAAATAGAACAAAGTAAAAAAGATTGAATGATTGATACATGACTTCTTGCAATGCTGGCGTCGAAAGTACTGGAAAAGAAAAAGGGAAAGTTGCATTAGGATAGTGGCGTGGTGCCTTTGAGAGGGATCCAATGGTGAATACATTCGTAGCTCCTGATAATAGTTACGATTACTAAGTTAATTTATTAGGTTAAAATACACTTTTAGTTTTACATTATATTCAGTTTTTTGTTTTTAAAGTGAGTTAAAATGGACACGATTTTGAACCTATTGTGTGACTCATTCGAGGACAACCACAAAATTGAAAAATTTAATATTAAATTATTTTCTAGTTGCACCTGAGACTATTTTTTACACGATTTTCATCATGTTTGGCCATTTTTTATTCGAACATTAATTGGATTTTATAGTTTTCATATAAGTGAATCTAATGGAACAAATTTCACATTTCAAATTAGCCAAAAAAAAGGGTTCAAAATCATGTCCTAAAATCGAAAATGGTTATTGTTTTAGAATCATCATTTTAACTCACTTTAAAAACATAAATGACTAGATTGAACTTTTTAAAACATAAAAGATCACACTTAATATAATCTAAAACATAAAGGACTAAAAGTATATTTTAGCCACTTTATTATTAGAAATAAGGATAGCTGATGCCATTAAAATAAGTAGAAGCAACAGAGTAATTAAGAACATGTATATATGAAGCATAAATATCTCTCAATTAGCTGAAATGGTGTTTTATATAAAGGCAAAAGTTTTGTCAAAAAAAAAAAAAAAGATAAAGGAATAAGTGCTACTAAAAAATGGACACATTTTCTTATTTCTTTTTGTGCATAAAAACACCGATGATACTGGATTTGGAGATACCAATCTATTTTTTTTAATTTTAGATTCATTAAAAGAGATTTAATTTTGTTAAATACCTTTTTCTTTTAAATCATATGATAACTTATTAGTACTCTTCTTTATTATAGGGAACCACATAAACTTATTTGGAATAGGAGAATAGGAAAAGTAAAAAGCAAAAATATTTCAAGGATAAAATCAGAGATTTTTTACACAAAAATTCACTGTCATTTTGTTATTTACCTAATTAACTCCCCTTCCAAATCCAAATTATTTACACAACTGACCCCATTACTATTCATAGTGTGAATTCGGTTTGGGGACCCAAATTAACACAGTATTTTTATTTTCTTGAAAAAAATTATTGTGAATTCGGGTCCTCCTAACTCAAATTCACAACGTGTTTTTTTTATTTACTTTTTAAATTAATATTAATTTTTATTTTATTTAATTTTTAATATATTTAAAAATATATTTTTGCTTATTAATTATACTATATTTGTTTTGGAGATGTATAATTAATAATATTTGTTATTTTAATTGTTAAATTTGAGATAATCTAGTAATTTAAATAAAATAAAGTCAACATTAGTTTTTTTAATTTATTATTCAAATGAAGTAGATTTCTTATTTCTGTTCGAATGTTTTAGTTTCTTCAATCAATATTAAATATGATAAAATATTTTTAAATCAAATGATTTATAATTTCAGGTAATTTTCTTAATTATATATATTTATTAATTATATTATTTATAATATTTTTACTTCCTTTTTTTAAAAAAAAAATATGTTATGATTATCTTAATTAATTCAAATTAGAGTATATACTAGTTTTAATCACTTTAATTATTATAATAATTTTAATGGACAAGAACTTTAATTTTGGGTGAATCTAATGGAAAAATCAATTGATAATTGTTTAGAATGCTATATATAAGAAAAAGTCAACAAAAAAAAATTTGATTTTGTTTTCATTTAAATAAATGAACTTTGCAATTCTAGTTTGAATTAATCATCGATTTTAAATTAATTGACCATTTCAAATTTGACAGATCAAAATGTTGTTAAATTACTTCGAATTGACAACATATGTAATAAATAAAGGGTAAAATATGTTTTTAGTCCCTGTACTTTCAGAAAAACTTGGTTTTAGTCCCTGTACTTTCGAATAAACCATTTTAGTCCCTGTACTTTCGAATAAACCATTTTAGTCCCTGTACTTTCAGAAAAACTTGGTTTTAGTCCCTCTCCTCTAATGGCGTTAATACTGTTAACGAAAATACAGTTTCTGGTGGCTATAAACTATCACAAAATACACATTCCTCATGTATTTATACTCAACATTGGCGGCTAAAAATCGCCGCCACAAATTATTAAAAAAAAAGACTCAAATTCAACGAGAAACCCGTCTCTTCCATTATCGACGACACATTATGTGCCTACTTTTTTCATAATCTATGGCGGTTTTTAGCCACCAATGATGTTGAGTTTAAATATATGAGAAATGTGTATTTTGTGGCAGTTTATAGCCATCAGAAACTGTATTTTCGTTAGCAGTATTAACACCATTAGAGGAGAGGGACTAAAATCAAGTTTTTCTGAAAGTAAAGGGACTAAAATGGTTGATTCGAAAATATAGGACTAAAATCAAGTTTTTCTGAAAGTATAGAGACAAAAACATATTTTACCCATAAATAAATGAGCAAATTACAATAATACTTTCTCAGTTTTATCTGTATCACATATGCACCCATCCTTTTTTAGACATTACTTTGACACCCCTTTTTGCGATGGTGTTAAGTAAATGTTTATGTTAAAAGTTCAATTACCAAATTGTCCTTTACTACTTTCCTGAAATCCAAAAGTGCCCTTAAGTTAAGTGGGGTTCGATTGTGACTTAAAAAAAAAGGGGCATTAATCATAGTGCCGATTAGGAAGAACGGAAGGCAAGTTTCTTTACGTTGTTTGTAGAAATCAAACTCCGAAATCTGAATCCACAAACCCCTGTTGTGACCACGTAATTTCTGTTTATTTCACTCACTTCCATTCATTTTCACTTCACTTTTGATTTTAATCATTTATGTTCTCTTTCTCTTATTTCTTATACGCAGTGGAAGAAGAAATAATCGAAGGTGCAAGAATCACAGAATGCTCCGCGACAAGCCGTCAAGGTTCTTGAACTCAAAATTAACAAAATACAGTCCCACAATATTTAGTTGTTTATTTTTTGTTAAGTTTTGTGGTATTAAACATGAATATTTGGTTGTGTTCACAATATGTGTTAACGGATTGGCAAGCGTACCAAATCGCACAAGTAGTAAAATGGATAAGTCCAAGTATCGTTTTCCCAAGGGACTCACGTAATATAGGCAATGTTTACACAGATATTAGCTAAGCCAAACAGATTTCACAAGAAAGCAGTAAAAACACAAACTTTAGTTGGTTTTGTGGAACTTTAAAGCAGATCTAATGCATAACAGAAAATAAAATGATATTTTTATGGTTTTATAACAGAACACAGCAGTAAACAAAGGTTAAAAACATATATATAACAATGTTGCAGGGGTTAGATCTCACCAAACTCTACTATCTTCTTGCATTAATGCATAATACATATTCCATTTGCATTTAGATGTTAAAATCAGCCAATAAAAACGTTCTCAGCCCTAATCCCTTAGGTGCAGAGAGTCTTAGTTCCTCCCCTAAGCCTTGATCCCTCAACAACTTAACGAAGAAACTAGCTTTAAGCCTAGTGACACAAGATAACTCATGAGCTAAGCTCCATTCCTAGACACAAAGTTCATGAGGTATATTGCTCCAGATCTAGACAATAAAAGTGTTTCCCAACAATAATCATGTCCAAAAATCATGCTATGGGTGGCCATTCCACAACAAGCTTTAAGTAAAGAAGCAAAATACTAACATTAAACACAAATCTGCAGAATATATATGTAAAAATATCAAAAGATACAAGAGAGTTTGAGTATGGTTATATCTAACCCCTTACAACTGAAGAACTCAGTCACTCATGGATATGAGCAACTGCAAAATATACATGGAAGGGAAGGAGATGAAGAAGAACACCAAGAACAAAGGAGAGAGCTTTTCTCTCCAATAGAACACTACAAAACGAAATTACAGAACAGAATGGGAGTGAGTCCTCAGACTACTGTTATACATGAAGGTCAGCCCTTTATATACATGTGCAGAATTTCTTCAAGTGACAAATCGCTCAGCCAAGAAATCTGGCTTGGCTGATTGGCAAATTCTGTTACTGCATCAGAATGCTACTGCAGATGACCCTTCAATGCTTCTAAAACATCATAATGCAGCTGCAAAATGTGTTCTACATCTTCAATCTCCTCTTTCTACAAAAGTGGGGTAAATAACTAAGATATAACCATAAAACTAGAAAATTAAACTAATATTAACTAAATTATGAAATTAAAGCAAATTGAGTAAAACAACACTCCAAATAAGAGAAAAAGACAGATAGTTGCCTTAAAAATCACTTAAAAAGTAAGTAATTATAGCAACTAACAGTATGCATATGCAATTGGTTTAGTTGAGTGAATAATGAATATGCTAGTAATGTAATGTGATGTTATTCTCTGCAGCATGTGGGGCCAAAGTGGAAATCGGTTGTTGAAAAGGAAAAGGAAATCTGTGGATTGAAGAGGCATATATAGGCGAAGAAGAGAAGGGCTTATTTTGAGAGCAAGAAAGCTGTTGAAGCTTGCAAGTCAGTCAGAGAAGAGAAAAATAAGGTTGTTGTTGAAACCAGCAACAATGGGGTTTCAGTCACAACTTAAAACCATCAACAATGGTTTAACAAAGGAAACAGGGGGCGTTTTGGGGATAAACAAATTTGAAAAATCACATGCCAATCACATGGTGACTTAAACTAACGGAGCTAATGGCGTTTGGGGAGAGGGGTTCCACTGTAACAAGAAGGGAAAAGTTATGAGGTTTTTTGTAGGTTTAAAAAAAAGAAAGAAGGAGGGAGTGCATGTGTAATAAGTAAAACTGAGAGAGTGTCATTGTAATTTACTCTAAATAAATAATTAACTTGAAAATAGAGAAATGCTAAAGCCTTGGACTTACTTCCTCTGAAAAATCAGCCGACCTAGTTAAAATGCGATACTTGTCAATTTTTTTAATTAATTTAATTTACTATTTAAAAATATTATTTCTTTCCAAATTTACCCTTTGTACATACGAAATCACACCCTTCTGCATCCACGCTCTGACGAGCACAGTGAAGAGAGAATCATTGACGGTAAAGAACTGAGCCGCATGATGCCGCCGCCGATGATGGCAACGAAAGGGTCGTTGGAGAGAGGAGCGGTGAAGGTGACTTGCTCTTGACTGAAGGATTTCTTCTGAATGGATCTTCTAGAAGTTCTGTACATGATCTTCTTCACTTTCAAGACTCAACCCAAACCCCACATGTTTGATCCCTTCATCTTTCTCCCATAATCACCTTCAGGGCCTTCATTTCATTATTGTTAAGTTATCACAATTAATTGTTGATAACTTCATAAAAGTGAAATTACACATAATTTCTTAAGAAATTATATGTAGTGAAGTGAAATTATAAGGGTTGAAATTACTTACCTGCATTGTTTGCTTTAGTTTTGATTATGTCGAGCATGATTAGTGCTAGCCCTGTGACATCTGCATTGGTGCTACCAGGGTCAGATGAGAGGTATTGGCATCGTGTTGCTGGATGACTCTGGAGTTACTTACTGGCATTGAAATCGTAGCTAAAACAATAGTGTCAAAGATAAAAGCTAATGATTTTGAGAAGCCATGGTAGATGTCAAAAACATCGGATTATCATAAAGGTTGGTGCAGAAGCCCCAGAGGTAAAAATTGGTTGAGTGTTGAACCTAGTGCATATATGTGGGATTAAAAAGAGAATGGTGGATTGAAAGGGGTAGCTGCAGTGCACCGATGCATCAAGTTCACTGTTGTTAGCTATTGTAATAATGTTGGTAAAATCTCGTAGTTGTTGAGATTTTTGGCAAATTTCAATTGTAAATTTCAAATTGGTTGTAAGCTAATTCTCATTTATGCAATATTGCTTTCTGTTTTCAATTCTATGGCTCAATTTTTATCTTTGCAAGTTCCAGAATTTTGTTCTTTTTCCAAATCTGATATTTAACAGTGTGAACTGAGATGTGTAAATTGTTAGAACAAATAAGCACATGGTTCTAGCCTTGTTACTGTCTTGTACTCATGTTCTAAACTACAGATACAAAACTTACTAAAATTACTTCATGTATTTTTATAGCTAAAATTACTTCATATATAATCTATTTTTTTTTAAATGGAAAATAGATAATATTATTAGTTAGTAATTCAAAGCACAGGTCGTGCATTGAGTTTCAATGGAGTATCTAGTTCAAAGCACAAGGGCATATATATAGTTAAAGTAAGGCTTAGCATTTACGTGTGGGGATGTGATTGTTGTCTTAGCATATATCAATTGTTTTACTGTATATGTTGGGAATAAAGGCTAGCAGGTTACGTGTTTTTGGTGGTTTATAATTTATATTAGATTGGATATTGAGGAAGAGTTAATTATTATGTTGGGGGATGACACTAACTTCTTGTGTCCTTGTAAATTAGCCTCTTGCACACCTTGTGTTTGAGCATTTATTTTCAGCATTCTTAATGAATACTTTTGCCTATAAAAAAAAAAAAAAAGCACAAGTCACTGGTTGAATCTATTTCCCCACCAGAATACAGAAGAATGAGTAGCAGCACCTAAATAATGCAGGTATTAAAAGGAAAACAACATATTATAAATATTCTTAAAGCTTTGACATTTCTTCTCATCCAACTACCACCTAATAAGCTCGTCCAAAACATGGTAGCCACAACAAGATGAAATACGTGCCTTGATTTCATCAAATGTACATATAGTCCTTCTCTAAAGGCAACTATTCTTGTAACAAGTGTGCTTAATTATAATCAACCAAAGCTCAGAGCCTTATACTAAAGGAAATGATTTATCCTAGTTACTAAAGGAAATGATTTATCCTAGTATGTATCTTATACAATCTCTCTGCATAAAAAAAAAAAATCAAAGAATGATTTGCTGTTGTCTATAATTTTCAATCTATCATATTCCCTAAAAGAAACCCTCAATTGTAACAAAGGAAATAAAATTCAGTTGCAGCAGCCACAAAGGAGAAACACACAAGCTAAGGGACCCTTTCATTCACTGTTTATTCTTCACATCAGGCAAGTTCTCGCACATCAACTTTTTTGTGTAAATCCAAAGCAACAGATCCAGAATCTTAACCCCTTACTAACCATCAATTTGCTGTTGTGTACACTCCAGAATCCAAAATCCAATCCTGTCCATTTTAACGGAGACCACGTCCATGACCCAACATATAGACCGGAACAACGGAACAACCAGTTTCGTGTGAGAATCTTAAAACTAACAGTGGCACAAAACATCCACTCCAGTTTGCAACAGCAGTACAAAACAACTCCAGTGTGAGAATCTGAAAAACGATGTTGTATACGCTGATGGAAAAGGAAAAAGAAAAGGGCAACAGGCACATGTTCAGGGTTAAGGTTTTGAAACTCCAAAAGTGGGGTTCATTGTGCAGAGTCGTAACGGTGGGCAGGGACGGATTCAGGAAACCATCAAAGGGGGAGGGGTTAATTTTTTTTTTGTACTTTAATTATTTAAATATCTACCTTCTAACAAATAAATATTTAATAAATAATGACTTTTATAAAATTATTTATTAATTTTACAACTAAAACTAAAATTAATTTTTATTTCAAATGATATAAGAAGAAAACACATGTGTATTTGTAACTCGTACTATTTTTTTTCAAGTTTTGAAAGACTTTTTGTTTCACAAGCACACTAACAATCAAACATAACTCACAACAATAATCTCACAATAAAAAAGAAGAACAAACTAATCAAATATAATAATAACTAAAAATCATCAAATTTTATAACAATTATATATAATATATATAAATATGTTTATAATATAATGTTAATAATAATTAATGTTAATCTGCGTGCCCCCTTGCAGATTGACCGTGGGGCTCATTGTGGTAAGTGCCTTTGGCGCGTGCGTGCGAAACAAATTGAAGGGGCGTAGTCATTGCTCATCGGTGCAGAGAGGGGTAACTTTGGAAATAAACAAAATATTTTAAATGTTGCCAAGTGTCAGATTCCAATTTGAGTAGGAGGATTTTTCAGAATAAGTTAATCGGAGGCTCAAGCATTTCTCTTGAAAATTAAGGAACAATTCAATGTAAAGAAAAATTAAATGGACAATCCATATTGAAGGGGAGGGAAAATCTGGTGTGAAGTGACCTAGAATAACAAGATTCATCCTATGATCATTAATAGTGGTGCACCGTGTGCACCCTAGCCACCGTCTTAATATATATATAACTAATAATGAAATACAATTTCGAATTAAGAGAAAAGAAATACTTAATAGTATGAATTTAAACAAATAGCTATGTCAGTAATGCATCGCATGATTTCAGTCCAACACAAAATGTTTTTCAATTTTTAACTTAACATTATTCAACAAAAACATCGTCACAATTCTTTTCTGTTTTTTTTTTTTTGGTGCAGAAACAGTTTGTACTAAATAGCAAAGTTGTTAAGACAATATGATACAATCATAATTATAATTTTATAAAAATATGATAGGATTTTGGTTACTAAAACATTTAACCTTTATTATTTGGTTTAAAATAAAACTATAGTTTTATATATGATTTATATAAAAAGAATAAAGTAATTAGGTCAGTGTATTTAGTTACATTAATTAATTAAAAATAAAATAATGAAAATACATATCTTATTGAAGGAAAAAAAAAATGAGTGATGCGAGAAGAGAATAGAAAAAAATTAAGAAATACGAAATAAGAGAAGTGAGATTCATGAAATAATGAGTGATATGACCGAGAGAGAGAGAAAAATAATTTTATAGAATGTGTCGTATAAATAATATTACTTTTGTCACATTCAATTTTTAATAAAAATAAAAATAAATAAATTATATCCGCATTGAGCATGCAAGTGGGAGAAAAAATAATAATTTTTTTTTGTCCTGAGTCAAAGACCACACTAGTGTCCCCCAACCCACTGGGTCAGAGACTAATCCCACACCGCGAGCGGGACTAGTATATGACCTAGTGGGTTGGGGGACACTGATTCAGAACAAAAAAAAAAAAACAAAAGTGGGAGCTTGTGAAACATATACATGTTTTGACGAAGGAAATGAGGAAATAAGTTTTAATGGGATTACATAGAGTTTACTTGTCGTCACACTTGATTGGTCTGCTAGCAAGGTTTGTGGGTTTGATGTGTATGGTGTGGCAGTGAACAGGAGGCAGCACAAGGATGAGTATTGGCATGATATCAACAACTTCTTATAACTATACAATTCCATTTTGGTTCTCTTTTTTCTTCTCATAAATCAACAAAAATAGTGACACAGTCCAAATAAAATTACTGCATTTTGTACTAAGCCTGCTGATTTGTTCCCTTGTTTCTGTGTTATTAAAATTCTGAGGTAGCAACTAACATTCCACGTTTCAGAAATCAGAATTTATATATTATAAATAGATAGACAGATATGCTCATTTTTTAGTACCATTTATGCCCTTATATTAAACATTGCTGGTTGTACTTGAGGTAAATTTATGCTTCAGATATACGTGTTCTTACTCTTGTTGCTCTTATTCTAATGCCTGCAGCTATCGTTATTTGTAATCATAGAATTAATTAACTAGGCATCTACCATCAAGAGCTACAAATGTATATGTATCACAAAGATACAGTTGAAAAAAGAAGAATTTTATTGATTTATTTCACTTTCTTTACATTCTCTAATCATACTTTTATAAGGGAGCACCTAATCCCTAAAATAAGAAAACTATGACTTAAAGATAAAGAAGAAAAAGATAAATTAAAACAAAAGATAAATAATAACAAATGATAAAAGATCAAATATCATAACAAATATGATAAAAGATCTGATATCATAACAGATAAAATATCTGTTATTTACAACACTCCCCCTCAAGTTGGTAAATGAATATCAATCATTCTCAACTTGCCTATAAGCTCCTGGAATTTACTAGTAGGAAGCCCCTTAGTAAAGACATCAGCCACTTGAAGACATGTAGGAACATGAGTTGTAACAATAAGACCACTATCTAGCTTTTCTTTGATAAAGTGCCTGTCGACCTCAATGTGTTTGGTCCTATCATGTTGAACTGGATTGTGAGCAATGCTAATGGCTGACTCGTTGTCACAAAATAACTTCATGGGAATCTCAAACTTAATCTTGAGATCATCAAGAATGATCTTTATCCACAGTCCTTCACATATACCTTGAGCCATAGATCGAAACTCAGCTTCTGCACTAGATCGGGCTACTACTTTCTGCTTCTTGCTTTTCCAAGTCACCAAATTTCCCCCCAAAAACATGCAGTACCCGGAAGTGGATTTTCTATCCGTGACTGACCCTGCATAATCTGCATCAGTATAAATCTCCATAGATAAGGAACCTTCTCTTTTGAATAATAGGCCTTTCCCTGGACTTGCCTTCAAGTATTGGAGAATCCTACCAACTGCCTGCATATGTCTCTCTCGGGGGTCATTCATAAACTGGCTGACAACACTGACCGCATAGGCAATGTCTGGTTTGGTGTGAGATAGGTAAATTAACTTTCCTACTAATCTCTGATACTGACCCTTTTCCACAGGTGGACTTTCTTCACTTCCTATCTTGTGATTTTGTTCAATTGGAACCCCTGATGTCCTACATCCCAGCTTCCCTGTTTCCTTGAGCAAGTCAAGGACATACTTCCTTTGAGAGATAAAAATGCCTTTCCTAGAATATGCAACTTCTATTCCAAGGAAATACTTCAGCTTCCCTAACTCTTTCATTTCGAATTGGGTAGCTAGTTTCTCCTTCAGGGTTAGTTTTTCCACCTCATCATCTCCTACAATGATCATATCATCTACGTAGACCAACAATATGGTGAGTTTACCCTTAGGGGAATGCTTTATGAATAGAGTGTGATCACCTTGGCTTTGTTTGTATCCCAAGGAAACCATTGCATGAGTGAATCTCACAAACCATGCTCTAGGGGATTGCTTGAGGCCATATAAGGCCTTCTTTAGTCGGCACACTTTGTTTTCTCCACGGTGAGTTTCAAATCCTGGGGGGATTTCCATGTATACCTCTTCTTCCAAATCTCCATGAAGGAATGCATTTTTAACATCGAACTGCTGCAAGTCCCAGCCAAAATGGGCTGTCAAGGAAAGGATGACTCGTACTGTATTTATTTTTGCTACGGGGGCAAATGTCTCCTTATAGTCTATCCAATACGTCTGGGTGTATCCTTTTGCCACCAATCTTGCTTTGTACCGGTCAACTGTCCCATCAAACTTGTACTTCACTATGAATATCCATCTGCACCCTACAGCCTTCTTGTCTTTGGGTTTGTCAACGATCTCCCAAGTTGAATTCTTTTCTAATGCCTTCATCTCCTCCTTCATGGCTAGAATCCAATGTTCATCTCTCATAGCTTCCTGGACTGACGTAGGCACTTCTGTTGCGTCAATGGCAACAATAAAACTTTGATGCTGGATCGAGAGATGGTTAGTGCAAACATATTGAGAAATAGGATATTGAACACACGACCTTTTCCCTTTTCTCAAGGCAATAGGTATATCATTATTAACACTTACCACCTCAATGTTACTTTCAGGGACACTCACCTCCAGGTTAGACGACTTTTCTTGCTGTGGGACCAGAGTGGGTTTCTTCTTTCTTTTATATATCTTGCCAAAGAACCTATCTTCATCTTCCTTTCTATCTTCATTTTGGGTTTCTTCTTCTTTTATCTCATCTGTGACCTCACCATTGGTTCCTTGGGCATCCTGCAAAGACAAGAAAGGTAATGACTCTAAAGAAGACTCACCCTCGACTTCTAAGTTTTCCTCCCCCTGAGGCCGAGGACTAACAAAAAATGACTCGGTTTCATGAAAGGTGACATCCATAGTGACAAAGACTCGACGGCTTTGAGGATGATAACACTTGTACCCCTTTTTATTTGAGGGATAACCAACAAAGACACATTTGATGGCTCTAGGATCTAACTTACTACGATGAGGACTGTGAGAATGCACAAAGGCAACACAACCAAATACACGACAAGGTAAACTTAACATTAGGGGAGAAGAGGGAACAAGTGATAGTAAGAATTCAATAGGACTAACACCATTTGAAACTCGAGTGGGTAATCTATTAATGAGGTATGTGGCAGTTAGGACAGCTTCTCCCCAGTAGGTATTGGGAACAGACATTTGGAAGAGAAGGGCTCTAGCAACCTCAAGAAGATGACGATTTTTCCTTTCTGCAACCCCATTTTGTTGAGGAGTATTAACACAAGTTAGCTCATGAATAATGCCATTATCAAAAACAAATTTAGAGAACTCATGATTTACATACTTTGTGCCATTATCTGATCTAATTCTTTTGATGGACTTACCAAATTGATTTTGGACAAGACGGAAGAAATTGACAAAAATTTGACAAACCTCTGATTTACTTTTCATAAGGTATGTCCATGTTACTCGGGTACAATCGTCTATAAAGGTCACAAACCATTTCGCACCAGATATAGATTCCACAACTGGTCCCCACACATCAGAATGTATTAAATCAAACAGAGAGGAACTTTTATTATCACTAACAGGAAAAGATGCACGATGGTGCTTTGACAACTGACAAATATCACAATTAAATGACTCAACAGACTCTTTTGTAAACAAGTAAGGGAATAAGGACTTAAGAAGACTAAACGGAGGATGTCCAAGTCGTTTGTGGTGAAGCCATATTTGAGAGGTAGCCCAAGTGTTTGACTTTACTTGTTGGCTTGACGGTAGCTTTTGATTTTGCTCCAAGAAGTACAACCCACCCTGCTCTTTAGCAGTTAAAATCGTCTTCCCCGTGGCAAGGTCCTGCAAGACACAACGAGAATGGAAAAATGTTACTGAGCAATTCAAGTCTCTAATAAGCTTGTGTATAGAAATAAGGCTATTAGCCAATTTTGGGACATGCAAAACATCATGTAGGAAAAGAGAGGGCTCTATTTGAATGCTTCCGGAGCCAACTATGGGCACTTTATCTCCATTGGCAACCGTAATGAGTTGCCTATTAGACGATCTCGAATATGAGGCAAAGAGTGTAGGGAAGGGGGTCATGTGATCTGTTGCTCCAGAATCAAGAATCCAAATTCCCTGAGAAACAGGGCCAAAGGTATTGAATGAACTCTTACCCTTCATGGACAAGGTACATGTGCCAGAAGGCTTACTCATGGACTCAATCAGCATCCTAAGGCGATCAATCTCTTCCTTGCAGGCATTAATATCCGGTTCAGGTTGGGATTGGGTAGTTAGTAGATCTGTTTCCTCGTGATCTGAGGTTGTTTGGTTTACCCACTTATGTGTAGTTCCTTTGTTTCTACCCATGCGTTCAAGGACCTTGTCTCTCCCATGAAGCTTGTAACAGGTCTCCTTGGTATGACCAGACCTTTTACAATATGAGCAGTACTCTCCACGGTTATCTTTAGTTGGTGGCTTTCCTCCAGAAGTTGACCCTCCTTTAGAGGCTGATCCTCCTCCATATGTTGACCCTTTATAGGGTCCCTTCCCTGTTGTCATAGCAGAACCTGTGTTGGAGCTTCCTCCATTAAGCATAACCGATCTCCGAGTCTCTTCACCTCGTACAGTATGAAACACTTCAGATAGAGAGGGGAGTCTCTCCTTCCCTAGGATCTGTACCCGAATAGGGTCATATTCTGGAATCAGACCGTCGAGGAATTTGAAAATTCTTCCTCTCTCCACAACCTTGAAATATTTGGCGGCATCTTCTTTGCACATCTCTAGACTCTGGTATTGGTCCAACTTGATCTATAGTCCGTTCAATATTCCGTGATACTCTGATACAAAAAAGGGTCCCTTGTTTTGTATTGAAGATGATGCTTTCAATATCGAAGCAGGCAGCAATGTCATCCTTTAATGAAAAGCTCTTGCTTAAGTCATCCCACATCTCTTTTGCAGTGGCATAAAACATATAATTCCGGCTTATTTCGGGCACCATGGAATGCCACATCCAGGTCATAATAAGAGAATCTTCGTTGTCCCATGCCTTAAATTTTGAGTCATTATGGGGCGGACCTCCCCCTTCAATATGACTCAACCTCGAACGTCCTTTGAGAATTCTTCGAATGTACTGGGCCCATTGTAGATAATTACGACCATCAAGTCGATATGGACCCGCCACATTTGGTAGATCATTGGGACCCAGTGGGGACAATTTATCCTCAGCCATCTCCTAAAACAGTACCAACGAACAGTGTCGCATAAACAGCACTCATGAACAGTGTCGCGTGAACAGTACTCGTGAACAGTGCAAGCGCGTGAACAATACCGGGCAGCGCGCCGGTAGCGAGCAGCGGATGCAGAGCCCCCAAGATCGGGATGCTCTGATACCAAGTTGAAAAAAGAAGAATTTTATTGATTTATTTCACTTTCTTTACATTCTCTAATCATACTTTTATAAGGGAGCACCTAATCCCTAAAATAAGAAAACTATGGCTTAAAGATAAAGAAGAAAAAAGATAAATTAAAACAAAAGATAAATAATAACAAATGATAAAAGATCAAATATCATAACAAATATGATAAAAGATCTGATATCATAACAGATAAAATATCTGTTATTTACAACAGATACCATCTCAAGTCACAAAGGTGTGGTCAACACCTGGGTACATATTACAGCCTTACCCAAATTGTTGATTAATAAGTGAAACAATTTGAAGAATTTAAAACCATTTGCATCTATCTACCAAATTGGATTTGGATTGATGACAGTGACATATCACAAAGTCAAACAATCTTCAACCCTTGGATTCATCCAACTCTTCACATGATTGCTCTTCACATTATAATAGTACTCACCACTTTGCATATCCAAAAAGTCAAGAGACATGAAACCTGTTTGCTTAGAGGATGTGGGACCCAATAGGAACCTGCTTAGGAAGCACCTAATAAGTGAAGACTTTTTACATGACATGAACAGTATGTTGACATCTCTTGTCTAATTCTTCTTTCATACTTGAGTAAGAGTTTAAAAGTTTTGATCTCATTTATTTCTATGCACTAAACAATTGTGTCTAGTTATTCTCTGTTGCATCTGAGAAGCTTTTGAATTGAAGTAAAGAATCTGTGTATTCTTCTCTGTTCCAAGAAGTTGGATTAAGGTCTTTTTATCCATTTTCAATTTTACTTCTGAGTAGAAATAATTGAAGATAAAAGGATATGACTGATTTGATTTCTTATTGTTTTCCCATGTTTTAACTGAAACAGAATATTTGGGTTGAGAATATGAATTCTGCTTGAGAAAATAGATTATCGATTCAAAACATGAGTGGTTCTGTGGTTGTCTAAAATGAAAAATGACCTTTCTTAAAAAAATATTTGGTGTGACAGAATGAACTTTTCATTGAAGTGATTAAATCCATCATCTATATTCTTTGTATTATTGGTCAATCTTTGTTTTGTTAAGCTGAGTAGTTCTAAGGGCATCAACTTCTAATTTCCGTTCGGAATGGTCATCTAATATTCTGTTTTAACTGATATGTTGGTTTAATTTCTTTGCTTCCATCTGCAGACTGTCCATTCTGTTGTGAACATGTGATTTGCATATTTAAGTTCTTTTCCATTTGATGTCAATGCTTTTCCCAGGGCCTAGGTTGTTTAAAGCCAAGTTAATGTTCTACCAGTGTCTACTATTAATAATAGAAGTTGAACCATGCATGTTGGGCTTCAACCTTGTTAGGTTTGATGGAAAGCATGCATACATTGGTAATAACATACATTTCAGGTTTCATTTCCAGGCTAATAAATATAAGCTTTATCACAAATTGGACCGAATTCTAACTGTTTCCTCTATTTAAGCTGTATTTGTTTCTGGTATACAGATTAAATTCAAGCACCAGTTGACTTATAAAGAAGCTGAAACAAAAAAGATTCAACTGTCAATATCATTTAAATTCTCTGTTAGTCATACAAGTTTGCATTTGAAGTTGAGAGTGTTCTCTTAATAATCTGTCTATTGAACAACTGCAGTGTCTTGAACACATACTCCATAATTTAAATCAGTGGTAGATGTCAGATAATCAGCTATTTGATAAAAGGTCAAACAAACTTGAATCTAATTTTGAAGTTTAGGACTCTAGGTATCGATCTGTTCTGCTATAGTGTAATATGAAGATTAGATTCATCATTCATGTTATTAGGCTTTTGTACATCTGATTGTCTATTGAGCTTCTGATGGACTATCAGCTTTCCCAAGTCAAAATCAAGCCTCACTAATCAAGGCAAAAGAAATCTCCAAGGATCACAAAACACCTCAAAATCACACTAGCAATTTGGCAAACGTATGTCTATTTGTTCTTTCGTAAGTGAGCAAGAGTATGGACTTTGATGTTTGACCTGTTTAATCTCATATTAGAAAGATTTAAAAATTCCAAGTAATAATATTAAGAGAAAAAAGGCTATGTACTGATAGTGTAAAATAGTTTTACTCAGTCATCCAATTAAAAACCACCATGTATGGTAAATTAGTGGACTTTTACAATGATTATCTTAAAAGTCATACAAACAGTTATTTATGATTGGGTGATAGTGTAAAATTGTTTTATGTTGTTAGTGAATTGCCATTAAACTCTAATATTAATGACAAGTGTCAAGAATAAATTCAAAAGTAAAAACTTTTTTTTTTATTTCTTCAAGTGTAGTGTTATAATCATTGCAGGTTTAGCACTTGGAATCCATAATGGTTGAGCAGCAAATGATCAGTGCTGTTGCTTCTTCCTCTAACTCTTCTTCTATTGTGTCTTCTAAAAAATATGACATTTTTCTAAGCTTTCGAGGCGAGGACACCCGCACGAACTTCACAAGCCATCTTCATGAAGCTTTGAAGCAAAAGAAAGTTGAAACCTATATAGACTACCGGCTTGAAAAGGGGGATGAAATCTCACCAGCACTCATCAAAGCCATCGAAGATTCTCATGTATCAGTTGTTATCCTCTCAAAGAACTATGCTTCCTCAAAGTGGTGCTTGGAAGAACTCAGCAAGATACTGGAGTGCAAGAAAAACCAAGGACAAATTGTGATACCCGTATTCTACAACATAGATCCATCCCAAGTGAGGAAGTAGACCGGGAGCTTCAAGAAAGCCTTTGCAAGACATAAGGGAGAACCTAGGTCCAACAAATGGAAAATTGATCTCTTTGAAGTAGCCAATTTAGCTGGGCGGGACTCTCGAAATAGGTAAATAAAATGAATTGAGAGAGTAAATTTTCTGCAAGAAAAAAATGAGAAAGATAATGTATTGTTTTAAATTCAGTTGGTCAAATTTGATTCTAAATCCAATAGAAAGATAAAGACGACAAAATTATGACACAAATCATACAATATCAAGTTATATATAGAAGCAAATAGTGACAGACATAGTTGATTCCTTCTTTCGTGTATGTTTGTGCAATGCAATTGCTGCTTTGCATTGAAGTTTCTTTGTCCATGAATGTGTCTAACTGTGTGTAGAGTTAAAAGTAATTATTTTTACTTATAGTTGAATAAATGAAAAAAAAAAATGCATAATAGATAATAAATTAACAAAAAAACTCCTTTACGTGTTTTGGAAAAAATTCTCCTCAGTCCTAGGTCTCAATAGGTTTTCTTTCTGTGAACAACAATCTATTATACACATTGAAGTGATATGTTCAAATACACAACGATAATTTATTGGAGTGTACTCATGAGCTACAGAATTTACTTCTGAAAAGATTTCAAATTTAATTTTTCTTAAATAACAAAAAAAAAAAACCTAAATTTTAAACATTGATATCTACATTAGACACTGACTTCTCTTATAAATTTTAGAATTTGTACGTATCATCCATTAATTGTCTTGTATTTGTATGCTATCCACTAATTTGTACTACAACAATTTTCATGGTAGTTTGCTTAAAAAGTTTGTTGTGTAAAAGAAACAAAGACATTGATTATCTTCTTTAAGTCATTGTGTTTTCATTGCCGAATTACTTTTTTTGTTTTTTGTTTTACTCGACTACACTACCATATTGATCATGGATTATGTATAATCATTTGTAGTGCTTTTTTTTCTCTTTTGAATATGTTAGATTTATAAACATCATTTATTTCTTTGTTGTCCTTTTCATATGCAGGATCGAATCTGAATTTCTTAAGGACATTGTTGGAGATGTTTCGCAAAAACTGACTCCTAGCTACCCAAAACAACTCAAAGGACTGGTTGGAATTAAGGACAATTATGAACAGATTAAATCATTACTAAAACTTAGGTCAAGTGAAGTTAAAACCCTTAGAATATGGGGCATGGGTGGTATAGGAAAGACAACCCTTGCTACTGCATTGTATGCCAAATTGTCTCCTGAGTTTGAAGTTGGTTGTTTCCTGTCAAATGTAAGGGAAAATTCAAGCATGCATGATGAACTCGAAGCTTTACATAATAAACTTTTTTCTAAGTTGTTAGAGAATGAAAACCATTGTTTTGATGCACCCTTTTTAGTACCTGATTTTCTCACGCGTAGGCTTGGACATAAAAATGTTTTCATTGTGTTGGATGAAGTGGCTACCTTACACCAATTACAATATCTAATTAAAGATTATGATTTGTTAGGACCAGGAAGTATAGTCATTGTTGCAACTAGAGATAAGCAAATATTTAGCCTAGTTGATGAAGTATGAGGTCAAGGAGTTGAGTTTTCATCACTCTCTTCAACTCTTCTATTTGACAGTTTTTGAAGGAAAACAACCTAAACATGGATATGAAGATCTATCAAGAAGTGCAATTTCCTATTGCAAAGGTATTCCTTTGGCTTTAAAAGTTCTGGGTGCAAGTTTTCATCGAAGAAGTAAAGAGGCATGGGAAAGTGAATTAAGAAAACTCCAAAAGATTCCAGATATGAAAATTCATAACATATTAAAATTAAGTTATGACGGCTTAGATTCTTCTCAAAAGGACATCTTTTTAGACATTGCATGTTTCTTCAAAGGACAAGGAAGAGATTTGGGTAACAAATCTACTGCAAGCTTGCGATTTCTTTGCTGCATCTGGGATAGAAGTCCTTATAGATAAAGATCTTATATCAATTTCAGATTGCAATCAGATAGAAATGCATGACTTGATTCAGGAATTGGGTTGGGAAATTGTTCATCAAGAATCTATCAAAGACCCTGGAAGACGAAGTCGGTTATGGAGACCTGAGGAAGTGCACGAAGTATTGAAATATAATAGGGTAAGTGGTAGATTCAATTGTTTCTTTTTTATAATATTGTATTGTTTTAGAATGTAGCATGTATGATAGCTCTGATAATTATAATTCTAAATTTTGTTTCTCAGGGAACTGATGTTGCTGAAGGCATAGCTTTAGATTTGCGTAATTTAAGTAGGGATCTACATTTGAGCTCTAATTCCTTCACAAAGATGCGTAACATGAGATTTCTTAAAATCCATGATACGTACTGTCCAAACAGATTTAACGTGTACCTTCCTGACGGTCTTGATTCATTGTCTTATAAATTGAGGTACCTTCACTGGGACGGTTTCTGTCTTGAGTCTTTGCCATCGAACTTTTGTGCTGAACAGCTTGTGGAGCTTTGCATGCCTCGTAGCAAGGTTAAAAAGCTTTGGGATGGGGTTCAGGTAAGAATGTGGCTATACAAACTACATATTTCTTTCAATTTGTAAAGGTAAAGGAGAGAGTCCTAAGTGGTAACTGGTCTTGTACTGCCTCAAGTGAAGCTTACTCAGAAGAGCCACACCTAGGATGATGTGCTTCTATATATGCTTAAATCATTGATAATTTAATGATTTTGATCTGATCAATTTGTTGTGTCTTTTTTGTTACAGAATCTTGTGAATTTAAAAAATATTGACCTTGACAACTCCCAAGACCTTTCTGAGATCCCAGACTTATCTAAGGCAGAAAAACTTGAAAGTGTTTCTCTTGATTTTTGTGAAAGCTTGCGTCAACTCCATCCATCCACGTTCTCTGTCCCCATGCTAAAATATTTGAATTTACGTGGCTGCAAAGAGATTGAAAGCCTCACTGTTCTTTCAAAATCTCTCAGTGTACTGCACCTCAATGGTTGTTTATCTCTCAAGGAATTCTCAGTGACATCAGAGGAAATGACACAATTGATCTTAGATGACACCGCTATATCGGCATTGCCATCACCAATTTGGCATAATAGGCAACTTTCTTATTTTTCTCTTAGACGTTGTAACAATCTTAACAAGTTATCTGATGATCCGGGGATAAGATCCATAACAGCACCTGACCATTCTGGGTGCACGCAACATAATGCATTGAATCTGACATTCTTACAAGCACTGCCTCACAACATTGGCAACTTATCTTCTTTGAAAGTGTTAGACCTATGTGAAACTAATGTTGAGAGCTTGCCTGCAGACATCAAAAACCTTTCAATGTTAAAAGAGCTTCGGTTAGATGACTGCAGGAAACTCGTGTCTCTGCCAGAGCTCCCGGCATCCCTGGAAGAGATGATAGCCTTGAACTGCACTTCTCTGGAGACAGACTTCACTCAAAGGCTATTGCTACAACACATGTTACAGAGCCATGTACCCTACTTACACAAACATTATCTTAATAATCCTAACTGTTTTGACGGTGGGTATTTCTTCTTCCCGGGAGACCATGTTACTTACGAGTGTGGGTTTCGTACAACAGAGAGTTCAATAACTATTCCTTATCTCCCACTATCTGACTTGTCTGGTTTCATTTATTTCATCATTCTTTCTAAGGGATCATACAGAATTGCTTCATGTTCTATCTATCAAGATGGTACGCATGTGGGTGGGGACAGCAACACTTTACCTTGCACAGATTTAATTTCAGATCATGTGTTATTTTCATATGTTAGAATGTGGGATCTATTCAGTGATATACCATTTAAATTTGAATTTGATTACTATGACTCGGTTAGACACGAACAGGATCAAGAGAGAATAAAAGAGTGTGGGGTATTCCCAGTGTATGCCTCAGAATCAGGGTTCAAGCTGTTTGGTAGAGGTAGCAATGGAATTTTTGAATTGGAATAAATTACTCAAATGTCTGATAAGGAGGCACAGCTCAGAGCAATTGGAGTTGGAGACTCTAATAAAAATGAATTGGAATCCATTACTCCAATAGTCCAATGTCTGATAATGAGCCACAGCCCAAAGCAGTTGCAGTTGGAGGCTCTAACAATGAAAATGAATTGAAATCCATTACTCAAAACTCTGATAATGAGTCACTGCCAAGAGAAGTTGGAGTTGGAGACTCAAATAATGAAAATGAAAATGAATGGGAACAACTTCTTCATGTGATTACTCCATTGGTGTGAAACTTCACCCACTCGTTGATTGTATGCTCCTTATTTGTTAATTTTTCTTAACTGAAATTAGTCTTTCAAATATAGAAATTATCAGTAGGAAATACTCTTGATTCTAGAAAATTATGCCTAGTATATTGCAATAACATTTGTGCTGTTCCTACATGTTGAGCAGGTTTTCTTTTGAAACGTACTTGCAGAGAATATTGATAGGAAATGAGCATGACTTCTTGCTACCAGTATTTTTGCAGACTTTTTGGGAAGAGGAAGCTGTGGTTTCATAGTAGATTTACCATTCTTTAGCAAGTAAATTTTCAAATAGTCCCATGGCAAATTTACTCTTTAGATCCTTGCAAAAAAATCATGAATCCTGCCTATTGGGATAATATTGTTCTTTACTTTATAAGTTAGGTCATCATTGAACTCGGTGAAGTTATAGAGAACCATAATCTGTTGAATAATGAAACAGTTAATTAATAAGTAAATAACAGTATTAAATTCCTAGTCTAAAAATTTTCTATATTACTTTCTTCAACTCCTTCAAAATATTTATCATATCAATTCCGGCATTGACACACCAGCTTGATCACAGTATGAGGACTAATTAGACTAATTCTTAAGCTTGAACTGCAGTTTGTTCTTGAGGTAGTCAATGATTAATTTTCGGTTAGCATGCATCATCTTCCCATTGCAGTGTTAGAAGTGCTTCTTAATAAGCTTACTCAAACAGTAGAACCAATGTAATGATTTTATAACTTTTTGAGGGATGAAAACTCAAGAATTTTTTTATAAGAACTAAAATCAAAACTAACTCATTCTATAGGAACAAAAAACAAATTTAAACCTATATTAGACATATCTTGTAGTTAACCCGTCATGCCTCATTTATGTTGTTAAATATGGATCCAATGGTTGAAGCATCACAGCCCACATCACTGGTGGTGCCTTAATTGTTTTTTTTTTTTTTTTTCCATTTATGGATTTCCACCCTTGAGCTCTATATTTGATTAATTGAATTAATAATATATTTTTTGGGGGATGTTTCTGGTTGCTACAACAGAAATGAATAAATTATAATGCAACCTTATTTTTAAAAAATAAAACAAAAAATCTTGATAAACCTTGTTGGGATTTACTTTCAAAAAGGTAAAGGATCTCTTTTTTCCAAATATATACGACGGTATTCACTAATCCACTTGTCATATAATGTTGGATTAATTTATAATCTTTGATGCAAAAATTGCACTTTTCTGCTGTTTATAATTAATAATAATTACATATTATTTATTATTTTTTCAATAACTGACATTTTAATCAAATTTAATATCTCTTAATTACAAATTAATAATTAAAATATAACTCCTAATTAAATATAATTAAAAATTATAAGTTACTCAATACAAATTGTAACAGTGATTTGTTGGAATTCATGCAGAGTCAGACATACTAAAAGGGAGGGTGAAACAACTTTGTAAGGCTGGGTTGAAAGCAGAGTACCAATATAGCAGTGATTTGTTTAAAGAGGAACCTGATTTCAATAGACATTAATCTAACATTCAAGTTTTACAGCAAACAAACAAAAAGGAATCTAACATAAATATAGAAATCAATCCTTGTTCAATCACAGAGGCAAATTCAGTTTCCTTCTCCCGACAGCTATTTAACCCAGGCTAGTAGTAAAGTGATCCTCTAGTGTGTCTTGTTAGTGAGGTGTGGTACATGGACTAATGGTGAATGGTAAGTTTTTAGAATTCAAATTTTCCATCTTCAGGTCTCAAGGACTAATATCTTACATGATGAATATATATAGATACTAAATAGATCATTGTTAGGTGCCTAAGAATTTGCTCAGAAGAAAATATATACAGGATTTTTTTCTTTTTTTGTAAATGTTCCCTTTACAATTTTTAAGAAACAATCTATTACTTTTTCCCAATTTGATTCTCAAAACACATTTACCAACCTCAAATAGACTTGGAAATATGACTCTAATATGTGATCTTAAGCCATGATTAGAGAACTAAGATACAATAGATACAAAACAAAAAAGATACTCAAATAACCAAACGATGTAGCAAAAAATAGCTTTGTGCGTAGTACTTGTATAAGCTCCATTGGCTATAAGTAATTGAAACCTCTGTCAACAATCTTCCCTACATTTCAAAGTATGATCAAAGTAAGTGTCTCTGAATCAGAAATGGTATCAACATTCAGAGGCATATTATAAACTCCTTAAATGCAGTGAGTTTTTTTTGAAAAAAACACAACTAGCTAGTCTATATTGAAATGAAAATTGATAAGATAAAGCAATGCTCACATGGCAATGACTGATATACCTTTTTTCTCTAAAACAGTTAAATAATAAAACCTACACAGTTAATATAATAAAATCGATCTACTCAACTAATCAACCCAAATCAACATGATTAGTTTCTTAAAAGAAAAATCTATCTCTAAATGTCAAATAAAATCTTATAACAATAATCATATTACAAACTACTATAAATAAAAACCCAATAAAAAAGTTGAGACAATCATCCAAAACGCAAATCTTGCTTAGATGGAAACATAAACAATTAACATAAAAGAGCCACAACAGGAAATTTCAAAAAGATAAAAATCGTTAAACTGAAGGGTAAAAAATAAAATAAAATAAAATAAATGAATTACATCACCGAGTTTAAAAGGGGGAAATGACGAATAAATAATAAATTAAAGAACAACCAAACTTACTTGAAATGATCAACCTGTCCAGAGTAAGCTTAGTAGTGAACCCACTAGCTGCAAACTTGTAACTGTACAACAAGGCTTTCCTTTGCAGCTTTTTCACTGAAACCATTAATCAATCACAGAAATACCAAAAAATAAAAATAAAGACTTAATTCTCAAGTTCCTCCAATGAAAAATTTGATGGCAGACAGCTGAAATTTTAAAAGTGTAAAAGTTTTACTAAACTAAAAGAACAAACTGAAGCCAGAGAAGCAGGGGCGTGACTCACCATAGTTTTTGAAGCAAAAGAAGTGCATGATGTAGTTGTTGCCGGCAAAGGATGACAACACGGTGGCACTGGCAACAAGGGAGGATGGCATAGGTTCCTTGCATAGACGAAGGGAGAGAACAGAGGAGGAAGGAGGAAAAATGGAGAAGGAAGAAGGTTCTGGATGTAGGTTATATTTCACTGTAGGATGGACTCCTCCTCCTCCTATGTACATGCACACTCCATATAGGGGATTGTCTATATGATAGAGGCAGATGCACAATCATGGTGAAGTCCTCCTCCTCTTCTCTAGGGGAATAAGTTGTTCCCAGTCTTGATCATTTTCATTATTAGACCCTCCAACTCCAATTGCTCTGGGCTGTGACTCATTATCAGAGGTTTGAGTAATGGATTCTGATTCAAAATTTCCCTCACTACTATTACCAAACAGCTTGAACCCTGATTCTGAGGCATACACTGGGAAGACCCCACACTCTCTTATGCTCTCTTGATGGTGTTCATCATCATCATAATCAAATTTAAATTTAAATGGTATATCGCAGAAAAGATCCCGCATCTTAACATATGAAAATAATACGTGATCTGAAATTAAATTTTCCCACGATATGAAGTTGTTGTCCATGCCGACCAGTTTGCCATCTTGATAGATAGAAGACGAAACATCTCCTTCTAATGATCCCTTAGAAAGAATGATGTAATAAATGAAACCGCACAAGTGAGATAGTGGGAGATAAGGAATAGTTATTGAACTCTCCGTGGTACGAAACCCACACTCTTCTGTGACATGGTCTACTGGGAAGATGAAATACCCAAAGTCAAAATAGTTAGGATTATCAAGATATTGTTTGTGCAAGTAGAGTATGTGGCTATGTAACATGTGTTGTAACACTATCCGTTGAGTGGAATCTGCCTCAAGAGAAGTGCAGTTGAAGCATCTCACCACTCTCACCAATGGTGGAAGCTCCGGCAAAGACTCGAGTTTCCTGCAATTATCTAAGTGAAGCTCTCTCAGGGATGGTGGAAGCTCTGGCAAAGACACGAGTTTCCTACAAACGTCTAACCTTAGAATTTCCAACAACGAAAGGTTTATGAGATGTGGAGGCAAGCTCTCAACATTAATTCCACTTAGATCTAACTCTTCTAAAGATGAAAAGTGGGTAATGTTGTGAAGGAGTGCTTGTAAGAATGGATTTGATGCATTGTACTGTGTGCACCCAGAATGGTTCGGTGCTGTAATGGATCCCATTCCTGGATCATCTGATAACTTGTCAAGATTGTTACAAAACCTTAGAGAAAGATAAGTAAGTTTCCTATTATGGCAAATTGAGACGGCAATGCACATACAGCGGAGCGAGATAAGCCCAAGTGGGTCAATTCCTCTGATGTCACTGAGAATTCCTTGAGAGATGAACATTCATCGAGGTACAGTTCACGTAGAGATTTTGAATGAACATTAAGGCTTTCAATCCCACTGCAGCCAACTAAACACAAATATGAAAGTTTGGGGAGAGATAACACGGATGGGTGGAGCTGACCCAAGCTTTCACAATATCGAAGAGAAACACTTTCAAGTTTCTCTGCCTTGGACAAGTCTGGGATCTCAATCAGGTCTCGGGAGCCAAGAAGGTTAATTTTCTTTAAATTCACAAGGTTCTGTAACAAAAAAGATACTTCAAATTAATAAGAAATCATTAAATTCTTAATCATAAGTGATAACTAAAAGAGAAACCTAGGCACACATAGAAGCACATCATCCTAGGTGTAGCTCTTGTGAATGAGTTTCACTTAAGGCAACACAAGAGTATTTACTACTTAGAGCACTCTCCCTTACCTTTACAAATTGAAAGAAAAATGTAGTATGTATAGCAACATTCATACCTGAACCCCATCCCAAAGCTTTTTAACCTTGCTACGAGGCATGCGAAGCTCTACAAGTTGTTCAGCACAAAAGTTAGACGGCAAAGACTCAAGATAGCATCCATCCCAACGTAGGTACCTCAATTTATAAGACAATGACTCGAGACCATTTGCAAAATACACATTAAATCTGTCTGTCCGGCCAGAATCATGGATTATAAGAAATCTCAAGTTAGTCATCTCTGTGAAGGAATTAGAGCTCAAATTTAGATCCCCAGTTAATTTACCCAAATCTAAATTTATGCCTTCAACAACATCAGTTCCCTGACAATTAAAAAATATTAGAATAATAATTAGCTTGGCTATCATTCTTTGAAGATATACTTATTATCAAAAAGAAATAATTGAATCTACCACTCACCTTTTTATATTTCAATACTTCTTGCACTTCCTTAGGTTTCCATAATCGACTTCGTTTTCCAGGGTTTTTGATGGATTGTTGACGAACAATTTCCTGACCCATTTGTTGTATCAAGTCATGCATTTCTATCTGATTAAAATCGGAAATTGTTATGAGAGCTTTGTCCAAAAGGACTTCTATCCCAGATTCTGCAAAGAACTCACAAGCTTCCAGAAGACTTGTCACCCATTCTCTTCCTTCTCCATTGAAGAAGCATGCAATGTCCAAAAATATGTCCTGTTGAGAATCATCTAAGCTATCATAACTTAATTTTAATACATCATGAATTTCCATATTTGGCATCTTTTGGTGTTTTCCCAATTCACTTTTCCATGCTTCTTTACTTCTTCGACGAAAACTTGCACCCAGAACTTTTAAAGCCAACGAAATACCTTTGCAATATGAAATTGCACATCTTGTTAGATCTTCATATCCATTTCTAGGTTGTTTTTCTAGGTTGTTAGAGAGTGATGAAAACTCAATTCCTTGACCTCGTATACTTCATCAATTGATCTAAATATTTGCTTATTTCTAGTTGTAACAATGACTCTACTTCCTTGTCCCAACAAATCATAATCTTCAATTAGATATTCTAATTGCTCTGAGGTAGCCACATCATCCAACACAATGAAAACTTTTTTTACATCCAAGCCTACGCTTGATAAATTCGGGAACTAAAAAGGGTGCATCAAAACAATGATTTTCATCCTCTAACAACTCAGAAAAAAGTTTATGACGTAGAGCTTCTAGTCCATGCTTGTTTGAATTTTCCCTTACATTTACAAGGAAGCAACCAGCCTCAAACTCAAGAGACAGTTTGGCATAGAAAGCAGTAGCTAGGGTAGTCTTTCCTATGCCACCCATGCCCCATATTCCAAGGGTTATAACTTCACTTGACCCAATTTTTAGTAATGATTCAATTTTTTCATAATTGTCCTCAATTCCAACCAGTCCTTTAAGTTGGTTTGGGTATCTAGGAGTCAATTTTCGTAAAACATCTCCAACAATGTCCTTAAGAAGTTCAGATTCAGTCCTAGAATATGAAAAGGGCAACAAAGAAATAAATGATCGATGTGTTATACATGACTATACAAATGATTATACATAATATAAGCTCATTATGGGAGTGTAGTAGAGGAAAAAGAAAAAGATATAATTGGGGAATGAAAATTGAATGACATAGAGAAGATAATCAATGCCTCTGTTTTTTTCTACACAATGAACTTCTTCAGAAAACTACCATGAAAGTTGCTACACAAAAAATATGCTCACATGCATGTAATAGGATTAGAAGTTAGCAAGTACACATAGAAGACAATTAATGGAAAGGATACAAGTTTCAAAATTTATAAGAGAAGTCAAGGTGTAATGGAGATATCAATGTTTAATTTTTAATTTTTTTAAGAAAAAATAAATTTGAAATCTTTTTCAAAAGTACATTTTGTAGCAGATGAGTATACCGCAATAAATAATCATTGCTTATCTGTACATATTACTTCAATTTGTATTATATACTATCAAAGTATTGTTGTTCACATAATGAAAATCTAGTGAGACCTAGGACTGGGAAGAATTTTTCTAAGCAACGTAAAGGAAGTTTTTGTTACTTTATTATCTCTTATGCATTTTTTTTTTATCAATTATTCAACTTTAAGTACAAAGAATTATGCTTTTAACTCTTACACAATTAGACACATTCATGGACAAAGAAACTTCACTGCAAAGCAGCAGTTGCATTGCGCTAGCATACTTTAATGGAGACAACTATATCTGCCACTATTCACTTTTATATATAATTTGATATCATCTTATTTGTGTCATAATTTTATCATCCTTATATTTCTGTTGGATTTAGAATCAAATTTGGTCAACTCAAGTAAAAACTATACAATATATTTCTTTCTTTTTTTATTCTTTCAGAAAATTTAGTCACTCTAAATTCAATTTATTTACCTATTTCTAGAGTCCCACCCAGCTAAATTGGCTACTTCAGTGAGAGCAGCTTTCCATTTGTTGCACTTGGGTTCTCCCTCATGTTTTGAAAAGGCTTTCTCATAGCTCCCAGTCTGCTTCCTCACATGGGATGGATCTACGTTGTGAAACACTGGTATCACAATTTGTCCTTGCTTTTTCTTGCATTCTAGAATCTTGTTGAGTTCTTCCAAGCACCATTTTGAGGAAGCATAGTTCTCTGAGAGGATGACAATAGATACATGAGAATCTTCGATGGCTTTGATTAGTGCTGGTGAGATTTCATCTCCCTTTTCAAGTCGGTAGTCTATGTAGGTTTCGACTTTCTTTTGCTTCAAAGCTTCATGAAGATGGCTTGTGAAGTTCATGCGTGTGTCCTCACCTCGAAAGCTTAGAAACACATCATATTTTTTGGAAGACACCATAAAAGAAGAGCTAGAGGAAGAACCAACAGCATTGACTATTTGCTGCTCAGCCATTATGAATTCAGAGTGCTGCACCTGCAATGTTTATAGCAGTACACTTGATGAAATAAAAAAAAAAAAAAAAAAAAAGGGATTTTACATTTCAATGTGTTCTTGACCTGTGTCCTTAATATTATTAGTCAGAATTTATATATCTTTCTAATTTGGGATCAAACAATTTCAAACTTAAAAGTTCATACTCTTGCTCACTTATGAAAGAACAAATAGACATGTTTTCCAGAGTTCTAGTGCGATTTTGAGGGGTTTTGTGATCCTAGGAGATTTCTTTTGCCTTGATTAGTGGCTTGCTTTTTGACTTGGGAAAGTTAATAATAACGATTAGATATAAAAGAAAGCCTAATAACATGAATAATCAATCTAAACTTCTAATTCAGATAAATATTTATTTGGCAAGAAATTCTTTCACAATTAATCATACAGCTGACTGTCTGACATCTACCATTGATTGAAAATTATGCAGTATTGCAGTATGTTCAAGAGAGTGCAGCTGTGCAATAGACAGATTCTTTAGAAAGTACTCTCAACTTTAAATAAAAACTGGTATTGATTAACAGAGAATTTAATATGATTTGAGTTATTGACAGATGAATCTTTAATGTTTCAGCTTCTTTATAGATCAAGTGGTGTTTGAATTTCATCTGTATACCGGAAAACAAAGAGTACTGCTAAAACAGAGGACACACTTAGAATTCACTCCAATTTGTAATAATGCTTATATTGACTAGCCTGGAAAAAAAAAAACCACAAATGTGTGTTAAAACCAATGTGTGCTTGCTTTCCATCAAACCAAACAAGGTTGAAGTCCAACATGCATGGTTCAACTTCTATTATTCAATAGTAGGTGCTGCTAGAACATCAACTTAGCCTTAAACAACCTTGACCCTGAGAAATGCATTGACATCAAAAGGGAAAGAATTTACATCTGCAGACCACATGTTCACAGCATCGACGGGTATGCAGATGGCAGCAAGCAATAAATCAAGGCATTTGCATAGTTTCTACTTTCTAACCATTTAAAACAAGCTTAACACTTCATTAGATTAAAAGTTAGACCAACATATCAGTTACAATTCACAAATCTTATAACTGACAGTAGGTCTACTAAGATTCAAAGAGAATTTTAGACTACCAATCTGAAAGGCAGTTAGAAGCTGATGCCCTGAGAACTATTGTCTGGTTAACAAAAGGAAGCCTGGCCTATAATACAAAAAATACAGATGAATACACACTTCAATAAAAAGTTCATGCTGTCTCACCAAATATTTAAAAAAGCTATTTTTCATCATAGACAACCACTGATGTTTTGAAATCCATAATCCATTTTCCCAGTCACCTTCCACATTCTTAACCCATTCTCTTTCAGCTAAAACATGGGAAAACAACAAGAAATCAAATTAGCCGTATATCATTTCCTCTTCAATTATTTCTATTCAGAATTTAAATTGAAAATGGAGAAAAAGACCTTACCACAGACCCAATCCAACTTCTTGCAACAGAGACAAATACACAGATTCTTTACTTCAACACAAGAGCTTCTCAGGCTCAACAGAGAATAACTAGACAAAAATTGTATGTTGCATAGAAATATATGAGATCAAAAGGTTTAAACTCTTTCTCAAGTATGAAAGAAGAATTAGACAAGAGATGTAAATATACTGTCCATGTACACAGATTCTTTACTTCAACACAAGAGCTTCTCAGGTTCAACAGAGCATAACTAGACAACAGTTGTACAATGCATAGAAATATATGAGATAAAAACGTTTCAACTCTTTTTCAAGTGTGATAGAAGAATTAGACAAGACATGTAAATATCAATAAACTATTCATGTCATGTGTGTTTCTGAGAAGTTTCATTTCTATGATGTAGAGTCTTCACCTGCTTTCTTAGCAGGTTCCTAGTGTGTCCCACATACTCTGAGCAACACGTTTCATGTCTCTTGACTTTTTGACTATGCAGAGTTTGGGGCAATAAGCCAATAAGTACTATTAGAATCTGAAGAAGAATTCATGTGGAGCGTTAGATGAATCAAATGGTTTTAAGTTCTTGTAGCACATACTTCAAACTTTATTTTTTTCTGAGAAATTTTGTTTCACTTACTAATCATCAATTTGGGTAAGAGATGTACCCAGGTGTAGAGTAATAATTGCCTTATATTCCTACTTTTTGTAGTAGTTTAGGGGCAATTATTCAACATCTTTCATGCTTTTGAGCTTTGTTTATCCTCCATTTAGTTGAGTTTTGAATAAAAGTTTGATTTAGTTAGAAATTTTAATTTTTACCCTTTTTACACTTGATCTTTTGGTTGTTTAGTGTGTTTTTAGTAACTTTGTTGAAGCTTGGACAAAGCTTTGGAGATATCCCGAAAGGAATGATGCGTCAAGGATCAATTGGGATTTTCTGTCCTATTCCGGGGTTCCGATATTTTGTGCATAGAAAGAAACAAGAGGTCCAACGATGACTTAGAACGCGTTTGGCTCGGTTCTCCATGCTTTCATCATCTCTTGCTTCTTCCCCTATGACTATGCATAGCTAAGTCCATTCTTCGTTGGGGTTTAATGTAATCGAGTTTACTTTCGTGTAATTACTCTTTTATTGTTTCTCTTCTATGCGTAATGCTTGTTTTTTGCTTGATTCCTCGATTGCATGATTCTATATATTCAATTATGAGAATACCCAATTTCGTCCAAAAAATGAGGAAATTAAAAAGAAAATAGAAAACAAAAATCACAAAAAAAAAATAAAGAAAAAAAAAACATCATTTAATTTTGCTTTATCACAATGAAATTCAAAATCTATTCTTGTTTCTATTTCATGCCCAATTTACAAAATTAATTAGTTTTTTTTTAAAAAATAGAAAATATAAAAATATAAAAAATAAAAAATTGAGACAAACAAAAATAAAAAACAAAAGCTGAGTACTTGCTATTTTTGAGTTAGAGCCATATGCACTTTTTCCTTGTTCCTTACGTTCTCCAATTTTGGTCCAAGCACATCTGCTGCCAGAGCAAGGCACCTTACATACTGCTCTCCCTCCCACGCTAATGTCCTAGCCTCCATCTCTATTATCCACACACAGACAAAACTGCACAGCAGCAACAACAACTCACTGCACACATTACCACCTTTTTTTTTCTCTCACTCACGTTCATATTGTTCTCACCAAAAAGTATGCTTTTGGCAGCCTTTCTTTACAGAGAACAATTCACAAAACAACACCATCCCTCCTCTATAAAAATCCATGGCCATACATTCAAGAGGAGGAGACTCACATCTTCTCTACCCTCTCACAAACCAAACTCTCCCTTCACCTTCTCATCCTCCATTCTTCAACTTCTTCTTATTCAACACATTCACACTCACAACAGAGCACACACTAATTGCTCTCTCTTTCACTCACACCATCATTGTTTGTACATGCCTCACCACCTTCATAACACTATTCTCTCATAAAAAGAACCATGCCACTCTCCTTTGAGCCCCCGTGAACACTCGCTGCTAACTCATCTACCATTTCATCAAACACCATCACCTACACCCCACGAACCAAAGCATCATCAACTCCACCATCATACCCTGAAACCACCGCAGCATCTGAACACACACGCAACTCTCACCAGCAAGCCAACCCAAAACACCACATTGTTCTCGTATGCACCAAAGCCAAAGCCAGCTGCTAAGCTACAGCAGAATTCCGTCCCTCTCATGTTTGCTGCGTGGTATACACTTTCTGAGATAGAAATCCTCATTCTTTTTTGGCATTATAATTGTCACTATATTTGACTTCATTGGAATGACTTTGTGTGTGTATCTTTTTCTCTACATACCACGTTGTGAATAATGTGTGTAGAATCTCCTTTTGTTGTTGAAATTCTTTTATTATCTCTCTTTTATTTAATGCATTTTTTTTAATGTTTATCAAATGTTTCATTCCCTGCACGTAACTTCTTTTTCCATGACATGAAGCCCTTTTTTTATATTTACTTGTTTTATTGTTATATGTTATGTTAAATGTATTTAAAGCTTTCTTAATTTTCTTTTAAAAATGTAGCCGAGTCTATTCATTTTCCATTATATCTTTTTTTTATGTGGACAAAAAATTGTTAGATTAGGTGATAAGTAACAAAAATAAAATTTTGAAATATCATAAAAAAAATACTTTATCACTGCATTCAAATTTTGATCATAAGTAGTTATAATTTAACAAGGAAAAATAACAAAGTAAATGAATTTGTTAAGGTGAAAAAGGAGGTTGATTGGATGTACATCTTTTTTACTTTCCAAAATTTTGAAGATACAAGTTGTGACAACTTAGTGTACTCAAATTTCTCCCTTGATTAATTCTAATTTATAATAAATACACAAAATCTTCATTAGAGAAAGGGTTAATTGGATGTGACATCATCTTAATCATGAAGTTTTAAGACACAAGCCGTATCGGCTTGATGTTTTAAAATTTCTCTCTAAAATGGCACGGTTAAATCCAAATTCTTACGCTTCAATAATAATAATACAATCCTAGTAGTTTATAATAATGTATTAATGATAACAAAAAATGATTATTAGAGAAAGGATTAATTGGGTGTGACATCTTCTTAATCTAGAGGTTTGAGACACAAGCCGTGACAACTTGATGTTTTAAAACTTCTCTCTAATTTGACACTTTAAATCAAATTAAATTGCTACAAAAAATAAAAACTTCAGAAATAAAAAAATTTAAATTTTAATAACAAAATTTAAAAAACACCAACACATAAATATTTTTCTACAAAGAACTACGTAACTCTGAATTCTCCATTGCACCTGGAGATACGTAGGAGCAGGGGAACCACTCCTGTCGAGCTAAAAAAAAGATAAAAATATATATATTAACTCTTCTTTTTTTGTTAATAATTATAATAATAAAATTAATCTTCATGAAAAATAAATAAAATAAGTTTTTGCCATAGTTTTACTTTTTTAATTAGTCTTAGGTGAGACCAATATTTTAAAAGTTATAAATGATTTGCTTAATTAATTAGAGGTAACCATCTTAGGACGGACGTTGTAGGTGCTAACATCTTCCCTACGCGTAATCGACTCCCGAACCCAAAATCTGGTTTCGAGACCATTTCCTTTTAAGGTTTTCCGTAGTTTTCCTTAATAAACTATGGTGGCGACTCCTCTGATTTTTAATATATTTTTGCCATCCTGCCGTGACCCCGGTTGCGACAAATTATAATTGGGAAATTTGATTGAATTGCAAACTGGAGAGAACACCCAATGCTTTTTATGCCTAGGGATAGGGTAAAAAGGATTGGGCATCATTAGAACCCCTATTCCTAATGCAAGTATTTTGGTTACACTAATTCAAGGGATTGATAGTGGAATCAAAGGACTTAAGTTCTCTCACTTAAAGGATTAAGGTTTGAATAAATTTGTGGGTTGATGATAACAAAAGTTTATTTGAATAAGAAAATTAGTGATTGCATGTTAGGATGACTTGACGAAGTTAAACCCCGACGTAATTCTTCCATTGATCTAAACCCAATTTTCTGCGCACGCTACGTGTTTGGTGAATTTACCCAAATTCAATTTCTCTTCTTTTACTCCTTTAATTTATGCACTTGTCTTAATTTTGGTTACCTCAATTCGCAATTTTCGTAGTCCATTTAATTTTGCTATTAATTACCCAATTATCGTACAAGTCCCTGTGGATATGATACTTTACTTACCCTTTGTTACTTGAACGATTTGGTACACTTGCCAAAATCGCAACATGGACCACACATTTGTGACTTGAAATGGTATCTTTGTGATACATTCTTAGCTCCTGATAGAAAAAAAGATAACTGCAGGCATTAAAATGAGTAGGAGCAACAGAGTAAGAATAATATTGTTGTAAATATGTAAAGTTCATATTATATTTAGAATAGAATAATTTCTGTTATTTGTACATATTACGTGTAATTTAGGATAAATATTATTTCATCATTTCCCGATTTTCATTGATTAGGCTCAGTCTATATAAAAGCATTAGCGGTTGTTCTTAATAATTAGAAAATAATATTCAGTTTTCTCATATTGCAACAAATATTATGAAGCAAAAATTTATCTCAAGTAAAACAATGTTTAAGAAAAAGGCATAAATGGGACTAAAAGATGTGCATATTTTCTTAATTTTTGGGGGGCATAAAAGCAACGATGATGTTGGATTTGGAGGTGCATCTCTTTGTCGTAGAGCTGGTTAGAAAAAATTAGTTGGTTGTGGAGGGTCCTAAAGCCTAAAGCTATGAGTAATTTTGTATAAGAGGCTTTTGGATCAAGTTGTTAGATTGATGGGTGATTTTCTTGCTTTTGTTTCTTGCAGAAAGAGCCTTCTTACATTTCAGTAATCTATTCATTAGCCAAATGATTTTTTTTTTTTTTTTTTATCTTGGATGACTTATTTCTACATTAATGCATGTGTATTGGATATTGAAACAATTGCTTTTCTCCCACTTTAGCAACCCACTTTTTGTGCCTGATCCATTTCTTATTCATCTTTACATGCTGAAATGATTCCAAGTGGTGTTTTTCCATCTATACCTGCCTCACCACTATGTTGCCACCAAAATTATATATGCTTCAAGCGATTACAGTTGCATGACAGCCTCTCCAATCATGCTCAATTGGAACTAGTCTTCCCATATGGCCTATTTCGATAAGCTTCTCCATAAGCACTTTTTGGGAAAAAAAATAAGAAGGAAAAGTGAAATAAACTTTTTCATAAGTTAAAATTAGCTCATGCATAAGTTAAGTCTCATCTCTTAAATAAGTAATACGAGAGAGCTTCTACATATTAAGTTAGGCTAAATTATTCACATGTCCTTTATCTTTAATTTATGTTACAATATGATCCTTTATTTTTTTAAAGTTACAAAATGATCTCTTATTTATTAAAAGTTACAAAATATTCTCTTAAGTAATTTTTTTATAGCATGTTTATCCCAAAAAAATGAAAAAGACATTACTTCAAACGTAAACATGCTAAAAAAAATTACTTGAGGGACCATTTTTTCAACTTTTAAAAAAGAAAGAACTAAATTGCAACCTAAAATAAATATAAGAGACCATGTGAATAATTTAGCCATTAAATTAGCTTATGAAGCTCATTTTATTTTTCCTGGAAGTATTTATAGAGAAGTTTATCCAATCACATTTGTCTTCTTAGAAAATTTCTTTGTTTCATATCTTTCATTGGCATGCAGATGCTGCCTAAAGCTCATAACTGCAACTAGCTAGTTTATATGGGAATGAGTTGAAGCAAAACAGTTCTTCAAGTTTTCTGGGATATATGATCCTCATCCATCCGCAAGCTAGAGTCTTCACACGAAAGTTTAACTTTTTAAAGGACTTGCACATGCTGCAGTAGGACAATCCTATATATATGTGTTATTAATATGCAGATTGAGTTTACAAGCACTTTTTTGCCGAAACAAACAACTGATTGAACACCTCTAATAAATTATTGCTTATATAGTTTATGTAATTGCATCCTGTCTTTTATTAGGGAGTAAAAGTGAAAGAAAACTGAGTACAAATGTGTCTTTTTGTGTTGTTATGAGCATGAAATAAAATAAAATAAATTTATAATAAATTAGATTTCTTTTTACGTTTTTAAATTAAAAGTATTTGATAAAATAAAACACACTTTATGAAATTATACTTTAAATAATAAATTTAATTTTTTTTTTCTTTATTCAACACTTTTTTCGTTTATGTTATCCACCAAATCGTAGTCTACAAGGAATTTTCTTAGTCTCACCTTGCAACACTACTAATTCTTTGTTTGGATTATGAGTGAAATAGAAAGAAAATAATAGAAATCATAAAAATAGCAATAACATGGCAATAAAAAAATGATAAAAATAGAATTTAAAAGATGTGTTGTTTGGAAGAATGGAAATGAAAATATAAAAATAGGAAGGAAGTGGAGAAATTTCTCTTCGCTTGTTTGGATAAATAGAAATGAGAATAAAAATATAAATGAATTATATAAAAAATATTTTCATAATTAATAAAAAAATGTAATTTTTAATCTAATCTTTTTTAATATAAAAAAATTTATTTTTTTTAAAAAAGATCATATTATAAAAAATTTAAACCAATATTGAAAAAAGCGAGAGATCATTCCCTCGTATTTCATTCAAATTTAGTTTTTTTTTGGGGGGGGGGGGGGGGGGGGGGGTGTTCTGGTTGCTCCGACGGATATGAATAAATTATAATGCAATCTTATTTTCAAATATATACGACCTTATTCACTAATTCACTTGTCATATAAAGTTGGATTGTTAATTTTTGATGCAAAAATTGTGCTTTTCTGCTGTTCATGATTAATAATAATTATATAGTATTTATTACTTTTTTAACTGACATTTTAATCAAATTCAGTCTCTCTAAATTACAAATTAATAATTAAAGTATAACTAATAATTAAAAATATAAGTTACTCAATACAAATTGTAAGAGTGATTCGAAAGGCGGAGTGCCCAATATAGCAATGATTTTTTTAGGCTATAAATATAATTTTGTTCATCGTATATTGATGAATGCACAATTTTGGTCCCTCCATTTTAAAATAAAAATATTTGGTCCCTTCACCTCTCCATCTTTGTTTCAACGAGAACCTTCCAAATCTGAAAATAAAAGTTGCAGTTTACTAGATCTAAAATTGTGTTTAACAAATTTGGTGAAATGGGAGGATTTCTGGGTCATAGATGGAGTGGAAGGCGACGACTACCACAGGGTCGGAGGTGGTGGTGATGGTGGCGGCAAGCGTGAAAGCACCACCATTGTATTCCCTTCAAAGGACAAGTTCTTCTGCAACAACAACAACAACAAAAGTGATCAGTTGTCACCATGCGATACAAGATTGTTGCTTTCAAATTTGAATTCTCATATCTCTATTTTCAGACCCAAGGTTGATGAGATCTCACTCCTCATCGCTAACTCCTCCTCGTTTCATATCTTCTTTGTTTATATTTAAGCATTTCCATATCCGAGATTTCAAATCTAGGGCACTCTTGTTTATTTTTGCTTTACAAGTGACTAAGATTTGTGGTTTTATTTTTTTTTTTTCTTTACAACTGACTGAGATATTGTAAATTGATGCTTTCATTGATTCTTGTAAAAGGTCAAGAAAAATTTTGTCTTGAATTTGAAATTGAAATTGCAGTGAAGAAGGAGAAGATATATATATATATATATATATATATATATATATATATATATATTTTTACTTTTAACTTAAAATAATTCTGGTAGTTTTAAAATCGCCAGAAATTGTAATTTAATTTTCTAAGTGAATATTGGCGATTTTTAAGCCGCCAGAAATCGCATTTCATAGTTTTTAACTGACATGTCAACTGACGGTAGGAACTCAAAGCAAAAATTTTAATATATCATGGACTCAAAACAACAACAAAAATTTAATAGAGACCCAAAATAAAATTCGCTAATTTATAAGAGACCTTAAACATATTTAAGCCTTTATAAAATTTGTAATTTTGGTTCAATTTTCAATTTTTCCTACGTTTTACGTTTTATTTCTTTTATCTTGATCGAATTAAGCCCTGGTCCTAACATATTCATTTAAAGTACCATTATGAAATGATTTAATTAATTAAAATGTAGGCCAATTGAGGATTGAACCAAAATTGCAAATTTTCTAAAATAATAGGCCAAATGTCTCTATTTTGAAAGGGGGGCATCAAAATTGAGAATTTAGCAAAATAGAGAGACCAAAGTTGTATTTAAACAATTTTTTTAAGAGGAACCTGATTTGAATAGACAATAATCTAACATTTAACTTTTACAGCATACAAACAAAAAGGAACTTAATTTAGAAATCAATCCTTGTTCAATCACATAGGCAATTTTAGTTTCCCTCTCCCAACAGCTAGTAGTAAAGTGACCCTCTAGTGTGTTGTGTTAGTGAGGTGATGAACAGGGACAAATGATGAAGGGTAAGTTTTCAGAATTAAAATTTTCCATCTTCAGGTCTCAAGGACTAATATCTAATATCTTACATGCTGAATATATCTATATTAGATACTAAATAGATTATTAGGGACTTCAAAAATTTCTCAGAAGAAAATATATATATATGCAGGAATTTTTATGTATAAATCTTGCCTCTATACAGTTTCTAAGAAACAATCGACTACTTTTTCCCAATTTGATTCTCAAAACACATTTACTAACCTCAAATAGACTTGGAAATATGATTCTAATATGTGACCTTAAGCCATGGTTATTGGTTAGAGAACTAAGATATAATAGATACAAAACAAAAAGGATACTCAAATAACCAAAGGATGCAGCGAAAAATAGCTTCATAAGTAGTACTTGTATTTGGTGGAAGCAAATTGTGGAAGCTGTTAACCGGAATTGTTTTGCCAATAATGAGGTGGGTTTTATTTTCAAGAAGTGCAAGGAAGAAGTTTCTCAATTTCAACACTTTTCAGTAAAGTTTGTTCATAGGCAAGCTAATCAAGTCGTTCATGCATTAGCCAAAGTGTCTAGATTTTATGCTAGTTTACAAGTTATTGATTTCATTCCAACTTGTATTCACTCACTTATTATGAATGAAATTATATGAGCTTTTTGCTGTCAAAAAAAAAAAGTAGTGCTTGTACGTATAAGCTCTATCAGCACCGAGGGGATCTAACTCAATTGGTTGAGCAGGATGCGTAAGTTATTGTAAACCCCCTGGTACCGTGTTCGATTCGGATCAAAAAAATAAGCTCTATCGACTGTAATTGGAACCTCTGTCAAACAACCTCCCCTACAATACAAAGTATGATCAAAGTAAGCGTCTATGAATCAGATATGGTACCGAAATTCAAAGGCAAGTACAACTCCATAAATACGCTGAATTTTTTTTAAAAAAAACAACTAATCCATAAATACACCCTTTTCTCTAAAGCAGAACTAAAAATAACAAAACCAACACACTTAACATAATAAAATCTATCTACTCAACTAATCAACCCAAATCAAAATGATTAATTTTTTTAAAAGAAAAATCTATCTCTGAACGTCAAATAAAATCTTATAGCACAGATCAAAATAAAAAACACGGATAAAAAAAATCTTATAACAATAATCATACTACAAACTAATATAAATCAAAAACCCAAGAAAAACGAAGATATGAGACAATCATCCAAAACACAAATCTTGCGTAGATGTAAACATAAACAATGAACGTAAAAGAGCCACAATACATCAAGCAATTTCAAAAGGATAAAAATCATTAACCAGAAGGGGAAAAAATAAAATAACATAAATGAACTACATCAAGGAATTTAAAAGGGGGAAAATGACTAGTAAAAAATAGATTAAAAAACAACTAAACTTACTTTAAATCTAATCAATGACACAAATACTCCCCCGCCCCCCCCCCCCAAAAGGAATGAATTACCAAGTTCCTCTATTGAAAAATTTGACAGCAGATGGATGAAATCTCAAAAATGTTAAAAAACTACTAAATGAAAAGAACAAACTGAAGCCAGAGGAGCAAGGACATAACTCACCGTAGTTTTCTCAGCCAAATAAGTGCATGGTGCAGTTGCCTAAAAAGGATGACGATGCTGTGGCAGTTGGCAGCGAGGGAGGACGACATAGGTTCCATGCTTAGATGAAAGGAGAGAACAGAGGAGTAAGGAGGAAAATAGAGAAGAAAGGTTTTGAATGTAGGTTATATTTTACTGTAGGAAGGAGTGAGAGAACAGAGTAAGCAGAAGGAAGAATAAAGAAGGGGTTCAAGTCTCCATATGTAGGCTAGAGTGAGGGAATGATTTAGTTACTAATAATTGCATTAGCACAACAATTGAAAATAGCTTCCGCTTGAGGGGGAGCTACCATGTGGAAGAGACTCACACTTGAGGGTGATATTGTTGGAATTCAAGTGTGAAGGTGAAGTTTCACATTGGGTAGAAATTGGCGAGTTGAGCAACATATAAGTGAAGAAGACCCATAAACCTGAAGCCTTAAGGTTTTGGGTTGAAGGTGGTGTCAAGTTCACTTATGTGGTGTGCTCGTGGCCCATTGGTGTACACCTCCCCAGTGTTTAACCCCCCTCAGTGCACAACAAAGATGATTGAGAGAATTTTGCGTGGATGAGGAGCAAATTTGAAGTTGTAAAACTTTTGCAACACAAGAGCGTGAATGACATGGGTAAAGGAAGATAGAGAGAGTAAATTAAGAATGAATAATAGTTAGTGAACACTCCACTCTCAGTACAAGGGATTCTCATTCATATAAATGGAGGTAGATACACTATCATGGTCAAGTCCTCCTCCTTTTCTCCGCCGGAAGTTGTTCCCACTCTTGTTCATTTTCATTATTAGAGTCGCTAACTCCAACTCCAATTGCTTCGGGTTGTGTCTCATTATCATATATTCATTGTATTTTGATGTGAGTTTAGATGTCATTTTCATATATTTTGAATATATTTTATTGGCAAAACTCATTGTTTGGTGTTAGTTGGTGCAAGACAGGTACTCAAGAGGCTTCATGAGAAAAAGAATTGAAAATTGCACTTTTTGGAGCAAAAATGTCACTGTCTGGAGAACCAAGAAAAAAAGGCTAAAATTAAAGTAACACAAGGACCATGGCCATGCTGGTTGCGTAGCAGAATTAGACCTTTATGCAAGGACCACGGCCGTGGTAAGTTGTGTTGTCAACCCATTTAAATTTTGAATTATTATAAATAGGAGGGAAACCCTTTTATCTTTTATCTTTTGGTTCTATTTTGAAAACTGAGGGTTTTGGATGAGAAAGAGGTCCGATGAGAGACTCTGAGTTGTGGGAGGACGTAGAGAACACCATTGGGGATCATCACTGTAATGTTTCTTCCCTTTTGTAATCTTTATATCTTATTTTGAGTTTTCTGGCTTAATCATGAGCATGAGTGGCTAGTTTCTCTTAGCCTCGGATCGTGATGTAATTGTACCTTTGTACCGGTTCTGATTTTAATAAAACCTCGATATTATTTAGTTATTTGTATCTCTTCACTAATTTTATTGCTTTTAGGACCGATCAGTCTAAACATAAGTTAATCTCTTGTCTATGATCAATTGCTTACGATTAACTGAACTGTGAAGTGATTGGATTCGTACAATTTGCATAGTCAAACTTATTGTATGAATTTCCAGTAGATTAACTTGTTAATCAACCTCTCTGAGATTTATCATTTGCTCTAAATTAATTCACCTATGATCAATTGGGAATTAAATTAGGAAAAATAGCATTATTAACTATGATCAATTGTTAATTAACGAAATTAAGAAGTCGCTAGCAAGTAACACATTTAGGAATTTTATTGAGATTAGAATTGGGGGAAAAGGGGTACATGTGCAATCACAATCCTAGGCTTCTTTATCATAATTGTTCTCACATTAATCTTTCTGCTCCGATTCTCTTACTTTTGAAAAGAATAATTGACCACCATTCCTTTCAATTTGATTTTATATTCTGGATTGCTTAGTTATTTGTTAAATTGATTATTTGGGAACGCGACTAGTCCTTTGGGTTCGATAGCCGGACTCCTAGAGTCCACTGTTACTACTACGTAGGGTATGCTTGCCCCTTTACGAACGCATTTTACGCATCAGCCAACTCCAACTCCAATTGCTCCGGGCTGTGTCTCATTATCAGATATTTGAGCAGTGGATTCTGATTCAAAAATTTCCTTGCTACTGATACCAAACAGCTTCAACCTCGATTTTAAGGCATACACCGGGAAGACCCCAAACTCTTTGATTCTCTCTTGATTGTGCTCACTTCTAAAGCAATCATAGTAATCAAATTCAAATTTAAACGCTATGTCACAGAATACATCACACGTTTCAACATACAAAAATAACACGTGATATGAAATTAAATTCGTGTGAGCTATATTGCCTTCGTCCAGGCCCACCTGTTTTCCATCTTGTTAGATAGAACACGAGATATGTCCATTAACTGATCCCTTAGAAAGAATGATGCAACAAATGAAACCGCGCAAGTCGGATAGTGGAAGATAAGGAATAGTTATTGAACTCTCTGCAATTCGAAACCCACACTCGTCCATGACATGCTCTCCAGGGAAAATGAAATGCCCACCCTCAAAATTCATAGGATTAAGATATTGTTTGTGTAAGTGGGGCAAGAGGTTCTGTAACATGTGTTCTAACACTAGCAATTGGGTGGCGACTGTCTCCAGAGAAGTACAGTTAAAGGCACTCAGCACTTTCAAGGATGGTGGAAGCTCCGACAGAGACACCAATTTCCTGCAATCATTTATCAGCAGTCTACCCAGCATTGAAAGGTTTTTTATGTTTGCAGGAAAGCTCTCAACATTAGTTCCACTTAGGTCTAACGATTCTAAAGACAATAAATGGCCAATGTTGTGAGGGAGTGGTTGTATGAATGACACATTTGCATTCTGCTGCATGCACCCAAAATGGTCCGGTGCTGTAATGGATCCCATTCCTGGATCATCTGATAAATTTTCAAAATTCTTACAACCGCTTAGAGAAAGATAGGTAAGTTTACTATTACACCAAATTGATGACGGCAATGCACATATAGCTGTGTAAGATACGTCCAAGATTGTCAGTTCCTGTGATGTCACTGAGAACTCCTTGAGAGATGAACAACCATTGAGGAACAGTGTACTGAGAGATTTTGAATGAACATGAAGACTTTCAATCTCTCTACAGCCAGGTAAATTCAAATATGTAAGCTTTGGGAGAGATAACACAGATGGATGCAGCTGACGCAAGCTTTCACAATCAGATAGATCAATTCTTTCAAGGTTTTTCGCCTTAGATAAGTCTGGGATCTCAATCAGGTCTGTGCAGCGATGAAGGTAAATTTTCTTTAAATTTACAAGGTTCTGTAACAAAAAATATGCATCACATTGTTCAGAAATCATTAAATTCATAATCATGAGCCTTAACTAAAAGAAAAGCCTAAGCATACATAGAAGCACACCATCTCAGGTGTGACTTTTGTGAATGAGCTTCACTTGAGGCTGCACAAAGCCGGTTACCACTTAGGACTCTCTCCCTTGCCATTACAAATTGAAAGAAAAATGTAGTATTTATAACCAAATTCTTACCTGAACACTGTCCCAGAGCTTTTTAAGCTTGCTATTAGGCATGTGAAGCTCTACAAGCTGTTCCGCACAAAAGTTAGATGGCAAAGACTCAAGACAGAATTCATCCCAGTGAAGGTACCTCAATTTATAAGACAATGATTGGAGACCATTAGGAAGGTACACTTTAAATTTGCTCTTATTCCAGTACATTCTATGGATTTTAAGAAATCTCACTTTAGTCATCTTTGCAAGGGAATCAGAGCTCAAACATAGATCCCCAGTTAATTTATCCAAATTTAAAATTAAGCCTTCAACAACATCAGTTCCCTGACAAACAAAATTTAGAATAATAATTAGCAAGGCTCGCATACTAGCTACGATCTAAAATGATACATGTATTATAAAAAAGAAACAATTGAATCTACCACTTACACTGTTATATTCCAATACTTCATGCACTTCCTCATGTTTCCATAGTCTACTTCGTCTTCCAGGGTCTTTGATAGATTCTTGATGAACAATTTTGTGACCCATTTGTTGTATCAAGCCATGCATTTCTATCCAATTGCAATCTGAAATTGTTATGAGAGCTTTATCTAAAAGGACTTCTATCCCAGATGCTGCAAAGAAATCACAAGCTTCCAGTAGATTTGTTACCCAATCTCTAGGTTCTCCTTTGAAGAAGCATGCAATGTCTAAAAAGATGTCCTTTTGAGACTCATCTAAGCCATCATAACTTAATTTTAAAACGTCATGAATTTTCATATTTGGAGTCTTTTTTAGTTTTCTCAATTCACTTTCCCATGCCTCTTTACTTCTTCGACGAAGACTTGCACCCAATACTTTTAAAGCCAAAGGAATACCTTTGCAATATGAAATTGCACTTCTTGATAGATCTTCATATCCATGCTTGGGTTGTTTTTCTTCAAAAACAGTCAAACAGAAAAGCTGAAGAGAGTGATGAAAACTCAATTCCTTGACCTCATATACTGCATCAACTTGCTAAATATCTGCTTATCTCTAGTGGTAACAATAACTCTACTTCCTGGTCCCAAGAAGTCATAATCTTTAATTAGATATTCTAATTGCTCTGAGGTAGCCACATCATCCAACACAATGAAAACTTTTTTACGTCCAAGCCTATTCATGACAAAATGGGGTATTAACAGGGGTGCCCCAAAACAATGCTTTTCATTCTCTATCAACTCTGAAAAAAGTTTATTTCGTAAAGCTTCGAGTCCATGACTGTTTGAATTGTCCCTTACATTTGCAAGGAAGCAACCACCTTCAAACTCAAAAGACAGTTTGGCATAGAAAGCAGTAGCAAGGGTGGTCTTTCCTATGCCACCCATGCCCCATATTCCAATGGTTCTAACATCAGTTGACCCAATTTTTAGTAATGATTCAATTTGTTCATAATTGTCCTCAATTCCAACCAGTCCTTTAAGTTGGTTTGGGTATCTAGAAGTAAGTTTTCGCAAAACATCTCCAACAATGTCCTTGAGGAGTTGGGATTCAGTCCTAGCATATGAAAAGGGCAAAAAAATAATTGGTGTGTTATAAATCTAACAAATTCAAATGGAAAAAAACACAACTATACAAATAATTATACATTGTCTAGAATCAATATGGTGGTGTAGTAGAGAAAAACAAAAAAATATAATCAGGGAATGAAAATCCAATGTCTTAGATAAAATAATCAATGCCTCTGTTTTTTTCTTTCTCAGAACTTCTTAAGTAAAATACCATGAAAGTTGTTATACTACAAAAGTATGTTCACATGACTTCAATGTGTATAATATACTATCAGAGTATTGTTCACATAATGAAAACCTAGTGAAACATAGGACTGAGGAGAATTTTTCCAAACCACATAATGGAATTTTTTATTAACGTACCATCTCTTATGCATTTCTTAATTTTTCATTTATTCTACTATAAATAAAAAAGAATTATTTTTTAACTCTTCACAATTAGACACAATCGTGGATAAAAAAAAAATCATTGCAAAGTAGCAATTGCATTGCACTTGCATCCATGAAAGAAGCAAACAACTATACCTATCATTATTCACTTCTATAGAATCAAATTTGTCCAATTTGTTAGGCATTAGGTTTGTGGGTCTTTCCACTTATATGTTGCTCAACTCGCCCATTTCTACCCAATGTGAGACTTCACCTTCACACTTGTACTCCAACACAACTCAATTTAAAACAATACGTTATCTTTCTCATTTTTTCTTTCAGAAAATTTACTCATGCCCTCAATACATTTTACTTACCTATCTCGAGAATCCCACCCAGCTAAATTTGCTATTTCAGTGAGAGCAGCTTTCCATTTGTTGCATCTAGGTTCTCCCTCATGTTTTGCAAAGCCTTTCTCATAGCTGCCAGTCTGCTTCCTCACATGGGATGGATCTATATTGTAAAACACTGGTATGACAATCTGTCCTTGGTTTTTCTTGCATTCGAGAATCTTCCTGAGTTCTTCCAAGCACCACTTCGAGGAAGCATAGTTCTCTGAGAGGATGACAATAGATATATGAGAATCTTCGATAGCTTTGATTAGTTCTGCTGAGATTTCATCTCCCTTTTCAAGCTGGTAATCTATATAGGTTTCAACTTTCTTTTGCTTCAAAGCTTCATGAAGATGGCTTGTGAAGTTCATGCGGGTGTCCTCGCCTCGAAAGCTTAGAAAAATGTCATATTTTTTAGAAGACATCATAGAAGAAGAGTTAGAGGAAGAAGCAACGGCAATGATCATTTGCTGCTCAGCCATTATGAATTCCTAGTGCAGCACCTGCAATGATTATAACACTACACTTGAAGAGAAAAAAAAAAAAGAGCTTTTACATTTTAATGTGTTCTTGACAGTTAGTTGTCATTAATATTATCAGTTGGAATTTATAAATCTTTCTAACATGGGATCAAACAGTTCAAATTTCAAAGTTCATTCACTTGCTCACTTACCAATGAACAAATAGAAAAATTGTTTGCCAAATTGCTAGTTTGATTTTCAGGTGTTTTGTGATCCTTGAAGATTTTCTTTAGCTCTGATTAGTGGGTTGCCCTGTTGATCCATTTGAACATATCGGAAGTTCAGTAAACGGTTAGATATAAAAAGCCTAATAACATGAATGCTGAATCCATTCAGATTAATATTTCTTTGACTTTTTAACATACAGCTGACTTCTGACATCTACCATTGATTGGAAACTATGCAGTATGTTCAAGACACTGCAGCTGTTCAATAGAGAGATTGTTTAGAAAATACTCTCAACTTTAAATACAAACTAGTATCGATTAACAGAGAATTTAATATGATATTGATAGTTGAATCTTTTATGTTTCAGTTTCTTCATAGGTCAAGTGGTACATGATTTTCATGCATACACCAGAAAACAAAGACTTCTAAAACAGAGGAAACACTTGGAATTCAGTCCAATTTGAAATGAAGCTTATATTGATTGGCCTGGCCTGGTAATAAAAAATCTGAAATGTGTGTTATAACTAATGTGTGTTTGCTTTCCATCAAACCAAAAAAGGTTGAAGTTCAACATGCATGGTTCAACTTCTATCATTTTAGTTCCAGTTGCATGTAGAACATTAATAACTTAGCCTTAAACAATCTACCCCCTTAAAAAAGCATTGACATCAAATGGAAGAGAATTTAGATCTGTTGTGCTGACCACATGTTCACAACAGCATAGACAGTCATGCAGATGGCAGCAAGCAATAAATCAAGGCATTATCATAGTATCATTTACAATTCACAAATCTAATAACTTAAAGTAGGTCTACCTTAGATCAAAAGAGATTTTTAGATGACCAATGTGAACAGCAATTAGAAGCTCATGCCCTTTAAACTATTGTCGCTTAACAAAAAGAATGAATGAATGTAGATGAATGCCTTTAAGCACTTCAATGAAAAGTTCATGCTGTCACACCAAATATATATATTCTTTTAAATAAAGTTATTTTTCATTTTAGACAACCATAGAACCACTCATGTTTTGAAGTCCATAATCTATTTTCTCTGTCACCATTCACATACTTAACCCATTCTCTATCCGCTAAAACATGGGAAAACAACAAAAATTCAAATTAGCCATATCATTTCATCTTCTATTATTTCTATTCAGATTAAGATCGAAAATGGAGTAAAGGACCTTACCACTGACCCAATGCAACTTGTTGCAACCGAGACAAAAACACAGACTATTTACTTCGACACAAGAGCTTCTGGGGTTCAACAGAAAATAACTGGACAAACAATTGTATAGTGCATAGAAATGTATGAAATTAAAACGTTTTGACTCTTTCTCAAGTATGGTAGAAGAATAAGACAAGAGATGTAAATATAGTGTTCATGTCATGTATGTTTCTGAGAAGTTTCCTTTCCTATGATGCAGACTCTTCACCCACTTTTTTAGCAGGTTCCTAGTGGGTCCCACATCCGCTAAGCAGCATGCTTCATGCCTTTTGACTTTTTGACTATGCAGAGTCATGGATTACATCATTTTAGGCTGAAAATTATAATCTAAAATAGAACTCACGTGGAGCATTAGATGAATCCAAGGGTTGAACATTGTTTGACTGTGGGTTACTGTAAGGTTCCTCAAGTATAGTCAATCTCTCTTAGCTAGTTGGCTTATCATGGCTAGATTGATGCAAATAATGGTTTCAAATAATGGTTTCAAACTTTATTTTTCCCAAGGAATTTTTCATTAATTTGGGCCAGAGATGTACCGCAGTGTGGACCACACCTTTGTGACTTGAGATGCTATCTTTGTCATACATTCATAGCTCCTGATGGTAGATACAAATTAAGTTAATTCAATGATTAGATATAAGGATAGCTGCAGGCATTAAAATAAGTAGGAGCAACAGAGTAAGAACATGTATATATGACGCATAAATTTATCTCAAGTAGAACCAACCGTGTTTTAGATAAAGGCATAAATGGTACTTAAAAATGGGCATATTTTCTTTTTATTTTTTTTTTTTGGCATAAAAACGATGATATTGGATTTGGAGCTGCATCTCTTTGTCGTAGAGCTAGTTAGACAAAAATTAGCTCTGATGTAGGGCGTCTAAAGTTATGTGCAATTTTGTAGAATAGGCTTTTTAAACTTGAGTTGTGAGATTGATGGGTGATTTTCTTGCAGAAAGAGCCTTCTTACATTTAATAATCTATTCACTACTTTCATGGTACCCAAATACCTAACTATTTCACCAATTGAAAGTGGAGGGAATTGGCTGCAGATGCTTATAGTAAAAAAATAATGGGGGGCCAAATGACTTTTCATCTTAGTCCTCTCCTCTGTAAAGCTGTGTCCTCTTGAATGTCTTATTTCTACATTAATGCATGTATATTGGATATTGAAACACTTGCTTTTCTCCCACATTAACAGCCCACTTTTGTGCCCGATTCATTTGTTATTCATCTTTGCTTGCCAAAATCATTCCATGTGGTGTTTTTCCATCTATAACTGTCTCACCACTTTGTTGCCACCAAAATTCGTGTCGCGAGGCATAATTTACAAAAATTTATAACTTGTTACAAGCATGTTAAAATTGAGACTCAATTACCATAACTTTTGTCATGAGAATTTTTCCAACTCTTCTTTGTTGAGTTTAATAGCCTATCTCATAATATCATATTTTCTATTACTTTAAGGTTTAATACTGGTCAAATAATATAAAGAAATTTGAACGACCAAAAATTATAACTTTATACACCATCATGGTAAAGTTCTCCTCCTCTTCTCTGCTAGAAGAAGTTGTTCCCATTCATCTCCATTTTCATTATTAAAGCCTTCAACTTCAATTGCTCTAGGCTGTGACTCATTATCAGAAATTTGAGTAATGGAATCTGATTCAAAAATTTCCTTGCTGCTACTACTAAACAGATTGAACCCTGATTCTGAGACATACACTGGGAAGATCCCACACTCTTTTATTCTCTCTTGATTGTGTTCTCCTATAACCCAGTCATCGTAATTAAATTCAAATTTAAATGGTATGTCACTCAAAAGATCACACATTTTAACATATGAAAAGAACATGTGATCTGAAATTGAATCTTCACAAAATAGTATATAGTTGCTGGGCCGGCTGACCTCTTCACCATCTTGATAGATGGAACACGAAACATCTCCTCCGTATGATCCCTTAGAAAGAATGATACAATAAATGAAATCACACAAGTGAGATAGTGAGAGATAAGGAATAGTTATTGAACCCTCTGTTGTACGAAACACACACTTGTCCATGACATGGTCTCCCGGGAAGATGAAATGACAGAGTATGCAGCCTAGGAAGCATGAACACGGCAGAGGAAGGCTGTGTGGAGGTGTCCGACACGCTTCCGACACCAACACATCGTGGACACGCGATGGACACAGTGTCGGACACTTTTTTGCTATGTCCAGTTTTTTTTTTTTTTCGAGTTTGGACACGGCCCAAACATGCGGACACACATCGAACACTCCTTTGATTTTTTTTTATCAAAACTTTTAAAACTAAACCTAAAAAATTAGATAATAAAATTTCCTTTTTAAAATTAACCTATTTTGGTAACCTCTCTCACGTGCCTTTTGCCTTCTCCTCCGTCCATTCACGTTCTCGAGTACGCCGGCGTCATTGGTTCTCACGTCGGCGTAACTGGTACACCCTCTGTTCATCTTGCTTTTAATTATCAATTTAAATTTTTATCATGATGATCATATATATATATATATATATATATATATGTCGTGTCCCCATGTCTATGTTTTAAACTTTAGTTGTGTCCCGGTGTCCATGTCCGTGTCTGAGTCGATGCTTCATAGTATGCAGCTCTATAACATCTATTGCAAAATGTGTTGTAACACTATCAGTTGAGTGAAGTCTGTCTCCAAATAAGTGCAGTTGCAGGCTATCACCTTTTTCATGGATGGTGGGAGCTCCGGCATAGCAAAAGTTTCTTGCAATTATCTAACCAAAGATCTCTCAAGGATGATGGAAGCTTTGGCAGAGACACGGATTTCCTGCATTCATTTAAGTAAAGCTCTCTCAGGGATGGTGAAAGGTTTTTGATGTTTTCAGGCAGGCTCTCTACATTAGTTCCATTTAAGTATAACACTTCTAAAGACGAAAAGTGGTCATTGTTGTGAGGGGTGGTTGTAAGAATGAAATATTCAATGCATTGTGTTGCGTGCACTCAGATGATGACAATGCACATATAACAATGTGACATAAGCCCAACTGTGTCATTGTTTTTTATGACATTGAGAATTCCTTGAGAGATGAACAATCTTGGAGGTATAATTCACGAAGATATTCTGAACGAACATTAAGGCTTTTAATCTCTTTGCAACCACTTAAATCCAAACATGTAAGCTTGGGGAGAGATGACATGGATGGATGGAGCTTAGTCAAGCTTTCACACTTATCAAGAAAAACACTTTCAAGTTTTTCTGCCTTAGACAAGTCTGGGATCTCAATTAGGTCTCAAGACCAAACAAGGTTAATTGTCTTTAAATTCACAAGATTTTGTAACAAGAAAGATGCATCACAATGTTCAAAAATTGTTTAATTCATAATCATGAATCTTAACTAAAAGAGAAACCTAAGCATACATAGAAGCACATCGTCCTAGTTATGGCTCTTGGGAACAAGCTTCACTTGAGGCATCACAAGGCCAATTACCACTTAGGACTCTCCCTTACCTTAAACTGAAAGAAACATATAGTACGTACCTGAACACCATCCCAAAGCTTTTTAAGCTTGCTACGAGGCATGTGAAGCTCTACAAGTTGTTCTACACAAAATTTAGATGGCAAAGACTCAAGACAGAATCCATCATAGTGAAGATACCTCAATTTATAAGACAATGACTTGAGTGTTAGCTTCAAAAGCAACATGAAGATCTTTCTGTAATAATCTAGTTTTCATTTTGATGTATATAGTATCTAGAAAACTTGATTGTATCAAGAGGATATTGTATTGCTTGATTAGAACTAGGCTTATGTGTGTTTTATCAATTTATATTAGAACTTAAGCTTAGAAGATCCTAGTTATCTTGGATGAGTTAAAAAATTTCAAACCTTACACTACTTTAATCAATTACAAGTCATTGTAACCAATTAATTCGTTCTTAGTTCATCTGGGGAAACTGATTGAAACCTAAGTAATCGATTACACCTCGAGATAATCGATTACATAGATCTGATACTTGAAAGCAAATGGAGCAGCTACTACTTTAATCGATTACAGCTCATGTTAATCGATTACACAAGCTTACTGCAAGCTCTATTTGAATTCAAGCTATTGGTTTAATCGATTACAATTTGATTTAATCGATTAATCATGCTCAAACTCAAACCCAGAAAGCTCAAAAACAAAATAATCGATTACAACTCGTTTTAATCAATTATTATTGTTAAGTTTTGAAATTCTTATAAATAGACTGCTTCTATCTCTCTTAATAATAACTCTTTCAAAAATATACTTACATACACATAAGAGAGAGTTCTTAGAAGGGTCCTACTCATAGCTTTGATAAAAAAAAATCAAGAGATTTTGATTCTGCATCATGATCAAGCCCAAGAAAAGTCATGGATCCCTCTTGTGCTAAATTTTGTGGATATTCTACACATTAGGTGTACTTTAATCCTTATCTTTCTGATTTGATTGATTAGTTCATATGCTTAGATAGAGTTTCTAAAGTTTAATGTGATAGGGTTTCACATTAGAGGTTTTTCTTGTAAGGTTCAATAAAAAGGAAAGAAAACATAGTTTTAGGATTGTTGTGTGTGCATAGTATTTGTACCCAAATAATTCTATAGTGGAAAGGTCTAGTTGGATTGTTAGATCTAACTGGATGTAGGTCCTTTGAACTTAACCAGTATAAATTCTTTTGTATCTGTTGCCGTTCAACCAATCAATCAAAAATCACGTTTATCTCCCAGTTTAAATTTCTTGCCAAATTTACTACTTTCTGAGTTTAAATTTCGTTTTGTTCTTTATCTTTGAGTTTATTTTGAATTTCTGTTATTTGCACCTTCAATCAAATGCTTTCTTTAGTTACACGAGGACCCATTTCAAAAATCAAAAGGCAGATTTCCCCTTTTGATAGTTTCAAATCGTCTAATACTACATTCAAATTTTGGAATCGTGTTGGAGCAGAGTTAGTCAAAACCAATTCGGCTAACCGAAACTAGTTCACATGACAACAATATCTTTTCTTATCTCTTCTTTCTCATCACATTCAAGATTTCTATCTTTGTCATCTAAATTCCATATTCAACATAATTCTTGGAATAACTCTGATAAATCTTTTTGAATACTTGGATCCTATAGAAAAAAGGTGAATATTTGTTTTGTGAAAAGAAAATTTGGTCTTTAAATTTTTAAAGAATCTATTCATCCCCCTCTAGACTCATTGCCTACATACACTTTAAATTTGTTCTTACTTTAAGACCTTTGATGGATTTTAAGAAATCTCACATTAATCATCTTTGCAAAGGAATCAGAGCTTAAACATAGATCCCCAGTTAATGTATCCAAATCCAAAATTATGTCTTCAACATTATCAGTTCCCTAACAAACAAAAATTAGATTAATTTAGAAGGACTATCATACTAGCTCCAATTTTAAAAGATACATGTATTATAAAAAAGAAACAATTGAGTCTGTCACTTACCCTATTATATTTCAATACATCATACACTTCCTCTGGTATCCATAATAGACTTCGTCTTTCAGGGTCTTTGATGGATTCTTGATGAACAATTTCCTGACCCATTTTGTGTATCAAGTCATGCATTTCTATCCTATTGCAACCTGAAATTGGTACGAGTGCCTTATCTGAAAGATTTCATAACAACTGAAATGAAAACAGAAACAACAAAAACATGGGTAGAACAAAGCAAGCAAACAAGCCTAGGAAATTAGGCTTAGAGAATACTGAGTGAAACCTGCAGAGGTTTAGAATATTGGTTGGGTGTTGCTTGTAGAGCCAAGTAAAGAATATTTAGTGGAACCTGCAGAGGTTTAAAATATTGGTTTGGGTGTTGTCCATAGAGGCAAGTAAAAAATACTGAGTCAAACTTGTAGAGGTTTAAAATACTGGTGTAGGAGCCTGTGGAGGCTTCAAAAGAAAGAATATCACAGTTATATGCTTGGTCTTAGTGGAGAAAGCCTATAGATGTAGGTACTAGACGTAGCCTAGGTTGGGGTGAACTAGTATAAATTCCTTCGTGTATTGTATCTTTTCTTACTGCTTCTCATTATTTATTTTTAGTTTTGAAAAACCTTGTTTTACAAAAGCTTTACTCTAATATTTTATCAAAGATTTTTACAAAACAATTTTAATGTTCAGAAGTAGCATCTACATTTCATAAAAAAAGAGAAAACCAGAATTTGTGTAATAACAGAATATGTGATTTTAATGGTAACTTCTGAAGTAGTAGCATCAAGTTTTACTTGGAGGTTTTACTTTATGTTATAAATTTATCCAAGTACTTAAGAAGGATAAGCCTTACTTATAAAGAACTTCTAATTTCTAAGTAAGAAGCTTGAGAAGAAAAAATCATAAGCAAGTGTGTTTGTGCAGGAAATAGCCTAGTTAGTTTGTGTGTCACTATTCAACCCCTTTTCTAGTGACCAACTGATCCACTTCAGTCAGTGCTCGGGATGTTATATGCCCACCAGCTTCCGCTTAGTTTGTCCTCAAACCAGATCGTATTGGGAGAGAGGTGTGACACCTTTTACCCCAAAACACTTTATTTAAACGGAGGATGCGAAAATAATAAGACATTACATAAGGAAATATCAATTTTTCAAAAACTTCTTGCGAGTAAAAGGTTCACATGCACAATTCTCATAGTCGTCCAATGATTAAAAGAAAATACAAAAGGTGCATCCAACGAGTGGTGCTCCAAAGGCCATACATAAAGTAAGATGTTCAACAAATGGAAGTAGAAAACATAACAGATAACCCTGCCCCAATGTCACATCTATCAGAGCACAAGTCCCAACTAAAATATAAACTAAGCATGAGAGGCTAAGCCTCTTCGTCCGCGCCGTGCTCCATGACTGGACGATCCTCACCTGCAAATGGTGATCAGCCCAAACACAAACAACAGGAATAACAACAAAGAAAGGGAGTGAGAATCATTTGCAATTGCAGATAAATCACATGTAAGCAATAACAAAGGACTACGTCATGTAACTCGCTCACAAAGTTCACACACATATCATATCGTCCAACGACAAACCAACCGATGCATGTGTAGTACAACACCCCTAGACTCTACTTCATATGCCATGCGGTACCATTTCTACCTCTTGGAATAGTCCAGGAGCACATGTCTACCCATAAGAAGTTCATCGACGTCGATGCCTTCAACGTAAACCACACTACCTAGAATGGTGTCCTCCAGTGGCTCGTCAGGGTCGTCTAGTGTTGCAAGGAAGCCCCAACTCGTGGGATTAGCAAGAGCCATTGGAACTTCCACACTAAGATGCTCATAACCCCCAAGGTCCAGGCTTAACCTGTCACGACCTCGACCTTGCAGTCCATGTCTATTCCACCCCTTCCTAACTCTTAAACATTCCACTATATGACAGATTCCTCATGAATGTACATTACACTTAAGTGAGCCCATCCTTGCCTCTCGCAGGCTAGGTCACTCACAGTCATGATACCACCCAGGCCCATCCTTGCCTCTCATAGGATAGGTCACCTATCTCAATGGCATCTAACGAAACCTCTCATCTCACTTCATACTCATGCATTATTCATTCACAATTCAAACACACTTGCACAATTATATAGTTCATCCCATAACATGTCAAACACACCTTACAAGGAACAATACATAGGAAATGAATACAATACATTCACATTGCATGATAGTACTGGGTCTTGGACACTAAGGTCATTGGACACTGGGTCACTAGATGCTGGGGTCACTCGACACTGAGTCACTGGACATTGGTGTCACTGAATACTAGGGTCACTCGACACGTGTGTCACTGGACATTGGTGTCACAGGATGCTGGGGTCACTTGACACTGGGTCACTAGGCGCTGATGTTACTTGACACTAGGTCACTGGAAGCTGGTTTTACTTAACACTTATGCCACTTGACACTGGGTCACTAGACGTTGGTTTTTGGGTACAATGAAGGAAAGTAGTAACAGACTTTTCTGCAGGACTCAAGGTCTCCCAAGGGATTCCAAACACCCAAGAAAGTGTTTCAAGGCTTTAGAAACAAAATTAATACTCCCAGACCCATAAAATAACACATACCGTCCATAGATTTTACTGAAAATGCAACATGCAAGACTAAAAAATCCTGGTATTCACAACCTATCCAGACCACGAGGATGAAGGAAAAGTTAACAGCGATTGGGATCATGAAGGTTTAGAAATGAAGACCAACACTCTCAGGCCCATAAAACATCACAAACCGTCCACCAATCTCACAGAAAACATGACATGCAAGACTTAGAACTTCTGGTATTCATGACCCGTCTAGACCACGAGAATGAAGGAGAAGCTAACAATGTTTGGGGTCATGAAGGTTTAGAATCGAAAAAAGACACTCACAGACCCATAAACAACAAAGACTATCCACAGATTTCACAAAAAACATAACATGTTAGACTCAAATCATACAGAAAACACAACATGCAAGACTCAAAACTCCTCTACCCATGGCTAATGCCATACAGACCATAAGAAGAAACCGACTCCCCCTCCTACCTTGAGATAAGAAAAAGCAGCAAAGAGAAGAGGATGCTACAGAGGTGTTTCCATAGTCCTTCCCTCACGAATGCAGTGCTGATTCTCACGTGGTCTCTTGTGATCACTCTACTGCAGCAATATGCAAAGGCAGTAGGCCAATGCAACTAGAGAAAAAGGCAAGAAGAAGCCTTTCTAGATTTTTGGTCAGGAGACAACTAAGGCAATCCTTATACACTATTGGAGGGTGGACTTAAGGCCCATCAGAAGTGGGTGCTCCTAAAAGAAAGGCTGGTGTTCCACACAAAAGGCCTACTTCAAGACTTCAAACAGAATATTCATTCTTATATATATATATATATATATATATATATATATATATATATATATATATATATATATATATATATATAGTCATAAAAACTCAATTCTTATTATCCATATTCATATTCCTAAGTTACTATTTATTCAGCTAATTAATTAAAAGCATTTTCACAAAACTTATTTACATACACATATAATAAAATAAATAGTGGGGTGTTACAAGAGGCCCTACTTTGATACCACTTGTAACACTTAACTACTTTTAGGATCGTTGACTATGCCCACAAACTAACTCAAGACTTTTCAGTGTGCTTTGGCCTCACTCACACACTTGTTGGGAAACTTCCTAGAAGGTCACCCATCCCAAAATTGCTCCAAGCCAAGCACACTTAATTGTGGAGTTCTTAAGTGATGGGTTACCGAAAAGTAGATGCATCTTATTGGCATAAGTAGTACTATTTAATTCCTTTTAGTCACTCTCAACTATACAATCTCTTACTTGTACAACCTCTAGATCCCTCTCATTCGGTATGTATTCGATTCATTCATGTATCCGTTGGAAGCTTGCCATGAGCCACTCCTTGTCCATACCTCATCTCTTTTGCACCAGCAATCACTCCCCACCTTTGTTAGTGCCTGGGACGTTACATTCCTTCTTAATCATGTTGGTTTTGATTGGATTTTGGGGGTTATGGGTTTTGAACCCCAACTTGATAGGTTCGGGGGTTGTCATTGTGTTGGGATATACAAGAGTACCAAATCGCTTAAATAACGCAGTAGTAAGTATGTACCATCTCCACAAAGAGACTTGTGCAATAATTGGGTAATAACAGGTAATTAAGTAGACTACGAAGGATATTGAATGTAAAAACAATTGCAAAAATTAAGAGAGTTTAAGGCAAGAAAAGTGGTTGAGTAAATTTGTCAAACACTTTGTAGAGGAAAAAAATTGGTTGTTACGATTGGATGAAATCGTCGGGGTTTAACTTCATTAAATGATCCTCTCATGCATTATCGATTATCCTTATTCAATCAAAGCCATGTTATAATCAAACCACAACTTATGTTAACCTTAATTCCTTAAGCGTTAAAACCTAAGTCCTTCAACTCCACTACCAATTCCTTAATTAGAGTAGCTGAATGACTTGCATTAAGAGAATGGAGTTTTAGGGATGACCAATACTCTTTACTCTATCCCTAGAAATAAATATTATTGGTTGTCTTCTTCAATTGACAATTCAATTAGAATTTCCCAAAACCAACGAACATATAGGATCAAACAATTAGGTGATCAATCTAAAAACAAGCAATGAGCACAGAAGAAAAATAACAACAATCAATTTATTGAATAAGAAAAATAGCAATTACATGAGAGTAGTTAATCGGAGCAGAGTTTGAGCATAAAAGCCACCACACTCTCGTTCTCTATCTAAAATGTTTTTTTGTCCTTGGAATCTATGCCCTCTTTTTGGTTCATTGGGCCTTTTATATCAAACAGTAGGTGGACTTTGTCATATAAGCTCACTTAAGTGAGCTTTGATTGCATGCTCAATGCCCAGATGATCATGTCCTACAAATGGCGATCAGCCCAAACACACACAACAAGAATAGCAACAAAAAAGGGAGTGAGAATCATTCTCGCATCAAGAATAAAACATAGCATAAGCAATAAATAGGATATGCAAAAACATAGGTTTACGCATGGAGCTCGCACATAGATAACACAATTTATCAATGAAGTCATTTAATGCACATGTCATGCAAGATCCCTTAGACTTTACTTCGTATGTCATGTGGTACCAACACTAACTCTTGATATAATTCAGGAGCACATGTCTACCTATAAGAAGCTCATCGACATCAATGCCTTCAGTATAGACCGCACTATCTAGAATGTTGTCCTCTAATGGCTCGTTAGGGTTGCCTAGTGTTGCTAGTAGGCTCCAACTCATGGGATCAGCATGAGCCATCAAGGCTTCCACACTAAGACACTCAAAACCCTCAAGGTCCAGGCTAAACCTGTCGCGACCTCCACCTTGTAGTCCATGTCTATTTCACCCCAACCTAAACTCATGAAATATTATGATATATGACAAACTCTTTGTGCATACAATGGTTCCATTGAATCTCACATCACACGCCAGTGAGGCCATCCTTGCCTCTTGCAGGCTAGGTCACTCACGGTCAGAATACCACTCAGGTCCATTCTCTCCATCTCATAGGCTAGGTCACCCGTCTCAATGGCATCCAATAACACCTCATATCTCATACTCATGCATTATGCATTCACATTTTAGATTTACACTCATAGTTATATTATACATCTCATGGTATGTCAATCATGCATTTAAAATGAATAATTTGTATAAGGAAAATGAATATTAATCACATTCACATCAAAAACTGAGTTTTGGACTCAAAGTTGACCAAAAACATCAAAGCTGACTAGAGTTAACCGGATGCAAATCATCGAACGCAACTTATCAGACATAACTTACTGGACACAACTCTTTGGATGGGAGTCATTGGACGCAAGTCACTAGAAGCAACTCTCTAGACGCGAGGCATTGGACGAACTAGGGCGAAATTTATGACGAACAAAACGTCGTAGCAGGGTTTTCTGCCAAGGCCACCCAAAGGATCCCAAACACCCAAAAATATACCTCAAAGATTTGGGTACAATTCCCAACAATTATAAGACTATTCCAAGGCAAAAACAACATATTATAATCATAAATTCATACATTTCGTCATAGGTCACAGATTCCCAAATCACCAAGAACACAAAAGGGGGAAAAACTCAATGCATCATAATAATCAATTCAATCACAGAACCCAAGTGCTTCGGGTCGGGTATTCATAACCGTCCAAATCACAAGAAACGTAAAAAGCCTAATAGTTTTGGGGTCTTGGCTAATCCCCTTTACCCATGGCCAATGTCATTCTAACAATGAGAAGAAACCCATTTCCCTTTATCTCAAGAGGAGAAAAATGCAGCAAAGGGAATCACTTCCTCACATATGCAGCGGTGGTTCTTGCAAAGTCTCTTGTGACGACTCTACCACAACAAAGTACGTTCCAGCAAGAGAGAAGAAGAAAAAAGAGAAAGGTTTTTAGATTTTGAAAATAACATGACAACTTTTAGGCACTATTGGGTTGTGAGCATAAAGGCCCAATAAAAAGAAAGTTTTAAAGGAAAAAGGCTTGTGCACCATAAAACTAGGCCTACAACAAGCTCTCTACAACATACTCATTCTTTTTAACATATTTAATTGTAAAAATTTTAATTTCCATATTCATAATCCCAAATTACCATTTATTTAATTAATTATTGAAAACCATTTTCACAACAATTATCTATATACACATATAATAAAATAAATAGAGGGGTGTTACACGACTCTAACTTAAGCGAGAACAAGTTCTAGTTAAAGCGGGAGCTCACTTAAGCGAGAATAGGTTCTAACTTAGCGAGAGTTCTTCCAGAGAATATGTCTGGAAGCCTAGCTTAAGCGAGAACAGGTTCTAGCTTAAGCGAGAATATGTTCTAGCTTAGTGAGAGTTCTTTTAGAGAACATGTCCAAAAGCCTAGCTTAAGTGAGAGCAGGTTCTAGCTTAGCAAGAGTTCTTCTAGAGAACTTGTCTAGAAGCCTAGCTTAAGTGAAAACAATTTTTTCTTAATCGAAAGTCCGCTTAAGCAAGAATAAGTTTAGCTAAGCAAGAGTACTTTAGGTCTAGGACTCTTGCGTGAAGTCACTAAGCACCTCTTTAGCACTCTAAGTAATAGGGTCTTACCTACTAAGCGAGGTTAGGCATCGCTAAGTGAAGGACCCCTAGAACTGCATATACATTCATACCATTTTATAATGCTCCATTGATGTTGATGCATGATGAAATACTACCCAAGGACACTTTAAGCTTATTTGTGAATGTCGAGGAGTCTCCATTGGGAAAAAGGAGGATAGTAACCGTTCCAAACACCAATGGCAAACCAAAAGTTTTAAGTAAGAGGAAATGCTTGCAAAGACTAAAGGTACCCTCTTTGGATGATGGGTAGGGTTCCATCACTTTTCATCCCCAAAGAAATGGTAAATGCTTGTCAGACTCGAAGGGGATATAAGTACGAGGTCATGGCATAAGAATAAGGGTAATGCTCTTTGGAAGTTTTGATCTCAAACTTTGTTGTGGAACGGAAAAAGAGGGAAAGATAAATGTTAAGCTTGCCAAAGTTAATGTCTAACTTTATGTTTATGATTTTGTAAATATTTAAGTAAAGGTCTATGTTTATGATGCATCCACGGGATGTGTGTGTATGTGTGTGTAAGCACTCACTGAGAAATTGTCTCATTAGTTTAGTTTCCATGTTCCAGATTGAACAGGTATGGAGGGTGAAGACGGGTGGCCCTGAAGATATTATGTTTTGTACATTGATATCTTCTTAGACTAGTTATTTTGGAAAACTTTAGTTGTATTCTTTTGAATAGGGCCCCTTTGTATGGGAATTACCCTTATAAGGTGTATATGATGTTACTTAGGAAGGTTGTATGACTTTAAACACTAAATTCTTGAGTTATAAAATCATATATTTTTTTATTATTCGCACTCTAATGATCAAAAGTAAAGCTCATAGTAATACCTCATATAGAGTATTACATCTCTGAACCCAATAAAACCTAACGAGAATAAGGTTGGATATTATAATTTTAAACATGTTTCTTTTAAACTTGAACCTGAACTCGACCCACCTTTTGCAAACACAAGGTCGAAGAGAGCCAAACCCATACCCCCATTGCCATGCTTAGTTTGGATCCTTCTTTGTTCTTGTGTAACTAGTAGGCCTGGTGTGGCATGCTTGCATGATTTATTAATTCATCTATTTTTTTTTATCAAATGATTTATTAAGTTTTCATTTCACCAACAAAATGTAGAATGAATCCAATTTTTATTATATCACTATTGTTTACCTTTTTATTTCTTACATATTTCTAAAATTATTTTATAACTTATACTTAACTATAAAAAATATATTTAATTAAAGGTTATTTTTTTGTAACTATTTAAATAAAGGTATATAAATATAGCTTGATTATCAAGTTATGTAAATTTGTAAGATGTTCTTGGATGTAATATAACTATGTAATAATGTGTCTATAAAAATTGAATCATTTAATCCGTTTTAAACCACATTTTATTGGACTAGATTGGATTGGTAAGAAAGCGGTCCAAATCAAATCAAACTACGAGTTTTGGTGCATTTTGTGCGTTTGAATCTTCATCTAGAATTCGTTGTCCCTAAATCCGGTGCTACGTTTCCAACTTCGAGATCAAGATGCAAGAATTGTGAGAACAAAATATAATGGACTCAAACTTGCCGTCTCCCGTGGTGGCTTATGGAGGTTCTGCTTAGAGAGTAGCTAGACAAATCTGCAATGTCTGTCAAGGCTTGTCTCCATCTTCGAAAGTTATCACTCCTAAACCTCTCCCTATGCTTTGTGAAAGCTTCGGCGAAAGATCCTCGTTAGTGTTGCATGTCGGAGGGATCCACGTTGTGGAAGATTGGGAAAACGTGGCTACTGAACTTTGTTCACGATTCAAGTACCTTGAGGAGTTGGAGTTATAAGGTTGGTTTGGTGGTGAAAACTGATTTGTTGATTGATTGTGTTGTCTTAAATTATTATTATTTCATTAAAGCCTTTTGATTTTTTTATGTTGTCAGTGTCGGGAAAAACTCTTGAATTTGGTTTTGTTTGTGCCCATTGCATATTAGGACCTTACTTAAGCAATTTCTGGCAGCTATAAATGGCTAGAAAATGGGCTAATATATTTTAAACACCTTAACCAAGTATTTTCTAGTAGTTTTTTACGTTTAGAAAATATTTTAAAATAATTAAAAATCAACTATCACCTTAGCACATAATGGAGGTTTTAAATGGTAGGATGAAAAGATAAAACAAAGGTAAACATTAAGAACTAAAACCAATCAACTTTTTGTTCAGAAACTAAAATTGAAAACTTAAAAAAAGTTTAATGACTAAAAACATAATTAACCCGTATTTAAATTGAATGACTTTGTAACTCAAAAATTGATCTAAATCAATTTACGAAAAACCCTGTCCTTACCATTGGTAGACATTTTTTTTTAAAATTGATTTTTAATTCATAAAAAAAAGTCTAAACATAACAATGCTACTTAACAATAAATAAATTTTTTTAGTGCATAAACACAACGTAAGGAATGTTGTAAAAAATGTTTTAAATATATTTTTAGTCTCTTAAATTTGGGATAAATTTATTTTTGTTTTTAAATTTAAAATTGACTTTTCCCCCCCTCAATCTTGGAAAAAGCTTGTTTGAGTAAGATGTTGGATGATAAGTATGCAAAACTAAAGTGAATTGTCATGTAAACTACTTGTAATTTTTTAGTCACATATGTGAAATCTCTAACAACATTTGGGTAGAAGGACTAAAATAATACTACCTCTAATTCTAATTATAAACAACGTAGGACAAATCATCAAAATCGAGGAGAATAGTTCAAGTAATTATTTTTAATTAATTCTACAATATATTCAAATTTTATTCTAAAAGTACCCTTTGCTTTATTGATGTGAATGCATAGAAAATAGAGTTAATAGTAAAGTAAGGGTATAAAAGAAATTTTATCCTGAGTAACTTTATAAAAAGGTGATTGCTTATATTTATGACCAAATGAAAATCCAATTTATTGCTTATAATTAGGTCCAGATGTAGTTTTTTTTTTTCAAATTACATGGACTAAGAAAAGATCAATTTTAAATTTTGGGGACAAAAACAAATTTACCCAAGGAATAAAAACATTTAAGCCATTTTTAATTACAGGAATTCTTACTTTTAACCGTGGTTAATTAAACGGGGATACAGGAACCGTCGGAAACGTATAAGGGTTTCTGTAACACTGTTTAACATCATATACGCATGTAATTTCCCACGGTTTAGTGACAGCCCTGGTTAAGTAACTTTCTTCATCGTTGCGCTCTGCAATTCATCATCGTCGCACTCGCATGTCCGTTATTCTCAGGTCTCTCTCTTTCTCTCTATGTTTATATTTCTGCATTGGCAGGTCCAGGTTGGGTTCAATTCTACAATTAGGGTTTATGGTTTTGATTGCATCTAGGGTTTATAGCTTTCATCTCGGTTATTCTCAGGTCTTTCTGTTGGAAACCCACCTTGATGATGGTCACCCCTAGCCCACCTTAGTTGCGGCAGATAGCCATGGGCAGAAGAGGGGGTGCGTTGAAAGTCCCATATTGTGTGGCGAGTAACCGTAGACAAAAAAGGACATGTTGAAGTCCCAAATTGGTTAGAGATAGTGTCGAGATAGAATATATAAGTAGGGAGCAATCTTTATCTTACAAGCCGGTTTTGTAGGGTTGAGTTAGACCTGAAACCCACTTTCTGACACTTTCTTTTTCTATTTTATGTTTCTTCCTTCACAGGTCCTTCACTCTCTCTCTCTCTCTCTAACCTCGAAGGACTCTCTCTCTGCTGCAATTAAGGTATTTTTGTTTCAAAATGAGATGGAATTCGCTAATTCAATTTGAATGTGGAACTCGGTGAAATGCCACGCGTTCCCTTTTATTCTTTTAATTTCGATATTCAGTGAAGTCTTGGTTTTCTGTGTTGATTTTTAGAGCTGGATAATAATATGCTTCAGTGGTTCGTGTTTTGCACCTTGTTATTATAACTATTCGATGTGAATGGTGGCTTGGGTTATTCACGTTGGAATTCCTTTCTTTACCCCTCGTTTGGTCAATTACAGTGGTCTGGATGCAATCCTTTTAAATTCTAGCTTGGGGGGAAATGTAATTTATTACTGCAGAAGATTTTTCACTTTCAGTATCATACAGAACATGATCTATTTATGTTGGTAGTTTATCAATTTTTGGAAAGCAGACTTTATTTCTGTTGGTAGGGAATTTTTGTCTTATTTATGTATATATAGTTGGAGAAAGACAAAAAAAAAAAATGTATATCAAGAACAAGTAGTGCTTTGTTTTTTTTTTATGGTGGTAGTGAAATATGTAAGTTATTTCTGCTGAGATTGTTGGCAACTTCTATTTTTCTTGCTGTTTTACCAAGCTTTCCTCATTTTAGCTTCCTGCTGTCGGATGACTTGATTTCCAGCAGTAGTTCTCAAAGCATATATTGATTTTTGTAATAAAACAAGGTTTTCCCCCCAATTTTATTTGATTCAGGTGGATGGTAGCAACTTTAATTGATTTCCAGCATTGGGTGTAAGTCAATGACTACTTGACTTTGTTATTTCTTCAGTTTTTAGATAGACTTAGAGTGACAACACATCATGTTTTTAATTTTAATTAAAACCCCGGTGTTTTTTGTTTTTTTTTAAGAGGAATCTATCCATTCTTTATGTGATTACTGCATTGACAGAATAAACAAAGATATTTAGTGATGCTAGAATCCAGGGACTTATCTCTTTCGTTCAACTCAATTGGAGATTTCATTTCCACCGGGGTTTCCTTTTCCATTTGTAGTGAATTGGTGACCTTAACTTTATTTTTCTGTGAACCTGTGACCTTAGGCTTGTTATCTGGAATTACAACGTCTTTTACCACTTCAGCAACCTTAAGCTCCTTATCTGATACAGTAACTGTATTTTGGCTCTATCTCTACTCTCTAGTCCTAAATGCAGTCTGGCCCTGTTTCCTACCACTGGTTTATATTTTTAGTATATATTGTCTAATTATAAGAGGCTAAACCTTAGTAAGGAACAACATTACAGCATATAACAATAAGCTCTAAGATATAATCATGACTTGATTCAAACCCAAACACACACTTAAGATATAACTTAGTCCCATCCTGAAAATCAAATTTAACTCAGAACTTTAATCCGTGCCAATTAACTGTGGGCTGGGCTAGGTATTGGGATGGGAAGCGAAACATTACTTTTGATTTCCATAATACATGGTCATTGATATTTCGTTGAATTGCATTGAATTAATCCCCTTTAATTTGCTTTACCTTTTCTTTTTATTCATTCATGTACATGCTTTTTGCAGTCACTCCCCTTTTAGTAAAAACCCGTTCCAAATACTTTTCCTCCCTCTGTCTCTCCTTGGGCCCCCTCTCTAGGGTCTAGCCACCTTTACAAGCATCAAAATGTCAAGAAAACGATAAAAGCTTCAAGGTAAGTTAACTAACCTCCTATCTACTCCTTCAATCCGCTCTTCGCCACATCCGCTGTCATCCTTTTGCTAGAGGAGAAACGTAATTAGATTATTTACAAGTGGTGTTTCATTTCAAGTGATCAGATTGAAAACTAAACCCTGTTTATTGTTTCTAGATGCTTTCTCTAATTTCCCTTTTCTTTTCAAGCCAATTAATCTTTAAAAAGTCAGTAAATTAAACACTACAACACCACAGCTACTGTTCTGAAGCAGCCCCATCCCTTATATTTCATATTTGTTTGGTCTTGGACACCAACCAGAACACCACTAGTGCATTCACAAATGTGTAGCAATCTTGAAAAGATGGAAACAAATGAACAACATGACCATATTATTCTCCAAGTCCAAGACCTTAACTCCAAATCCAACAAATTTCCATAATGTACGTATACTAATTGCACTGCAGTCATCTCTAATTGGTTATGTGATTGACTAAGAATCATGAGCTGAAGTTAAAATTTTTGCTTACATAAAATGCAGCTAGCAGAAATTGACAAAGGAATAGGCAATTTTCTCATAAATAATACCAACTTTTTTTAACATAATTAAATGCAAAAGCCTTGAAACTCAGTTTCCCATAATGTTAGTTTGAGGTATTGATTGCATGACATAATTCAAGCTTTAACAAAAACACATCTCAATCAAAATCTCATCAGATAATGGCATGCAAAGCTTCCTCTATCCTTGCACTTCTTCTCATCTCCATTATCCTTCTTGCCACTCCATGGCAAGCAGTTGCTAGACGACACATTAGTCCAAAGAACTCAAACTCAAGCCAGTGTGGATCCTAACTTTGATGGCAGTGTCTATTGATAGGCCAAATTCTGATAGGTCTTTGAAGGTTTATGTCAGAAAAAATAGAAGGCAGTTATAATTTATGTATGAGGCAGTTATATTTTTATATGTGACAGTAGACAGTTATTTTCTACATGTATCAGTTATTGTTTAGTGTCATAAGAGTGCAGTTATTGTTTGACATTATTAGGCAGTTATTTTATTAGGCAGTTGGGTGTGTTTTACTGAGATATGTATGTCTGGCAGTTGTGGGTGGGGGCTGGGTACGAATTTGCTTGTTTGTTTGAGAGAGAAGAGGTCTCTGTTAGGGCTTAGGCCTGTGTTTGTGGGATTGTGTTGTAATTCTGGTTCTACCCAGAATTGTTATCAATAAAAGTATCCTATTTGTGTGTACAATTTCATATTTGTGTGTACAATTTCTTGAGTCTAACATCTATATTCCTGTTAAGCTTTTAATCAATTGAAGTACTTGTCTATTATTTTCTGTATTCATGAATAAGAGCTCCGTGTACATTATCTGCTATTTGGTATGCAGAACCTTTCTGCTCTTTTATTGATTGAAAAAAATTAAGCATGATGTAATGCTGGTTGTATTCTTTCGCCCTTGATCATAAATCATATCTTTTCAATTTCAATCCAGAAGCTTTCCTAGTGTATGACCTCATAATGTCTTCATCGAAGGAGTGTTAAAACTTAAAACTTAAGATAGTGTCAGTATTTGCATTATAAATAAACTGTTATTCTGATAAGAACTTGAAAGTTAAAACTAAAACACTGTTTTATTGAATCAACTAACTGAAAACACTCATCTGCCTCATACCTCTTTCCTTTTAATTCCACAAAGAGAAAAGTAAAGATAGAAGTTTAAAAATCCACCTGGAAAATATGGAAACTATTGATTCTTGGCAATCTCACCAGTAATGACTCAGTTGGTAACGATATTGATATGTATTTTGGAATAGGTTGGGAAATTGTTATTTGAGTGATCCCGTTGATCACTATGGTCCAATCATCATTTTTTATTTTTGAAAAAACGGGGGGATTTGTATAAGTATACATGGATCAAAGAATTAGTATCCCACTTTTGTTGAACCGATGCATGCACAAAGCTAATTGCCATTAACAGCAAAACATTGAGTAGAGATACAAAAATTCACTTGTGAGATCCGCTTTGCCTATTTGTCCATGTAAATAGAAGCTCTCATTGCAGACATTCTTATATTTAATATAATAAATAAAATAGGATTTCTCATTTTTAAAAAAAAAATTCTCAACTTATTAATTACTTTTTTATGTTATTTTGTTATCCAAATTTCACCTACTTTTAAATTAATTCATTTTATTTTTCTTCTTTTGCATTACATTTTGTTCTTTTTCTTCTATATTTGGGACGAGGAATTATGCTAGTAGTGATAATCAAATGTGGTTTGGTGGTGTGCCTTATAATGGGAAATTGGTAGATATAATTTAGATAAACAACCATGGTCGATTCTCAGTTTTTTGTATGGGCCAATATAAAGAGGGATTGTGACTGATGCCTTAGGATTTACATCAGTAAGTTTTGCATGCTTAATATACATTGATGATAATGACGATGATGAGCCATACAACCAGGCTTCAAAAGCTCAAATGGTTTATTATGTAGAAGATGAGTTGGATAAAAATTGGACCATACCTGTACATCTAAAGCCACAAGACTTATACAACATGGGTGAAGATGATGATGACACTTTTCACAAATGTGAGCCATTTGGACAACAAATTTGGAAATATTATTTCTAGATGGGGAAGGGAATATACCGTTAACAAGGTCTTTATTTTGAATTGTCATTGTCATTTTATTCACTAATTGTGTTTTAATATTATGTGTATTAAATTCTCCGTTATCTATTAAATTGGTGATTTGACTTATATTGATTTTACTGTTTCCCAGGACCCCTTAAGATGAGGCGAATGTCCACAAGGAAGACTAGTGCAGCACCACAAAGGACACAGAGTGGCTCTTTTAGCCAAGTTGAAGCCACTCCCCGCAGGAGAAGTATGATGTGTCTACCTGCACCTCTTCCTAATACGACTCCTTACTAATTAATATTTAAAATTACACTTGAAGACAATACCTTACTAATAGATATACAATATTGGTTGTTAGGAACTCCAAAGGTGAAGCTCCCAACCTCGAAGAAGACTAAATCAACACTTCATGTGCATACTCCTGCAGAGCCTATTACTCAGCCTTCGCCCCCACCTGCACATCAGTCTAGTACAGTGCTTCAACCTGCATCTCAACCTAGTAAGATGTCTTCACTTGCATCTCAATTTGGTACTCATCCGTGAATTGCATTAATTGTTTGGATTATATTCTTATTTCACTTGTATATTTCTAATTGCGTGTCAGGAACCCGGAAGACGAGACAATTTTCCTCCAGCAAGACTAACTCTGCACCTCAACTAAATATTCAGCCTCCATTTGCATCCCAATCTGATTCTCAGCCTACACATGAATCTGTTCCTGAACCTACACGTGCAGCTACACCAGAGTTACAATCTGATAGTGGAGAAGAACAAAATGAGGAAACTGAGATGCAAACAGAACAATCACAGCCTGCAGCGCGTAAGAGAGCATGGCTTGTTGATGTGATCGGTAAGCCTAAATTAGTAATTATTGTTACATTATTACATATATTGTAATTTTCAAAGACCACACATACCTTGTAATTTTCACTATCATGTGTGTGCATCAAATAAATTGTTGTATAAGTGAACTTGGACACCCCATTATGTGCAAAAATGGACCCTACACAGATTTAGCTTGGCTTCAGCTGCTGACTTACTGCCACTCACACTAGCTCTTTGTTAGTGTTGTGCAAGTGAAGTATGTTGCTGCACCAAAAGAGTAAAATCATTGTCCTAAAATAACATACTAATGAATTAATTTTCTGGCTATTATAGTGCATTTGTTTGACCAAATATATATGTACATATATATATATTTATATATATATATATATAGAGAGAGAGAGAGAGAGAGAGAGAGAGAGAGTGCAGCAAATGTTATTGGATATCATTTATTATGCATATTGTGATAGTTGGCCAAACCTTCAGAGATGAGGTTACTAACACCGAAGTTTACTACTTGCATATAATTAAATTATTGTTTTTCTAATATATTTGATACTTCCACAGATGACCAAGGCACAAAAATTAGAAAACGGATAAGAATCAATGATGTTTCGTTTTTATCTCCTACTGAAAGGATCGTCGTGCATTGGAATAATGAGGGGCAACCGATTTCAGATGGCGGAGGATTGTTGAATAGGTTTTTAGGTCGTGTTGCGAGAGACTTTGGGGTATTCCCTCTCAGCTATTCTAGTTGGAAGAAAATTCCCAAAGATTACAAAGAAGACATACTTAAGAACACTGTTCAAGTAAGTAATGTATGCATTTCATTTATACTATAATTGCAATTGTACTCAAATTGCTGTTAACTCTAATTGGCTAATAATTTGAAGGCTAAGTTTGAAGTTGAGTCTGATCTCCACATAAGTTATGTCCTGAAATCACTTAACATAAAATGGAGAGAGTGTAATGTATGCATTTCATTTATACTATAATTGCAATTGTACTCAAATTGCTGTTAACTCTAATTGGCTAATAATTTGAAGGCTAAGTTTGAAGTTGAGTCTGATCTCCACATAAGTTATGTCCTGAAATCACTTAACATAAAATGGAGAGAGCGTAGGCAAGAATTGTGGAAGCAAAGGGATGACGGCACACGTAATAGAGATCAATTGATTGCAATGGTCCCAGATGGAATAAATGAAGACCACTGGGCTTCTTTTGTTGACTATCGTCTAAATTCAAAAACTAAGGTAGAACTACTTTTTTCATCCTTAATATTTACCTACATGGATTTTTGAGTTTTTTCTATGTCAATGATTAGGAAATTGCTAAAAAAAATAAAGATAATAGAAAGAAGCAAACAATTCCCCACACTGGTGGATCCAAGAGCATCGCACGCAAGAAGGAAGAGATGGTAACCTAACACTTCTGATAAAGAAATTATATTTTTGCTTCTAACTTATACTTAATACACTTTTGTTGGATTTTGTAGGAACTAGAGTGTGGTCGCAAAGTTAGCAGGGGAGAAGTTTGGACAGAGATACATAAACATGCTAATGGAGAATTTGTGAATGATGAAGCTAGAGAAATTGGTGTAAGTTCAATTCTGGTGAAGATGATAATGCTCAACCAAGTTTGATGTTTTAGCTTAATTGGTTTTTTTTGTGTTCTTTGTAGGAAAAAATTCAGGCATACGAATCGAGTACGTCCCTTTCACAAGACATATCAAGTCAAGATTCCTTAGCTCATGCTCTAGGAAGTCAAGAACACTGTGGACGTGTTCGGGGATTAGGATTGGGACCTTGCCCATCTCAGGTGTTTGGGCACACTGCACGTTCATATAATGGGGTGTCTTCTTCTCACAGAGAGTTACAAAATCAGGTTACTTCATTTTTATCCCTAATGATATTGCATTACTGTCATTATGATTAGTTTGTTGCTATTTTAAAAGGCACAATGTTTGTCAACTTCTATAACTAATGATATTATTATATTATTGTCACTATCATTATTGTTAATTAAAAGTAGGATAAAGAGTTTAAGAAAACTTTTGTATCATTTTAAGTTTATTTTGACAATAGATCTTAGTTTTTTACTCTTATGTCGATTTGATAACTTATTATGATATCCAATGTAACTTGTTAGTTTTTCATTTAGATTTGCTTACTGGTTTGGTGGATTTGGTTCATGCTTTTGTGCTTCTTTCTGGTTGGTGGGGTTGAGTTAACCCATCTGATGTTTTGGTGGTGTGCTTGTTTTCACACTTTTGGTTAAGGTTAATGGTTCAGGTGTGCATGTTCTGGTGGTGTGCTTGAGGTCTTTGGTCACTGATCAGGTTGCTAGTTTTGATTGTTGGTTAGCTTTATCAGGTTGTTGTTGACCTTCGGTTTTTACTCACTGATTAGGTTGCTGATTTCGGGGTTAGGTTGTTGGTTTGTGGTCATTAATTGTGTTGAATATTAAAGGTTGTTTTTGTGCATTTTAGTGGTCTGTGGTCATTAGTTCTGGTCAGTATATCAATTTCATTTGCTGAGTTCTAATGTGGATTTGATTTTTGTGTCATATGGAAACTTTTTGGATTTTCTGTGTTCTGTATTGGGACTAAAGTCACCAAAATTTTGAGACCCCAAGTTTGTCCCCTTTTGTATTACTATGTACCTAAATAATTTTTTCATTCTTCATACTGATTATTTGCTTCTTGATTTGGATCTTTTATGTTCTTGTTAATTGAACAGTTTTTGTTAATCTCTCTGTGAGAGATTTTATGATTTTACTTCAAAAAAGATCTGTCTTGCTACAGCACATGACCTTCTTTTGTTCTATTTACTATATTTTTGTATCAAAATCCAAAGATATGTATGTAGAAGGTTGAATCAAACCTGAATAAGCTTATTCTACGGGATTTGCTGTGTTTCTAAGAGTATTTATGTTTTTATTTTTTGTGTGTATCAAATTGAGTGTCTTTCATTTCTACTTTAAACTGGTCTAGTATGAGTGTTTCTCAAGTTACTTCTCCCTGATTTTGTCTTGGGTCTCACAAGGAAGACTAGTGAATGTGTGATTGGATGTGGAAGCAGTGGCTAGCTTATTGTTGGTTATACTTCTCAATCTAATATTTTTCTGTGGGTTCTGCATTTGTTTTTTTGACAGTGTAGGGTCTTGGTAGGGTCAAAGTTCTTGTGTCTTATATTGGGAATTGTATGAGTATTTACAGACTCTGCATAACATTGGCCTCATGCATGATTTGGTGATGTTTAACTAGATTCTAAATTGTCGGATTTGTGTATCCATTTCTAAGTGATTGTTGGTTAGCTTCATCAGGTTGTTGACTTTTGGTTTTTACTCACTAATTATCTAGGTTACTGATTTTGGGGTTAGGTTGTTGGTTTGTGGTCATTAGTTGCTGGATTTATTACTGGTTAGCTTACCTCAATTACAATTTGGTGTCTTGTTTCTAGAACTGCCATTTCAGAAATGGCTAAGTGAAGAATAGAAAGCTCTAAATTTTCGTGCTTGTTCATTCTGAAATGCATCAATAGATAAGATGCAAACTACAATGAGCATTAGCAAACAAAGGGATTTTTAAAATTTAGTATAATATATGTGGAAGGAATTAAACAGAAATTAGTTAAAAGCCAGACTTGAATTCACAAGTCAGCATGACCTGGGGAACAATATATTATATTCATTTTGTCAATTATTTTTTTCTTTTTGTTTATTTTCTTATTAATGTTATTTGAGATATTTCATTGGGTTTTTGGGTTTACCAATGTAGTATGTAGGAATGTGTATCTTTTCCTTGCAGACTCTACAAAACATGGTCTACTGCATCCATCTAGGCTAAATGAAGGTGTGGTGGGAGGATTTATTTTTATCATCTGTCATATAGATAGATATACATAAACACTAATAGAATGTCTTTTAAGTTATTATGATATCCAATGACTTGTTAGTTTTTCATTTGGATTTGCTTACTTGTTTGGTGGATTTGGTTCATGCTTCAGTGCTTCTTTCTGGTTGGTGGGGTTGAGTTGACATATTTGAATGCTCTGGTGGTGTGTTTGTTTTCACAATCCTGATCAAGGTTAGTGTTTCAGGTGTGCATGTTCTAGTGTGTGTGTGCCTGAGATCTTTGGTCACTGATCAGGTTTCTAATTTTGATTGTTGGTTAGCTTGACCAGGTTGTTGTTGACATTTGGTTTTTTCTCACTGATTAGGTTACTGATTTTCGGGTTAAGTTGTTGGTTTGTCATCATTAGTTGCTGGATTTATTACTGGTTAGCTTGTTGGTTCATATGCTTGTTGTTTGGGTTGTTCTTTGTGGTTGAGGTCATATTTAAATTTTATTTTATTGAATGTGATTTCACCATGCTATATGTATACAGCGTATATTGTTTATATTGATATGACTAATTGATTAAATTTGTGTTTTAAAACAGGTTACTGCATTGACATCACGACTGGACGAACAAAATAAAATGTTAGATCAGCAAAATAAAAGAATTGAAGAACAAAATAAATTATTTGCTGCAATGTTTAGCTTTTTTGCACAGAACTATCAAGGTCAATTGCCCCCCAACTTGGCTATGTGTCAGCCTTCAGTGGTAATATTTAATAGTTGAATTAACTTTTTAAATATTTCCTAACATGATTTCAACATTTCTAACTATGCTTTTACACTTTAGGTGTCTAATCCAGGAAGTGCACAACCAACTAATGTACGACGTTCTCAACATGATTAGTACTTTGACATCTGAGGAGCATATTTGTTGCAGATTTGTCACTTTTCATTTTGAGAAAATTGATAGAGTTAGGGATGTTTTATGTTTTATTACTTTTTAGGAGTTGTCTTTCTAGGGCCCTTCCCTAAGTTGCTTAAACATGCACTAAACTTTGCGTTTGTTATCGAGAACACTTTGTATTACAATCTGAGTTGTATATATAAAATTTGTGGATTGCTCATTTTATTTTATTTTATTTAGCATTTTTGAATAAATTGAATTGATTCAAAAAGGGATTTCCTCAAATAAATAATGTAGTAGTTGAAAATATTTATTATATGCACAGTAAAAAAAAAGTAAGTAAATGATGAAAATATAAGATAATTTTAAAAAAAAAAAAAAATTGGTATTAACAAGGTTAGACAACCTGACGAAACCATGGTAAATAATTTGACCTCATTGGGGTTTAGACAACTTTGGGTAATTAATGGGGGGTTATACAACCCATGGTGATTTTTTGGGGTTTAGACAACTTTGGGTAATTAATGGGGGTTATACAACCCATGGTGATTTCTTGGGGTTTAGGAACCATACTCGCTTACTTGGGGTTCATGTATTGTGTGACGAACATACATTTCAGAGTGCAAATGCAGGTAAAACATTTAACGAGGGTTAACACTAGGTAAAGCCAAAAATAATTCGTGTTAAATCCCTCTTTTAATCAAATGATTTGTTAAGTCTTTCATTTCATCAATTGAATGCAGAATGAGTCCAATTTTTTAGCTTTTTTTTCCTCCACCAAACTAAGAGCCAACCTTTTTTTTTTTCCCTTGTTACTGCATTTTAGACAGTGTCTTCATCTCCATATCAAATCAATTTATTCTTAACGTGGCAGGCATTTTTTGAAAATTGATTTTGAATTCATAAAATAGTTCCCAAAACATAATAGTGTTGTTTAACAATAAACAATTTCTTTTAGTGCATAAACACAAGGTAGTGAATGGAATAGAAGATGTTTTATTTTCAACTATTTTTTATTTTTGTATTCAATGGGGCCAAAAGGCCCAAAAGAAATTACATCACAACTAGGCGAGGAGTAGTAACTCCCATAAGGTTAGTTACTAACCGCAGCTGCAAAGTAGCAGGCAATAGCTCATACATCAAATAATCCCTATCTAAATCACACGCCATATTAGCTAATGCATCAGCACACATATTAACTAATGCATCAGCACACATATTGACCTCACAATAGATATGACAAATATGAGTGTTAACAAAAGAACTCATAAGTTTTCGGATCTCTCTGATGAGTTCTTTTATTACCTAATAAAGTCTTAGCAACAACTTCCGAATCAATTTGCAACTCAATATATTGCAATCCTCTCAAATGTGCTAGCCTCAACCCTTCCAACACTCCCCATAATTCAGCCATATAAGACGTAGCCCTCCCAATTCTTTTAGCAAATCCACATATCATTATTTTCCCTTGATAAAATCTCCACAACCAACCAAACCACCTTGATCTCTAGCCAATCGATCAGAGTTAAGAGCCATCCAACCTTCGAATGGAGGCTTCTAGAAAATAAGCACCTTTGATCTCATTGGAGTAGTACGAACAATATTCATACTATTGGCACTATGATACTAATCACAAGTCTTCATAATAGTCAACCAACAGTTTAAAAATCTAACTTTTAGGAATATAATTGATTAAAAAGATGATAAAAGATATTTGATTATTAATTAATCTTCATAGAAAAAAATATATATTAAATTCCTTACAAAATTTCATTCTCATGTTTGGTTCAAGAAAAATAATATAAAATTATCATAAAAAATAATATAAATTATTTTTAATCATTGCATTTTTTTTTAAAAAAAACTATTAAAATTTAATTTCAAAATAGAGATAAAAATTAATTGAAATAAATAAATGAATAAAAAGATTAAATGTATAAATAAAAATAAAAAATAATTAAATATAATTAAAATAATTATTTTGACTAATTATAAAGTTGTTTATAAAATATACATCTAAAAGGGGAAAAAAACATTGTAAATATCTAATAAAGAAATTGAAAAAAGTGAAGAGAACCACAATCTCACTTTATGCGCAAAATTAACATTCATGATTCACCATGGTAAGATTCCTAAAAGCATCATTATAAAAAAGGGTCAACTGTCACTTTGGTCCCCGCAAGTGTAATCCACTGTCACTTAAGTCCCTGAAAGTATGAAACTGTCACTTTAGTTCCTAAAAGTGCAATTTATCTGTCACTTTAGTCTTTTTGATAAAAAAAATTTCTTTAAAATTAACGTTCGTGCTTACGTGATATGCTATTTACCTACGTGTCATGTTATTCATGTAGTTAGATAGCGTATAATGTAGGCACAAACGTTAATTTTAAAGAATTTTTTTTATCAAAAGGACTAAAGTGACAAACAAATTGTACTTTCAGAGACATTTTCATACTCTCAGGAACTTAAGTGACAGTGAATTACACTTTCAGTACTAAAAAGGTAGTTTACCCTTATAAAAAATGTAATTAATCAAAATGACGTCGTCTCATGTACGTTAAACAAAAATGTACTTAGAAAACAGGCAGAACAGCGTTACCTAAACGCGCGTTCCTAACCTTCATCACACTGTGGACTGTTCGTTGCATTTGCATGTGCTCCACTTTTCATTTCCAGAACACCCTTTTTCTGATTTTTTTTTTTTTTTCTTTTCTACCCTTTTTCTCTCTTTCTCTTGATCACCACTCTCTCTGAAAAACCATGGTGGGTTTCTCTTTCTGAAGGGGAAAACAAACAAACGTGAATGCAATTGGATCATCATCGTCTTTTTCTTTTTTACCATTCATTTTTTGTTGGTGTTTTTGCATTATAATCGTTTGATGAGATGTGCTAATCAATTTACCTCACGTTTGTGTATTGTTTGATCAGAATATAATTGCGGGAGCTTTCAAGCCCCCATGCAAGATCTCAATCTGTCTTGCTGATGGAGGTACTCGCAAGCAGGTGTGTTGTTTTGTGTTGCGCTGCAATTCACTGATGAATATAGTGATGTGAATGAATGAATGAATGAAAATGAACCCTTCTTTTTCCATTGTGTTTAAAATTTTTGCTTTTTGGGGTTTCCTTATTTGCTTAATTGTATTCTAGTCTATTGATGTGAAAGGTGGACCTTTGTGTATGTATGTATCTCAAATGCCTCTTTTCATCACAAAGGGGTTTCAGAGTCAGTGTACTGTATCCAGATAAGCATTTCACTTATTGCTGTCATAAATGGTTTGCAACCACAATTTGCAGCCACAATGTTAAGGTTTTTGTGGTCTTCTTGATTGCATTGCGAGCGCAATTGTGGCCACATCGGTTGTATTTGTTTGCAATTTTCCACAATATCAAGGATTGCAACACCACAATTGTGGCTGCACCAGCTGTATTTGTTCACAATTTTCCACAATATCAAGGATTGCGACTAAATCACAACCACAACTGCAATTTAAAACTTTGGACTCACAGAGATCTAAATGGTTTCAATATCAGAATCTATGTGGGTTTATATATTTGGTCCTAATCTGATCCACATATGACATGAAATTATAGGGTAATGTCATATCTAGTGTAATGGCTCTGTGTGTGATCTGATTGGCATGGTAATTTGTGATAAATGGTATAATTTATGTAATAGAAAGTGGCTAGTCCATGACTTAGTCTTTATATACCAATTTTCAATTTCTGAATATTTTTTGAGATTTCGGATGTCTGGTTAGGTATTGTGCTTTCTCTTTCTTATAGTAACATGCTAATCCCTCTAAGTATATCATTGCAATGGGAAAACGTACTTTTGTTTGTTTTATTACTTCCTTATTATTGTTACCAAATATTATCACTATAACACTTACGTAAGATTAGGATTTAGCTTGCAGGATTCTGAGAAAGGATGTTTTATTCAGTTTTCAAAAGCTTTAACAAGGCCACCTTGATTTATACTTTAGTACCCTCTCTTGTTTGCTAGGTTCGCATAAAGAAAGAAAATGGCCAAATGGTCATGGTTCCTCTCTTTCAAAGTCAGGAGAATATAGTTGGGGAGGTACACTGCGTGGCATCATCAACTGTTGTGTTTTACTTTTGATGTGGGAATTTTGTTCTGTTAGTAGACTGGAATTTAATTGTTGACACTTTGGGACCAGGTTATTATTGAACCTTCAAATGGGAAGAAGGTCGAACATAATGGTGTAAAAATTGAGCTTCTTGGTCAAATAGGTGTGTTTCCTTCGGGTTTTTTTTTTGGTATAAATGTAGGATTGCTTTCTGTAAATGCAATAGCCATTGTCACTGATGGGCTGATGGCAGTACCCTTAATTGCATCTGATTTGTAATTATGTGTTTTTGTGTTTGTCTATAACTTCAAATGAAAAGTAAAGTGTTTAGCTTGGATCAGTACAACAATTATATCTATATTCTTTTATTTATTTATTTATTTATTATTTTGTTTGTTTATCATGATCTGAACTTGTGGTTGAATGTATATATATCATATTCAAGATTTCTAGCGAAAAGGAAGCTGGATTAGAATCCCTTCTATCCTTTGCTCCTTACTATATACTCTGGCTACAGAGCAGAGCCCTCTAAATGCCATCATGAAGTGTACTCAAAAGTTTTTGTATTCATGTTATTTTATGTTGTCTCCATGGATATTGTTGGTATATGGAGTTAATTTTGTGTACAATGACTTCAGTGGGGTCATTATTTTTTAGTATTGTGTGTGTGTATAATGAATGATGCTCCATTAGTTCATTTCCTTCCTTGCAGAGTTGTATTTTGATAGAGGCAACTTCTATGACTTTACTTCTCTTGGTAAGTTCAAGCTTATACAACTGAGATCTTTCCTTTTTTGTCTTTTCCTTTCTACTCTGTTACTATTCTCAGATGTTTTTTGTATAGGCCTTTGAATAATTACATTTTTGCTTGTCATACTTATAATGCATGCTAAACATCCAAATCATGTTTATATTTAGAAGCTCCAATATGTAATCTGTTTTGATATTTTTTTTACCCTCCAAAGTGCCTTGCTCTCTGTGGGGAGCATCACGATGCTTTTGATGTAACATTGGTTAGAGTTTATATGATAATTCTCCATAGTTTTTACCTCCCTGTAACTTATGTGCAGTACGCGAACTTGATGTTCCTGGCAATTTATATGAAAGGAAAACATACCCGTTCGAGTTCTCCACTGTTGAAATGCCGTATGAATCATACAATGGAATCAATGTTAGGCTTAGGTATGATAGTTATTTTACTTCTATGGTAACCATGAATTCTCAATTTCTCTATGTTTTTTCTTTGCTTTTCTTCAGTAAATTTGTTGTGGAATAATTAGATTCTCTAATGTGTTTTTTAAAAAGGCAAGCAGCTAAAGGTTGATGGTTAATTGGTTATTGAACTGACAGTTAATGTACTCTTGTTGGAAAGCAAAAAAGAGAATGTGTTTGGGTGGTAAAGGTTGGCTATTTTATTGTTGTTATGGGAAGGGTCAAGAGTCAAGACCACTTGATCAACTTGGTTCTGATAACTTATGAAAGAAATACTTCACCTAGAAGCATAATCTGCTAAGATAGGGCTGAATAATTACTTTCATGACTATAGCATTGTTTTAAGCTATATATCTAAGTGGTACCTTAATTGGAAAAAAATGTAAATATTATTTTTCCAACATTATTTTAAACAGGAAGGAAATCAAGTTTTCCTGCATAATGTCAAAGGATCACCAAGATCATTTTGGTATTAGTTCAACTGATTATATCAAATTTCCCTCAAATCATCGTCATGCTTGTTAATATTGTAGCTTTGAAATCAGGCTACATATACAATTTAACCCTATAATTGCATTCTAGAATGGTAAAATAATAGTAAATGAGAAAGGGAAAAAATTTGATAGCTGTAGAAATCTATTTTGCTCGGTGGACATTGGAAAATTTACTTTGTTTCTCTTGGTTGGCTTATTCGTAAAATCAGTGACTTATCTGATAACCTTTCGTTTTTGCTTCTGAGCCTTTCCTTCCATTATAAAAGCTACAGTACAGCAGAGGATTGCTGTCCCAGAGTCATATAACTCCTACTGAGAATATAATCTGTCCAGATTTACAGAATTACAACACATGGCTATTTTCACACACTACAACATTTATTTGTAAATAACTGCTATGCTAATGCATAACTGCCATCCTAATACATATCTGCTACTAGTTTCTCTCCTTATAACTGCCATCATGTCAGTCATTTCTTCCCTCCATGCCTTTTCCTAGAAATAAGAATACACACACAATGGGTGGTTTTTACTTTTGGACTTAACTGAATGCATTAGATCCTTTTTTGGCAATCATGCAGGTACATTTTGAAAGTGACAATTAGTCGAAATTATGTCAACAACATTGTGGAATACATGGATTTTGTAGTGAGTTGATTTTCTACTATATGATCATGACTTTCAAAGCTTGGCTGCTACATATTCCCCATTGTTTTGATTATCATACGGATTTTTTGTGGTTTAAGTTGTTCTTGACTGCATGTCTGAATCATGTGAAAGCAAACAATAATATGACCTATATGATTATACAATATTTACATTCAACTGTCACCATCTCATCTATTGATTCCGTATGTATATGTATGTATGTTCTTCTGTTTTTGTAACTTATGTCCTCAATATTCTCAGAGTACATCAAATGCACTCTAGTACTACTATCTGAATTAGTTTTAAGACATTGAGGCAGGCACTATGTGAAAATTCTAGAAACCAAATTTGTGGTAGACCCAAAGTTTAGAAGTTTTTTTAATAAAAGAATTTTATTGAGACAATGGGAAAAGATTACAAAATAGAAGAAAGGATAAGGAAACCTCCAACCTCCCCCTTAATAAATGTTCAAAACAGAAAACATGTCTGCTATTGAGACCTCATTAAAAAGGCAATGTACTTTGCATCAAATAGAAGCCAAACATCTAATCTTATCCAAAATAAATGGTGTAGAATTAAATCATTGTTAAGAATATAGAGTTATGCTCCAACTAAATTCACTATGTTGCAAATTGTTTTTTCCTCTTAAATTATGACCATGCCACTTATTTGATTATACTTTTATTTCCTCAAATTTTGAACCTCAGTTCTTTCTGTAATATCAAAATATTTGTGATAGGTGCTGCAATGTCTTCATTTTGTGGTCCTTATATGCCAGATAATTATGGTGACCTATGAAAAATTTTCAGTTCTCTTTTTAAAAAGTAGCCCTTTTTCAGGGTAGAAAGTGTGAGCAGTTAGTAAAGATTATATAATTTATTAAAATGCTTAAATTTTATTGGAATTTTTAAAATTATTTTGGCCACATTGCCTTATTTCCTGATGTACTAATAATTTCTGTTAGATTATGATTCTTTTAAATTTAAGTCTCGTGTACTGCTTCTGGAAATAAAATTGGAATTCATATTAAAATCAAAGAAACCTGTACTCCTAATTAATCTTGCATATTGACCACTTTACTCCAAATTAATTTTGATAATTGATCACACTACAACTGATATACCCATGAACTAATTATCAGGAAAGGTTAAGTTATGCGAAGGCATATATGAATGGTTTTATACTTTTATAACATCTCTAACAGTAGTTTTTAGATGGAGAGCACCTCTAGGAAGTTTGAAGGTATGAGTTCTAATTTTATAAAGAGAAAGGAGAGAAGGAAGGGGAAACTAGATTATTAGTTCTTTGATTCAATTTTTTATTTGAGCTTTTGTATTACTTTTTATTGTATTTATAAGAATAGTCATCCTTTCTTGTAAGTTGTCTTTTCTCCCTTCACAAATACTTCTTACACTTTTGAACCCAATCATCTATTGGATTTGTATAGTACAAAGTATAACAGGAACTTTTGTCACAAGCCTCCAACAGTCCAACATACTGTTTCTTGCTTAATCATGCTATGACATGATTCTATATTTTTTTATATACTGATTGTTGTAGTAATTACTGTATATATTCCTTTTTCTATGTCAGTTTCAGGCTAATTCAGAATATAAGTTTTTTATTTTTCCCAAAGTAAATCTTTTTTTTTTTACTACAATCTCTTTTCAGGTACGCAATTATGCTCCAGCTCCACCAATTAATAACAGCATTAAGGTGAGGAGTGTACAGTGGTAATCAGTAGATGCATATTTTTTAATTGCCAATTTGCCTCTCATTAATTCTATAATTCAACCTATATATCTCTAATAGAGAATGTACTGGAAAGTTTTGTCCACACTCCACTTCCTACATCTAGTTGAAGCTTCATGCTCGATCACTTTAAACTTGTATTTTTCCATTCATGCTATAAAATATAAATGCCTTACTCTGATTGATGCTGTTTTGTGTTTGCTCAAAAAACTGCTTGGATCAGTTTCTATTTCTAGTCCTCACCTTTGCAACTGGGGTGATTGAGGGAGTTGCTTTTAGTTCATAAGTTATGTGGTTGTTAATCTAATGGTATACTGTGATGAGAATTGATATTACTTAATATTAGCTTAACTTTTGTTGCATTTATGCTTCATGCAGATGGAAGTAGGAATTGAAGAATGCTTACACATAGAGTTTGAATACGGCAAAAGCAAGTGAGTCTGAAATAGCTCATGGAGTCGTGATTAAATATAAATCTTTAATGCTCTTAAAGAAGAGTAAAGGAAACTTCCTTGTTTTAATAAAAAAATTAACAGGTATCATCTGAAGGATGTCATTGTTGGCAAAATATATTTTCTTCTGATCAGAATCAAAATAAAAACCATGGAACTTGAAGTCAGGCGCCGAGAGTCAACTGGATCTGGGACCAATACATATGTTGAGACAGAGACCCTTTCAAAGTTTGAGTTGATGGATGGTGTTCCAGTCCGAGGTTTGCAGTCTTCATAGTTTACTTCATTTTTTTTATAGAAAAAAGATTCTCTACTCTATAATATGCATGATATTTGTCTTATAGTCATTAGTGAAATGACATCCCTATTTTAATCCCGTGTTAACAGATATGTTGAGTTTGATTATACATTGGATGTTGGAACCTAGCTCTTCTAAAAAAAATTGATGCTACAAACATTAACTGAGATTAGCATTAGAGGAAGTACAAAGGCCTACTAAGTACTATCAAATATTAAAAGAGAGGAAAACAGAAAAAGGAAAAGAAAATAGGATCAGTTAACATAGATCTTGAGATCTATATTTCTGTTTTATTTTCTCTCCCTACATTGTTGTCTCCTACATTTTTTAACTTTTACAATTTTTCTAGGCCATAATAAAGTTTATTGTGTTTGGTGCATACATTATTGTTGTTTTGCCTGGTCTAATGGAATCCCTTGTTAAATTGTCTAATACTTTTAATTAGTTGAAAAATTAATTGGAATACTAGAGATTTTTAGTAACAGAATATGTCTCAAATTTTTGACAATTACTCTTTCAATACAAGAAGAAACCATTTTTTCATATTACTTGCTATTGTAAATGATATTTTAATGGTTGTAATTGAAAGACACACTAGCATAAACTAAATGCTTTCAAATTATAACTAACATTTTTCATTAGTATTTCAATTCAGGTTATTGAAGTTTGTCAAACTTCAAATTTGTACTAGTATTTCTTTGTTTTCTTCTTTTGAAAGGGATGCTTGTATTGACTGATTTACTTTATAGTTAAATAGATTTATTCCTTTTCTGGCTAAAATCAATGCATAAAACTACATATAATATTGCTGATATTGCCTTTTCAGGAGAATCAATTCCTGTGAGATTGTTCCTCAGTCCATATGAGTTGACCCCCACATACCACAACATCAACAACAAGTTCAGTGTGAAGTATTTTCTAAATCTTGTTCTTGTGGATGAAGAGGACAGAAGGTACTTCAAGCAGCAAGAAATCACAGTATATCGGCTAAGTGAAAACTCCTGAATCTTATGCCAGGGGATTACTAGGAATTGTTCTGTTTTTGTCACCACTGGTGAGTGCAAAGTTTTCTAATAATTTTACTGTAGTTACTAGAAAGTGGGTTACAGGGTATTATTCTATTCAATTTGTTAATTTTTTTTCCTTCACGGGTATGTAACTATAACTATCTCCTAAATTTTAATATCCAACTTGGCTTATTTTGAGAAGGAACTTGTACTACAAAATGAATTCTAATAATACATACCGTACACTAAAGTAGTGTTTGATCTAACTTTTTTGGGGTTTTTCTTAAAAAAAAGTTTAGTAAAACATTTTCTAAAAAGTTGTTAAAAAATTAAGGACTTTAATTTTGATTAAAAAACAAAACAAAAAACATCTTTTTTCTCCCCGTTCTGTCCTCTCTTATGCTCATGTCTTTTAGACTAAAGGAAATGAAAATAGTTATAACACATTTTACTTTTTAAAGTTTTTATTTCGAGTTTTAACTTAGTTTAAGAAAAGAAAAAAGTTATGCCATGGTTTTTTTTCAAGAACATACTAGGCTACTGTTGTTGTTATTATTATTATTATTGTTGTTGTTGTTGTTGTTTGTGGAGCGCCAAAAAAGATAATGTTAAAAAGCTTCAAATAAATAAAATTGTTGTCTTTACAAATTGTGCACGTAAGATTCAAATGCCAAGGACAAGAGAGTGAACATTCATTGTTTGTAAAAAAATATATTTTAATTTTGTGTTTTTTAAAAATAAATTTGAACCAATTGGCTTGATCATTATTCTTTTATTATATTATTTGATTCAACTTAAACAAAATTAATCGATTAAATAAATTATTAAGATTGAGTTAATAGTAGTTTATAGGTGGCAATAACTTCAAATTTCATTGTAAAGCAATTTCAATATGGATAAATTGAAAGCTTTAATACGAGTGTATCATTAATGATTAAAAGTTAATTTTATACAGGACCGTGAGTTAATGAAATCCATCCAAAATCAAAATTTAAAATTATTAAAATTTTAATCTTAAAGTTAATAGAAAAAGAAAATAATAATAATAAAAGAATTAAAAGAATAAGAGAGGAGAGAGAAAGAGTATTAATTAAATGATTTATTATAAATCTAAAATATAAATTTTAAAATAATTGTATGGGTAGATTAATGGATAATTCATATTATTTTTATGGCTTAAATATGTTTTAGGTCTTTGATATATTAGCGAATTTTACGTTGAGTCCCTATTAAATTTTTGCTTTTTATTAAGTCCCCAATAAATTTTTTATTTTGTTTTTGTTTCCTATAGCGCTATCTAAACCACTTTTTAAAGTAATTTAAAACGCTATCTAAAGCACTTAAGGGATTAAAAACAAAATAAAAAAATTATTGGAGACCCAACAAAAAGCAAAAATTTAATAGGAACTAACACAAAATTCGTTAATATATCAGTGACCCGAAACATATTTAAGCCTATTTTTATTAAATTAATCATAGATGGATTAAATTTTTGCAAATTGATCCTTCTCGTCACACCAATTTTCAGGATTGGCTGTTGGAGTGTATGCAACAAGTAGATGAAGATGTAAGATCAATGATCATTACGCTGTGCTGGGCAGTATGGTTTGCAAGAAACCAAGTTATCTTCCAGAATAGAAAGATGAATTTGGGTCAGATAGTGAACAAGATGCAGACAAATTTGAGATCAATAGAAAAACCAGTTCTGCCACAAAGAGAAGAAGAAGGTGAAGTACGTTGGATGCCACCAGCGGAAGAAGAATACTTCAACTATTAGCAGTTACAAAAATTGTAAAAGATAAACAAAACTTTTAAAAGTACATGAATAAAATGATAAACAATGTTCTTAAATGTTACAAACACACCCTACTTTTAACCCTGCAACACTTATTATCCATTAATTCTACTTATAAACAATGTTCTGTATACATTACATGATCTCCTGTCAGCTGAATGGGCAATACTATTTTTATCTTCTGTTAAATTGCATTATGCTCTTTTTTTATCCATAGTTGTAGTATGCTCTAGTCTAGCGTGGTTAATATGAAATTTAAACAACAAAGAAAAAACTATGGAATATTATTACAAAAAAAAAAAAAAAAAGACCATATGAGAAAAATAGAGCCAAAATTCAATACGTTTCTAGATTCCTATACCACAAACATCTTGAGAAAATTGTGTATTAACAAAAAGACATTTCGATAACTCAGGATCAGTTGCATGGATACCAAATGACTATCCATCTCCATCTCAACTTGATGAACATAGCTACGTATTTTCAGTCCAAAGGCTATTTCCATTTTCTACTTTATTTAAGAAACAAAGACTATATAAATGAAAAAAGAAAAGAAAAATAGAAAGTTCATCATTATAACCCATCAACAACTTCCTATGATATCAAAATGTTTTGCATGAATAGAGCAAATGATCCTGCTCTTATCAAAAAATAATGTTAGCATGTACCCTCACTCTCGTATGTGAGAGCATTTTAGCTGAAGTGTGACAATCATTAAGAATCACCTCCATGCTACACAGATGAATAACAATTTCAGTAAAATAAGGATGTGCACATTAGCAATCATCTGGCCCCAATCAATAACATCTCTGCACCTCATTGTAGACTGGGAAAAACAAATTTCTATCACAGTAGAATGTAATGACCATAAGTAATGCCACTCCTTAGAAACAACAAAAAACAGTCACAAAATACTATTTACTCCTTCAATGTTGTGGTAGGAGAAACACATTGGAAATAACCTAATTGCATTATATCCTACTTTAATTGGGATTTTGACCTCACAATAACCTGCTGAGGGACTTGATAAGTAATTTCAAATTCTTTCTTGTAGCTTCATCACCAGTGAAACCCAAAATATCCGAGCTAATATTCTGCAATAATGTAACAAAAAGTGAACAATAGAGTAGCAAAATTATTATATTAATTATACTTATAGGTCATTTAAAAATTAGGGTCCTACCTCAACGTTCTTGAGGGTAAAAATAAGAGTGTATATGGACTTTTGAAGCATTTCAGTGTTCTCAGGGGTCATAATGGATGAATTTACCCTTCTGCAAAAGCATTGAACGAATTCTATTAATTAGACTACAACAAAAGATTTAAACTAACCATTATACTTAAAGAACGTTCTGAGTGTAAAAATAAAAATTAAATGACCTTATTATATCGGTTCAATTATAGTAATAAGCATGTTTGTCATGGATCTTCGTGGTTAAGAAACGGCACTAGAAAAATGACATTATCTTCAGAGAACTCTCAAAACAGTATCCATTTCATACTTTTGAACAAAAAATAAATAAAACTAAAAAATTAACACTTATTTGTTATGTTGATTTTGAAATTAAACGCACATTATTTTACCATTTATTATTTCCTTGAAGAAAAAAAGAAAGAACCAACAGATAATGGAACTCATAATATTCTCTACCCACTTTGCTCATCTTTCTCCACATTCTTCTCCAACTTTTCCTATCCTTATAATTTCTCTTTTTTACAAAATAACATTTTTCATTTTTTTCCATTCCTTCCTTTCACACATACACCTATGTGTAAGAGAACTATACATGCAGTTTCAATTTTCAACTTTTTAGGGACATGTTACAAGTTATAATCACATCATGTTGTCACCTTAACTGTCAAATCTCCTCATGCAGGATCTATCCCAAGATTAAGATGTTGACAAGATTAATGGTATCCCCTACACTAATATCAATATGCTGTGTGGTGATGTATATGCACTGTTGTAAAAATCGCGAGTATAATTGCAAGATTGTACGATCTTGCGAGTTTGCACCTCAAAACCGTGTGGGATGGCAAGGAAGATTGCAGCACGTTCTGGATTGCACGAGATCGCGAGTTTAATCGTGAGAACTCATAAGTTACGATCCCTTTCGATCTTTTTGTATGGGTCATTAGGGTCACTTTGGGTCGGGTTTCAGTTCAAGACCCGTGTTTTTTTTTACCAGACCCAGTTCATTTTTATTTTTTTTATGGATTCTCTTTACAACTAAGTTCGCACAGTTTTGTTGTCCGTTCATCTAGGCTCTCCATTATTCACTTTGTGTGATTAGCAGGTTTCTTTTCTTGTTTGTGTGATTCACCCCAATTGCCCAGTTCTTCTTGCCGCATAAGAACAGAACTTATGCCTCTGTTTTGTATATGGGTCATACAAACTTATGCCTCTGTTTTGCCCAGTTATCCAATTTGCGGTTTTCATATTTGATTGACTCATTAAAGTGTTTTTTTTTTTTTTTTGTTGACATGTAATAAAGTTTTTTCTTTAGAAATATAATATTTGATTGACATGTAATAAACTTATGAATATGAATTTTCATTTAAGATTAGTTCAATGTTGATGAATTAGAGGATATTTTCCTTACCTATGTCATTTTAATTATATGTACGCCTTTATATATAATTGCATAATTTTGAAAGATCTTACGATCCTTGTTACGATTTTTCAATTTACAATCTTTCATCTACCTTCTGATCCCGTGCAAGGTCTCAATTTTCACAACATTGTGTATATGTATGCATGCTAAATTAGAGTTGAACAAATGCCAGAGAGGTTTACAAACTAACCTCAAATCCTCAGATGCTTGTGTAAGGCTTCGGGTTAAATTCTCAACTTCCTTCAACAGGTCACTATCACGGACTTCAGTCAACAAAGGTTGAACATCTTCAGCCATGGCTTTGATCTGTGACATCACTAAATCAAATGGAAAATATCGGTATGAGAATGCATGATAGAATGGTATGGTACAAAAGGAAACAATATATATATATATATATATATATATATATATATATAAAGGAAACAATATACACACACACAACAAAGAACTTTGAAACCCATAAATATGATGTAGGTGCATTTAAGACACCAGAGTTCATAGATAATTTTAGTATCACTCTGGTTATCAATTACCAAATTGTCCATAGTGTAAGACATATTACTATTTAACTGCTAATGAAGCCAAAGGAAAATGAGTGCAAGTCCATAATAAGTTCCTCAGAATCTGGATGAGGTCAGAAGATTTTATATGGAATATGTTTTTTGCCTTTGCTTATAATAACTTGATGCAATTGCTGCCAGTATGCTTTAGGAGAATGGCCCAAAATATTAAATAAATAAGGTATTTATTGGAACATGGATATTAAGCTTCCAGATTACAATGACATATCTTTGAAAATCAAGTTCCATGTGCTAAGTTCTTTCATTAACTGCTCTAAGGGTGCATTTGAAAGAGCTAATGGGGAGCCTATTTAAGCTTATGAAGATAGCCTAGGACTTCTATAAGCTCCTTTTAGCTTATTTCAATTGGTTTCTTGGTATAAGCTCTATTTTGCTTATAAGTTTTCATGATCAAATTTATGGCATAAGCCCTAATGTGACAAGAGCTTATTGAATAAGTGCTTAAGTAAGTTGTTTAACCAAATGCACCCAAATTAGTAAAATCTGACACTTATGCTGAAAAAGGGAATAGGTTATCATCAATTTAATAAGAGCGTACAATAAAACAAAATACACAAATCAAGACTTTCAAATAGAGAATTCCAAGGCATTAACAAACAATTTGTTCTAGTTTCTAATACTATAACAAACTCAAAGTCAGGAAATCATCCATTTTGTATTGGCAAGAAAATTGCTTGATTCAGCAGTCTAGTTCAGAGGATACTTTACCATCAATCAAGCACACAAGCATAAGAAAATTACATCACACCTTTATAAGAAGTGGTTTTGCTTCTTCGATAATTGAAGCAGCTCGTTCAGCCAACGAATAGCTGTTAGCAATGCCAATTTTCTCTACATCTTGCCCAAGGCGGGTAAATATCCCAACCAATTTATCCAAACTTACTCCTTCTATACCCTTAATCTTTTCTCTATCACACACAATGAGTCCTTCTTTAGAACATTCTTGGTCAAGAGGCCCAGTCGAAGGTGATGGAATAGGATCACGCGGAGTAATGTCAATTATAGTTTCCATAAGAAGACCTGACTGGTTAACTTCAACCAATGAATTCCGCGGTATGATTGTTTTATCGTCTTCAATCTACAAATAGAAGAAACCAAAGGTTTAAACCGATATAACACACCAACTAAAATAACAAAGTTCAAAGCCAAGCAATATTTTAATATGGGATGTTAGGATACAGAAAGTTAAACAAGGTTTCATTTCATATCCATCCAAAAGATTATGTTATTAAGAGGTACCTCAACAATAGCTTCAATACTTCTTAAGGAAGGATTCACACGAATGACATCACCAACAGTCACCCCTCTGATCCTCACAGGAGTTCCAGTGCATATACCGCAAGCCTGATCAAACTCAAATGTTGCTGTGTACTTCCTGAATTTGGATCGCATTTGGTAACCCTTCAACCAGGCCAAACTAAGTGCAAATAGAACTGCACCTGAAACTAAAAACAATCCTACCCCACCTTCCCATATGCTCCTACCACCAAACCCAAAATCACTTAATGGACGCATTGTTTGCCTCCAAATGGTACGAGGAATGTCCAAAACAACCGCAAGAGGATTCTTTGATCCCGAAGCTGGCGATGATTCAATATGCCCTCCATCTGCAGATGTAGCTCTTATCCTGTTGATTTTTCTCTGGGGTCTAAATGGAAGGCAGGGCATACAATTTACAGAACTTCCATTTAGAGTAATCACAGATGAAGATAAAGCACTTGGCAATGTTGAAGCATGCAATGGAGGGTTCCTAATCATCTTTGACCAAACGTCCTAACTCCCAAATACTAATATCTCCCAATGTTGAACTGGAAATGAATCAAAACAACAGAGACTCCAGCAGCAAAAATTGCCCTACAAATAAAAAATCACAAAACCCTTATCAACAATACATACATACTTAAGGGACAAAAAGAGAAGAAAAAAACAAGAGACAACAAAAAAGACAATAACAAATCAATTTCAATGGTTCTAAACTCTAATTATACAAGCAAAACTCAAATTGATTACAAATGGAGTCAACATTGAATGAGGTATGCAAAAAAAATCCACAAAATAGATTTTAGATTTAAGATTAAGTGTCTGTGTCAGTTTGGTAACCAATTAATTACGAAAAATAATAGCTTTTTTTTCTTTAAACTCAGGCACAAAGCTGAGAAAAATAAAGGGATTCATTACTCCAAAATAAATTGAATCAAACAAATCGCACACTAAAAAAAAAAGCCATCCACTACGTTATCACTTTCCCAAGATACATACTAACAGTAGCAGAAATGGAAAAAAAACATCAAATTGATACGACAAAACAAAAACCTGGGTTTTCACTAGCACCCTATTCCCATTTCAAAAACAAAAATTCTGGGTAGGTAACAAGAGAAACTCCTCAACTCAATTCAACTATGATATCTGCCACATAAAGGGGTTCCACCCTGTACCCAGTAACAACCATCTACCTATTCAAGAAACAAAATTTCTCATGGGAACTGAAAAGCCAAGTCAAAACTCCATGCTGCGGAATGGGAATTCCACAAGTGGCATTGCTGCCAGTGAGATTTTCAATTTTCAAACATACCCAAGAATTGAAACGACGGAAACTGAGTGATTACTGCTCCACACTTTTCATTTCCGTGCAGTCAAAGAAGAGAGAGAGAGAGTGTGTGAAAGAGGGGCTAGGCTATACAGATCCGTATGCTATAGCAGGAGCCATGGACGGTGAGTGAGAGAATATACCAGAGAGAGAGAAGAAGACTCTTCGAACCTAAACATAGCCCAACATTAATCCTATAATGGGCCCAACCTTATTTTCTGCAAAATAAATAAGGTCATTGTTCTTCTTCTTCTTCTCTTTTTTTTTTTTTTTTCACTTCATTTTTCGAGTTGCATCCCCAATATTTTTTTTTTTTGTCAATTTTTTATTTTAATAATGTTCTCATATCCAAGTTTGATTTATGTTTAGGATGTGTTTGGAAGAAGGAAAATTTTCTCGTGTTCAAGAATTATGAATTTTTAAAGTTATAATTCTTAAAAATGACTAAAATTTGTTTAGTTGATCATAAATATTTTAAAAAATATTTATATATGTTTTAGTGAATCAAATATTTTTAACATTTATTTTTAACAGAAAATTTCCAAAAATTTTAATTATTTATCACATTGAATAATCTAATAAGATTATGTGGTATTTGTACCACAATAAAAAAATTTCTTAACACGTGAAACTTAGAGTTTAACCTCCCCGTGAAAATAATTTTGTCGGAAACATAGGTAAAAAAAACATTTGTAGGAAATAATATTTCTTGCGATTTTAAAAAAATCAAATATGAGAAACAAACATTCATAACTTCGAATTTTTGGGAAACTAAAATTTTTCTTTGTACCAAGCACCCCTTAATGACTATGCATTGTTATTGTAAAAACTTTTACATTGTTGACCAATCAAAAATCACCATTGATATAACTTTCAAAGTAATTATTTTAACTTAAAAAAATAGTTATTGTAAAAGTTAACAAACTTTATATGATGGTTTATGATTGGATGACAGTATAATTTTTTTTACACTATTAATGCACAAGCTATTTTCTGTTGGTTTTATTGTTTTAAAGAGTGTAATACACCTTCTAATACTTTTTATATGACCTAATTAACTAATTTGCTAAGATTAAAAAATTAGTTAATATAGTTAAATTTGTCTTAAATTTGTATATTTTTCTAAAATTACCCCTACCATTAAGGCATTAATGAAACATACTTTCATAAATTTGTCTAGGGTTTGAATCTTGGTGATTCCACTTTAGGTATGGAATAAACTATGTTGGGAGAGGAATACCCACCTTGGTGTGCGTTCACAGTCCCCGACAGAGTTTAGTCATTGCTTCCGGCGATGAATAATCTGTATCAATACCATGGTCAGCAAAAAAAAAAACATACTTTTATTTCTTTTTAAATATTTTTATTAGTTTTAACTTTTTTTGTCCTGGGTCAGAGACCACAAGTGTCCCCCAATCCACTGGTCAGAGACTAATCTCGCTCGCGGTGCGTGGCTACTGCTGGCCTAAGGAAATTTTGCACACAGAGGGAATCGAACACGGATTTTTCCACTAAATAGATCATTCCCCCACATATGAATGCAGCGGGGGCTTACACCACTGTGTCAACCCTATAGGTTTAGTTCTAATTCTTTTAATCTCTTTCATCATTAATATATTTATATTTAGAGTTTAATAATTATATACTGAAAGTGTAAAACTGTTTTAAACTGTCATCCAATCACAAATCAATGTTTATATGATTTTTAAAATAATGTTGTAAAAGTCAACAAACTTACCATACATGATGGTTTGTGATTTTTAAAATAATTTTACACTAGTGCATAGCCATTTTTCTCATATATTTATATATTTATTGTTCTAATTTTTATTGGCTATGCATGTGAATAGTCAAAGTAAGTTCAAAGTGTTCTTTATACAAGACAAAGTTAGATTAGCAAAGAGCCTAAGACATTAATGATTAGATTAGCAAAGAGCCTAAGACATTAATGGTTAGATTAGCAAAGAGCCTAAGACATTAATGCATTTCACTTATTATTTATTGAACTAAAAAAAATTCATAATTAAATATATTTTTGTGAAAAAATAATTAATGCAAGTATTTTTTATATATTTTTAAAATTTAAATTCTAGGATTTATTTGCATTTTTCATAATTGTAAAATTTAAATTTCTAAAAGATTAATGTAAAGCTAATGGGATATGAAGAACAAAGAAGACATAGAGAAAGGAAAAATCAATTATTATTTTACTAATATTTTAATCATTTTCATTCTTGTGGCTAGGCAGATATAAATGTATTAGTTAGTTGTCACCTAAATAGTAAATACTTAACATGTCAATTTAAAATTTTTTATAGTATTAGATGATAATAATTAAAGAAGAGATTAAATTCACTGATGATTTACAGTTTTAGTAATCAAATTGAAATTATTTTTTTTGTGAAATTGATAATTTACTCATTATAAATACATATATTATTTGTTCAAAATAAAATAAAACTAAATTGACATAAAGATGGTTACGTAAAGTCAAGGAAAATAGGAAAGGATGGAGAGAAAAATGAAGGCCATGATGGAAATTTAAGTCAGACTAAATCATAGGAGGAGCTTTTTGTTTGTAGCAAAGGAGGAGAGCATTTTGCCCCCAAATGGATTGGCCACAAAGAACGAGATATAATGGGAGCAAAGTAGTGGCGATTTAAGTGCTATCATGTAAACCACTTTAGCCCAAAAAAATGTGACAACACTAATGATAATGAAATTGACACACGTTTTGATATTTTTGCATGTGAAGATATGAGGTGGCTCTTATTGTCGACAACATAACTTTTCGTGCTAGTGCACTTGTGTATATGGGTTATACTTGTTATATTTATATATTTAACTTTTTCAATCACACATTCACACTTTTATTTTATTTTTCATTTTCTATTATACCATTTAATATTATTGTTCAAAGTGATATTGGAATCTTCGAACGTGATGAATGCTTTAGACAGTAAAGACAACTCTGGAGAGTAACAATGACTTCTAGTGAAAAGTGAAACTTGCACGTAGGGGTGTGCAAAAAAATCGATTCGAACCGAACATGAACCGAACCGGTTTGGAGTCGAACCGGTTTTCTTAAAACGAACTGAATTGGTTTTCAAAACAAGTTCGGTTCGAACCGAATTATTTTTGTAAACCATTTCGGTTCACTTAATAACCGAACTATTTTTCTTTCTTATTTAAACATGTTTCAAGACCAATTCGAAACCGGTTTGGAACCAGTTCGGAACCGAACCGGTTCTTTAAAAACAATTTGGTTCCGAACCGGTTCGACAAACCAATTCGCAAATTTTGATTTGAAAACTAAACCTATTAAAACGGTTCGGTTCGATTTTTTTATCGAACCGATTTTTGCACACCCCTACCTGCACACATCTATATAAACACTCTGACATCCAAGTTAGTGAATATAAGAGATGTGTAAAAGCAAGTTTATATTCATACCAGTTGGCACTAAAATGCCTTATATAGCAGCAGTTGGGGGTAAAGCAGTTAAATAGTTATTGTGAGTCATTGGTTTCGTGATAGGTCTAAGTGTCATATACATAACATTGTAAAATGTTGTAAAATGCTGTAAAATGTAAGTGGTATATATTGTATAAAAACACATAACATTAAAGCATTATATAGTGTTGTGGTTTGGTTCGGTTTGGATTGGTTTCAAAGACACAAACCACAAACTAAACTAAATCAAACCGATCGGTTTGAGCACAAAATCATCCAAACAAATTTAAAAAATATCGATTTAGTTTGGTTTTCGGTTTTTTGAGCGATTTTCGATTTTTATTTTGGATTGATTTGGATTTGATTAATACCCCTAGTGATGGTTGTCCTCTACCTTCAACGGCGGTAGTGGCTAGGCAAAGGCACATAAATGGCAAAGGAAACGGAGGTGCAAGATGAGAAGGAGAAAGGTGGGAGGTGCTTCAGCAGTGCACAAATGGATATGGGAATAAAGGAGGTGCTATGGTTGCTTGTGGGGGTGCTTAGTGAGTTTAAGAGAGAGCAAGGGGCATTTTTGTCCATTCGGGGTGTTTTAAGTTTCCTATGGAGTGTGGGAAGCAAAGCCATGGAGTATAGGAAGCAACAACCAATGATTGATTATTCATTCTCTCTAGTGGGGATAGTGTTAGGATAGGCTTAGAGAAGTCCAAATATGCTTTGAAACTTAAATGGTTAAAAAACTTTATTTAAATATTAAATAGTTCTATTTTAATTCCTTTAAAATAAAATAATATTGCTAACACATTGATAGTTATTATTCATTGAGTGACACTCATTAGAGTTATGTACATGCATGTATTCTCTTTAGAGACCATCATCATCAACAAAGAAATACTACCTCGATCTGATCCTAATTATAAGCAATAAATTGACTTTTTCTTTGATCCTAATTATAAATAACAACCACTGGTTTTTAAAGTTACTTAAGGTTAAATTTCTTTTATATCCTTACTTTATTATTAACTCTATTCTCTATGTATTCACTTATTCCTATGACAACCAATTAAAGCAAAGGCTATTTTTGGAATAAAAATTGAATTTATGATAGAATAAATTAAGAAAAGTTACTTATAATTAGGACCAGAGATAGTATTTAAGTTTTTTATTTTATTTTCTATCAACCCCCGTAATTAGGACCTTAGGCTCCCTGGTGGGACCTCAAGATATCCCCACGGCTATGGAACTAATCCTTGGTTTGGGCTTAGTCACACTTAAAGCTCATTGTCCCTCCCCAAGAGCGTATTCTGCTGGGATCAAACCTAGGTCCTCCCCCACAAACTCAGCGTGTGTTGCCCACTAAGCTACACCCATTAGGTTTTTCTATAGCTCTCTAATAGTATAGTTTTTAGCATTTTTCAGTAGCTAAAAGCAGAAGCTTCCTATCAGATAGCATCAGAATTGCTGGCAACCTTTCTTTCAAATGGACAAGGAGGGGGGGACCTCGATGGATGAGACGAGAATGTTCCTGCATGTCTTCTTCTAATGGTATGGATAAACGCCAAGTTGAGGATTTGATCTTGATTTTTTGCACAGTTTTCTGCCATCATTGGAACAAACAAAAATTTTAACATGAAGGGGTGGCTCTATTCGTTACGCGTTTGAGATCCATGATATGTTTGAAGCTCAAGACAAGTGCTACCAACTCTTCTATTCATTGGCAGTATAAATAAAACTGTAAGTATATTTTTTCAATAAATTTCAATCAAGAGTTTTATTTTATCACCAAATTTGTATTTATTCATCTAACTTTTTATTATTGTATCATAATATAGAAAGTTTCTTTTATTTATTCATCACTTTCTTTTGAAGTTTCTAAAAGAATATGATACAAAAGTTTTGTTTTATCACCAAATTTGTATTTATTGGAGAAAGTTTCTATTTAAAAAAGAAAGTGTTTATCATCTTAAAATACAAAAAAATAATAAAAATCCAAAAGCTTTATGTAATAAAGAAGTACTTTATTGTGCAAAATAATTAATAAAAATGTGTGTAATGTTTCTTAGACAGTTATGTTTAGCTACTTCACTAGCAGTTGGAAGTAACAATTATTTTTCCTTAAAGAAATAATTCTTCAATCATTTTATATCCCTTTTAATTTGGTAATTTAATGCATAAAAGTTATTCTATTTTATACAATTTAATTTTTTAAATATATGAGTTAATCAATTGTTAAAGAACATTCAAACATAAATTACAAAGTAAAGTGAAAATATGTTAATTTCCAGCTTTTTTCTTAAAAATATTTTCCATTTGATTAACCACTTAAGTTGGCTATTAAAGTTGCTGACACTCTTAATCTGTTGGTTTGATAGTAATTAGCCCTCACTAGTGACTGTGAAAGTCAACATTTTGACTTTTGCACAGACAACATGGGATGCCTGTATTACAAATTCAATTATGATAAACAGATGCTGATATTCTCTTTTCTAGCTGTTCTTATTATTACTCTGTATAATATTGTTTTCTTAGCATCTTTCCCACAATAGTCTGTTCTCAGTTGTTGTAGTATGCATAATGACATTAGCTAATAGCAATAAATGGAAAAAGAGATCATTATTAAGTATTAACAAAATGTATATATACAATGTTTTCTTGTTCCATGAACACAGTTCAACATTTGAAGAGTATTGACATAAATTGGATGCTTTCCAACAATAATGCATGTTAAACATTGGTATATGTCCAACCAAACCTACAAAAGATGATGTTGAGTAATAACAATGAATAAATTGGAACATGGTAGGACATTGTTATACACCAAGAAATAACATTTGGTGGCTGCATCAGTTTCACTTTGTATCTTCCATGTCATCTTCAGTTTTCCAAACAACATCCTCCAAGCGTGTTGAAAGCTTGTTGTAGAACTGCATAGTGTCAAACAGACAAATTCATTTCAATTAGAATTAGAAGTAAAACAAAGGTGTAAAAAGCCACACCAATCTGATGTTTTATACAAAGAGGTTGCTGCTGTGGTTTGATCAGCACTCAGGTTACATCATGTAGGAGATTACAAAAATCACTTGTAAATAGTATTTCACTTACTAAAATCATATTTCAGAATTACTTTTTTTCAAGATACATAAAACTAGAAAAGAGGCAAAAGAAGGTGAAATGCTTTTCATAACAGTAAGATTTAGTTAAAATGCATGTCACACAAAAAGGTAGCATGAACTAGACTGGACACTCATGCATTATTTCTGCTATCATTAGTAAAATGATGATGCTTATTTGTATAATGTCTAATGTTGATACAGTGATATCCACCTCCCATCCATCCACTGATATATTTCAATGCATGATTATGTGAAGGGGAGACTATTTTCTTGTACATCAGAAAACATAAGAAACTTATAAAAATTTACAACAGAAGAATTCTATTTAAAATGTGGTGATCAGAGAGTACAGACATCAATTCAATGAGAAGTGAGAGACAAGGATACCTTAAGGAACTCCAATGTGTCACCTTTTGCTTTATGCACCTTAACCACGTGAAGAGAAGGTGCCACTTGAAATATCTGTTTAAAATGTTAAGAGTACATCAATATTCAATATTATGAGAAATGAGAAATGAGGCTCTACATCACCAAACTATAGCAATTATGTACCTCTGTGGCAACATTGAGGTTTCCCTTCCTTCCAGCTTTCACATTTTCAAGCTTCATCTGTGAGTGATTATTTCTTAATTAAATAAATTAACATTAACTATGGAATTAACTCCGAGTGCATGTACATAATAAGTTGCACATGTTTGGCTTACCTTGAAATTTTTCTTCTGCACATCAAAACCAAGAGGTTTTGCAGCTTCTTCAATCTTCTTGATTATCTCATTGGCAGGGCTTTTTGATGTAAACCTTATTTCCCTTTTAAATCCCTGTAACCAATAACTTTAGATTAACAATCCACACATTAACTTAAAGTAAGAAACCTCATAAAATGGGCCTTGCAAACCAAAAATTCTCATCCAAACCATGTCAATAAAGTTAATTAGGTGATGTTTGGAATAACTTTTTTTTGGCTTAAAAGATACTTTAAAGTTAAAGCTCAAAATAAGAGTTTTAATATCTGTTTGTCAATTTTAGCTTAAAAACTCCTTTTAAACTAAAAGCTCTGTTTCATTGTCCCAATTAGTTCAGAGTGAGAAGGAGAGCAAGGCTAGGATATGCAACTTATTTGAAATAGTTACTCCAGTTAGCCTTTTCTTAAAAGCTACTTCTCCCCCCTCCCCTCTTTTATAAAAATTAAGCTCCTTAATTTTAATTTTTTAAGAAATTTTCTCCAAATGTCTTTGGTCTAGCTTCTCCTTTAAGGAAAAGAAGAAGGAAAAAAAAAAAAAAAACTAGGCCAAACACTACTAATCTTATAAATATGTTGAAATTTACATAACTTAGTAGGATTTCATGTTTTTGTATATTTTATATTTTATTATTAAATCCTAAATAAAAAGGTTAAATGTTTCACACTATATAAATGGATTTATGAATAATAAATATTGTTGAAAGAGATAATTATCGAGAGTAATTGTGTGTAATGGCGGTACATTTAATCTCATATTTATAGCTTGATTACAGTTAATCAATGGAGTACTTAAGGGAGGTAATTAGGAGTTAACTAGAAGTGAATTTTTATCCTAATAATCACTAGCTAACTTGTAGCCTGATCACTATTAAATCAACATAATTATTGTTGACTATATGTTCTAATATAAAAGATGATTTTACTATTATAATAAATAAAAACCTGAATATCCAATGAGACATGCATGTTGGGCTACACTCATTTCCTTGATATCTGGAAATCCTTTCCACATCTCAACCAGATTCCTGGTGGATGAGAATTGGAGAGAAAAACAATGGATGCTAAAGATTCATCATCATAATAAAAACAATCCTATCACAAGAAGTTAAAAACCTGGTCTATGTCAAACAAGTTTTCAAGGTTCAGCCCTTTGGACAAGGATATCAATTCAAATGCATTCATAGGTGTTGGCTGCTCTTCCTTCTCTCTTGCATTGTGCACCTGCATTTTTGGGAAAAATCCTTAATATGAAACTACTACTCTGTGTGCAATACTACAATGCTTACAGAAAACCAATACCAAAATCATATCTGGCCATCTTCAACATACTTCATAATCTTTAAAGACGGCTTCCACATCATCAACGTTGGTCTCCTTTGTCTCCTCGAAAACCGGAGGTTTATAGTCTTTCTTAAACCATTCATCACGCAAAATCTCAGGTACAGTGATACGCTGCCATATAGTTATGGGAAATCAGAAATGCAGACTAAAATCTAACTAGTAATGAAACAATAAAAATAACAATGAAACTAGTTTGATTATTAGTTATCAGCTTCTGTTAAATATTTGAGTGGTTTATGTACTAAAAAATAAAACTTTGAGATTCCAACAATTGAAACTTGGTGTATAGTGATCTAATGACACAATCCAAGGCAGTTTAAAAAGTTACAAAATGTTACAAGTGAAATGGCTATTTTACGTTTGGAACAAACATGAAATTTTAGTTGTAACACAATATAACTTTTCAAACTGTCTGGAGCTGTGTCATTATACTAAGAGGGTTGATTTGTATCTTACAGTCATGGGGTTGGGATCCAAGATTCTAGTTATCAATTTCCTGGCACTAAAAGAAAGCCAAGGAGGGCTAGTAAATTCGGCAGCTGAAATCTGCAAACCAAGAAATGAAAGTAATAAACAGAAACTATAGGACAATAATAAAGTTATGCTACAAAAAAACACAAAAATGCTCACTTTTCTATACAGGTTCAAAACATTAGTGTCATCAAAAGGCAAGTAACCTGCAAGCAATGTAAAGAGGATCACGCCACATGACCACAAATCTGCAGCTGCCCCATCATAGCCTCTGTCATCCAGGACCTAAGTAACAAGAACATATGATTACAGGATTGATTTTAAATGTATGAAATTATGTATTTGCACATAATTCACAAGAAATGAACATGACATTTGTCTGCACCTCAGGAGCAACATAATTTGGGGTTCCACATGTTGTATGGAGCAGTCCATCATCCTGTCAAAACAGCCAGTTTGTCATTCATATTCAAATCCAAAACATTTGGATATGCTGGGAAGGAAAGAACAGTTAGTTGGACAGGATCTGGCACAACTTTGGTTTGCAGAAAACTGATGTGCTTGTCTTTTGAAATTCAAATTTTCAATACTAAGTTCCCTACTAATATAATTGAATAATTGTTTGGTTCTATGTGTCGATTATATTTTAGTTTTGTTCCCCAACATTCTGAAAAAGCAAATTTAGTCCTTGCTTTACTAATGCGCACCAATGTCAGGGTCCAAATTAACTTACAATTGCCAAAGTTGGGCTAAATTTCCTTTTTTGTAACATTGAAGACTAAATTGACCAATGGTGCCAATTTTAGATTCCAAATTGATGTTTTACTGAAAATAAATTAAGGCGGCAATGAATCATTCTTACCCTGACTTGTTGGGAAAGTGCACTCAATCCAAAATCAGAAATTTTAAGGTTCCCAGAAGCATCTAATAGCAAGTTCTCTAGCTGCAGAAAGTTTACCAATAACAATGAAACTAAAGTAAGGTATTCTTTCTTCTTTAATCTAGAGCAAATAAATTGTTGAGGCATCTGCATATTGTTAATAGGCTGAAAGGGCTTTTACTTTCAGGTCTCTGTGGTAGACACCCCTGCTATGGCAATAATCAACAGCATTTATAAGCTGCTGGAAATACCTACGCGCTTCCTTTTCACTCCTCCGTCCATCTTTTACCTTTATAAGAAAAAAAATCAATTAAAACACTTAACGATACTTTTTCCACTTCAACTAAGTTGTAATTTATGGACTTAGACACAATACAACCCTTTCAACAGTGATACCAATGGGGATGGAAGGGATGAACAAGCACCTTATTATGGTAGAAGAACACTACTATAGAATCATAAGCTAATAGAGAGGGAGAACAAAAAATGTGACTCAATACATCCTCACCTTTTCTTTTCCTGGACAAATTCTAGAACCAATTGAAAATGAAAGAATATCATAACCAAAATAGGAAAAAAAAACAATTCATATACTCACAATTTTGTCAAAGAGCTCTCCCCCAGTTGCAAACTCTAGAATAATGTATATTTTTGTCTTGCTCCCCATGACCTGCAATGAAAATATGCAAATCTAATTCATGCACTTTCAGAAAATGAATTTAGCAACAAAGTAACTGTGTACTGAGAATTAATTTGGTTCCTGATCAGTAATCACAGTTTTACTTCCCAATAAAATAATTTGCATTTAGTTGGATAGTATGCACTTTGTACCGATGCAAAATGCTATAGGGTCAGCAGATAAAACAGCACCATCAGCAATTCGAAATTGCACATAAGGATTTTCATCTCTGTTCTTGATTATTAGCTTGAATGCAAATAGTGAGTGAGGGGAATCAATTTGTTTAATAAGGTATTATTTCTAACTCTTAACTCTCATGTCATGGAAATCATTTTTGGAGGTCTTAAAGCCAGCAGTGGCAAAGGATGATTGACAACATAGGTGGATGTAATGTGTCAAAATCCTTCACTCCAACATACTAGAATCATTATCTCTAAACTGAGTAATGATTTGGCATGATCAGAGTAAACCCTATCAAGTTATCACCTTCGCATTATATCATCAATCAAGTGCTTACATTATTTTCTTAATAAATTCATCTGTAATCTGCAATCTAATCATGTAGGCTCCAAGGATAGAAAGTTCACCAGTAAGGTAAAGAAAAATCAAAACAAGAGATCAAAATTGAGATGAGATTTTCTTTTATCAGATGGGGTGATTAAACATATTTAGAACCTCAAGTGAAGGAGGCTATTTCTAACATTGTAAAAACCTTTCCTTAGTCTACTTTTGGCTTTAACTTTGTTCCATGATACTTCGAGAAATTTCTGGAATGGTAAGCAAAATTCTTAGTTAAGCAGTCAGTCTATGCCCAAACGTTGTCACCTATTGCTTTTGAAAATAACACAACTTCAGGCAAGGATAAACTAAAAAGATGAATGCATGCAATGGGGGATATACTAAAGTGTTCAAAACATAGGCCAATAGGTTGAGTTCATAACATAGTTGATGACTCTTTTCATCAGCAACATTTGAGTCAAAGTTATCTGTTCCCTAATAAAAAGAAAAGAATATATTTGTCAAAAAGTGAGAGACAAGATGTTGCTTGTGCGTGTAGTGTCAGAGAGAGAGAGAGAGAGAGAGAGAGACCTCATATAGTTGAACAACATTTGGATGCTTGATTAACTTCATTGTGGCAATTTCTCGCCTGATCTGAAAAAATACATCAAGAAAACATCTAAGAGATTTGACTTCACCATGTGTGGTTATAAGCAACTTCATTACAAAAGATGTATTTGAACTCTGAAACCTACTACCTAAAACTAAGTTAAAGAAAAACCATACATCATCAGTATCTTGAAAGCTTTTTGGAAAATATGAGGACTCAATTAATTACAGCATAAAATTCTATGCCTTAACAATAGTAAATGGAAAAGCAGAGTAAGAGAGTAAATCAACACCATTGTCAAACAAAGAATAATTCTTGAACTACCTGCTCAGCCATCATATACTTGAGAACCTTCTCTTTGTCAAGAATCTTGAGAGCCACAGGCTCCCCAGTCTGAGAGTTCCTTGCAAATTTCACCTTTGCAAATGTTCCCTCCCCAATGGTTCTCCCTACATCATATTTACCCACTCGGCGCTTAATTTTTTGCCCATTCATCCTCTATGCCAGTTGAACTTTGTTACAAATTGCTGCCCAGTTCTGAAATATCTACCTGAAATAGCACATCACAATCAGTTCCTAACCAAATATTTTCAACAGATTAAGTTTTTATCAAATAGCAAATAAAATGTCATGTTCTTAACTGTGATGAGAGGTTAGAAAATGCCATTAGTCTCTATGGTTTGAAAAACACTAATACTGAAGTCTTAGATGCAATGCAACTTAGCCACTAACTACTCAATTTATTTTCAGCACACACCCTCAAGACTTTATCTTTCCCTACTTTAACAGGAACCCTTAATGGTGCAGGCTCAATTGCACAACCAAACCCCAGAAATACCACTTTCAACAAGTAATTAATGCAGAAATACACCAGAAAGAGATCAAAGAGAACCATGTTTTCAAATGTAGAGAAGCCATAAGATCTTACAGCAACCAAGCCTTGCAATTGGAACTAGTTCCAAAACCAGAATTCAGCTCGGATATGAATCAAAAGGCAAATAAACACAACAGCAGTGTAACAAACTATCAACTTCGGTTACTACATTTGTGATAAAAGAATCAATCTTAAAAAAAAAAAAAAAGAGTGCCACACAGATAAATTTTCCAGCAATTCAGAATCAAAATAATTGTTGAAACACCTCATGCTGATGCATGACTTAAATAATTCAACAATAGAACAACCTTAGAAAAAGGTGCTTGGAAGAGAGAGAGAGAGAGAGAGAAGAAACATCCTACCCCTTTTCCCCACACAACATCAAATTGCAAATACCAGCAACACAGAAGAAGATGAAACCAAACTAGTCCTTGGTTTGCATTCACAAATGTGGAAAAGAAAAATGGAGGAAAAAAACAAAAGTTCATAAAAAAGTCACCTTAAAAAAAGGATGGAAGAAACAGAAAGGGACCACTTTATTATGAACCAAAAAACGGAAGCTGATAATGATATGAAACAACAAAACAAACCCAGATCAAGTTTTCAAATTTCAAGCACTACCCCACAAGCTCTTCACAGGGCAATATTCCAAAATTACAAAAAAAAAAATGGAAAAGTGCACTGTGAAAAAGAAGAAGAGGGAAGATATACTTGAATTTGATATGGAATAAGATGTGTATGCAAAGGGAGAGGGTGAGAAATGATATTATATATGGATTTTGCAACACTCATTAAATTATTGAGTTCTATGCAACATGACAATTTTTCCTAATGCATGCATGTGTACCTACCTAATATGTTTCTTTGTCTTTTGACTATAAAATATTTTTGGACGAAGTTGTAAGACTAACTCTCAAATCAGAATGGCGGTTAAATAAAGATTTTAGAATTCAAATTTTTAATATTGTAATAAAAATTTGTCAAATTATAATCATCCATGGGTATGTGTCTAACATCTAATCTTTTAGTTCAGTAAATTCATTTTTACCAAAAGGAAAGTAAAATATAGAAAAGAAAAGAAAAAATGCTCAATAGTTGTAGACTTGTAGGTATCGACTAGTTGGCGAATATTATGATAAATGGTATTATTATTTTTCATATGATTGTTTCTGCCTGGGATTGGTCCATTTTGGTGGGCATGAAATCACGTGGACCTAATTTTCCTTTTCTGTTATTTTCCTAAATTATAGTATGTAGAAAAAAAAAAAATATTGTTTCGGGGGTGGGTCGTTTTCACGGGTGAGAAGTGAGATGCAGAGAGGAATGTTTGTTGGGTTGGAATGATTGTCTCATTTCGGTAACAGTGCTTTTTTCTAATTAGTTGTCAATTCAAGTCAAATAATAGTCTTCAATAGTTATCATGAGAACCATCAATAAAGATTGTTTAATACCAACAAATTATGATAATTGAAAGAGAATTGAGTGTCATGGCAATTTGAATGAAAAGTTTGATAGACTAAAAACTTTAAACAAGATAATTAAGATTATCTTCTGTAAATGATTACTTTGACAAAAAGGTATTCTAATTCTAATAAGTTTTAATGCTTTTAATATCAAAATAAGTTAACTTAGACCTGTTCTGAAGATTTCAGATTTCTATTTTTAGTAATCCAAGGACTTATGGTATTATTTTTTTTTTTATAAAATGAATGCTTGTAAATATATGTGAAATATAAAAATATTAATTAAAAATATGAGAAAATAGGTGATGCTGACAGCGAAATTTTTTTTACATTGTCATCCAATTACAACCCATCATGTATGGTAAGTTTGTTAACTTTTACAATAATTATCTTGAATGTCATACCAACGGTGAGTTATGATTGATTGATAGTGTAAAATGTCAGTGCATCATCATTTAACTCTAAAAATATAAAGAAAATCAATTTATGATTCTTTCATCTGTATATTTTAATTTTTTTTATTTAAAACCTATATCTTTTATTCATGTAATTTTTCCAAGAGAAAGTAAAATCTAAAAGTCTTAGGGGGCATTTGGTAGGAGAGAAGTTTTTCATAGCCGGGAATGATGATTCCTAGGAAAGTCAATTCATGGAAATCATGGTTCTTGGGAATCAATGTTCTTGGGAATGGTTAAAATATGTTTGGTTAGTCATAGTATGTTTCTTGGAAATTAAAGTTTCATATGTTTGGTTACAGTAGAACTTTTCTGGGTATATAAGAAATTTTTACAAATATACCCTTTATTAAAATAACTTCGTTAAATATTTTTTCACTCAAATTTTATTACAAATATGACACTTACCTAATTTAATTACAAGATTTAAATAAATTTATCTATGAAAAAACATTTGCAAAAGAAAATTGAATAAAACGAATTTCAAAATAATTTTTTACAAATATTAATTATTTAATTTAATTATGACATTGTTTTACTTGGTTGAAATATTATTTTGGCTTACTATCATATTAGAGGTTGAATTATAATACTATTATAATATAATAATACAAAAGATGAAATAATAAATAATGAGATAAACTTAGATAATAAAGTAGTTGGGATCTATGTTTAAAAAAAAGATAAAGATAAAAAGTTACAAATTTTAAAATTAATATTTTATTTCAAAATTAAAGAAAGATATAATCACGTGAATAAATACAACGTTCAACAACGGAGATAAGCTTATAGATAAAGATGAACCCTAGGTGATGATATTTTGTAGTTAAAAAAGGGGGTAATATAGTCTTTTCATATCATTAAAACTTTTTTCCAAGTCGGAAAAGTTAGATTCCCACATCCTCCTGTGGGAAAGTTTTCGTAGGAAAGTGATTAAAAAACATTCCCAGGAAACATCCTTTCCTAGGAATCCTATTTTTTTAAAATAGAAATCAAACATGGAAAACTAACATTCCCAACCTAACATTCCTGAGAATCTAAAAATTTCTCTTCTACCAAACGCCCCCTTGGTGTTTTTTTTTTCCATAAGTTAAAAACAATGGGTTTTAAATAAAAGTTCAAAAATAGTTTATATCATAAACATATTTTTTGAGTTTAAATAAATATGTTCTTAATTGATAAAAAAAGTATTTTATTAATAATAAAATTATAAATTAAAATACAAAATTGCAAGTATTTGAAACTTTCAATTTAAAAAAAAATCTCAAGAATTATATATTTGAATGCGAGACTAGAAAAATATAGACCTCCAAGCTATTTTATTTTTATTTTTTCCCCACATATATTCTTATTAAGAGGAAATATTTTGTTTGACGTGTCGGACACTAAATGTTAGTATTTTTTTCCAGCAAAAATTCGAACATTGGTTCGTTGTGTTGGAATTCTCAGCTTTTTCATTTGTTTGTATGTATTGGTATCCTATTTTATATTCAACATGACACTTTGAAATAGAGCAAATTACGCTGACGCTCCATGAGGTTTTGTCAAATTACATAAATTATCCATGCTTTTTTCACCCTTACAATGACATCTCTTACAGGGTACACAATATAATCTTTTTTAAACCTTAAGGGAGATGTGTAACGTAAAAAGGGGTGCCAATGTAATGTTTTTCAAAAAATTATAGGAGGTTCGTGTAGAGATAAAAAAAGCAGGAGTATTTTATGTAATTTGACAAAATCTCAGGAAATGTCAATGTAATTTGCTCCTTTGAAATATTAACTTATTAAGTATCATTTTCTAAATCTGTTTCTTATAGTGTTTGATAAATAGTAGTTATTTAACCTTTCATTATTATATATTTTAGTTTATATCATATATAAATAATTATCTTTTTATGTTAATTTATTATTTAATATATTATCTAATCTATATTTATATGTTAAATTGACTTGAATATTAATTAGTATTAAATATGTTTATTAAATATATATATATATATATATATATATATATATATTAAATGTAATATCTTAAATGCTATAAATATCACAGGAAAATTTTAATTTGGTCATTTAAAATCAAACTTATATGAGTCACTACATTAATCATTTGAAAATTCTAGTCATCAAATTTATTTATTTTTGGACAGATCTAGTCATCAAATATTAGTTACTTAAAAGCTTAACTAATTCATTTAACCTTTCATTTTTATATAGTATTTTAGTTTACATCACATATAAATAATTATCTTTTATGTTAATTTATTATCTAACAAGTTATCTACATCTATATTTATATGTTAAATTGAGTTAAATATATTTATTAAATATACTACACAATTGACTTGAATATCACTATTAGATATTATATTTGGTAAATGTAATAGCTTACATGCTATAAATATCATAGAAACATTTTAATTTGGTCATTCAAAGTTATATGTATCACCAAATTAGTCTTTTGAAAAATCCTTGACATCCAATTAATTTCTAAAAAATTTAACTCATCATTAAATTTGTTACTCAAAATTCTAAAATGTCATCATATAGGTTTTCATGGAGGACTAAAATGGTGATAAAAGAATTTTAAGAGAATAATTTAATGTGCATTAAAAAAAAGAGATTAATTTAATGACAATTTAAATAGGACTAATTTGATCACAAAATCTATTTAAAAAAATTGAAAAGTAACTATAAAAGTATTTTTTGAAAAACTATTTTAGTAATCAAGATTTTTTAAAGACTAATATATGAGATTAATATATATCAATTGAAAGTGTAAAACCATTTTATACTATCATTCAATAAAATTTAAGTAAGCATTCATGTCAACATTTTAAAGAAAAAAAACCTAAAAGGCACAATTAAGCTCTTATTCTCCTTCTCCTTGATGGAATCTATATTTAGATTTGCTCTTTTTGAAATGGGTAGTGGGATCGCCGAAAAAATGGGGTTAGAGTTTTAAGATGGAGGGTGTGAGGCGGAGGATGGTGAATAGAAAATAAGAAGTTAGGGTTTTGAGATAGGGGAATAGGTGGAGGATGATGACTAGAAAAAATGGGGTTTGGAAATTTGAGATGAAGGAGTAGAGCGATGGAAAAAGGTGGCCTAAAAAATTAGAGGGTTTGGAGTTTTGATGGGGGAGTGGCGAAGGAGGGTGGTTGGAAAAAATAGGGATGAGGTTTTGAGATTGGGGAGTGGGACAAAGGAAGGTGGCAAAAAAATATAAGGGTTGAGAATTTGAGATGAAGGAGTAGGGCAAAGGGAGGTGACTAGAAAAAATGAGGGATTGAACTTTTGAGATGGGAGAATGGGCAAAGGAGGGTGGTGGGATAAAATGGACTGGAGAGTTGAGATTTTGAGATGGGAGAATAGGACAGAGGAAGGTAGCCAGAAAAAATAAGGGTTTAGTTAACTTTTTTTTATTCTTTTTATTTAAAATAAATATTTTAATGATCAAGTTGACATAGCTAAATCATTAACTTTGATTGGATATCAATGTAAAAAGGTTTTACACTAACAGTGCATATACTATTTAACTCTAAGGGCTTGTTTGGTAGTCAAGATATGATATAATATGATAGGAAATGAAAGCAGAATAAGAACATGATAATATATAATATAAATTATAATTAAATGACAAAATTACTATTTCGTTAAAATTACACTATTTTCCAAAAATTAAGTTTATTTATGAAATCCATGTAGATGTACTATTATTATGGTTGTTGTTTTTTTTTTTTGATGAAATTATTGTGGTTGTCGTTTATTTTATGAAATCTATGTAGAAGTGCTATTATTATTTAATCCAGTAATATTTGATGTTTTGTGTTTGTATTTTCAAGGTTTTACATATTGTTCCAATTTTTTGATAAGTTAATAGGTGCATGTTGTTTAAGTAGTCCATAAAGAGAACAAAAGTTAGTCCGACTCACATAAATTACAAAGTACATCCATACCAAAAATAAATGTCTACGTACAACACAACATATTACATATATAATAATATAAATTAAAAAATGTCAACAAAAGTCAACCGTATTTGCGGCCAGTGGTCCTCCTCCTCTGTCTCTGTCCTTGAGAGTTGCACCTAGCTGCTACGGCTTCCTGTGCGACCGTTAATGTCTGCTACAAGATAGCATGACCGTCTATGCCCTAAGGTACCACTCTCAAGTGCAAGACCCTCTTCAAATTCTGTGTAACAATTTACCATCTGGCCTACATAAATAGGGAAAAAATTATATTTTATCCATAGATAGTAAGAAAACAAAAATGACAAAAAGACAAACTATTACCTCGCACAAATAATCTCCCACTGGTTATGTAATCCTCTTACTGGGCCTAGGGTTAGGCCTATCTTCCGTGTCAAGGGATATGTACAAGGCTACGTGGTGCCTCTCCCTTCCCTAGCGGAATCAGATATGATGGGAATGTAAATAATAAATACCAAGGTAGATACTCTTGCGTGCAAGTCCATGGCACCCCCAGCTAGCACAGGCAAGTTTAAGGCAACCAAGTGCTCATCCCTATCGTCCCACGCCTCATTACACTAACGATAGGTGACTGCCAAGGAATCCCTTTGCACATAGCCGAACTGCCTTAGAACCCTCTCGAGAAGATATGCACGCATGTTGGTCCCGTATCTAATGTGGCTAGAGTAGTATGTAACTTGCCTCAATGGTTTGACCTATCTATATGCCTCATACGGACACCAAATGACATCATCCATCTGCATATCATCAATCAACTACCTAGTTCCCAATGTAGTGCGAAGACCCCTCGTAGGCTTCCATCTACAAGCAAGCGGTAGCTAGTGATCATAACTGTGCACCGGCTCCCGAGAGCCAAGGGTAGGCAGATGCTCATACACTCATGCCTTAAAACAAGATATAAATGTTTTTACTTACAAAAATAAAAGAAAATTAATAAACAATTATGTAGACAAAATATAACTTCCTTACCATCAGTAGTTTCATATAACCTGCACACAGCGTAGTCGATCAGAGGCTCACAGCACAGCTGATCATAAAGGTAGGGCAATGTAGCTACTCCCTAAGCATACTCCCTACAGGTGGATAAATCGCTGAAGTACCGGAGGTAGCAAACCAATACATGGATCAAGCTTTTGTCTGCAAATATCGTACAACAAACCAAGTGCAAGAAATATTCTCTAGCAGCCCATAAGTAGGACCTAGAAGTGACGTATCTATGATATTGTCTTTCCAGCCACTTCAACTCTACTCGAGGTCCAGCCTTGATCGCTTGGTGTGCCTCCTGGTCCGAAGTAATGCCCAACTCAGTCCTCAATAACAATTTTTCCTGCTCGCGACTAATACTACTGTGGTCCAATGGTTTGCATGTGATAGGCAAATGTAAGAGACAAGACACATCATCAAGGGTGATGGTCATCTCTCTAACTGACAAGTGGAAGGAGCACGTATCCAAATGTCACCTCTCAATAAAGGCATTGACCAAACCTTTATGCGCCATAGTATATTGTGCTTGAAACATGTCGACAAGCCCCGAGACGTCTACGTTTCTCTTCACCTATGCATGGGTAGCGAAATCTAACATCTTCCCATCGTGGCTGACCAACTTAATCTTTGGTCGAAGATCACGAATCCAAACATGCCTTGCTACGTGGTCCTTATAGGACTTAAGCAGAGTCAAATCCGTAGGACCTCCACCAAATGGTAGTCCAATGATTTGGAAAGCAAAAGGAACCTCAAGTACCTCTTCCCTTGCCTCAGGTACCTCTTCCTCTGCCTTAGGTACCTCAAACACATCCTGCACATTCTCATCATGAGCGTCCTGCTTTTCACATAGTGCTGCTAATTGAGTAGCATCTATCTCTCAACGTGCTGATCCCTAAACAACATCATCCCCATCCTCAAATGGAGGGTCTCGTCCAGCAACGTATGATGTAAACTTCATGCAAGCCATGAAAAATATGCAAAATAAAAAATAACATTAACGATTTAATTCATAATTAATAATAAAACTTAACAATTAACAATAAAACCTTACAATTAAATTTACAATTAATAATTAATTAAACAATAGTAAATATTAATATTATTAAAATTAAATTTCAATAACCATAACTTAAAAATTTAGATTAACAATATATATATATATATATATATATATATATATATATATATATATATATATATCACACAATTTTAAGAAATCCATATTAAAACTTAAAAATCCATATATATAAAACTTAAAAATTTAAATTAACAAAAAAACATTAATTTTTAGTAAATATTAACTAAATGTCCATATTAATAAAAAATTAACAAAAAAAAATACAACATAAAAATTGTAAACAACTTATAAAAAAAATACACACTCACATGCACAACAAAAATGTGTTTCCGTTGTGTAGATGACACACTTTTGTTTTGCATCTTTGTCAAACACACAATGGAAACGTGATCCCGTTGTGTATTACTACACAATGGGAACACATTTCTGTTGGACATATAGACGTGAAAAAAAGTGCCTCGGAGATGGAGAAGTATACACAAAAATGAGGTCCCCAGAGTGTGTCCTCTAGCATCTACTCCCCGAAAATGAAGTAGGAGGTGGGTGTGTGAAGAAAAAATGGAGAAGGGGAAGGAGAAGAAGGGAGCGGAAGTGGGTGGGGAGAGAAGGAGGGGAAGGGGGGAGGGGGGGGGTTGTATGGAAGTGCTGCAAGGGGTATTAGGTCTTTTGAATTTGAAAAAGTAGAAGATGGGAATAGCAATAAAGGGGGTGAGAATAGCAATCCCACCTTTGCTCTCTAATGAAGGACGGGAATTCTTTGTGCGTGGCCCATGTTGCCTCGAACCTGAACAGTCTGTGATCCAATTTAAGTTCATCCAACCCAAGTGAATAACAACTGCCTCGTGGTACCTCATATGCCAAGCCAGATTAATCAAACATAGATCTAGTCTAGTCTAACTCCCATTCTACTGTTCATTGAAGTAGCCAGATTAATCAACATAAGTTATTGTTGATTATTTTTTATAATATTATATTGTTTGCTTAGTACCAGCAAATTCATTTGAATTTTTGGTCTTTCATGCATTAACATTATATATAATAAAGTATAAGTTACTGTTGGTTTGATTTTACTATAATATTATATTGTTTGTTTGGTGCCAATAAATACATGTGAATTTTTGGTCTCCCACACGTTGAGTGACGTAGGCTCTTATTGGTTCAAGTCATGCATCAAGCAAGAAACTTTTGAGTTCAAATCTCACTTAATTTGTGCATATTTTTATGAATTTGTAAACCACACGTTTGTCTTGCTATGTCAACATTAAACTGAAAAAAAAAAAAATCAACGTTTTCCATGGTTTGATTAAAATTTGGTTTTCAATATATGAAAACCAATTCAATCCAAATTGAATTAAACTATGTTGTATATCCAAATTATTTAATGGTTAACTACATATGGTTATGTATTCAAAAATTAAATTTGTAGGAATTAAGAATTTGTTATCTATTACTATCTCCGTTTCTTTTTAATTGTTAGATTTTTTTAAAAAAAGATTTAAATTTGTTCTTATTTATCTGTTGTTTGTAAAGTTCAAGATCACTTTAATTACTCTTTTATCAATTATACCCCTTACTTTTCACATATATATTTATTGTGGAGTATAAATAAAAGAGGATAAAATGGTAAACTCCACAACTATTTTATTATAATGAAGAAAATCTATTACATTTTTTGGTTTCCACTGTACAAACCTTAAAAGATGGATAAAAAAGAACAGAAGGAATATATTAGTTCTTTGAGAGATTATAAAACTATCTTCAACTTACAATTTGAATTTATAATTTGAACTATATTGTGAATTATATATGAAATAGGATTTTGATGTTGGATTAATTTATATATTATATAATTTATTTTAATATTTGTAAATTCTTTTGAAAAATAAAAAACCAATACAATTCAAAGTGAAAAAAGTTGTATAAGACTTGATTTTAAAATCAAATTAATAGGATGGTCAATGAAGCAAAACGATATGATTCAATAATTTATTTGTTTAGTTTTCAAACTGATTCAATTCAATCTATATATAAGCATCTCCCACACAATTCAAACCCAGAATCAGAAAATTTGATCGATGCATGCATGTATTGTAATCATGATGATCTGACTACATTAATTATAGTATTAATATATACTTCTTCAAATAAAACATTTTTTTATAAGCCTTCAAATAAAACAAAATATTTCCATACTTATGCTTTTTTTTTTACTGCATTCCATACTTATTCTTAAATTTGATAAAATAAATTTTTAAGAAGTATCAATCAAATCCAAGAATACTCAACCATTTATAATAAAAATTGTATCAATAATTTAACATAAAAGTAACTTATATCACTTGTTGAAAAATGAAGGAGAAAAACCGATGATGATAATCAACTTATAATTAATTTACTTATGTCAAATCGTCCAGAGGATAATTGCAAAGACTTAAGAAAATTTTACTCGAATTTCTGGAAGATATTTTGAAGATAAGATATAACTCTCTCTCTCTCTCTCTCTCTCTCTCTCTCATGACTCTTAATTTTTTTTTTCTATTTTAGCTAATCATAAAACGAAAAAACTTATGGCATTTATACATTATAAAAAATTCATATTAAATAATGTTATAAATTTTAATAATTATATCTCTATATGATCAGTTTAATAAGGATAAAACTTTATAAATGACACATAACATATGATTTAATTTTATGATAATGTAGTTCCACTTATTAGAAGAAGAAAAAAACTTTGTTCCAAAATTATAAAGAAGAAAAAAACTAACAGTTTCAATTAATGAGACCTTTGGCATATTTAATAAAAAAAAAAGATGAATAAAAAATATTTAATAAAAAAGATGAAAAATATCCTTCAAAGTCAAAGATATACTTGTTCTTGGAATATGAAATAACAAGTATCATGTGAGACCAGAGGAGTTTCGGTTCAAAACAAAACAACCCAAAATATAGAAGTGTTGGTAACGTTCACATGAAGGAATAAATGTTTACAATTCCTTTTACATACCTACGTATAAAAGTCAGTAGCAAATTATATTGTTTAAATAAAAGAAAGTCAATATTTAATTTATTATTATACTAATTTGTGACCGATTCAACTATACGAAAGTGATTAATCATTCTTTCAAAAAACAAAAAATAGTTAGCTGTTTTTAAAGATATTCCTTAGTTTTTGTTTCTGCCTTTTATTTTCCACTGTACCAAAAAAGAAATTGTAGTCTTTTTTCTTAAAGGCAAATATGTAATATTATAACTTAAAAGAGGTTTTACATCAATCCTGTACAAGCTGTACATTATGATGCTATACCAAAAAAATAAAAAATCCTTTCGAAGTAAGGCACATGAACAAATATCCCTAAGTAATAAACAGACCCAAAAAGAAAGATCACGAGTTTTTTTTTTAAATGTACTGTATAAAATAAGAAGGCTAGTTAAAAAGTCATATATATATATATATATATATATATATATATATATATATATATATATATAATAAAAGGAATGATCAAATTACACCGGTATAACTTTGATAAACTATTGCACCATTCAATAACTTTCAATTGGATAATATTTTCTTAAAATTCACCGTTGGATTGAAAGTTTCTTTCACATAGATCATATATACAAAATTTCATATTAATCCAAAATTATTTGCTATCCCATTCATATAGATTAAAATCGACGTAATATAAAATTTTCAAAATATACTAAACTATGGATAATTTGATTACTTTCTTATTGTTGTTTAATTTAGACAAAATTTGATACAGACAATCTTGGTAATATGTAAATATAATTCAACGGTTTGATCCCTCATATATATATATATATATATATATATATATTTACTGCAAAAGCCTCATATTATTTCATTCATAATAATTTCATGAATACAACTTGGAATAGAATTAAAATGATGTGGATTAGCATAAAAATCTAGACATTCTTGCAAGAAAATAGACGACTTGATTGTCTTGTCTACGAACAAACTTGAGTGAGAAGTTGTGACAACTTAGAAGGTGTTGTTTGCATTGTTTCAGAGTGAAACCAAACTCATTGTTATAATGCTTTGGAGAGGCTATGCCATCAGTGAGATGCTTTGCAGTCAGACTCAAATATCACGTGTTGCATATGCATGCTCTTGATGCCATGGTGCCATGTTGTCATAGCTGCAAATAAATGGCCAGAATCATTTCAAATGCATGCAGAGTTTCCATAAGTCCCATCTTCAGCAAAAAGGGTAGCATCTACGTTACATTTTAAAAACACCAGCAGAAGGTTTGGTCCAGCTTTCAGTTATTGGAAGCGAGTGAGATGCACGGCTGGCCAAAAATAAAGTAACTAAAGCTTAAACTATAGATCCACCAACGAAAAAAATATTTACTATTAATTTCTATAAAACAAAAAAGACTACATATATTGACAAAAAAATTTATTGTCATTTAATTTTTTTTTTCCTTAAAATTTGTTTTAGGCCTCACTTACTGTAAAATGTTTGAGGTTGTTGTCGCGAGAACACAATTGACTAGCTGAACAACTATTTCGGCTAGATACTTGCTCCAACACGATTCCAAAATAACCAAACGAAAAATGCCTAGAGGGGAAATCTGCCTCTTAGCTATGGGTTCTCAACTCCCTTTCAGAAAGTGTTTTGAATTTCAAAAGGAAAACTTAGCGTAAACGTAAGAACAAAGCTTAAATTTGGAATGGTAAATTTGCAACAAAAATAACAAAACAATTCTAAAAGATAATAGTTGGATTCAATGATTCGTCTCCTACATCCCATTATCTACACATATTTATAATTTCCAAAACCAACAAAGATCCTAACTGACTAGAACATTCCCATATCTTAACTTCCCATGACATGTTATCTTTATTCGTTTAACCCTCATTCTATAACTGCCAACATGGGTCCTTCTTCATAGGCACGTTCTCTTTATCCACTGCTTTCTGCCTTACTTGGCACGTGTCCAAATATTCCCCCGAAAAATAAGGAATCCTACTTTGCTTCCCTTCTCGACTAACATTTGAATTCGGCAAAGAAATTTTCAATTTGAGCATCAACAAAATGCTCCCCTGAATCTTATCGTTGAGTAATTAGGCGAAATGACTAAGATTCAAACCTTGACATTTAAAATTTCTCGAGGTTCCATAACTACTTTTCAATTTTCGAATTTTAGCCGTTATCCCTTTTATCTTCATTTAAACCCTCTTTAAATTGCTTGGCTTTTACTGTGGACACCGTCCAAAAATGCCTTTTGCCTTTCTCCTCAAACTTTTCAACTTTCTTCCTCCTAACGCTATGTCGAACTCAGCAAACAGCTCGGAATCTCATCCCATGAATACGGTGGTGATGAATCGGCCTCTGAATCTCCTTCGGTCAATCTTGACAACGACACTGATCCAGAAACTACCCAACCCCTTCATGCTTAAGGATGACATTTTTATCTGAACCCTAGCGCCTACGACATTGGGGATGAGATGACTGTTGGGATTTTGACAAGTGTACCAAATCGTACAAATAACAAAGAGATAAGTCGAGTATCATATCCACGGGAACTTGTACGAAAATTGGGTAATTAAAAGTATATTTTATAGATTACGAAATTGAGAGCAATTTAGGAATTAAAATTAAAGACAAATGCATATAAATAAAAAATAAAATAGAAGGAAATTTGGTTTTGAAAAATTAACAAACACTTAGAATGCGTATAAAATGTGGTTTAAATCCATAAAAATGAATTGTTGGGGTTTAACTTGTTGGACTTCCTAACATGTAATCACAACTCACTCCAATTCAATTAAATTTATGTTATTATCAACCCACAAATTTATCCCAACCTTAAGAAGAAACCTAAATCCCTTAATTATACTATCAATCCCTTGAATTAGCATAATCAAGCGATTTGCATTAAGAAAGAGGGTTTAACGATGACTAATTCTATCGTCAAAAACAAAAAACGATGACTAATTCTCTTTACCCTATCTATAGGCATAAAGAAAATTAGTTGTCTTCTTCGGTTCGCAATCCAAAAGAACAAAAGAATTTTCCAATTACCAATGGAATTAAAGAATCATGTAATTGGTTGATTAGGCCAAACACAAACATTAAGAGTAGAAGAAGAGCAATAACAATACTTAATTGAAATAAGAGAAAGTGTAATTACATGAAATTAGGTCCAACTACATTAAACCCCAACAAAAAGAGAACTTAACTACGCATAGTCATGTGGGAAGAAGCAAGAGATGGAGAAAGAATGGAGAAAGTTAAACGCATTAAGCTCTCGTCTCGGACCTCTAGGTTCTTTCGCGTGCAAACTCTCTGACTTAAAATTTCAGACATTTTAAAAACATGCACAGGCACTTGCACAGGCATGTGATTTGGTTTGCACAGGTGTGCAAAGCTCTTAAGACTTTCAAAAATACTCTTTTGCCTCCGCAAGACTTCCAAAGCTCTAAACTTCAACCCAAATGATCTTCAACGCATCAAATCTCTCTTGGAACATCCTCATTGCTTACTCCAAGCTTAAAAAAAGTTCCTAAAAACAAAAGAAAACAACCCAAAATCAAACATAAAAGGGTAAAAACTAGAAATTCCTAACTAAACTAAACTTTTATTAAAACTCAACTAAAATGAAGATAAACAAAGCTCAAAAGCATGAAAGATATCATATAATTGCCCCTAAATCACTACAAAATGTAGGAATATAAGACAATTATCAATGACCCTCTTAGACTACTACTTTTATTCTTAGGAGTATCCCATTCCGACCACTTCCCACTGGTTTAAATTGAAGAAACTTCCTCAAGCCTTGGTACCTGGCCCCGAGGGTATCCTTCCTATTTCAACTGGCTAACTCGAATGGCGAAAGCAAAGGAAGCCGATTGGAAGCGTAAAGGCATCTATGATGCCATCATCTTATCCAAACATGATATCGAGCCAAACCTGTTGCTGATCTTTAGCTTCTTGAGCTTTTGGTCCACTTCCATCAACGGCTTCATATTCCCATTCGGGATCATGAGCATCACCTTCCAAGAGGTGGTTGATGTGAGATTTACCACAAGCGCACGGTTGTCGTCATGTAATAAAATTTTTGTCTCCACAGGGACTGCATTTTTTTACTTTGTAATTTTCACAATTTAATTAAAATTAAACAAAAGGGAAGATTTTATTGGATAAGAAAAGATTTAAGATTTAAAAGGATTAAATTTAAGATAAAAGATAAGATAAAGAAAGATGAAGATAAAGATAAGATAAAGATAAAACAAAGATAAGATAAGATAAGATAGAACAAATATTTGAAAAGATTGAAATCAATAATAAGAAAACTTCCAGGATTGGGTTTCACACCAAGACTTCCTATTAACTTAATCATTCTACCTCTCTATTCTAATTGGCTCTCTTTGAAGGTGAATTAACCTAAGGTAACCCTTGTTCCCTCTTAGGATACAAAGATGTATCTAATTGAATTAACCCCTACTCTCGTGGTAATTAAGTTCAATTAAACCCATTAAGTTCTTTGTTAATTCATTGATTCCTCGAAGGATTAAACCTACTTTTGTGATTTATACCTAAGTTCCTCTCCTATCGATCCAACGATTAGGTTCACCTCTCAGTTCTTCCCTAAGTGTCTATGATTATGAAAAATGGTGGCCAAACGCTTCGCATATATAAAAGCAATAGAAGAGAAATCAAGAGGAGAAGCCAAAAGAACATAAAGATAAATCAAATAAGCATAATAGTTGTCAAGGGCTAAGCCCCAATCCTAGAACAAAGAGACTACTCACTCATAGTCATGGAAACAACAAAGAAAATAAAAGAAGACATAGCAAACCAGAAAAGAGTTGAAGAAGAAGAAGAAGAATCCTCCACTCTATCTCTAAACTGTATGCTAACCCAAATTCTAGAGTTCCTAATCCTAAGCAAAACACTCTATTTAAAGAGAATGTGCTAAGGAAAAGATAAAGATTTAAGCCCAAATTACAATCAAAATCACAAAAGATAAGATTCCTAATCTGGTGCAAGTCATGACCATGACTCTGAATGTCATGGTCATGACAATTTGCTATCATGATGAGAAGCTGAAAGTCAGATTGGGTTATGACCATGACTCTGAATGTCATGGCCATGACATCTGTCAGGGATCCCAAAATGTGGAAATCAGCATAGTCACAACCATGACTTTGAATGTCATGGCCATGACTTCTGTTAGGTAACCCGGTTGTGCTTTTCTTCTAATATTTAAGTATCCCTATGCTCTTAGCTTCAATCCTTGGAGTCACCACACATCTTTCTCTTTGATTTAATGTCTTGAAGCTCAAGAAACAACCTTGAAACATGAAAATACCAAAAGCGTAACCGGTTCCAAAAAGAAATGAAAAACAATGCAAATGCAAGCAAAATGAGTCCTAAATATAAGAAAATGCAATATTTCCTAAGTGAAATGCTATTCATGAATGATATGAAATGCAACGCATCAGTGGTCACCATTCTCGAACCTACCCGTCATAGGAGACGAGATCCCCGTATGCTATGCTGATGTGAATGATGACCTCGGCCTTGACTGCGATCGGTCCAACAACAGATACACTCATTTTGTCTCTAACCATGCGGCTACCTCAGGCGAGGTTTCTTCCGCTCAAAAAGGCACTTTGTCTATGATCTATCACTTTAGGCAACACCTTCTTAATTCTATTAGCTAATGCCTTAGCCAATATCTTGTACATGCACCCGACCAAAGAAATTGGTCTAAATTCTCCAAGATCAAGTGGATCATCAACTTTAGGGATTAAAGTTATGAACGAAGCATTGCTCCCCCTTGGAAACACTCCATGTTGGTGAAATTCATCAAGAAACCTCATGATATCAACTTTCATATCTTTCCAAAACATCTTTATAAATTTAATGTTCATACCATTCGGTCCTGAGCTTTTTAGACTCCCACAGTCCTGCACTGCTTCTTTTACCTCCACCTCGTCAAAACTTAGACAACAACATAATATTATCCTTCAATGTTATTTGTGAGAAATTAACACCCTCCAACCTTGGTCTTCCTCCACTGTCTTCACTAAATCTCCTAACAAAAAATTGCTTCGCTTCCTCCTTGATTCTACTTAGGTCTTCCACCCACTCTCCCTCTATATTCAATCCTCTTATCTTATTTTTACTTGAAGCTCCAATCTCCTCCCTTTTTCCACCTCACTTAGGCCTTGTTCCTCCTCTTTCTTATCAAGTGTATTCATTATGAATGCAACCTCTTCAAATTTCTTTTCCAAGTTTCCAAACATATTCTCATTCCACCATTTCAACCTCTTTTTGAGAGCTTTAATTTTTCTAAGGACATAAGCTCCCCAACCCCTCATTTGAATCGCTTTCCATTCTTCTTTCACAAAATTGATGAAACTCTTATCTAAAAAATCAACCATCCAAAACTTTAAACGGCTTTGGATCCCAATTAATTATTGTATTCACGTTAGTATAGACTATGTTAACAACCACCTTGAGGGTGTTTATAATTTTAAAGTACCTACTAGTAACGACTTTGCATGATTAGGCGATGCTAATATGTGAGGTTCTTATTGTATTTTATAAATTTCTAAAGCACACATTACGTTTGTAAGCATAAAATGACTTACGTGTAATTAAGTCAACCAATTATTATAACTATAATAATTATTATAATATTATAATATATATATATATAAAAGAAAGGCAACCTAACATATTCCAGAACAAGTTCACCACAATTCTACGTGTGTTCATCAACCAATCTAGTATAATATAAAGCCGAATAACTGTACTCGAGCAAACATCTTCTTGGGAATAAAATGACACAAGTATCATGTAATAAAACAAAATAAAATATAGAAATGTGGTTAACGTTCTCGTGAAGGAATGAATGTTTAGAATTCCTTTTACATACCCACGTATCAAAATTCAACAGCAATTTATATTATTTTAGTATTTGATTTATTATTATACTAATTTGTGACGTAATCAACTGCAGCGAAAGTGATTAATCATTCTTTTTTTTTTTTGACAGATGATTAATCATTCTTAAAAAAAGGAAATAGAAATTAGTCAGCTGTTTTTAAATTATTCTTTTAAAATGTCTAAGACTAGTTAAAAAGTAATTTAATATTTTTATAAACATTTATTACTATTCATTTAAAATATTAAATACTTTTATGTTAGATAATAATAATTTATTTCTTATTTTAAATATTTTTTCTCACATCTATATTCTTTCGAAGACAATCATGTTCAATACATAGTTGGACATTAAATATGAATACCTTTCTCAGTCAATAAAAATTCAAATATTGATTTACCTTGTGAGTAACTAGTTCTTTCTACTAGACGTAATTTTATTGGATGAAATATTTATTTTCCAATCATTAATTCATTATTTTAAGGATTTACGGTCACAAAATTCTTATATGTCAGTGACCTTTTTAACATTTGATCTCTTCATGTGACATTTCTGTCTAATAAAATACGAGTCTTTAATTAAAAATAAGAGAGAGATAATTTAAATAATAAAATAAAAAAGAACATAAAGTTTTAAAGGTAGAGGTTTTTACTTGAGAAAATTCAAGTAAAAATTTCATTTGAGAGAGGATCATTTCCTTTCAAAAGCTCTTGTTTTTAATTGATTATGTATTTAGTTAGTTATTGGTGGTTATTGATCACCTTGTGAGATTCCATTTTTTTTATTTATTAACAGTGACAGCAGAGATTAGAATCGCTGACTTCAATCACAATTCATATAAATTATCTAAACCCCGCACCCCTCCTCTAATTAAATCCCCACTTTGAGACCACTTTTGTTTTAAAAAAAAAAACTAAATAATTATTGTCTTTTAATTCTACTCGGCAACAAGTATTAATGAGAGCTTAGACTTTAGAGCATCTTTAATGCTACACTATGACACAATTAGGAATTCAATTGAATATTTATCACTGTTAGAGAGCAATTGGACTCAATACAGTTGGGTTGCTTGAGATTGCAACCGGTGGTGGGCACTCTTGCAGTGGGCATTAAATTTTGGTGTAGGAGTAAAATTTGACCATGATTTTTTTTTTTGTTACAAACTTACAATTGATACCTTTTCCCTTAAGCATGTGGTTAGGAGTTCGATCCTAACTGACGTGTATGAAAAAAAATTTGTTGGAAGAAATCAATATTTTCTTAAATGAATCTCAATATCTAAAAGAATTAATCATTGGTTCTTGGTTGAGGGATACCTAGCCCAAAAAAACTTACAATTGATAAATAACATTCCAATACTTACTTGCGTGCAAATGGCTACTTGTATGCATTTCCAATATTAATTGAAATTATTATTTAATTAAATTATTATTTAATTAAATTATTATTTGAATATTGACATAAAACTTTATTAAATTAAAATTAAGAAGAATAATAAAATACTATAAAGGAGTAATATAATTAAGTTGTAGTGTAGAGTTACTTTACTTGGGTTGGAGAAAAAATTCGTTGAATTACTTAAAATAATAAACATAATATAATATTATGGGAAAGTGTAAAAAATTGCAAAATAATATAATTAAATTAACAACTCATGTAAGTTGCTTTGATGAAAATATTCTTAGATATTGAAAGCCAAACTCCTCAATTTTTTTTTTTAATTTTTACTATTTAAATAAAATATAATGATCTATAATTATAAGTATAATTTCTTACAATAGAAGTGTTCTCATTTGATGTGCTTCTTTTATATATATAAAATATTTATTGAATATATCTTATGTTTTTTTTTTTAAAATAAATTGTTCTTTTTAATCTAATAATCATAATTAGATATCTCTTAAAATATCTTCAAATTTTAATTTGATAAGCGACAAAATTGATGATTTAGGAAAGGATAACCTTTGTGATGTGGACACACACATGGCTGACTGTGGCATCGTAAGCAGAGGACAGCGGTGTATCCGGGAAACCGAGTTTCCGGTCAATGGAAGACATCGTTGAAAATTGGAACCAAAGAAAGAGAGTAGAAAAACACACTCTACGGCTGAATATAAATATTGGATAAACTATCTTTTTTGTCCTCGAAAGTGTAGTCCATTGTCACTTAAGTTCCTGAAAGTATGAAACTGTCACTTTAGTCCCTGAAAGTGCAATTTGTCTGTCACTTTAGTCCTTTTGATAAAAAAAAATTATTTAAAATTAACATTTGTGCTTACGTGATATGATATTTACCTACGTGACATGTTATTTATGTAGTTAGATAGCGTGTAATGTAGACACAAACGTTAATTTTAAAGAAATTTTTTTAACAAAAGGACCAAATTGACGGATATATTGCACTTTCAGGGACTAAAGTGACAGTTTCATACTTTCAGGAACTTAAGTGACAGTGGATTACACTTTCGGGAACCAAAGTGACAGTTCACCCTATAAATATTAGAATTACTTAATTATTTATTTATTCTCAATATTTATATATTTTGTTTAATTTTATTGTATTATTAATAAACAGTTCAATTTAACTTTTTTATTTTCAAAATAGTTCAATTTAATTTCTTAATTTCTAAAAAACAATATAATTTAATCTTTCCGTCCCATCATAAATTTTAACTGTATTTTTTTTTATAAGAATAAATTCTAACAGTCTTAGATCAATTTGAACAAAAAAGATTAAATTAAATCATTTTAAAAATTAAGAGATCAAATCAAATTGAATAATTGACTAATTGTGGGATGAGATTAAACAAAATAAATAAATAATGAAACTAAATAAGCAATTAAGTTTATTAGAATATACAAGAGTATATAGTTTAAATTAATCCTAAGATATAATGTTGAATATATTAGTTTTCAATTGATAAAATTTATATTCATATATTAATATATACTTTAGCAATCCTAGTCAACGTAATTATTACGTTTGAAAGATAAATTTATACTTCTATTTATTCTTAAGAGTACTCATTTTAAATATAGATTTTATATTGTATGACGTGGATATTAATAACTATTTAATTGTAATTATTTACATTAAATATAAGCACGCAGCCGCCGCCTGCTACTAGCCGCCATAGTATTATTTTTTATTGGTGCTACTCGTGTTATTTATTGATTTGTTGCTTTAGACTTTACATGCAAGGCCAAATACAGTGTCTGTTTATTTTAAAATCTAATGTGATTAAATTTAATAAAATTATTTTTCATCTATTAAATCATTGCTAGAATTAGTTTTAATGACAGTTTAAGTTATGTACTTAGATTAATTTCAACCACAATCTTATATTAAAAAATGTAAGAGTTTAATGATTATGTACCGACTATTATCTAATTATAAATATGACTTTTAAGATAGTTATATAAAAATTAACAAATAAAACAAACTTATGATATAATTGATTGTGATTGAATGTATGTATAAAACTGTTTTATACTTTCTCAAAATGAAATATAATGTGTGAAATTAAATTTGTTTGTAAACCATAGTTAATCACAATCTGAATTATTAAATCAATCCTTATCCAAGAAAGTTTATTTCCGTTTTTTTTTCTTTCAAATTTTCACGTCACAACGTTTGAAACGCAGTACCATGTCCATAGGTAGTCAAATTTGACCCCGGAAATGTTCAAGTTGTACTCAGCTTGCACTTGTTCCATGAAACTTCATGAAAGCAACTATTCTATTTTTAATTATTTTTTGGTTGAACCTAAAATTGACGACTCTGCCTCTTCAGCCAACTGTGGCATTGCCGTGGACATTTTCTTCTTGGTTAAAATCAGATAAACACTGCCAATTTTGAGACTTTTCCTCCACACCCTTTTGCATCGTCTTCTTGTGCTTCTTCTTCATGAATTTTGCTGGTTGTGTCTAACAACATAGTTTTCATCATGGGAAACACTTGTGCAAAAGGAAAACCAGTTGCTCATGTATCTTCCTCCAATTTTTCTGGTTAGTTTCTCTTCAATTTAATCATCTTTATGGGGGGTCCTTTCTTTTCTTCTTTGGTTCTTTGAAGCCACTATGTGTGTTTCCCTTCTTTTGTGCACTAATCATGCAACCTGGTTTAAGTTTGACTTTTTGCTGGTTATGTATGATGAATGTTTTCACTTTTTCTCTTTAGTTTCTGAAGGTTAAAACTGTTGTCCATATGATGTAACACTTCAAGATTACAGAATTTACAGGCTGTTCTATTTATTTGTTGTTGTCTAATCCTTGGTCTGAAAAAATGAAGATTCTGAGGCTGCTTTGCATTCAGGATGCAAAGAATGTTGTACAATTTTGCAGTTTTGGAGATACTTTACCTGGAATCATGGTTTTAAATTGTAGTCTGCAAACCGCAATTATAGCTGCAATATTGTAAAGGTTTTTTTGACTCACTGCGACCGCAATTGCGGCTGTATCAGTCGCATTTTCCTCCAATTTCTCACAATGTCAAGGATTGACAAAATTGCAACCACGATTGCGACCACTATTTAAAACCATGACTGGAATTAATTAAAATCACTTCCATTTATTATCTTGTGAAGACTAAGGCATCAATGAATAATTGGTTATAACATGTTTAGATAAAGGCAAGGAAATTTATACTTCATACATGTTAGTGGAGCCATGTGTGTCAAATTTTCTGTGATATTGTTAAAGCTTGTACTTTGTTGTCTAATTGCAAATTATAAGCACTAGCATTGCCCCAGAACTTCTAATCCAAGATACTTGCCCAAAACTTCTTTGCTGATTTTAGGATTAGATATTTCCTTGCACAGCTATGTTACAAGATTTTAGAAAGTTAATCTCATAGCTGCTTTTAACTTGCTTTTCATCTAATAACAGGAAGCAAGAGGCCTGTAAGCAAGCCAAAGCAGTATTCAAATTCTTCTGAACAACAACCTGCTCCAAAAACTTTAGAATTAAATGTTGCCAAATCCATATCCAGCAACCTTAAGCCCTTCAGCTTGAATTATCTAAAGGAGGCCACTAAGAACTTCCGGCGAGAAAATTTAATTGGAGAGGGAGGATTCGGGCGCGTCTTCAAAGGATGGATTGATGAGAACACATATGGTCCTACAAAACCTGGCAGTGGAATTGTAGTGGCCATTAAAAATCTTAAGCCAGAAAGCTTCCAAGGCCACAAGGAATGGCTTGTATGTCTAACAAGAACCATAAGCTAAAGCTTTTAATTTTTGGTCTTGCTTGGTACTGATGACTGATTTTACAATCTTTGTGCTGGCAGCAAGAAGTCAATTATCTTGGGCAGCTTCAGCATGAAAACTTGGTGAAACTTATTGGTTATTGCTTGGAAGGTAAAAACAGGCTTCTGGTTTATGAGTTCATGCAGAAAGGAAGTTTGGAGAATCATTTATTCAGAAGTAAGTACATTTCACTCTAAGCATATTTGTTCTCCCAGTTGTGCCACTTCCCTTCCCTATCAATTTCTGATATTTGAGTAGTTTTTGTTCAGAGGGAAAGAGTATGATAAAGACATTTTTAATGAATTACATGATTGTGTGTACACATTTGAGGGATAACTGCAATTTGATGTGCTTGATGCTTTTCAAAAGATCATTATTGTGATTATTTATTTGGTTATGTGGTTTTGATTCCCAACATTGATTTTTTTGAAATATTCTAGAATACTAATTTGAACTGAGCCATTATTGCTATTTATTCATCATATTCATACCTTAAAATTTTGTTTTCTATTTCTGCAGAGGGTGTTCAACCCATGCCCTGGGTTACAAGGGTCAACATTGCAATTGGTGTTGCAAGAGGATTAACATTCTTACATTCCCTTGATCAAAATGTTATCTTTCGCGATTTAAAGGCTTCCAATATCCTACTTGATTCAGTATGTGACATTAAAAATTTGTTTGGTTTGTCAATCTGTAATGACTAAATATTCTGGTTCATGTGTGAGTTTCCATTCTGAAAGAGATACCTAATGTATATGTAGGACTTCAATGCAAAGCTTTCTGATTTTGGCTTGGCAAGAGATGGTCCTACTGGAGATAATACTCACGTTTCAACTAGAGTTATAGGAACTCAAGGGTATGCTGCACCAGAGTATGTTGCTACAGGTATAGTTCCTTTGTCTTGATCAAAGTGTTGAAATCTAAATTTAGCTCAAACTAGATGCTTTCTAGTTAAAATTGTTTCCAATATATCTTTCTTTTGTTTTGTCTTATTAGTTTTTTCTTCTAGATACTAAATCATAAAAAAAAAAATTCCATAATTCACTTAAATGTCATTTTTTTTTATTCTCCTTTTACTTCTAGTTGTTCTGTTCCAGGAAGAAAAAAAAATAATAAACTAGGTTCTTCCATACTGCTTGTTAACATTATCAGAAGAAATACAATATAACGAGTGGTAGCTTAAAACTGCTACAGAAAATGAAGTTGAGAACTGCTGGTTATGCATTTTAACTGAAATATATGGAAACTGGCAGAGCATATTTGCTCGTTTAAGATTCCGAACTTGTGATGAACCAATATCCAGAAAGCTTCCTTCAATGAGCCACGAGTCAACCACACAAGTGAGCTTCACATCATATCCAACCCAAAACCTTAACGCACTTGCGCTCCAACAGATTGCACAGCCCCACCCACCTTGTGCAGAAATTAAATCTTCTATTAGAAGAATGGGGACAGCAAGTATCAAATTCTAGACCACATAGTTATAGAGGCTTTGATATCATGTTATGAACCAACTACATCAAAAGCTTAAGCTTTTAGGTGAAGACACATGAAAAGTTTTGTATTATAATACTAGCAAAACTGTTTTGGGAACCTTTTAGTAACTCTAATTGAACCTCTTATCAATTCAATGACTAGTTCAGTTTTCACATTTGTAAACCATCTAACCAAAACAGGCAATAGTAGTTCTATTACTTACAGCTTTCCCTTTTCAATTATGTCGTGTGCATATTTTCTTATAAAATTTAATTAATGATCATCTCTTTGCTTATTGCTAAGTTGGATTTCAAATGAACAGGTCATTTGACTCCAAGGAGTGATGTATACAGCTTTGGTGTAGTCTTGTTAGAGTTGCTAACCGGAAGGCGCGCGGTGGAAGACGATGGACCTGGATTTTCAGAGGAAACCCTGGTGGATTGGGCAAAGCCATTCTTGAGTGACAACAGAAGAGTTTTGAGAATAATGGATACAAGGTTGGGGGGTCAATACTCTAAGAAAGGAGCACAAGCTGCAGCTGCTCTTGCATTGCAATGCCTTAACACAGACCCCAAATTCAGACCACCTATGGTGGAAGTTCTTGCAGCATTGGAAGCACTTAATTCCTCAAATTCATTTACAAGGACACCAAAATCTGAGATTCATGCAACCAAACATTCTGGTGGCCCTTCACAAAAGTAAAATGGAAATGCAAAGTATATATATGAGCTACTTGGCTTGTTCTCTTTCACTTTTTGGGTGAATACTTCTACATCAGTCCTGATTGAAATTTATTGGAAATCACTAATTTTGGTGGGTTCCACATATCATGTAAAATTCTTTCTCTTGATTTAGCCGTGGGACTCACCAAAATTGATAATTTTTAATAAATTTCAACCAATAATATCAGAAAGAGAGTGTTAGAGAAAATGTCTCTAGCATTCCTCATACTATGTTATACCAACAAATGATTTGTTCTTTCATTTCTTTACATATGCGAAGAATTGCCATCTTTGTGGGTTTTTGAGTGTAGAGTATTACATTGTTGTAGCAGCTATAGATTCTTATTACATTGTATGAATTTTTTTAGCTTTTAGGATGGCTATTGTTACATATACAAAATTGGAAAAATTAAAAGTTAATAATAATGTATATGTTTAAGCGGGTAATTTTTTCTTCATATGATATCTGCTTTAGCTAGCTTTACGCTTCAAAGTTTGGACTAATTGTATATCAATCTTTAGGAATACTAATTATTGTGTATGGAAGAGTGGCAACTTGCAACTCAAAATCACAACATAATAAGGTTTTTCTATTCATTGTTGTTATGTTAAAACTCTTAATTCAAATTCTTTTCTCATTTAATTTATTATTCAATCATTTTTTCTTAAATGGTCTTTATCTTTCATACTTTTCTTAAATGATCTATATCTTACATTATCCTTTATCCTTCATTATTACTTAAGGAATATACACTGGTTATTTTAGTAATTTTAATTTTTCCCCCAAAACTTTAAGGGTCAATTTGGTAATTTCTACAAAAATTCAAAATAAAATTAAATGAAAGTAATAAATGTTTTCTTATTATTTTAATATAAATCAATATAATCGTTTTCAATCAATTTCAAAATAAAGGGGATTTAAAATCAATAAATTAATTAGTAAAAATATCAAAGATAGCCATTGATCAATCATAGTTTAAAATCAATCATATATGCTATATATATTGGTACATTGTCTGTACTCATTACTTTTCTCCTTCTCTACTCTTTTGTAATGCCTTAATTGTCTCAACAAAGGTTATCTTACTTTTTTCCTCTTCCCTATTCTTATTTATTCTTTTGCAACTGTTTATTCATTTGGATTTTTTTTATGAAGAAGGGATTTTTTTTGTTACTCTTCTTTTTAAAACTTTGATTTTATTTAATTTATTTTTTGTTAGCATCTAAGGTTGGATGCATTGCAACGACAACAAGTATTGGTAAGTTTTCAATGAGTATTAGTTTATTTTGTTTTGCAATCATTTTGTTGTTTAGAATTTTTTTCATATCATCTTTATTTGTTTTTTTGTAGAGGCTGCCTACTAAGTGTGTTCGTGAATATATATTGGTACGAAGCAAAAAAATTACGTTAATATATTGGGATGAATGAAGGTTGACTTACAAGATGATGGGAAAAAAGATATAAGATGATGGAAAAAAGACTAAATAGCTAAATAATTGTTATCTTGGAGATGGGTTGTATCAATTTTGTTGGTCAAATGTAATATGTGAGGGAATTTATTTGTAGTTTTATTTAGGAGGTGGTGGTGAAGAGTAGTTTGTAAAAGTTGTAAAAAATGTTTAAATCATTTTGGTTGTAATTTTTAGTCTTGATGTCAAGTTGTACTCTTTTTAGATTATTATTATTATTATAAATTTAAATAAAATGTTCATGTTTTATTATTTATTATTCAGCTTTTTTTTGTTACGAATTTATTATTCAGCTACAAATATTAAAATAATATTGATTAAATAAACATTAAATTTTAGAAATTAATGTAAATATTTATAAAATTGTTGCAATCCTTACAATTTCTTTCAAGTTACTACATTTACACTTTCAATAATATCAAATCCATTAAAAGGAGAATATGTAGACAGATTTGTAATATATGTTAATCTTGGAAGCACAAAGTTTTGATCTAAAAAAATTGAATCACACATTGCATTTAATCTTTCAATCTATACTATTAAATGCATTAAACATTGAAAATGAGAAACTATGCAGATGGAAAATAATTTCGTGACTTAACTATTATATATGTAACGAATAAATTCCCTAATAGAAGGAATGTGAACATTAATATAATTTCCATCCTTTCTAGCAATTCCATTTTAATTTTTTTATTTTTCTGTTGCAACCTCTAATATAATTTTTATAATAAAATAATAATTAATATTTGATATAAATGACTATATAAAACTTTATAAAATATCTAGCTAAAACTTTTACAATATAAAAGGATTTAAATTCTGTGAATATTAGTGGTTATATTATTTAACACTTAGAATCTATGAAATCTTGATAAATTATAAGGAAAATTTCCCTACGGATTAATTGTTGGTAAAAATCAGAGCTGCTGGTGATACTTGCCAGTTATATCATATCATCTTCTGCTAGCTGACTTTTTAGGAGTCTCAAAAATTAGGCATTGTTTATTGTTTCTTCCCTTTTGTTTACTTTTATTTTTCACTGATCAAATTATTAACTTAGTTGTGCTTAAAATTAAAATATAAACTTACTTGATTACTTGACAATTATTTTAATTATATAGTAAACACGAGGCATAAGAGTGTCATCCTCATTAAGTTCAATTGTTTATATCTCGATACCCAAGTACACGTTTAAATACAAACGGACCCAATATCTCATATCAGTCCATTTGCGAATGGCCACGTATATTGCATGTCTCACTCTATCGAGAGGCCTATAGACATAACTCTTGTTATGTAGGAGGGACGAATCCTATCTACATCACTCACATTCTTCAACATGATTCATTGCAGGCCCAAGTACTACCTTTATAATCACCCTGTTACAGATGATGTTTGATAGCATTAAAGCCTACATCTCCTACATGTAAGAATCGTAGTGACTTCAAGTCAAAGGACTACTATCACCTTATGGTTGTAACATTGTAGTTTTTCTAATTATGTGACTAAGTGTTTGATTAATAATATAAGAGGAACTAAATTTAAATTATGTTATTTGATATAATAAATAACTTAAGTTTTATGTTTTGTTTATGTTTTGTTATGTGCCATAGTGTTATTGTTAGTTTTTCATGAATGGTTGGGCTTAGAGTGTGGGTTGTGAGATTTTTAATTAGGTCTTATATGTGAGTTTCCTTTAGTTGAAAAAAAAAAGAAAAAGAAAGAGGGGGGGGGGGGGGGGGGGGTGCCTTAGAGGTAGTATAGGGGAAAATAGCAAAATTTCAAGTTACTCCCAAAGGATTATCCGTTGGAAACTCATTCTTTTCCTTTATCTCCTTCATTCTCATCTTTCTTCCCTTCTAAGCTTTCTTTCCTCTTGAGTTGAAGTGGGATTTCTTCACCATTTTGAAGCTTGATTCCTTCTTCTCTAGAACCTCCTTAGTTGATTTATAGTTGGTAAGCTCAATTCCTCCTTTTTCTTCATTTCTTAGTTTCTTTCTCATCTTCTACCAAGAGCTTGAGAAATGGGTCTCTTCTAAACTCTTGATTGAAAGGTCAAAATTTGATTAAAGCTCATTTTAGGATTGATCTAGGTCTCCTCTAATTGATTCCATAGCAAAAGTTGAGTAGAGATCATTCTTGGATCACCAAGTCTCCTCCATAGCTTCTTCTTCAAGGTTTTGGATCAATTCATAGGGTAACGGAAGCTTTAATATGATTGAATTCTTTGTTTGAATATTCTATGCTTGGAATGATGTTTTTGATTGTAGGATGATGTTTATATGTTGTGCTTAATGTAAAATTCAAACTGGAATGAATTTGGTAGCCATTGAAGAGTTTTAAGTATGTTTTCGAGGTTCTGCAACCCTGGTTCGCTTAAGTGAAGAGTCGTCCTTGCTTAAGTGAGACAGGTGATAAGGGAACTTTTGGCCTGGAAATAGTTCTAGCTTAAGCGAGGGAAAATCCTAGCTTAAGATAGGAAACTTGGAAGTGAAAAGTTAGCTCCTGGAATTCTAGCTTAAGCGAGGAAAATTCTTAGCTTAAGCGAGGCTGCGCTTAAGTGAGGATTTACCCAAGCTTAAGCGAGAAAACTTGGAAATGAGAAGTTAGTTTATGAAATTCTAGCTTAAGTGAGATTAAGGTGGCTCTTAAGTGAGAATTCATATTCTACACTATAAAATGACTTCCAAATTTATTTTAAATTGAATTATTTCTTTGTTATGGGTGTGATGAAGATGTTCACAAATGTTCTAGAGTTATGTTAAGAAATTCACATTTTATTAAGGTTAGTGTTATGTTGTGAGTAAGGATTCAGAGTGAGGGAATACCTTACTTGGGCTTATTGAACTGCTAGATGGGTTCATAAGCATAATTTGAGAAAAATGGTGAATTTATAACATAGAGGGAACATGTGGCATCATGACATTGCATATAATGGGTAGGCACATAAGTTGAAGGTGCTTGGTGGACTCTCAACCTAGTGCCGGAGGTTTTCGTTGTGACTAATGGGAATGAGCCTATAGAATAGACAGGTGGGTGAATTCCTATAGATGTAAGGTTTTGCAAATCTTACAAAGGTAAGCCAATACCCTCACTTGTCTATATTTGATAAAATCACATTTCCTCTATAGGGTCAGCTCAAGGGACTCCCTGAATGGTCAGAGAGTGAGACCATGATAGGGGATGAGGCCTATGGGGACCGCCCAAAAGTTGTAGAAATCTTCATGGAGTCGATTCAGCACGACATTACATAATGAAATTGTATATGAAATTGATTTATAAATTGATGTATGTGTTATTGTATGATGTTATCTAATTTATTATTGTTGATTGATTTTAATTTTTCCTTTAAGTAAATCCTATCCTTCTTTTATACCTTGTATATCTATGTTTCTTTTATAAATAAGCTTACCCTTGCATTTTGTGTTTGTATTTGTGTTGTATTACTACAATGATCGTGTGGTTGGCATGATAGCAGATAGTGGTGATGTTGCAGGTTCTCAGGCCGCTCGTGACTGAAGCGGATGTAGATGTTGAAGATGGGATCCCTCTTTTTGGATATGTTCTCATATATATATATATATATATATATATATATATATATATATATATATATATATATAGTATGGGGACCAACTTAGGACATATGTATAAATACTTAAGTTGTTGTGAATATCCTCTACAAGAGGACTATTTTGGTATTGTATGCGTGCACGCGCGCGCGCGCGCATGCACACACACACACACACACACACACACACACACACATATATATATATATATATATATATATATATATATATATATATATAAGTTTTGTAAGGCTAGACCTAATACTTTTATGATATGATGATGTACATTATGTGTAGGAAAGTAGGTACATATATGTGTGTTAAATGTGAAAAATTTCTAAGTAGTTTCATATGATAATATTTAACAAAATTTTTTAGTATAATAAATATGTAACGAAGATGAGTCGTTACAATTAATGGTCGCCATGACAAGTGCTTATGACACTTACATAACTATTATGAAGCCTTCTCATAGTGAGTCTGTCTAGTATAAATATTAGTCCTAATATTTATATTTGTATGCTAGCCTGATATCTCATATTTATGACCTGTGAGATGTGGTCATCGTTCTACTCACACAATAGTCTTGATGCATCATTGTCGTCTGGTTAACAATGATACTTTGACTACAGACACTTTAAGAACCGCGTTTTATTATTCAATGAATTTCTAAGGACGTTACCATATATAACAAATAATATAGTAACTGAAATGCCTCATATATAAAATATATAAATCAAAGTCGTAATACAAATATAGTCTAAAATGGATTGGCTACTAGGTCTAACTCCAACATGATCGATCCGAGATTGACTACACGTTGCTTTTACTTGCTTGGGAGAATTGTGACATGCGGGGGAGAAATTGTGGTTGAGAGGAGTAGAACCCAAGAGTTTGAGGTGTTTAGAAATATAACCATATTGCACCAGTGCATTTTATTAGTTTTTATATGACAAAAATAATTTTTATAGTATATTTTTAATGGGTAAATAACTTATTTAGTCTCTAAACTATGCATTCGCTGACAATTTATACCTTACATTTTCGAAATAACCAATTCAGTCCACAAATGTGCAAATGTGACGACAAATTAGTCCAACCATTTATTATAAGTCGTGTATGTCATTGACTAATTTGTAGTAAGTAGTATAGTTTTAGGACCACTCTGACATTAAGGCTATGTTTGGTAAAACTAGTTGATAAGCTAGCTGAAAGCTTATAGAAGTTGAAAAGCTGGAAGCTTATAAGCTAGCTGATTTAATTAGAAGTGTTTGGTAAGATTAACTGATAAGCTAGCGGATAAATGTCAATTGATGTAAAAGAGCATATTTAATATTAATAAACTAATAAGCTAGGTGATTTTACTCATATTGTTTAAAATCAAATTTTTAATAAACTAATATTGTTTTAAATCTAATTTTTCCCTTTTTATTTTGGGGGAAAAAGTATAATTAAATTAAATAAACTTACATTGTTTAAAAACAATTTTTTAATATTTAATTATTATTAATAACATTATTTTAAAACAAAATAAAAATTGTTTTTTCTTTATAATTTTCATTTTTTATCAACTTTTGTTTAGTGACCAAATATTTTAAATAAAAATAAAAATAAACAATGTATTAATTCATTAAAATATATAGTTTAACATTAAACAAAATCATAAAAAAAAGTAGAATTCCAAGTTTCATAATAACTAAGAAAATAAAAATGCCACCTAGTGTTTGTAAGAATGTTAAAATAGGTAAAAGGGTTTTTAAATTTAATAAAAGGATAAAAAGGAATTTCAAATAAATTAGTAAGGATAAAATTGAGAAGAAAAAAATTTTAGTAGCTTATAAGCTAACTTATTTTTCATAAGCTACTTCAAGTAGCTTATGAAAATAAGCTACTTGAAGTAGCTTATGGAAAATAAGCTACTAAAATAAGCTCCTGTACCAAACAAACTTATTTTGGTCAAAGTAGCTTATAAGCTAGTCAAAGGAGCTTATAAGCTCCTCAAAAGCCTCACCAAACACACTTTAAGTGTCGCAACATTTATACATATGTGGACTAAATTGGTGATTTAAAAAATGTAAGGACTAAATTGTCAGCGAATGCATAGTTCAGGGACTAAATAGGTTATTTATCCATTTTTAATTTAAAAATCATATATTTGATAATAGGTCGTACTAACCAGTGTCCTTATGACACTGGTTAAGGAATTAAAAGAAGAAAAATTTTATTAAAAATTATATGGGAGCACATTTTTTTGCATTTCAATAAAAACCTTTTCCTTTTTAGTTTCTTAACCTAATATATTAATTTATGTTGTTCAATAAGTGACCCATCGAGGGAGGGTTGTAGTGTTCAATAAGTTTCCCTTTTCGCATTGCAAATGAAAACTTTAAAAACTATGACACCTCTTGTAGTGTTCCAATCTCACCCTTAACTTTTTAAAGTTTTCATTTTATAATAAAAATTATTAAAAGGCATTGTTGTGCCTATCAAAAAAAAAAAAAAAGGCATTGTTGTGTCGACATTTCTAACGTATTAAAACAATGCGCTGGTGCTACAATGGTTAACAGTACAGTAGCATACTATGACGCAAATGGCAACATGGAAGTGCAATACAAATTATATTAAATTTGATATAATAAAAAATAACAAGAAACTTTGTGTGTGTATGAGAAAGCGGCAGCTTATAAAACATTATTCTCATCATTTTAATTTCACCAATCATTCAAAATCCAAATGTATTAAAATACCATAAAGACGTCAAAGTTGAAAGAGTTCAGGAATTAGGAACCTGCCAAGAAAGCAGGTGAAGAGTCTGCATCGTATTCATAGTGGCAAATGAAACTTCTCGGAAACTTAATTACATGACATGAACAGTGTATTTACATCTCTTGTCTAATTCTTCTCTATTTATATGCACTCTACCATTGTTTACTTCTTGTTCTCTGTTGCACCCCAGAAGCTCTTGTGTTCAACTAAAGAATTTGTGTTTCTCTTCTGTTGCAAGAAGTTGGATTAGGTATGTGGTAAGCTCTTTTTGTCTATTTTCAATTTCACCTCCAAATAGAAATAATAAAAGATGAAATGATATGGATAAGAATGTGAATGCTGCCTGATAATATATTATGGACTTCAAAAAATGAGCCGTTCTCTGATTGTCTATGATGAAAAATAACTTTTTTTTTTTAAAAAATATCTAGTGAAAAAGATTGAACTTTTCATTGAAGTGCATAATTAAAGACATTCATTTATATTCTTTGTATTATTGATCATGCTTGCTTTTGTTAAGCTGATAATAGTTCTAAGGCCATCAGCTTCTAAAATTCTCTTTCGACCTATGTAGACCTACTTTCAGTTTTTAGATTTGTGAATGTTAACAGATATGTTAGTTTAATTTCCAATTTTTAACTGATATGCTTTGCAGATCTAAGTTTTTTTCCATTTGACGTTGATGCTTTTCTCAAGGCCTAGGTTGTTTAAGGCTAAGTTTTAATGTTCTAGCGGTGCCTACTATTAATAATAGATGTTGAGCCATGCATGTTGGACATCAACCTTGTTTGGTTTGATGGAAAGCAAGCACACATTGGTTAAAACACATATTACAGGTTTTATTTCCCGGAAATCAATATATGCTTTATTACAAATTGGACCGAATTCAAAGTGTTTCCTAACTTCCTCTGTTTTAGCAGTCTTTGTTTTCTGGTATACACATGAAATTCAAGTGCCACTTGACCAATAAAGAAGCTGAAACATAAAAGATTCAACTGTCAATTTCATATTAAGTTCTCTTTTAATCAATACCAGTTTGTATTTAAATATGAGATATTTTCTAAACAATCAATTCGTTGAACAGCTGCAGTGTCCTGAACATACTGCATATTTTTCATTCGATGTTAGATATAAGACAATATCTGTTTGATAATATGTTAATGAAATATTGATCTGAATGTGAAGTTTAAAACTTTAGGTTTCGATCTGCACTGCTATAGTGTAATATGAAGTTCTGATTCATTATTCATGTTATTACGCTATTTTATATCTAATCATTTACTTAGCTTTTGATATGTTCAAATGGACTATCAGCTTTCCCAAGTCAAAGCCAAGTTATTAACCAAGGAAAAAGAAATCTCCAAGGATCACAAAACACATCAAAGTCACACCAGCAATTTGGCAAACATTTGTCTAGTTGTTCATTCGTAAGTGAACTTTGAAGTTTGAACTGTCTGATCTAATATTAGACAGATTTATAAATTCCAACTAATTATATTAAGGACAGATTTATAAGAAAGCAAGTGAAGACTCTGAACCATATTCATAGCAAATGAAACTTCTTGGAAACTTAAATGACATGAACAGTATATTTATCACTCTTGTCTATTTCTTCTTTATTAATATGCACTCTACCATTGTTTACTACTTATTCTCTGTTGCACCCCAGAAGCTCTAGTGTTCAACTATAGAATCTGTGTATTCTTCTCTGTCGCAAGAAGTTGGATTGGGTCTGTCATCTGTATTCTGTGGTAAGCTCTCTTTCTCTATTTTTAATTTTACCTGCAAATGTAAATAATAAAAGATGAAATGATATGGCTAATATGATTACTTAATGTTTTCCCTTGTTTTTAGCTGAAAGAATGGGTTAAGAATGTGAATGCTGCATGATAATATATATTATGAACTTCAAAACATGACCCGTTGTCTGGTTGTCTGTTTTAGCAGTCTTTGTTTTCTGGTATACAGATGAAATTCAAGCGCCACTTGACCAATAAAGAAGCTGAAACATAAAAGATTCAACTGTCAATATCATATTAGGTTCTCTGTTAATTAATACCAGTTTGTATTCAAAGTTGAGATATTTTCTAAACAATCTATCCATTGAACAGCTGCAGTGTCTTAAACATACTACAGTACATATTTTTTAATCGATGTTAGATATAAGACAGTCATCTGTTTGATAACATGTCAAGGAAATATGATCTGAATTTGAGGTTTAGGACTTTAGGTTTCCATCTTCCATCTGCAATACTATAGTGTAATCTGAAGTTTTGATTCATTATTCATAATATTAGGCTTTTTTACATCTAATCATATATTTAGCTTTTGATATGTTCAAATGGACTATCAGCTTTTGCAATTCACAAGCAAGCCACTAGTCAAGGGAAAAGAAATCTCCAAGGATCACAAAAACACCTCAAAGTCACACTAGCAATTTGGCAAACATTTGTCTAATTGTTCTTTCGTAAGTGAGCAAGACTATGAACCTTGAAGTTTGAACTGTCTGATCTCATATTAGTCAAATTTATTAATTCCAACTAAATTATATTAAGAACACATTTAACCATAAAAGTATTTTTTATTTATTTCTTCAATTGTGTTGTGTGATAACTATTGCAGGTGCAGCACTTGGAATTCATAATGGCTGAGCAACAAATGATAAGTGGTTCTGCTTCTTCCTCTAACTCTTCTTCTACGGTGTCTTGTAAAAGATATAATGTTTTTCTAAGCTTTCGAGGAGAGGACACCCGCAAAAACATCACAAGCCATCTTTATAAAGCTTTGAATCAAAAGAATATTGAAACCTTCATAGACAACCGGCTTGAAAAGGGAGATGGAATCTCATCAGCACTGATCGAAGCTATTGAAGATTCTCATGTATCTATTGTCATCCTCTCAGAGAACTATGCTTCCTCAAAGTGGTGCTTGGAAGAACTCAGCAAGATTCTGGAATGCCAGAAAAACCAAGGACAGACTGTGATACCTGTATTCTATAACATAGATCCATCTCATGTGAGGAAGCAGACTGGGAGCTACAAGAAAGCCTTTGCAAAACACGAGGGAGATCACAGGTGCAACAAATGGAAAACGGCTCTCACTGAAGTAGCCAGTTTAGTTGGGTGGGACTCCCAACACAGGTAAATAAAATAATGAATTAAGAGAGAGTAAATTTTCTAAAGGAAAAAAGGAGAAGATAATGTATTGTTTTTGAATTGAGTAGGTCAATATTGATTCTAAATCCAAAAGAAAGATAAGGATGATTAAATTATGGCACAAATAATATGATATCAAATTATATATATATAAGTGAATAGTGATGGATATAGTTGGTTCCTTCGTTTGTGTATGATTGTGCAATGCAATTGCTGCTCTGTATTGAAGTTTCTTTGTCCACAAATGTGTCTAATTGTGTGCAGTTAAAAACAATGCTTTTTATATTTATCATTGAATAAATGACAACAAAAAACATACATAAGAGATAATAAATTAACAAGAATTTCCCTTAGGCGGTTTGGAAAAATTGCCCTCAATCCTAGGTCTCACTAGGTTTTCTTTACGTGAACAATATTCTCATAGTATATTATACACATTGAAAGTAATATGTACAAATAAACAACAATAATTTATTCATCACATTGAATTTTACACATTTGCTATGAAGTTTAATTTTGAAAAAAAAAATTCAAATATTTTCTCGTAAATAATACAATAAGTAAATTTTAAACATTGATGTCTCCATTACACCCTGACTTCTCTTATAAATTTTAAAATTTGTGCCCTATCCATTAACTATCTTGTATGTGTATTTGTTAACTTCTAATACTGTTATACGTGCATGTGAGCATACTTTTGTAGTGTAGCAACTTTCATAGTAGTTTACTTAAGAAGTTCATTATGTATGAAAAACACATACATTAATTATCTTCTCTAAGTCATTGGATTTTCATTGCCCAATTATATTTCTTTTTTCACTAGTACACTACTATATTGATCCAAGATTATGTATGTATTTGTATAGTTACGTTATTTTTTTTTTCTTTTGAAGTTGTTAGACTTATAACACATAATTTATTTCTTTGTTGCCTTTTTCATATGCTAGGACTGAATCTGAACTAATCGAGGACATTGTTGGAGACATTTTGCGAAAGCTGACATCTAGATACCCAAACCAACTTGAAGGACTGGTTGGAATTAAGGACAATTATGAACAGATTGAATCATTACTAAGAATTGGGTTAAGGGATGTTAGAACACTTGGAATATGGGGCATAGGTGGCATAGGAAAGACTACCCTTGCTACTGCTTTGTATGCCAAATTGTCTCCCGAGTTTGATGTTAGTTGCTTCCTGGGAAATGTAAGGGAAAATTCAAGCAGGCAAGGTGGACTTGAAGCTTTACATAATGAACTTTTTTCAAAGTTGTTAGGGAATAAAAATCATTGTTTAGATGCACCCTTTTTAGTATCTAGTCTTGACATACATAGGCTTAGACGTAAAAAGGTTCTGATTGTGTTGGATGACGTGGATACCATAGTCCAATTAGAATCTCTAATTAAAGATTGTGGCTTGGGACCAGGAAGTAGAATTGTGGTCACAACTAGAAATAAGCAAATATTTCACGAAGTTGTTGAAGTATACGAGGTCAAGGAATTGAGTTCTCATCATTCTTTTCAGCTTTTTTGTTTGACTACTTTTGGAGAAAAGCAACCTAAACTTGGATATGAAGATCTATCAAGTAGTGCAATTTCCTATTGCAAAGGTACTCCTTTGGCTTTAAAAGCACTGGGTGCTAATCTTCGTCGAAGAAGTAAACAAGCATGGGAAAGTGAATTGAGAAAACTCCAACAGATTCCAAACCCGGAAATTCACAACATATTAAAAAAAAGTTATGATAGCTTAGATCGTTCCCAAAAGGACATCTTTTTAGATATTGCATGCTTCTTCAAAGGAGAAGCAAGAGATCTGGTAACAAGTCTATTGGATGCTTGCGGTTTCTTTGCAGAAAGTGGGATAGAAGTCCTTTTAGATAAAGCTCTCATAACAATTTCATATCGTGGGACAAATTCAGATCCTCGGATAGAAATGCATCACTTGATACAGGAAATGGGTCAAAAAATTGTTCAAGAATCCAAGGAAGACCTAGGAAGACAAAGTCGATTATGGAAACCTGAGGAAGTGCATGATGTATTGAAATATAACAGGGTAAGTGGTAGGTTCAATTGTTTCTTTTTGAAAATACATTCATCTTTTTAGAATGTAGCTAATATGATAGCTTAGCTAATTATTGTTCAAAATTTTGTTTGTCAGGGAACTCATGTTGTTGAAGGGATAATTTTAGATTTGGATACATTAACTGATGATCTATATTTGAGCTCTAATTCCTTCACAAGGATGACTAACATGAGACTTCTCAAAATCCATAGAAGGGTCTTGAGTAAGAACAGATGTAAAGTGTACCTTCGCAATGGTCTCAAGTCATTGTCTTATAAATTGAGGTACCTGTTTTGGGAAGGATTCTGTCTTGAGTCTTTGCCGTCTAACTTCAATGCTGAACAACTTGTAGAGCTTTGCATGCCTCATAGCAACCTTAAAAAGCTTTGGGATGGGGTTCAGGTATGAACATGGCTACATATACTACATTTTTTTTTTGGGTTCAATTTGTAAAGATACGGGAGAGAGTCCTGTGGGGTAACTGGTCTTGGGCTGCCACATGCGAAGCTCATCATTATGAATTTAACAATTTCTGAACAATGTTATGCATCTTTCTTGTTACAGAATCTTGTGAATTTAAAGAAAATTGACCTTGATGGCTCCAGAGACCTGATTGAGATCCCAGACTTATCTAAGGCAGAAAACCTAGAAAGTGTTTGGCTTCCTGGTTGTGAAAGCTTGCGTCAGCTCCATCCATCCATGTCATCTCTCCCCAAGCTCACAGATTTGGATTTATGTCACTGCATAGAGATTGAAAGCATTAATGTTCATTCAAAATCACTTTGTACATTGTTCCTTCGTAATTGTCTATCTCTCAAGGAATTGTCGGTGACATCAGAGGAAATAACACACTTGTGCTTATCTAACACCTCTATATGTGCATTGCCATCATCATTTTGGCGAAATACAAAACTTACTCATCTTTTTCTAGATGGTTGTAACATCATTGATGAGTTATCAGATGATTCGGGAATGGGATCCACTACAGCACCGGACCATTATGGGTGCACGCAGCACAATGCATCTAAACTGTCATCTTTACAAGCACTTGTTCACAACATTGACCACTTTTCATCTTTAGAATTTTTAGGCCTAGGGGAAACTATTGATGAGAACTTGCTTGCAAACATCAAAAACCTTTCTTTGTTGATAGTCCTTAGTTTAAGTAATTGCAGGAAACTCGTGTCTCTGCCGGAGCTTCCACCATCCCTGATATTCCTTCACTTAGATGATTGCGTGAATCTCGTGTCTATGACAGAGCTTCCACCATCCCTGAAAGAGGTACGTGCCTGTAATTGCTCTTGTCTGGAGACAGACTCCACTCAACGGCTAGTGTTACATCACATGTTACATAGCAACATACCCTACCACAACTTATACAAAGAAAATAATCATGATCTTGACTGTTTTCTAATGGAATTCATCTTCCCGGGAGAGCATGTCACGGACGAGTTTGGGTTTCGTATAGAAGGGAGTTCAATAACTATTCCATATCCCTCGCTATCATCTGACTTGTGTGGTTTCATTTATTGCATCATTCTTTCTAAGGGATCATACAACTGTTTTGTTGATTGTTCTATCTATCAAGATGGTAAAAGTAACAGGCTTGGCTGGCGCCATGGCTGGAGCACCAACTATTTATGGAACAGAAATTTAAGTTCAGATCACGTGTTAATTTCATATGTTGAATTGCGTAGTTGGGTTTGTTTTAGGGATGGCTTACCAATTAAGTTAGAATTTCATCACGGACCTAGAGGTGGAGACAGACACCCCCAAGAAAGCATAAAAGAGTGTGGGGTCATCCCAGTATATGCCTCACAATCGGGGTTGAAGTTGTTTGGTAGTAGTAGTAGCATGGAAACTTTTGAATCGGAATCCAGTACTCAAATCTCTGATATTGTGCCACACCCCAGAGGAATTGGAGTTGGAGTTGTAGGCTCTAATAATGAAAATGAATTGGAATCCATTACTCAAATCGCTGATAATGAGTCACAGCCCACAGAAAGTAGAGTTGGTGTTGGAGGCTCTGATAACCAAAATGAAAATGGATGGGAACAACTTTCATGTGATTGCATCATCGGTATGAAACTTCACACGTCCCATTCCCTGATTGTATGCTCATTATTTTTTTGTTACTTTTTCCTTAAAATTAGTCTTTCAAATATATAAATTATCAGTTGATTCTAGAAAATTATGCCTAGTATATTGCAATAACATTGTGCTGTACATGCTTGTTGAGCAGGTTTTCTTTTGAAAAAATTGTGGAGAACATTTGGTGGGAAATGAGCACTAGCTTGGTGGGAAGTCAGTCAATCTCTTCATTTCCTGATATGAAACAGTGATGGTAATGGATTGATGATTCAAAATTTAGATGTAAAAGTGTGTGCACTTATTGTTGCTTTTGACTTTTAGCTTTGTAGCTATCCAACAGTTGGAACTTGGAATTAATTGTGATTTTTGTTTTATTCTTAGGATTTTTATAAATCACAACATTATAACAAGTTGCAATTTTTGGCCATTCATTTCATTTATATTAATTATATAAAAGATTAGTATTAAACCTTTAAAGTAATAGAAAATATCATATTATGAGATAAGAAGAGTTAGCAAAGCATCTTCAATCCTACTCACTGGATAATATAGTTTTTGACCTGATAAGTTTGGTCATCATTGAACTCAATGAAGTTATAGGGAACCGTAATCTGTTAAATAATGAAAGAGCTAATTGAGAAGGCTGGGAATGACAATATTAAATTCTTAGACTGAAAAAAAAATACTTTGTATTACTTTCTTTTACTCCTTCGAAATGATCATAATATTTATCTAAGGAAATCACTAGAGTTCATTAACTTCATTAACTAGAATGCAATATCCTTACGATACATCCTAAAGCTAGTTTATCTATAATAAGTTTTGAACATATTTTACTCCAACTTAAAGTTCTTTCCAAGCAAATCACTATCGCGTTTATTAACTTCAATAAAACCTTTCACATTCCATTACAAATACGTTTAAGATCCTCCGTTATTTTATGTGGAAAATCATTATCCATTTGTTAACTTTAATAAACATCGTACACATTACATTACAAATATGTTTAAGATCATCAAAGAAGTTTTATTTGTAACATGTTTAGTACATGTAACATGTAATACGTATGCTCTACCTTGAAAAAAAGTGTTGGAAAATCTTTTATTTATGATTTATACATTTCCTGTTAACAATTACTGTTTCATTTGTATACTTTTGAAATGATTTAGGATTTGATTTGATTTCTAATCTCATATTTTCTGTAATTAGAGTTTGGGTTAATCCGCAGTTTAGTTTAGGCTAATATAGTTTGATATGTGAAAGTGACAGTACAAATCAATACAAATTGATTAATTTATACGTATTCAAAGATTAGACAGACCAAAGTAACACCGATGGTACTCTTTTGAACCAAACTGAACGTTAACTCTTTACATAAGCAATTCAGACACAAAAACATATATATTTATATACTTGCACAGCAGTTCCACCTTTCTTCAACCACTTTTTTTTTTTTTTTCTCTTTGCCTATCACTTCACATAATCTATTCCATTTTTCATCTTTCATTTCTCTCTCTTCTCTTATCTCTCATGTGAATATCATTTTTTCATCACAAAAATCCTCTTTTAAGTAGTACAAAGGCAAATTAATACTTTCCACCTTTACATTACCATAGAAAGTACAAACAGGAAGTTACAAAGCATATACTAGTTTGAAAATAAAGACAAAACTTGGTACAAGATTCCCAGAAAAACAATATCAGCTAGAACAGTAGCCTGTTATACATCTTCAATGCATACTGTTTTCATTAATACAAGCCGTAGAGGAATCAAAGGTATAAAATATTAAAAGTGAACTACAAAAGCATTAAGAGGTTCTCTTCCCTTTTCGTGGTGGTCTCTCTGTGACTCAAGGACAAAAACATTATGTTGGGTGCTTCACAACACATCAATACAGTTCTAGTATGCAGTTCTAGTAATCATACTATTATATCAATAATCAATGAAGGGGGGTCATATCTTTTTCTCTGTAACTCAATCCATCAATAAGCTGATCTTTCTACCACTGTTCATCAACTACCATATAACCAGAGCATCACCAAATCACAAACCAATCATATGATAAGAAAAGGGTTTTACTGCTGCCAACCATACTGTTGATTGCTGTTACCACCCATCATGTTTGAGCCACGCCCAGCTGCTGATCCACCATAAGGAGCACCTTGAGGATAATTTGGAGCTCCCACTCCATAGCCGCTACCACCCCCACCACGAGGACCACCGCTGGGCCCACCAGGCATACCACTTGACCCATAAGGTGCACCCCGCCCTTGGGGAGGATATGGCCCACTGCCATAACCACCACCTCCTCCTCCTTGACCTCCACGATTCGGGTGATTGTATCCCCCACCGGGAGGATATCTTCCTGGCCCACCAGAGGGACCTGGAGGCTTCCCATGAATAGGGTGGTTAGGACCTTGCCGCCTTTGGGGGTGTTGTTGCCCACCCTGCTTAATGGGGGGCAGACGTGTATGTTGTTGCGGATGCTGCATTTTAAGACGCTTGGCATTTTCTTCATTTTGTCGTTGCTGCTGGCGTTTTTTCTTTGTCTGAAACTCGTGTGATGACTCATATTTGACTCATAATAATAATATATAGTAATTTAAATAATAAATATATTTTATTTAAATATAATATTTATTATTATTAAGTTATAGTAACTAAAAATATATATTATATGAAATTATAATAACAAATAATAATAACAATTTAAAGTGTATACTGATCAATTCTCCTTGTAAATTTAAAGTAATTTATTGAAAAATTACAATTTTATCATTAATGTATTATTAATTTTTAATATCATTAAATATTAATTAATATCATTAAAACCCATCAGTGATATTCTAATTATTAATTTTTTGAATACCATGGACCTTTTCCATGACGTTCATCATGTGTATCATTTCAACAAAATACTTTTATCTTTAATTATTAATTCAAATCAAATTAAATAATATGAATTATTTTAAATTTAACGACATATATAATATAAAACTATATGTCTTTTATCCATAGTTTTAAAAATTGGCTAGATCGGCCAGTCGGGCCGGTCTGATCGGGACCCAGTGGTTTAGCCAGTCCAAGCTGGTTATCGCATGGTTCATGTCTTTGACCCGGCTAGACCTTAGAATTATACACTGCCAACATGCGCCATTCCAAGCTCTGTCCAGTTGCTTCCTCCCGAGGTTGCACGCGCCATCCAAGAAGGTGGTGAACACTCCATCCTAAACACGGAACAATAGTTTTAATGTGAATATTTAATTGATTTTAAATTTGAATATAAAATGTAAAAACATGCACAAGGTAAGATTCAAACCCAGGTTCCCAAAGTTGGGACTAGAGTTTTAAAAATCGAACTGGTGATCGACCCAGTCAAGCTACTGGGTCACTGCGTCAATAGTCAAACCAGTGGGTCACTAATTGAACCGCATAACCAGGTCTTTATTAACATGACCAGGTCTTTATTAAAAAAATTTAAAATTTTCATACCCTACCATAAATATTGTATATATATTATGATAAAATTATATATATATATATATATATATATTATTTTGGCACAGATTAACTAAGTGAATGCTCTAGCTTAGTGGTTAAGTGCAACAAGCAGCAACCAGAGCCACATTAAAGAATCGGTCCGAGTCACAAGCCAGATGGGTCATGCAATTCAATAAGTGATTCACTGATTCGACCAGTGACCCAGTGCCTTGACTAGTTCGATCTCCAGTTCGGTTTTTAAAACTATGCTTTTATCTATAAAATCTGTATTTTTACATAACATACACTTTTGCAAAACGAAAATGCCTATGGCCCAATCCCATCTTTTTCTTAGTGAATTAACAAAGGAACTTGCTATTTACATCCCTATTTTGGCTAAGCACACCCCCATTCCCTGTTTTTATTACTTTTTCTACCAAATTTACCCTTTTAAATCCTTATTTTACACCCCCATGTTTGTTAGTCTTTAAAATCTTATTTTCATCCCATCTTTATTGATCTTTAAACCATAATTTTGAATCCTATTTTCACCCCTATATTCATTATATAATACTGCATTTTCCATCAATATTATATGTAATATTGTGTGTTTTTCTTCACGTGGCACTATGTTTCAAGGTACGTTCATCACTAACTTCATCTATTATACAGTGTAATCAAACTTCATTTTTTTACACAGTAAAAGTAAGAGAAACTAATAAGAAAACATATCTTAATTGCAAAACAAAGCTTTTGACGATGGTTCTTGACATTGTTTTCAGCAATTTTGAATATGCATTTTGAATATATGTTGGTCTCCAACATGCCATTCAACTCCAGGGTGTACTATGTTGAAATAAGTGTGCGAACATCAACATTGATGCGACTCATTAAGGTTAAGGTATGTTTTAGATGTGACTCATTAAGGTTAAGGTATGTTTTATAACTACTGGAAATGTCTTTCTGGAACAACATATACCAATTCTGGAAATACACTTCCGGAACTATAGTTCTAGAATTGTATTTCTGGAATTGGTATATGTTGTTCCGAAAAGACATTTCCGATACTATTTTTTTTTTTGCTTTATCTCGTCACAACTTATTTCTTTTCTAATTTTTTTCTTATATATGTGAACATGAAATATTGTGTTAGTAAGGTGTATGAATAGATGAATATACCAATTGATGGGAAGGAAAACAAGATTGTTGATTGTAATGATGCACTCAACACTACATCGGTAATGGGGCTAAGAGTATGCGTGCCAAGGGGTGCAATGGTTTAAGATAAAAGGGTATATGGGGTAATTAAAAAGGAATGGGGTATACTTAGCAAAATGGGGGTGTAAATAGCAAGTATCATTAACAAATTACAAATCCAACCCAAGCATATATACTATATAATCAAAGTCATCCATCTATTCCATACTATAACCAAAAGCCAACTTTGACAAAGCAAATAAAAACGAAAATGGGTTAAGAGCCCTTCGAAAGGTGGAAATCCAAAAAATGGGAAAAGAAAAATAAAGCAGTTAAGGCACAGCTATTGATATGGACTGTGATATTTCAACCATATTGTATTTGGATCCATATATATTTAACAACACGAATGAGGCATGATGTGTTAGCTAAAACATATTTTCTAATGTATTCTGAAATCAGTTGCATTTCTCACTGTCACGCTTGATTAAAAGTCAAATATTGACCCTTTTGCATATCATGATCTATTAAGTTGTGATAAAATACAAATCTACTTATTGAAACAAGAATATATTATTAGGCCAATTCTAGGGTGGACCACGTAGTAAATGGTCCATTGTGCACCAAAAAATTTTGGCCTTCAGATTAGTCTTAGATTCACTATAATACTATGCACCTTCCACATCATATTATTTCTCCCTCCCTAAAATTTAAGTCACCTCCGACCATGCTTCGCTGCCACCACCGTGCATTGTCGTCGGAGGTGATGTTCGGCAGCGACGTTTTGGCTTCCCCACTCTTTTCTTCTCCTCTCTTCCAGATTCACCACGTCGTCTCCACTTGTTGATTTGGCTCCCTGACTCCCCTATGTGGCATCACTTTCTGCGCCAACTCTTCCCTTCTTCGTCGTCTCGTTGCACCGTACTCCTCCAAGTCCCTCAACGTCGGCGACTCCTTGCCGGAAGATGTCGACGACATCGCCTACAATCTCCACCACAACTTCTCGCCGCAGCGTCATCGATGAGGATCTTAATTCTCTTTTCTCAAAACACACAGATCTGATATCTCCTCCAAGAACCACATGACAAGATCTATCACTCTGAAAGGTTTTGATTTCATATCCTTATAGGATTAAAGTTGTTTTCTTTGTTGCATATGATCTTATGGGAGACACTCAATTTGTTTTGCCCTTTCATTTTTTCCTCTAAAACCATATTTTAGTTCTCTATTTTAGTTGATTTTTTTGAAATTGGTGTTCTTTTTCATCTATTGATTGACTTTGTTTTGGTGAATTCTGGCTTTGTTGTCGGTGGTGAGTGGTGACGGGTCGTTGGAGGGAGGAGAGGGCGAAGGAAAAAGAAAAAGAAAATGAAAAAAAAAGCATTGTTGCCGGGAAATCACTTCTGACGATGGTGTGAGGCGGTTGACGGATCAGATCAGGGAAGGGAGCTTGAATAGGATGGAGAAGGTGTAGGATAAGAGAGGTGAAGCTAGATTAATCTGACGGTAAATAATAGTGATCCAAATGACACCACATGTAAGGATGGTCCACGGAAGCAATGGCCATACTGTTACCATGTGCCGTAGCATAATTGCAAGAGCCCAATTCCCGTAGCATAATTGCAAGAGCCCAAATCCGACAGTAAAATAATTTAATGGCTATTACTTCTTGCACCCCCTTTTTGCTTCATGCACCCCCTACAAATCCCAAACAGACAAATATACCCTTTGCCTCTCCCAATCCCCACCTCCACCCAAAACAACCTCTGATCCAAACACCACCACTGCAGCCACCAAAGACCACCGTCGCAACCACCAAACACCATGGAAGAACCGCAAAACACCGTAACGAAAGAAAATATAATCGGATTGAGTTACGTAATTCTAGAAAGGCTTTTCCAAAAGGAATTTTGTTTTCTGAAAAAGCCTTTCCGGAAAAAAAATTCATTCCAAAACCCCCTTTCTGTGAAAAAAAAAATTCATTATGGAACAACCTTTTCGGAGAAAAAAATTCATTCTAGAACACCTTTTTCGGAAAAAAATTCATTCTGGATCCCCCCTTCCAAAAAAAAAAAACCATTCCAGAAACTCCTTTATGAAAAAAAAAATTCATTTCAGAAATCTCTTTCCCCAAAAAGGGGATGCATATATCAAAAGTGAGCGTGCAAGAAGTAAAACTTTGAGTAATTATATGTTGTTTTCCGAAAATTCTTTCCAGAATGATTTTTTTTTTTCTGAAAAGGGGGTTTTGGAATGATTTTTTTTTTGGAAAGGGCGTTCCATGATGAATTTTTTTTTTCCAGAAAGGGGGTTCCGGAATGAATTTTCCAGGAAGGCTTTTCAGGAAAATAAAATTAATTCCAGAAAAGCCTTTCTGGTAACCCAATTCGGTGGTATTTTCTTCCGTTTTGCGGTTCTTCCATGGCGTTAGGTGGTTGCTATGGTGGTCTTGGGTGGCTGCGGTGATGGTGTTTGGATCGGCAATGGTATTGGGTGGAGGTGGGGCTTGGGAGAGGCAAAGGGTATATTAGTCTCTTTATGGTTTTTAGGGGGTGCAGGAAGCAAAAATAGGAAAGTAATAGCCTAATTTAATTCGCCATGTGCACTTAGCCCAAAGACTTTTCATTTTCCAGCAAAGTGTCCGATTCAACCAATTTTATTGGTGTTTGGACAAAATTAAAGAACAACCAAATTAAAAACAAGAAATGATTATTGAGTCATTAATACAATAAAATAAATTGTGGTAGATTAAGATAATTAGTGTTTTAGTCCTGCATTGCACGGACTTATTAAAATTTTCACTACCTTATTTATATAGTTAATAGAAAGAAATTTGATAAAAAAACAAAGAACTCTATAGCACATTGAAAGAAATTTTAAAAAAGAAATTAGAAACTATAAAATTAAAAAAAAATAAGGGAAGATATAACTATGTAACTTTAATTTTTTTAATATTAACTTTGAAAATTGAAAAGTAAATTGAATTAAGGATTTAGAATTATTTACTAAAAAGAGAAATCTTCGGAACTTAAAAATAGAGGTAAAAATTTGATAAAAGAAATATTAAAAAAAAACCAATAGATTAAAGAGTATAAAATTTGAAAAAAAAATTATAATTATATAGTACATCGAAAGAAATGTTGAAAAAGAGATAATTATAAAAGAAATTAGAAACTATAATTTTTTTAAAAGAAAAAAATAACAGAAGATGTAATGATGTAACTTTAATTTTTTAAATATTAAATTTGAAAATTGAAAAGTAAATTGAATTAAGAATTTGGAATTATTGATGAAAGAGAGAAATCTTTGGAATTAAAAAATAGAGTTAGAAAATCAGATAAAAGAAATATTAAAAAAAAAAGCCCAAAATATTAGAGAGTATAAAATTTGAAGAAAAAATAGAATTATATAGTACATCGAAAGAAATTTTGAAAAAAAGATAATTATAAAATAAATTAGAAACTATAATTTTTTTTAAAGAAAAAAAAATATAACGGAAGATGTAATAATGTAACGTTAATTTTTTAAATTAACTTTGAAAATTGAAAAGTAAATTGAATTAAGGATTTGAAATTATTGATGAAAGAGAGAAATATTCGGAATTAAAAAAATTGATAAAAATATATTAAAAAAAATAGTAGTATATGATAAAGAAGTGAATGAAAGTAGTTATAGAAATATTGTGAATGTGGGGTAGTTTAAAAATTGATAAGAGAAATTTTAGGAAAGTAGAAGAACCAGATGCATGTTAGGAGAGTGAACTACACCTTTCCATGTAAGAATGTAAATAATTGAAAATGATAACGTCTTAAGGAGAGGATTTTTTAAAACATTAGCGTGTAGAGGGAGAGAATTTGAGCGGGACGGTGTATGTGAAAAATCTAGATCAACAGTATGTCATCTATCAAAGGGGTCTAGCTCAGTTGGTTGAGCAGAATGTGTGAGTGTTATAAACTTTTTGGTACTGTCTTCGATTCCTATGGATAAAAAAAAGGATGAATAGTATGTCATCTACGAGAACTTAAAAGTATACACAATTAAAGGAGGTTTATGGGGGAAAGAAAACTATTGCCTACTAGTAGAGCAAACTCGGAAGGTTAACATAAGGACGACAACACACCTGCAGAAGGACATGGAGCAGCAACCACTACATTTGTAGCAACTATAGGATTGCAGAACTGAGCGTGACAAAGTGAGAGGGAGAGAAACGACACTGTTCAGAATTTCAGTGATAATTTTAAACTTCCTTTTACTATGGCAAACCAAATGTTAATGTCTCAGGTCCTTTCCTTTATCAGCCCATGAAAAAGGTAGAAAATGGGCCGGCCCATTAGAACGAACAGTACCCTGTACAGTACTCTAGAATTACCACTTTGTAATATAGATATTTGAAGTCAGTATGACAAAAGCAGAAAGGCAAGTAATATGACGAATCTATTCATCTGGCTATTAAAACATAGCTGTATACTGTGTACTGTGACAATATACTGGATAAAAGCATGCCTTGCCGCTAAACAATTTCCCAACAACCACTGCTACTTTATCCCTAATTTCACACGAGGATTATATATTATGACTAACCTCATCTTTTCCAGGGAAGATAGGCTTCCCATGAAGAAGCTCTGAAAAATGCACCCTACAGACCACATATCAACAGCAGCTCAGGGGATCTAAATATATAATGAAATAAATCAATATGTGTATAGGCATAAGTTCATGAAGACACCCTCCCAAATAAACTTAGTCGGGTCAAAATTTAAAACTTGATAGGAAGATCAATTACCTGTACCATAATGTGATGGCACGATTTGCAAGATTTGCATTGTGCTCATTAGAAAATGATCGTGCTAGTCCAAAATCTCAAATTAAACAACCCGTGCATTGCTGCAGAGGTCAATGAATTAATTTAAAATATGAGAGTAAATAATATGTACAAAAGTAAAACTTACTATTTTCACAAAATAAACATCATGTGCATTGCAGGTGTCTATGAACAAGTTTAAAATATAAGAGTATTTTTTTTATTAAAATATTAAATAAAGAATATTTTATTAAATAATTTGAAAGGAAAATGATAATTTTTTTATAATTTTTCTATTTGATTTGGGTTCTATGTTTCTGTCACAAAGCACAGATAAAGAACATTCTTTACGTCATTCATCTCCCATAGTTTACGTCCAAAATTCTTAACCCTTTGTTTGGATGTGAGGAAAGAAAAGGAGAGACTGAGAGAGAATATAGTGGAAATATGAATTATTTTGGTTAAAGAGAAATAGAATGGAATGAGAAAAAAATATTTGAATTAAAATTATTTAGTAGATAAAAAAGAAAAAAAAAGAAATTAAATTTTTTTTTATTATTATTTATTAAAAGATTTTGGTTAAAGAGAAATAAAGTGAAATGAGGAAGAAATATTTGAATTAAAATGATTTACTAGATAAAAAAGAAAAAAAATTAATTTTTATTATTATTTATTAGAAAAGATGAGACGTGTTGCATTATTAGAGGAAGGAGGCACTACTGCAAGGAGCACAGTAGCAGTACATGGAGATGGAGGCATTTCCGCGCACCTCTCCTCTGTTTTGTCTTGTGTGGAAGTTTTTGTCTGTGGGACCCATGGCTTTTTTTTTAAAAATTTCTTCTCTCTTTCAAGCTCCACCCAACCTAGAAAAAAAAAAAAGGTGAGTTTGAAGACACACAATTTCACCCATCGTCTTAATTAAAGCATCAACACATCCACACTTACCCATACTTTTTCCTCGCCTTTGGTCTAATCACTGCCAAAAACACAATTAAGCTTTAAAAAAAACGGATAAAAAAAGCAGTTTGAAGACTCTGCTAAGTCAAAAAGTGTGGAGACATAAGATGCGCGTGTTGCTCACAGAAGATGTGGGACCCAACTAGGAAAGACCGTGAAATTCTAAACACATGCAAACTTCTCAAAAACATACAAACATGAATGGTATATTCATATGCTTCACACAATTGTTGTCTAGATATATTCTCTGTTGGACACGAGAAGCTGTGGTGCTGAAGTGAAGAATCTGTGTATTATTCTAATTTGCAAGAGGTTGGATTGGTCCGTGGTAAGGTATTTTTCTCCATTTACAAATTTAATTCGAAGTAGAAATAAGGGCATGAGCTTCTAATTGCCGTTCAGTTTGATCATTTAAAATTCTCTTTCAATATATATAGAGCTACTTTTAGTTATTAGATTTGTGGATCTTTAACTGATATGTTGGTTTAATTTCTAATTGTTGACATCTGCATGACTGTTTAAATTCTTCTCACCGTAATCAAAGTGGAATTTACTTTAATACTAGATTTTAAACCCATGCGTTCCACGGAATTATTTAAATTATATTATATTTGTATTTAGATTTTTAAATATATATTTACATAAATAAAATTTTCAATTGCTAAAGTATTTTGTAATATTTTTTGAAGTATTTATTAATATATTAAATATAATTACATTAATATTAAGGAAAATAATTAATTGAATATTTAATTAAACATATGTTATATTCAAAAAAATTTAACCTATTAAAATTTATTATGATTTATTCTTTCTCTATGTAATAATAGTCATGCAATACTTATATGAAATGTATAAATTCAATAAGAATGTAAATATGATAAATATGAATGTATAATTATTTAAATTTGAGTGTTTTTTTGTGTGGATATTATGTTAACATATACTTGATTTTTATTTTCTTTACAATAAATTTGTAAATTTTTAAATGTATTTATCGTAAAAATTAAAATTTATATTAAATTTGTTGAAATATTTTTTATTAAAAAGATATATTACTATTTTAAAAAGATTTTTTAATCAATTTGAAGATATTAATTTCAATTATGTAATATTATTGAAGTTTTAAATTGGTTAACCTCATAACGACATTATTTATTATTATTATTATTATTATTATTATTATTATTATTATTATTATTATTATTATTATTATTATCAGGAAAAAATGTATAAATATAATCACATAATCTTAACGCTTGAATGTCAAAAATTTAATTCTGGTTTTAATAAAAAAAAAAAACTTTGAAAGGTTTTTTAATATATTTTTATAAGAAAAGTTTATTTAATACTTAACTATTAAAAATTTTAGTAGTTTTTAACAAATAAGATTTTAACTGCCACTTAATTATTTTCAATAACAAATTTATCAATTAAATAATTATATACCTAAATGTTAAATGTCAGAAAGTTTATTGACTTGCTTTGTTTGAGAAAAGAAAGTAAGGATATTTTGGCAAATGATATCTGTATGCTTTTCCCAAATACTAAATGATTATTTTTATAAAAAAATAGTAAAAAGATAAGTTTTTGGTAAAGAATGTTGATTCTAATATGGAATAAATATTTAATTATACTTAAAAAATTAAATATTCATAATTTTAAAAGTATACTTGCTTGAGAACTAAATTTTTTACAATATGGTTGTTAAAAAAGTACATATTATTGGAATTAAAATATTTATTAGTTAAATTAATTACATATTGTATTAAATAAATACATAATAATAATTAATGTTATTCAAATATAAATATATTTAATGGTATAAATTATAAAATAAACATTAATAACATTAAAAAACTATATTATTTTTTCTTAAGTTCATTTTACCATTTTAATTTTTTTTTAATTATACCATTAAAATATAATTTTTTCTTCCTTTAATTATGAGAAAATGGAGTAACAAAAACCATGGTTACATTTCATAATTGCAGTTTCAATGTGCAATAAAATTTGATACGTAATCTATGCCCTCCTCTCTCTCTCTCTTTTGACAATTTTTATGAGACTCACTCATAAAAGCACTTAAATTTCCTATGTTTTCTTTTTTTTTTCAACCTCAAATTTATTAAATTATACAATGAAGTTATATTAGTACGATTTAATTAGCATTTTTGAAATTATATACTAAATATCACTAATGCTTGCAATATAATTACTCATTAAATGTAATTAGATCCATTAAATCTGATTAGATCTAATTAACGAATATGTATGAAACCTGATTTAGAAATATGTATTATTAACTTAATTACTATTTTTTAAAATTTTATAATAAATATCATTAGTATGATCAATTTAAGTCCTCATTAAATGTAATTAGTTGCACCTACATTGATTTTAGATTTTAATTTATAAAAATAAGAAACAAACATATCCTTAATTTTGATAAAATAAAAAAATAAAAAAAAACATATCCTTAATTTGTTAAATAAAAATTTCACTCAAATGTATTTGATTTTTAAAATTAAAAAATATCATCAAAATTTTGAGATATTTTTTAATAAAAGCCTTTCAAAATTAATGTGAAACAATTTACTATTTTTTCAAAACCTAATTTATGTATTTGTAATAACACTAAAAATACATTTGATAATAATTTTTAATAAATACTATATTATTATAAATATTATAAAAAACATTATAAATATTATTGTTAATCAACGGCTGTTGTTAAAATACTATACAAATGTTATAAATTTCATATAATATTATAAATATTATAAAAAAACATGTAAAAATACATTTGATAATAATTTTTTAATAAATGTAAAAAAAATGTAAAGATATTATAACATCTAAATAAACTTAAAATCTAGAAACACGTAAAGAAAAAGAAAGAAAAGGAAGAAGAGAAGAAACATGTAAAAAAAATTGTAAAATAAAAAAATAGGAAGAAGAAGAAGAAGCACATGTAAAAAGAAGACACAATAAAAAAAGTCTATAAAGTGTAAGAGGTTTTTCTCTTGGGCTACCTCGCTGCTTGTTTGTTCTTTCTCTTAATATCAAAGTCAGTTTCTTTTCTCTTTGCTTTCTTTTTTCTTTTCCGAAGCTCATAATCCATCAATTAATCGCCTATCTCAGTGCTTTTCTGTTGTCTATGTCCAGGTCAAGTGTAACACCCCAAAAATTACAACCTAGTAAATAGGTACGTGAACGGTTTAATTAGAAATTAATTTGTTTGTTTTAAAAGAAGAAAAAGATATATTTTGAGTAGTTAAATATAGTTAGTTATTAACCGAGTAAATAAGAAAAATGATGGAAAATAAAATAATAAAAGTATTTCTTTATAATTGTCAAGTATAAAAAAAATTATAAAATCAAAGATATAAAATTCTCCTTAATTAAATTCCTGTACTGGTTGCCTATAATTAAATTCTCTGTAATTAAAAAAGACTATGTGATTAATTCAATGAAATTAATTACTTGTGATAAAAGTTTCTCTGTGGGTAACTCTTTGTAATGAATTCTCTATAATTAATTATGTGTAGTTACCTTTCTGTACCACTTGTCTGTGATTAAAATTTCTTGTAACTGAATTGTCTGTGAGATTTCCTATGGTTAAATTGTCTGTATTATCTTATTTAATTATTAGGTTGCAGTGTGGTTGATTTCTTGAGATGTCTGCTAGTAATTAATTGAGCTATGATTAATTACTAGTAGCAAATATTTAAAATATCTATCACTAAGTACTAATTAATTAATTGATTTCAAATTATTTTAATTATATTAATGTTAGTAACTTGCACAACATGTTATCTTTCATAAAATTCATCTGTGAGAAATTACTCTATAGAGAATATTTTATGAGAGTTATTAAAAAGTTTCATTTCATAAGTTTTATAAAAATAAATAAATAAACAAATAAAATTTATTATTATTAGATGTTTAAAAGTTTGGTTTTAAAATTAAAATCGCGTTTCATTTCAATTACACAGTGCATTCCTACACTGTGTAAATTAAACTTAGTACCTAAAACTATCAACTCACACCCCTTAACCAATTAAAATTCATGCACCTACCCTCATCCTTCCACAAACTCACGGCAATCTCTCTCTCTCACTCAAATCCAATTCATTTCCTCTCACTTAATTCAACTTAGCAACTAAGTTAAACCCCAAAACCTCTCTTCTCTCACCTCTCTCTTTCCCTCTCTCACGGACTCACTCCCTCACACACACTCGCTCACTTAAAAACCCAGCAGCACACACACACCACACTCTTCATTTTATTTCAAATTCATTTCTCCCTTTCTCTCTTCTTCTCCCACGGTTCTGCACCCCAAACCCTCTCTTCTCTTTTATCTTTTCTTTTTCTCTTCTTCCTCCTCACTCAGTCATAGAACCCCTCACCACCACTCTTCTCCTCCTTGGCAGTGGCACCCCAAGCTCCAAGGGAAGCTATTGGAGGTTTGCATACAGCTAGACCATCTTCCCTCTCATCCTCTCAACAGCAACTCACCCTCTCTTCTCTTCCTCTCTTTCGGCCAGAACAACCAAGGTGAGGAAACTCCCTGTGAATTTTAGCTTTGCTCTATAAATGTGGTTGAGGGTTAGGGGTCTCAACCACATCTTGCATGAATGCCTCTCTGCTGGCTGTTGAATGTGTTTGTTGAGCTTTGCATGTGAAAGATTTTGAAGGGAAAGGTTGAGTCTTTGGCAGTGGCTATTTGTGTGAATGCATGCATGGCTTTGATGGAGTTTTGATCTCTTTAAACTGTAAGGGATGGTTCCTGGAACAAGTGAAGCTATACCCATTTTCTACAAAACTTGTTTTTGTGTGTTGCATGTAGAAGGAGACTCCAAAATCCAAGTGACAATGGCCGTAGCTTCGGGTTGCCCTAGACAACCTCCCCTGTTTCGTGAATTTTGGAAGATCCAACCATTGGTTTTTCATGAAATTTGTTTTTTTAATGAAAATAGACATGAAAAGGAACAACTTTTATTTTGACACCATGGAGAGAAAACCTCGTTTTGTAGTTCCTCTGTGGCTTGCAAAATGGCGGTTCTGTTTTCGAATTCCCCTGGAACATGTCTTGGTTTTTCTTAAAATTCTAATTGTACACTTAATGTTTGTTTTTTGTTTTTGTGCCATTAAAAACTATACAAAACAAGATTTTTAACTATGCAATTTACGAAAATTATCAAGCACAATTTCTAAATCAATTTTTCGAAGAGAGATAGAGCAATGGTTTTGAAACTCTGTCTGGAGTTCAAATTTTAGGTTGTAAAGAAAACTTTTCTAGGAGCAATTGGGGAAGAATTGGAAGGCATGGGATACCATTTTGAAAAGAATCAGATGTTATATTTATGCTGTAAAAATTTCAAGTCAAAATTCTTTTGGGAAGTACCCGAAAATAAAATTTCTTCAAAACATGTTTCTGGAAAGGATTTGACTAACCTGTCCAATTGTGGAATTTTTAATAATTTTTGTAGATTTTTACTAATTAAGTAAGATATCAATTTGAAAAATAGATTTCTAGAGCTTTCATTTCATATAAAACTTTCCTAGTTTTGAAGCCATTTAATGCAATCAATTTGATCTCACATTTAGTACTGCGAAAGGGAAACTTTCCCCTTTTTAGTCAAATTTGTTTTAATTATTTTTTTTTACTGTGGCCGTGATATAGTGTGAGACTTTTGTGAAATGTTTATGGTTATTTTTGTTAATGAAAGGGGCAATGGATACCATGTATCCAAGTACCCAATTTGTGATTTTAAGTCCCAAAGAACAAAGCTCTTCGGCAGTGGAGACTTTGAATGATTGTGTGGACTATTCCTTGACTGTATGTTTTGTCTCTGTGATGTGCTCGTAAGACTCGGGCGCGAGTACTTGTGATACTGGAATTTGATTCCAGTTATTATGGCAAGATCGCCATTGAATGATAATGATAAATGAAATTTTAAATAGAGAGTATTATTAATTAGCTTCAAGATTTTATTTCATTATTTTATTTCTTTTATAGGAATTAATTAATCAACTCTTTATTTTTATGCATTGGACATAGAAATAAACTTAGGACCTTTGCATGGAGGAATAAATGGTAAGTTAACATTTTATAAAATCGTAAAGTTTTGAGAGAGCAAGGAAATACATAAAACATAATAAAATTGTCTACGTGTGGTGAATCATGTTGAGTTGAGAGTCATACAAGGATGATACGAGTATACGGCAGATTGCTGGAATTGCAAGATGGCAAGTGAGTCGAGTGGGTGTTCCAGCTGTGAGAATAACAAAGAGAGGGGGCGGAGTTCGAAAGGCATGTCACGACGTAATGTGATAATCACCCATAGAAAGGTGATGGAGGCAATGTCCTCATGTATATATATATATATATATATATATATATATATATATATATATATATATATATATATATATATATATTAAAGCAGAGACAGGGTCTCAAGCTCGGTGTCTATTCGACCGTCCAGTACCATGTGCAACGGAACCCCACTATGACAAGAAAGAATAATCCCTATGAGGAGGATTGTTGAGGAGTCAGTCCTCGGAGTAATCGATGACCACCATTGGTAACTAGGAGATGAATCATAAGGCGGGTTGTTCTTCGAGGTGAACTGGGTTGTGACGATAGATCACATAGCTGACTCGGCCACCTTAACAAAAAATACGAGACATCATCAGTTGGTGAGAGCCCACCATAGTACGATGGTGAAAGGTGTACTCCCAACAATCATCCAACTCAAAAATGTTTAAGACCATTGAGTTCTGGGAGTTCCAGTGGCGGCTGGCCAGTGTGAAACAATTTATAGAATTAGTTGTGAAAATGAATAGGTTTCGAGTGTGATCGTTAGAGAACCACATCGTGGTGGTTAGCAGGATTGTGTTTGTGACTATCAAGTCATTCAGTGTGTACTACTTGATGAAGCAGGGAGTTTACCCTCTGTTTATTTTTCTTTTAGGAGTCAGTCGCAGTACCTGTGGAGATCGTAAAGATGCTATTGTCATCATCTTTCTCTTTCGGAGTATCTTCAAAGAGTCCATCTGTACTCGCTACTGTTCCTGATGCCACACCATCCGAGGAGTTCACGTTTAGTCTGATGCTTCCCACCTTTCGCCGAACCCCGTTCTGTCAAGTATTGGAGGCATGATTGGGTGAGAGCCTGTCAAGGGGATTCGCAGCTAGTCGTGAACTTAGGGAGCAGTGAGTAAAGGTTTATACGAAGGATTCGGAGAACTTTGAGGAAGATTCTGTGAAGGATCCCGTGGACGATGACCACTAGATTTCTTCTCAGGAATCTTGTCAAAGGCCCTTCACTATCCTATTTCTGGGATTAGTCTAACACGCAGGGTTGGATTTAGAGATAACTGCTCAGAGACTAGGTTTTCCCCCTTTTTATGTATTTGGATATGGGTAGACCTAGGTTTCAGATTTTTGGTATGTACATTCAGCTTTTGTACTCTATTACCCCATGTATTTGGTATACACTTTGGGAATGTACATATTACTATTACTCCGAAAAATGTTTGGGTTATGAAAATCTCTATTTCATGTATATATATTTTATAGCTAGAGCTATTTACTTTATTTATTCTGTTTTACTTGCTTTTAAATGTATATTTACAATTGAGGTGGCAATACGCAACTTCCAAAACTAATTAATCAAAAGTTTTAAAATTTTAGTAAAACTCCGATCTATGTTTTATTAACTTCATAGTTTTTGAAAAATTGAAATTAGTTAACACATTTTCCAAATAATTAAAGGATCTTTTCCTTACCTTTTTCAAATATCAAATAAATTAACACGCCTATTGAATTAAAATAAGTTTAAAATGAGAATATATGTAAACCCGGATTTAGGGTGTTGCATCAAGCATTATGGTAACACCTGCAAAAAAAAAAGAAAACTCATTTATTTAATAGATGAGGGTTGTTACTCAATTTTATGGTTGCTCAATTTCAAAGATGAGGATGTTACTCAAATTCATTCACGATCCTAAATTCAAATATATATTTGCACACATAAAACAAAAATATGTAAGATAAATATGATAAAATTCATATAAAGAAAATTCACCAAGAGAAGCAAAAGCAACAAAAATAAGCATGTTTTAGCAAGATAAATAAGATGCAGATTCAGATAAAGAAAATTCACTAAGAGGAGGCAAAAAAAATGATGTGAAATTCAACAAAGAGATGAAAGAAAAGATGTAACTCTTAGAGAGAGAAGAGTGGGAAAAAGTGTTGGATGGGATAGTTTGATAATGAAAATTTCAAATTATGAAGTTAAATGAGACTAATGATAACGTGCAACTAAAAAAAGTGGGAGCTGTTACCAATATAAAGTTAAATGAGACTAATGAGAAATTAATACAAGGATGAGAGAAAGAATGAGTCGGTTACTTGAAGCACAATTTGTGCAGATTTTTTTTTATCAGTTTCACTTTTTGTTTTATTTTTGGAAGTAAACACTATTAATTTTATTTTTAATTATTACTTTAAATTTTACGAAATATCTATATAAGTCCTTTAATATGATAAAGGAAGGTAACAATATTCATACATGGTTTTAATCTGACCAAGTAACGTGCCATTAGTCTCATTAAGTAATATTAGTTAAAAATTATTTTATGGACTTAATTTAGTGCTAATTTTGAGCACCTTGTTTATTGAAAATAAAAGGTCAAATTTTGAATACTGTTACTAATTTAACCTAATTTTAACTGGAATATACTACTAGGAAGAACTTAACAATTAATTGAGATAAAATATAATTTAAAAATATTAATTTATAAAAGACGCAAACTTTTACAGTGATTTTATAAAAAAAAAAAAATTTAAAAAACCCTCAATAAGTCAATATAATAGTATCTTTATAAATTAGCATCTAATCAAATTTAATCAAATGTGATATAATAATATTTTCCAGATTTTCTTATAATGACACAATAATATATTTGTATAATTTTTCAATAATTGTATAATTTCAATGATATAATGACACAATAATAATATAAGCAATTGTGTGCATTAAACTGTATATTACTAACCAAAGGTGTCTAACTCAGTTGGTTGAGCCGTGAGTGTTGTAAATCTCTTGGTACTATTTTCGATTCCTACATATAAAAAAAACTGTATAATTATTCAATAATTGGAATTATTTTCGTAAAATTTGTGCATGAATCTTATTTTAAAAAAATATTTTAAACCTGTCTATAAAATGTATGATAAATACTATTAATGTGAGTAATTAAATTTTCTATTAATGTTAAATATGATTAAATAAAATTAATTTAATGGCTGTTTTTTTTACAGAAAACCAATGGTTGTTGCGCGTATAAATTATTAATAAATAGTATTAAATTTAATATATGTATATTTTTACAACATATGAAATTTTACTATATTTTTTTTAAAATAATCATTTATTTAAAAATTAATCATAAGAAAATAAAAGTAAATAATTATTTTGAAAAAATAAATTTTAATTTTTAAATTAATACTACATTATCTCTTATTTTATTAGTTTTCTATATTTCTATTTAATAAATATATAAAAGATAATAATTATAACAATAGTAAATCATTAATTTAATATATGTATATTTTTATAATAAATGAAATTTTACTCTATATTTTTTAAAATAATCATTTATTTAAAAATTAATCATAAGAAAGTAAAAGTAAACAATTATTTTTAAAATATAATTTTTAATTTTAAAATTAATACTACATTATCTCTTATTTTTTTTAGTTTTCTCCATTTATATTTAATATTAATAATAATAATAATAATAATAATAATAATAATAATAATAATAATAGTATATTTAAAATATGTTAGACGAAATTTAATTAAATTCAATCAACGACTATTGTTAATTGCAACATTCAATCAATGGTTCATGTTAGTTCAAGTGAATTTCTCATAGAAATTCAATCAATGACAATTGTTAATTACAACTTTTGACCCGACAACTCATATTAATTTAAGTAAACTTTATATATATATATATATATATATATATATATATATATATATATATATATATATATAAGATTATTGCAGCTTGTAAAGTGAGGATTGGACTGTGTTTCCCAAAAGTGATGATGAATTTGAATGCTTTCGTTGCCTCTACTGTGTGTTTGTTTGGATTGATTGTTGCAAAGGCTTTAAATTGCATTGCAGTTTCGTTGTTTCTACTGTGCATGTTGATTACTTTTGCAAGATATAAACAAGTATAGAAAAAAGAAATTTAAATCTGAAAAACTGTCTGAAACGACATGGGAGAGTTTTGCTGGAAGAGGAGAGTTTTAGAGGAGACAAAGGAAGAGAACGTGGAGAAGGGCAAGAAGGCTTCATTTTGGTCTATGTAACTAAGCAATCCTTAATTAAGGGTGTAATCGCTAAACATTCATTGTGTTGTAACTGACCAATTGTTGATTAAGTGTGTAACGACCAAACACTATTGTGGTTTTGTAACAGCTCAACTATTACGGTGGGCAATGAGAGGAGACGAGGGAGAGGCAAAGGAATATGTGACGTAGTGACACTTCAGCAAATAGTCTTACGTTGCTAGTAATACAATAATGAGGTGGCAACATAACATTCTGCGTCTCAGAAATTATATATTATAAATAGATAAATAGATAGATAGTGAATCTTTTTATTAAATAATTATAAAGAAAATGATAATTCTTTTATATTTTCTATTTTATTATATTTTTTCCTCTCTCTCAGTGACATGGTAATTGCATACCCAAATACAGTAACAGACCCAACAAATAATTAGAAAAGCCAAATTGACTTTGCGTCATGCATCTCCCGTGGTTTATGTCCAAAATTCTTAAATAAAAAATGACCCATAAATAAAAAAAATAAAAAAGCAGTAAAATAAAGCCAAGATTAAACCCCATCATAAAAAAATATTAAAAAGTGACTGATTGGGTTTTTCACTTTCAAAGATGCTCCCATTATTTTTACAAACCCGTCAATACAAAAATCCACAGCTATGGTCTTGAAAATGCAACACATTTACCCATCTTTTACCCCGTCTTTCACCCACTCCATCCCAAACCATAAACACCTCTAACGGCCCCACTTCTCACCATTCCCCAATTTTAAAATGTATAGCAATTATAAATAAATAAAAATTGTGTAATCACCGGAATAATACAATATTTATTAAGCTGTTGAAAGGGATATAAAAGCAGTGTTCAAGACTCTGCACAGTTAAAAATTTTGGAGAAATCATGAGATGCGTTGCTCATAGAGCATTAGAAAAGACCTCAATTTTAAAAACTAGAAACTTCTCAGAAACATACATGACATGAACCGTATATTTATAGGCATGGTATATTTAATTCTTCTTTCACACTCCACAAACAGTATAAATATACACGTCATGAATGGTATATTTATAGGCATGGCACTATTGTTATCTCTAGATACTCTCTGTTGGATCCGAGAAGCTGTTGTGTTGAAGTAAAGAATCTTTGTATTCTTCTAATTTGAAAGAGGTTGGATTGGGCTGTGGTAATATCTTTTTCTTCATTTTCAAATTTACCTCTCAGTAGATATAATAGAAGATGAAATTGAAATGGTATGACGATTGATTTGATTTCTTATTGTTTTCTCATGTTTTAGCTGAAAGAGAATGGGATAGAAATGAGAATGCTGCCTGAGAAAATAGATTATGGAGTTCAAAACATGAGTGTTCTGTGGTTGTCTATGATGAAAAGTAACTTGTTTTTCTTAAAATGTGGTGAGACAGCATGAACTTTCATTCAACTTTGTTAAGCTGACAATAGTTCCAAGGGAATTTGATTCTAATCGCGGTTCAGTTTGGTAATCTAAAATTCTGTTTTAATCTAAGTAAAGCTACTTTCACTTATTAGATTTGTGAATTTTAACTGATATGTTGGTTTAATTTCTAATTGTTGGCATCTGCATGATTGTCTATGCTGTTGTGAACATGAGCTTTACAAGATTTAAGTACTTAAGTTAATGTTCTAGCTGTGCCTACTAATAATAATTAAAGTTGAACCATGCATGTTGGACTTCAACCTTGTTTGGTTTGATGGAAAGTAAGCACACATTGGTTATAACACGCATTTTAGGTTTTATTTCAAGGCTGATCAATGTTAAGCTGTTGAACAAATTCAACCGATTTCTAATTGCTTCCTCTGTTTTAGCTATATTTTGTTTTCGATCTGCAGCAGTATAGTGTAATCATTTACATTGTTTTGATTCATTATTCATGTTATTAGGCTTTTTTATATCTAATCATTTACTTTGCTTTTGATATGTTCAAATGGACTATCAGCTTTCCCAAGGCAAAAGCAAACCTCTAATCAAGGCAAAAGAAATCTCCAAGGATCACAAAACACCTCATAGTCACACTAGCAATTTGGCAAACATTTGTCTAAATGTTCTTTCGTGAGTGAGCAAGACTATGAACTTTGCAATTTGAACTGTCTGATCTCATATTAGACAGATTTATAAATTCCAACAAATAATGTTAAGGACAAGTGTCAAGAACACATTGAAACTGTTTTTTATTTCTTCAAGTGTAATGTTATAACCATTGCAGGCGCAGCACTAGGAATTCATAATGGCTAAGCAGCAGATGAACAGTGCTTTTGCTTCTTCCTCTAACTCTTCTACTGTGGTGTCTTCTAAAAAATATGATGTTTTTCTAAGCTTTAGAGGTGAGGATACCCGGAAAAACTTCACAAGTCATCTTTATGAAGCTTTGATGCAAAAGAAGGTTGAAACGTATATAGACTACCGTCTTAAAAGGGGAGATGAAATCTCACCATCACTCATCAAAGCAATAGAAGATTCTATTGTATCTGTTGTCATCCTCTCAAAGAACTATGCTTGCTCAAAGTGGTGCTTGGAAGAACTTAGTAAGATTATGGAATGCCAGAAAAACCAAGGACAGATCGTGTTACCACTATTCTACAACATTGATCCATCCCATGTGAGGAAGCAGACTGGGAGCTACAAGAAAGCCTTTGCAAAACTTGAGGGAGAACCCAACTACAACAAATGGAAAGTTGATCTCACTGAAGTAGCCAATTTAGCTGGGTGGGACTCCCGAGGCAGGTAATAAAATGAAGGCTAAATTATTCTTTTAGTCCATCTTTTTATTTAATTGGTTTAATTTGATCATTTAATTTTCAAAATCGCATCAATGTTGTCATTTCTGTTTAATTAACCATAATGACATGAGCTAAATTGGACACGTGTCACTTTCAGATTTTACATTAACTAATGTTGTTGCAATCAATTGGATAGAAAGGGCAACATTCATGTAATTTTAAAAAATAAGGGACCAAATTGAATTTTTTTAATAAAGGGACCAAATTGAGCTAATTAAATAAAAAAGGAACCAAAAAAGTAATTTGGCCTAAAATGAACTAAGAGTGAGAAATTTTTCTAAAAGAAAAAATGAGAAAGCTATGTATTGTTTTTAAATTGAGTTGGCCAAATTTGTTTCTAGATGCAAGAGAAAGATAAGGATGATAATACTATGAAACAAATATCATACCAAAGTAAAATGTGTCATATCCATTAATTATCTTCTATGAGTACTTGTTAATTTCTAATGTTGTTACATGCATGTGAGCATACTTTTCTATTATAGCAACTTCCATGGTAGTTTTCTTACGAAGTTTGTTGAGTAAGACAAACACATATATTGATGATCTTCTCTAAGTCATTGGATTTTCATTTCCCAATTATATTTTTTTGGTTTTTCTCTACTACACTACCTTATAGATCCAAGATTACGTATATCATTTGTATAGTTACGCTATTTTTTTTCTGTTGAAGTTGTTAGACTTATATCATGTTAGACTTATATCACGTCATTTATTTCTTTGTTGCCCTTTTTCATATGCTAGGACTGAATCTGAACTCCTTATGGACATTGTTGGAGATGTTTCGGCAGTTTTGCAAAATCTGAGTCCTAGATACCCAAACCAACTTGAAAGACTAGTTGGAATTGAGGACAATTATAAACAGACTGAATCATTGCTAAAAATTGGGTCAGGTGAAGTTAGAACCCTTGGAATATGGGGCATGGGTGGCATAGGAAAGACCACCCTTGCTACTGCTTTATATGCAAAACTGTCTCATGAGTTCGATGTTGCTTGTTTTATTGAAAATGTAAGGGAAAATTCAGACAGGTGTGGACTCGAAGCCTTACGTAATAAACTTTTTTCTGAGTTGTTAGAGGAAGAAAATCATTGTTTTGGTGCACCCTTGTTAGTACCCCATTCTGTCATGCGTAAGCTAGGACATAAAAAAGTTTTGATCGTATTGGATGACGTGGATACCATAAAGCAATTAGAATTTCTAATTAAGGATTGTGATTTGTGGAGACCAGGAAGTAGAATCATTGTTACAACTAGAAATAAGCAAATATTTCACCAAGTTGTTGATGTATATCACGAGGTCAAGGAATTGAGTTTTCATCACTCTATTCAGTTTTTCTGTTTGACTGTTTTTGGAGAAGAGCAACCTAAACTTGGATATGAAGATCTATCAAGAACTATAATTTCCTATTGCAAAGGTAATCCATTGGCTTTAAAAATTGTGGGTGCAAGTCTTCGTGGAAGAAGTAAAGAGGCATGGGGATGTGAATTGAGAAAACTTCAAGAGGTTCCAAATATGGATATTCATAATGTATTAAAAATAAGTTATGATGGCTTAGATCATTCTCAAAAGGACATCTTTTTAGACATTGCATGCTGCTTCAAAGGAAAACCAAGAGATTAGGTAACAAATCTACTGGAAGATTGTGATTTCTTTGCAGCATCTGGGATAGAAGTCCTTTTAGATAAAGCTCTCATAACAATTTCAGATTGCAATAGGATAGAAATGCATGACTTGATATAGGAAATGGGTCAGAAAATTGTTCTTCTAGAATCCATCAATTACCCAGGAAAACGAAGTCGAATATGGAAACCTAAGGAAGCACTTGAAGTATTGAAATATAATAGGGTAAGTGGTAGGTTCAGTTGTTTCTTTTCTATAAAACATGTATCTTTTTAGAATGTAGCTAATATGAAATGATAGCCTTGCTAATTTTTATTCTAAATTTTGTTTGTCAGGGAACTGATGTTGTTGAAGGCATAATTTTAGATTTGGATACATTAACTAAGAATCTAAGTTTGAGCTCTGATTCCCTAGCAAAGATGACTAACGTGAGATTTCTGAAAATCTATAGAGAGAAACGATACATGTGGAGTAATGAAGGATTTAACGTGCACTTTCCTAACGGTCTTGAGTCACTGTCTTATAAATTGAGGTACCTTCATTGGGAAGATTTTTGTCTTGAGTCTTTGCCGTCTAACTTTTGTGCTGAACAGCTTGTAGAGCTTTGCATGCCCGACAGCAAGCTTACAAAGCTTTGGGATGGGATTCAGGTATGAACATGGCTATACATACTAAATTTTTTTTTCAATTTGTAAAGATATGGGAGAGAGTCCTTTTGTGGTAACTGGTGTTGTGTTGTCTCATGTGAAGCTCATGATTATGAATTTAACAATATCTGAACAATGTTATGCATCTTTCTTGTTACAGAATCTTGTAAATTTAAAGACAATTTTCCTTTGGAACTCCAGAGACCTGATTGAGATCCCAGACTTATCCAAGGCAGAGAAACTTGAAGGTGTTTGTCTTGAAGGATGTGAAAGCTTGCGTGAGCTCCATCCATCAATATCATTTCTCCCGAATCTTAGACACTTGACTATAAATAAATGCAGAGGGATTGAAAGCCTTAATGTTCATTCAAAATCTCTCCAAAGATTGTACGCCATTGGTTGCTCATCTCTCAAGGAATTGTTAGTGACATCAGAGGAAATGACGAGATTGCACTTATCTGCCACCTCCATATGTGCAATTTCGTCATCAATTTGGCATAATAGGAAACTTGGATTTCCTACTCTAAGCAGTTATAACAATCTTGACAAGTTATCAGGTGATTCGGGAATGGGATCCATTACAACACCAGACCATTATGGGTGTATGCAGCACAATGCATCAGAACTATCATCCATACAAGCACTTTTTCACAACATTGGACACTTTTCCTCTTTAAAAATTTTGAAGCTAACACACAATAACGTTGAGAGCTTGCCTGCGAACATCAAAAACCTTTCATCATTGACATGGCTTTTGTTAAGTGGCTGCAGGAAACTTGTGTCTCTGCCGGAGCTTCCACCATCCCTAATAGAGCTTTACTTAGATGATTGTAGTAAACTTATGTCTCTACCGCAGCTCCCAACATCGTTGGAAGAGGTAAGTGCCTGTAATTGTGCTTCTCTGGATACAAACTCCACTCAACGACTAGTGTTACAACACATGCTTTGGAGGCTCATACCCTACTTTCTTAATAATCCCCATAAGTGTTACATTAGGTATTTCATTTTCCCAGGAGACCATGTGATAGACGAGTGTGATTTTTGTACAGCAGGGAGTTCAATAACCATTCCTTATCTCCAACTATCATCTCACTTGTGCGGTTTCATTTATTGCATCATTCTTTCTAAAGGAATATCTGAAGGAGGGGTTTCGTGTTCTGTGTATCAAGATGGTAAAGAGGTTGGTCATGACTACAACTATTTTAGTCGCATGAATTTAATTGCAGATCACGTGTTGTTTTCGTATGTCAAAAGGTGGCATATTTTCAGCAACAACTTACCATTTAAATTAGAATTTTATTTCAAAGATAAAAACTATCAATTTCAAGAGAGCATAAAAGAGTGTGGGGTCTTCCCAGTATATGCCTCAGAATGTAGGTTGAAGCTATTTGGTAGTAGTAGCAAGGAAATTTTTGAATCAGAATCCATTACTGAAATCTCTGATAATGAGTCACACCCCAAAGGAATTGAAGTTGGAGGCTCTAATAATGAAAATGAAAATGAATGGGAACAATTTCTCAATGAGATTACATCATCGGTATGAAACTTTATCCATCCCTTGATTAATTGTAGGCTCCTTATTTGTTACTTTTTTTTTAATGAATTTAGACTTTCAAATATAGAAACTATTAGTTGAATATGCTTACTATATATTGCAATAACATTGTGCTGTACTTGCATGTTGAGCAGGTTTTCTTTTGAAAAATTGTGGAGAACATTTGGTGGGAAATGAGCACTAGCTTCGTGGAAGTCAATCTCTTCATTTTGTGATCTGAAATGGTGATGATAGTAGATTGATTATTCAAATTTAGATGTAAAAGTGCACTCATTTTTGCTTATGACTTAGCTTTAGCTATCCAATAGTTGGAACTTGTAATTAATTGTGATTTTTGTTTTATTCTCAGGACTTTTATACATCATGATCAAGTAACAAGTTGCAATTTTTGGCCATCCATTTCTTTTATATTAATTGTAAATAAGATTAGTATTAATTAAACCTTAGGTGATAGAAATTAAATATCATATTATGAGATTAGCTATTAACTCAACAAAGAATTACCAAAGCGTCTTCAATCCTACTCATTGGCATAGTATAGTTTTTTACTTGACAAGTTTGGTCATCATTGAACCATTATATGTTAACTAATGAAACTGTTAACAGCTAATTGGAAAGGTCAGGAAAAAACAATATTAAATTCTTAGACTGTAAAAATACTTTATATTACTTTCTTTACTCCTTCAAAATGATCATAATATTTATCTAAGGAAATCATTAGAGTTCATTAACACTTCAGTAACTAAGGAAATCATTACTAAGTTCTCCATCCTAAAGCTAGTTAATTGTAGTAAGTTTTGTACATATTTTAATCCAACTATCATGTTTAACTTAAAGCTATTTCCAAAAATTTCACTATCATGTTCATTAACTTTAATAATCACTTTGTACATTTTATTACAAACTAGAAATTGACCCACGCAACGCGCGGGTTTATAAATAAATATACATGACATCATTTGAAGAGATTAGAAATGTTTTAAAAAATTCTTACATTCAACTACAAAATTAAATAACTGTAAAATAGAAAAATAGCAAGGTTTATATGAAAAAAATAATTATAAAAATTTAGGAGACAAAAGTTGTTAAGTTATTGTGGATTGAAGTGATGGTAAGTACAATTAATGTATATCTTAGAAAATGCAGCATAACTTATAAATTAATGTGATAGATAATTTGATATTAAAAAAATAGAATATCCAACATTTCACAAGATTTATAGTTTAATTTCCCTTTTCAAATGTCATATGGTATTATCATATTTCAAATAAAAAAAATTTAAATTAATTTTAAATTTACAAATAATTTACCATCAAATGGTAATAATTAAATTATGCCTTTTTAACGGAGGAAGGAGGCTAGGTAGACATGTTTAAAAAGTACTTTTGTGGCAATTTGATGAAAAAGTTATTATGATATAAAAAAAATAATTTTTTTTTAATACTCATTTTATTTATTTTTGTTCATTTGACTATTTATCATAAATATATTAAGATTGAGAATACTAAAATTAGGTATAAGTACAATTATTTGTTTTATATAATTATTAAAAATGATTATAAGTTTAGAGTAAAAGATTTTAAGTGAAATAATTTGTATAGGTATATTTTAGGTTGGTTTACATAAAGAAAAAATTGATTATAAAATTTATTTGTCTGAAAAAAAAAGTATGTTTAAGGGATGAATGTGGAATGACAGGAAAATTTTTTGTGTGATTATATATATATATATATATATATATATATATATGTATATATACATATATATAGTACAAAATATAATAAATTTAAATTTAGGTATATATTAAAAGTATAAAATAGAAATTTATTTTATAATTAATAAAAATTTGTATTAATTTCAATATATGGTATCTAACATTAAAGAGAATAATAACAATTAAAGTAAAGTTTGTATTAAATATTTTAATAACAAAAATTAATTCAAACAATTTGTCATAATGAAACGTAATAAATGTATTAGAATTTATATTCAATAAAGTAACTGATAATTTGAAGTTTTAATAAAACGTGATAATGATGATATAATTTGTCAGTACCTAATACTTATATATTATATTTATTTAGCTGTTATGTATTGTAATTAAGAGACTCAAATTTATTAAAATGTCAGTTATTGAAAAAACAATAAACAGTATATAAATATTATTAAATGTAAATACCATAAAATAATATTTTTGTATGAAAAAGTAGTAAAATATTTTCATATAGTATTGTAAAAAATGATAGTGTAAAATATTTAATATGTTGTATAAAGTAACTAATTATTTAAATTTGCATTTAATTAAGTTGCTATATGTCTCTTGCATTTAAAATATAATAATGACACAAACCATCATTTGAAATTCAAAAGAATATATTTGAATTTTCAACATATAATATTCACTTATGTTTAACAACTAATATTTTAAATTTTTTTTAATGTATAGTATTTATTTAGTATACTTTAATTTCCAACGTATAGTAATTCAATTGCCATTTATGTATTAATTGAAAATATGATATAATTAGATCTATTTGCCATGAATATATTTTTCCAATAAAAAAATGGAACAATCTGAGACAATTTAGAGACCACTATTATGTGTATCCTATAAATTGAAGCCATATATTCTACTGCAGTACAATATGAGAAAAGTGTATAGATTAAACTATCACAAAAAATTTAGAGGATTTTCCTTGTCTTGATAAAGGTCTTCAAGAGCCATAGTTGCAACCATTCTATTGACATGCAAACAAAAAGTGAAAGCAAGCTCAACCAGAACATTCTAGTGTTGGTTGTCGAGTTCCATTTCTTTTTCTCTAAAAGAAAGTAGTAAATAATGATTAAGAACAATACACTTGAAATTTGAATGAAGAATACACCTTCCTGCAAAACTTGTAGTTCTATTACCATTGCCTGGCACATGTGAGACAAATCAGTGCAGGATATATTCTTTTTTCTATCAGGGTCCGATCTTCCTTCAAAATCTTCTATTGTTCCACGAATTTCTCTATCGAAGTGTCCAGTTCCCTAAGTAACAAATAAACAGAGGCAAAGTTAATTTAGTAGTTAACTGATATGTTTGCATGCCATAATCAAATTAAAAAAAAAAGGTATATAATCCTTGTTCTTGAATGATATTTAGAGTTACCTTCGTCTCTTCTTTCTCCTTTATTATAGGCTCCTATATGAAGAACAAACCTTCTTAAAATTTGTAGCAACTTTTGCAAATTATAACTGGGACATGTAGAAATGAAGAAAATAACTTAAATACTTGCTGCATTTTCTGAAAGCAAATGCAGAAATTAAGTGATATGAAAATTGTTACTTTTATCTCCAATTTCTCTCCTAACTTCGAAAAAATGAGCAATTCCATCATAATCCTAATTTTTTTTTTGAGCATTAATTAGAAGCAAAATGGGAGTCAAGAGATATAAAGATTGAAGTTTGAACCAAATAGGATAGTTACCAGAAATTGAACAAAAGCTCTCCAAAATTTACAAAATGGTATATTTTTAAAATTAAAAAAAAAAATGGGCAGTTTGAATTAAAATTACAATAAAAGGAAACAGTAGGATACCAAAAAAAAAAAAAGGAAATCAGTTTACATCTTTAATGATATCTCTTGAATAATAGTTCAGCATTGAAGATTTATGGCAATCATATGCAGGCTGAGTCTCAGGAAGATGGAACTGTTCTTCACCTGCCTATAAATATCCTAAAGATTTGGCAATGTCTAGCTGTGAAAACTCTTCTTGAAGTGTATGGGCAATCATTTCATCATTCTCTACATTGTTACATTCACTATCATAATGGCAATGGAAGTAGTGTCCATTATAGATGTCACCAGTATCATGTTGAATTATGTTGCCATATATAGTATCCAGGACTATAAGCAGGGTCACCATCAAGAAGATTATGACCCCACTGAAAAACATTTGAATGCTCATATAAAACTATCTCTAAACACTAATCTTGGAAAGGAAACATTCTTCTGACAAATAATTCTAAACCAGAAAGAATCCACCTGTACAAATAAGCTGTAGGTTAAGAGATTGGAGCATGAGATGTAACAAAGGCAATGACATGCACCTACTTAGGAAGAAATCATAATCTGAAATACAATTTACACTTACTTTCTTATTATTGTCAATTGTCAGGAATGGTAGCAGCCCTTAACAATGAGAGTGCTACCAGTAAATATGTATACTTTGCACACTGCACATCAGAGATGATATTTATCACTCACTTGTTGGTTGAAGAACCTGAGAAACTTGCAGGGCCATTATTGGCTGACACTTATGTGACTGAAGTTTAACATTAAGGACCTAAATTGAAATGTATAGATGCAAATTGAGGATGTAGATCCTTAGATGTAGAAGAAAGATAACCACTAAAAAAATGAACTGTAACTTGTTCGTCTGATTTATTAAACTCTATACCAGAACTGTTCACAACAATTTTAACATATACATTTTATCAAATAAACACGCATACCCTACCTATATTTGGTACATCATATATGATAATATAGACTTTTATTTCCAGCTTTTTCATGTTTGAAAATTAAAATTCAAAATTTTAATCGACGTTAATTGGACTGGTTGAGAATCTCCCTTAACATTCCCAAACACAACCTACATGCTCTAGCATGACAAGCAAAAGAGGCTACCTTTCATACACGTAGTGAAGAAGCTAGCTAACCAATGCAATAAACCAAGTAGGCATAGCATATTTCCCTTATAAAAAACCCAATTGAAAGCATTCTCCACATTCAACTCCAATAGTAATATATAATCCCGATAGGACAGCTTCCCAGATGCAATATACCAGAACATATTAGGATGGCAAAACTTAGACCTGAGAAGCTACTTGATATCTTCTCTAGCACTCTTCAACTGATAAGGATTAGACACAAAGAACTTAAACACAAACATAGATTTTCTGCAATGTAGTATATTAAACTCCATTTGAGAAATAAAAAAAAAATAGGAGAATAAGAAATGAAAAAATTGCCAGTTTGTCAACTTTTGCAAAAAATAAGTAAAAAGATTACTGTATAGTATAGGGTTACCTTTGAGAGAAAGTATGGTGGTGGAAACTGTGATAGCATTATCCCCAGGGGCGTCACACATTGGATGTTCCCTAATCAACATCTGATTTTTGGACTTTTCTCCTTATTTCATACTCTGTCCCTTTCACTCCTTCACCAACACTGTACTGACACCATTTTGCCATCATCGCTCTTCTTCAACTTCTGCAATTCAAACGAAGCAGGGGTTAATAAAGAATATGGTTTGAGAGTTATAAATAAAAGGAGAATGTAATGAATTTCAGAACACTGAAATGAAAATAAAATAAAGGAGAAGAAACGATCAAAAAATGAGAAATAAAGAGAAGGAGATACCAATGTGAGAGAAGAGGGTTTGAGAGTGATAGAGATGGAGAAGGAGAGAGACATTGAATCCTGACAGAATAATATAAATGTGGGAGTGCGCGGTTACAACTTACACCAAATTGTGTCGTTACTTAGTTTGTGGGGGTGCAGTTACTTTTTTATTTTTTTTATGAATGGTGTGCAGTTACTTCTGTTCACTTCAATATTTTCTGTTCACATTCTTTTTCATTTTATCCTTTAAATAATTGGTACACATATTGCAGTTGAAAGAGAGTTGGGCTTGCAGTATGACACATAAGCAATTGTGCTGATATGGCAAAGATTGGTAGAATGATGTGGCCGCATATGGCTTTGTGTCTCTGAAATTATATATTATAAATAGATAAATAGATAGATGTTCCAATTAATGGTACTTAAATGATTTTTCTCAATAAAAAAGGTAAGGATATTTTTATAATTAGTATTGATTTTTTTTATGCCAATATTGTAATTAATTACAAAAGGTATTTAATTACTTTTATATTATAATTTTTGGCTGATAGAATTCATGTAACCATTAAAGACAATTACTTTGAACAGTCATAGGAAGTCATTCTAGAAGGCTGAAATTATATTATAAAAAATGTATTGATGGTTCAGGAATGGAATCAAAATTCAGTACTATTGAGAAGATGTAAGTTTAATTTTATTCCTGTTAGCAGTGTAACGACCTGATTTTTTTTCATTTAGGGATTTAAATTGTTTGATATATTTTAAGGGATTTAATTATTTCTTAAAATATAATTGATTGATTTTTAGGAATATAAATTGTTTATTTCTTAAAAATAAATTTGACATTTTAAAAGGAATTTGACGCGCGGTAAATTGTGGATAATTCCTTAAGTAAATTAGTATTGGGATTTTAATAACTCTTTTGTCATGAATTTTTTTTCTTTATGTGTGATTAAATATTCCAAGCTTCGGTTAGATTCTTATTTGAGTAAATTACTTAACTTGGTGATTTCATTTTAGAGTGATGTCTGAAATTAATTAAATTAGCATGTTGATGTATTTAATTAAAGTGGTGAATTTAATTATTTGACTTAGTGTGTTAATTAAATAGATATGTTTTGATATATATAATTATGGACCTAGACAAATAGGAGAAGTATAAGGGCCTAGGAAGTTAGAAAAAATCTACCTGGAGTGTATATAGTAGTACCAAGGGTACATTCGGTAAAACTGGCCTAATACAAAACTTGGGTCCAGAAAGCAATTATGGGAAATGCAAATAGTGAGAGATTGGACTGTCACCTATTTTTGGGCCCAAAACATTTGAATAAGAAATTAAAAGGCTTTTGCTATATCCACTCCCCTTTTTTGCTAAGTACACTACCATTTGTTTTTTTTTCTTCTAATTATTAATATCATATATACCCTTTATACCCCTAACATATATAATTATTATTCCGGAACGTACTTTTCGGAATACTATTTTGTATTCCAGAAAGTATTTTCTGGAATGTTAAAAAATAAAACTGTACTCCGGAAGTACTTTCCAGAATGTTAAAAAATAAAACTGTATTCCGGAAAGTACTTTCTGGAATACTGTTTTGTGTTCTGGGAAATACTTTCCAGAATGTTAAAAAATAAAACTGTATTCCGGAAAGTACTTTCCAAAATACTATTTTGGGTTTTGGAAAGTACTTTCTAGAATGTTAAGAATAACATCTGGAAAAATTCAAGCACAACATTAAGACCATTAAAAACACCATATAAAGGAAAATTGTAGAATAATGAGCAATTGAAGTGGAGAAAACATATAATTGATATTGGTCCTTGAATCTGGATGATTCTAAGAGGCACTCCGTTGCAACAACTTGAATAAACATATTGAGATTGAGCATGGGAGGAGTAAAGGAAAGTAGTTGGGAGCATAAGCATATTGTATTGGAGTTTGGAGGATGAAAAAACCCTAACGCTAGAGTAAGAGATTGAGCAAGTGAGGAGTAAAGGAAGATCAGAGCAAGAGATTAGAAGGGGATGAAGGGAGTGACAGAGAGGGGATGTTGTTGCTATGAACAGGGAGTGTGTTGTTGCACTGAAAATGGGAGTGTGCGAGGGAGAGAAGAAGGTTTGAAAGGGAGAGGTTATTTAAGTAATTTAATTTTAAAAAAGGAAAGGGGAGTTTACTTAGCAAAAAAATTACTTGGTCTTCAAATCAAGAACATCTTCAAACCTTCTTCCAACACTTAGTCATTTTTTAACCAAACTCTAACATACTTTTGCAAGTACATTCTCAAGGAATATACTCTTCAAGAGAGTCCACTTTTGAGGACTTTCATTCTTTGTCTTTCTAATCTGGAAAATATTTCCCATTTTTCCAAAGGATTGGAACTTAACGATATTTGCACAAAATTACTTTTCGATGACCCTCGAAAATTTCATTCTACGAATTTCACTTTATGACACCAACACTAGGTCATTAAAAATCTTTAATTATTTAAGACTAAGTCACTTTAATAATTTAATCAAGTCTAAACTCATTAGAGTGTTAATTATGTTTATTAGAACCTAATTTCATGGTTTTAGACTAAAGTTCCAATTATATACTAAAATGCCATTAATGAGTTGACCAAATCCCTTTCCGTTGACTTTAACCAAGTTGAGTCTATCTTTGACTTTTCAAATTTTGAACTTCCATCCACTAATCATGTAATGCCTGTACTTAATCATTATTAAGTAGTACTTATTTTAATTATTTCCATTATTTTTTTCCTAAGTTCTCATTTAATCACTAATTAAGAGGTGAATTTTCTATTTAGCCTTAAAATATAAAATTGAAGGTGTTACAACTCTCCCACCCTTTTAGAAATTTTGTCCCCGGAATTAACTAGGTGTAAAGGGTATCAAAACCTAATCTTTTTTGTTTCCTCTCATATTGATTAATTACTCTTTAACTTAGTTTTATATGATTCCTATAAGGAGATATTTCTTTTGACAGAAGTTCATTTCTAACTTACTATCCTTTTCAACATAAGGGCATAGGTAAGATTTGTTTTTAATGGACATAAACTAGGTCTAACTATACAAATTCATTCTCAAGTCAAAAGCTTGCTAACATAGAGGAGATTCGAGGGAATCTATTAAAGCCACTAGGTAAGTAATATGGCTAATTTTATGACAAGGCTTGTAATTATTCAAGACCTAATGTTTAAACTTTTTACATCGTATATAGGCTATAGACAAGAGCATGGGTGAGTTTTAGGCCAAGAATAGGTCATTTATCTATAGTTTCCCTCTAGTTCACTTTCCTTTAAGAAGTGGGTTTGAGAAGCAACATTGTCAAACTATGCTCCCCTCATCCTAAAACCTTAAAACAGATTTAGTATGTCTAAAAATAAAATAAGATTATGGGCTTTGATTTCACCCAAATCAATGTTACGTTTTGAAAACTATGTGTGTTTCAAGTTTATGGTTCTAAGGAGTTCTAGAAAACGTTTTTCTACACCGTTTGAGCTACAAAACTCTAAACCTTATGGGAAAAAAAAGATTTAATATACATTAAATGTGATCTAATGGCTTTGGTTTTACTCAAAACCTCCCAGCGGTTTGGAAATGGCATGCGTCGGAAGTTTGCATAATGCACAATTCTAGAAAATGCTTTTTTTTTTTTTTTTTTACCAAATTCATCGTACAAGCCTCAAACTTATGGGAGACCTCAAAAAAATTTAGGGTGTATTATGAAAAGTTGTGGGCATTAGTTTCACTCGAAAAGCTCGAACATTTTGAAAATGATGCACGTTTCAAGTTTTAGGCCAAAAATAACTTAAGAATTAAGGGATTTTCAAGGGTGAATCTAAAATCCATGGGAAGAAAATTCATGAGTCCTCAAAACAGATTTCGTACACCTAAAAATAGGATTGTAAAACTCATCTTAGGTCAAATCTAGGCTTTTTGGGCCTTAAAACGAGCTAGTTTAGGGTAAAATGAACATAAGGGTCCAAAATGAGCTACATAAGTCCAATGACTATGAAATTTTGTGGAAAACTAGACTTTAGTAACACAAAACCATGGAAAAAGGTTTCATTCCAAAACATGTCCTGTGCAGGGAGCTACGCAGTGTCAAAGTTGGCCCTTTTACCACTTTTGGGTCATGACTTTGGTACCTAGAATGTGTAGTTTTGGCTCATATCATTTTGTTTTGGTTTTGGTAGTTTATACTCACTAATTTGCGTATGACATGATACTGAAACATAAAGCTTAGCTATGGATTAAAGATATTAACATGCTACTCCAAAATCATACTTATTTGGCACTTGTTAAGGTAAAACTTAAGATTTTCTTATTTTGTTTTTGGTCCCTTAAGCACTATCTAAATCACTTGTCAAAGAACTATCTAAATAAATTTGAGGACCAAAAACAAAATAAATTTTTTATTAGAGATCAAAAAGTTAAAAAATTATTGACTACCAAAACAAAAATTCAATCATTTTATCTAGGACCAAAAATATATTTAAGCATAATAATTAATCGCAAATAGTGTGTTATAAAACGAATTAGAGGTATACTAGATCGAAAGTTAAAAAGAGATACATTTATAAATTTTCTTCTGATTTAAAATTTTAGAATTCAAGATTTTTTTTTTTTTTGCTTCATATCAAATTATTAAAAATGAATTATAAAAAAATTCAAGATGTTATAGCGTGCCTCGAAGGAAAATTACATTTCAAAAATAATAATAGCATCCATTTAATTATGGCAAAAATGGCACCTTAGTTCATTAACATAATTTTTTTTTCAGTTTCCTCACATAATTTTTTGGTCAATTTGGCCACTATGAGTTGGAGAATTGTCGATCAATGTGATCTTCTATCTCAATTTTATCACCCTTACAAGAGAACAAGAGGATGTGTCACTAATGAAAACAAGAGTAAATTTGGAATGTGAAAGAATAGTTGAACATAAAATTTACTTAATGAGTTGGTTAATGCAATTGTTCTTAAACCTTGATCAGATGCACAGTAATTTCAGTAATAGATTTTGTGATGTTATGAGTTGTGACTATGCTATATATATTACATTGATCTAAACTTTCCAAAAAAGTGGATTATAGAATCATGATAAAAAAATCCCACAAGACTTGATGAACTGCTTTGCTGCAAGGCATTCTTTTATAAAAAAGTTACGGCTATAAACTTTAGGCATCATCATGCCAACCAAAGACACGAAACAAAAGATAAACGAGTTAATGTAGAAACAAGCCATCAGAGAGAGCTTTATTCAACTTCTATCATAAACACTGTTTGTTCCACTTGAGATAAATTTATGCTTCATATATACATGTTCTTACTATGTTGCTCCTACTTATTTAATCCTTATCTGTAATCATTGGATTAACTTGGTGTCTATTATCAGGAGCTGGAAATGTATCACAAAGATACCATCTCAAGTCGCAAAGGTGTGGTCCACACCTGGGTACATCTCTTACGAAAATTGATTATTAGTGAGTAGAACAAAATTCATCGGAAAAAATAAAGTTTGAATTATGTGCTAGAAAAACTTATAATCATTTACATCAATCTACCCGAGATAAGCCAAGAGGGATTTGGATTGCCTACAAATGACGTATCACACATTCTAACAATCTTCAACCCTTGGATTTGTCCTACTCTACACATTAATTCTTCTTCAGATTCCAATAGCACTCACAACTTTGCATAGTCAAAAAGTCAAAGAGACATGGAACGTATTGCTCACACAAGAAAGTGTGAAATTTCAAAGACTAGAATGAATCATATGGAACTTCTCAGAAAAATACATGACATGAAACTGCTAAGAAAGCGCGTGAAGACTCTGTGTCATAGCAAATAAAACTTCTCAGAAACATACATGACATGAAGAGTATAATTATATCTCTTGTATAATTCTTCTTTCATTCTAGAGAAATAGTTTAAACGCTTTGATCTCATATATTTCTATGCACTATACAATTGTTGCTTAGTTATTCTCTTTTGCACCCCAGAAGCTTTGGTGTTGAAGTAAATAATCTGTGTATTCTTCTCTCTTGCAAGTTGGATTGGGTCTGTGGTAAGGACTTTTTCTCCATTTTCAATTTTACCTCTGAATAGAAATAATAGAATACGAAAGGGTATGGCTAATTTGATTACTTATTGATTTCCCATGATTTAGCTGTGTTAGAATTCATGTTTTATAGGAGAGAGAAGAGGGGAAAAGTAATAAAACTAAACAGTGGATTTTACTCAAATGAAAAAATCAGTTTACATGAGTACATTGTGACTTATATAGCAATCCTAGTAACACTATTATCCTATATCTATCTCTAATAGCCTCCCGCAAGCTGGAAGGTGTGCACAACACTAATATCCTATATCTCTAAAGTGCATGTAAAACCAAAGAAAATACAATGAAAAAATGTCAGAAATACAACGGCTGAAAAAGAGATGAACAAAGTTTAACCACCATAAAAGGCAAAAATTAAAATCATCGAAGGCATAAGGCAAAAGCTTAACCACCAAGTAGAGACTATACCTCAAAGTTTAATCACTTGGCAAAAGCACAAATCAATGAGAATACTTAAGCACAATCCATTGTTTAGTTTTATTACTTTTCCCTCTTTTCTCTCCTCTAAAGAATGAATTCTAATATGATATCAAAGCCTATCCTAACGATTGTTATTGGGCCACTATCGGACCACCTGCAAATATCTAGACTTGCAAATTTCACGCTTGAGATGTCCAGTCCCTTGGCATGAGGGAGTGTGTGTTAGAAATCCTACATCAACTAGTGATCTGACCAAAATATTGTATATAAGTGGAGGCAACGCTCACTTTATAACCTGGTTTTGTAGGATTGAGTTTTAGGCCCAAACGCACATTCTAAGAAGTTGAAAGAGAATGAGTTAAGAAAGTGAATGCTGCATGAGAAAATAGATTATGGACGTCAAAATTGCTAAGGAAGTTCTTTTTTTCCTTTAAAAAAAGTATTTAGTGAGACAACTTGAACTTTTTATTGAAGTGCTTAAAAACATAATATATATTATTTGTATTTTTTTCAAGCTTGTTTTTGTTAAGCTGAAAATAGTTCTAAGGGCATGCCCTTCTAATTTCTGTTCAGATTGGTCATCTAAAATTCTCTTTTAATCTAAGTAGACCAACTTTCAGTTATTACATTTGTGAATTTTAACTGATATATATGTTGGTTTAATTCTTTATTTCTGCCATCTACATGACTGTCTATAATGTTGAGAAATGTGCTTAGTAGATTTAAGTTTTTTTCCATTTGATGTCAACGATCTTCTCAGGGCCATGGGTGTTTAAGGCTAAGTTAATGTTCTAGCAGTGCTTGCTATTAACTAGATTTTAAACCCTTGTATTTCGTGGGTTTGTTTAAATTATATACTTTTTATATTTGTATTTAGTTTTTTTAAAATATATTTACATAAATAAAATTATCAATTGTTAAAGTATTTAGTAATAATTTTTTTGTTACAAAAGTATTTAGTAATATATTAAATATCATTACATTAAAATTAAGGAATACAATTAATTGAATTTTTAATTGAACGTATGTTATCCTAAAAAAAATTTTAGCCTATTAAAATTTATTATGATTTATTCTTTCTCTATGTAATAATAGTCCTGCAATACTTATATGAAATGTATAAATTCAATAAGAATGTAAATATGATAAATATGAATGTATAATTATTTAAAATTGAGTGCTTCTTCTTTTTTTTTTTTTGGATATTATGTTAACATGTGCTTGATTTTTGTTTTCTTAATAATAAATTTTTAAATATATTTATCATAAAAATTAAAATTTATATGAAATTTGTTTAAATTTTGATGTAGTATTGTAGTAAATTTTTTGGTCATAGGTCAGAGACTACGGGTGTCTCTCAACTCATTGGGTTAGAGACTAATCATGCTCGCAGTGTATGGCTACTCATGGCCCAAGGGAATCGAACATGGGTCTCCCAGTAAATAGATCGTTCTCCCACATATGAACACATCAGGGCCTTACACTACTGTGCCAATCCTATGGGTTTCTATAAAGTCCTTTATAGGATAAGGATAATAATAATAATAATAATAATAATAATAATAATAATAATAATAATAATAATAATAATAATAATAATAATAATAATAATAATAATAGTTACTCTTCAAAATAATATATGTTAATACAAATATAAATAGATGTTTTAGCATGCTATATCAGTAGTTTTATGAAAAAAAAATATGTTTGCATAAATTGTATAATAAATAATTATTTTGAATTTTTAATTAAAAACAAACACAATTATTATTAAAAGTTAAAAAATATTTTTAATAATGTCTTTGTTTATTTGAAAGGAGTATTTAGACAAATTAATTAATTAGTCAGGCTAATTGTATCCAAAAAAAAAGAGAGAAAAATGATGTTTTAAATTAAAAAATGCAATACTTTAATGCCTTTTATTCAAAAAATAATTCCGTTTATAATTAATTATTTTAATTTATTAAAAAAATATTTGACTACTTAATCTAATTCTTTCAAACAAAAAATGAAAAAATGAAGTTTAAAAATAAATAATCTTTTTTTATTAATTTTTAATATATATATATATATATATATATATATATATATATATATATAATGCACATTATTCAAATAGTCTATATAAAAGATAATAATTATAAAAACAGTAAATCTTTATTTTAAAAATTAATCATAAGTAAGAAAATAATCCTCCATTAATGTTAGATTAGATTGAATCAAATGAATGGCTATTTTGACATCAGTTATTGAAAATTTAGTTAAATCTGATTTAAAATGGTTTAAAATATATATTATAATATAATTTCCATCGAAAAATTTTCATCAAAAATAAAATATATTATTTTTAATTAGAAAATCCTTATTTTTAATCAATATTATTCATCAAATATATTGTAAAGTAATTAAATTAAAAAAAAAATAGACTTACGTGTGTGTATATATATATTTTTTAATTTCTATCCTCAATTAATAATTAAAGTAAAATATTATAAATCATTTTAAATAGCATTAATGGGATCAATTCAATCTGTCGTTAATGTTAAATATGATGAAATTCAATCAACGACTATTGTTAATTGCAACTTTCAATCAATGACGGATGTTAGTTCAAGTGAAATTAATATAATTAATGGCTATTATTAATTGCAACTTTCGATCAATGGTGTGTGTGTGTGTGTGTGTGTGTGTATATATATATATATATATATATATATATATATATTGATTGATAATAGATGTTGAACCATGTATATTGGACTTCAACCATGTTTGGTTTGATGGAAAGCAACCACGCGTTGGTCATAACACACATTTCAGGTTTTAGGGTTAATTATGTTATTGGTCCCTAAACTTTTTACAATTTTCAATCTTTCAGTTTGTAAACAATTTTCTTAGCGTTTTTGGTCCCTATACTTTTTCTCTATTAACCGTTTTTGTCCCCATTATTGGGTAACAACATTAAATTATGACGGGACAACCACATTTAATTGTTTTTTGTATAAATTGTGTTTTTAATCCCTCTTTAACTAGTTTGCTATCATCAATCGGTTTGAACAGATAAAGGACTAAAAATATAGTTTACTAAAAAACATTAAAGATGGTTGCCCTCGTCAGATTCCTTGCTGACATGGCAAGTGACTAGACTGCCAATGTGGTTGTTATGTTATTAATTAATGTTGTTACTCGACAATGGAGATTAAAACTGTTAGTAGAGAAAAAGTATAGCGACCAAAATCCTTAATAATTTTGTTCAGAGACTAATAATGAAATTTTCTCCCTAAACTTTAGGGATAATTATGTTATTGTTCCCTAAACTTTTTACAATTTTCAATCTTTTAGTCTATAAACAATTTTTTTAGTGTTAATTATGTTTATTAGAGCCTAATTTCATGGTTTTAGACTAAAGTTCCAATTATATACTAAAATGTCGTTAATGAGTTGACCAAATCCCTTTATGTTGACTTTAACCAAGTTGAGTCTATCTTTGACTTTTCAAATTTTGAATTTCCATCCACTAATCCTGTAATGCCTTTACTTAATCATTATTAAGTAGTACTTATTTTAATTATTTCCACTTTTTTTCCTAATTTCTCATTTAATCACTAATTAAGAGGTGAATTTTCTATTTTGCCTTAAAATATAAAATTGAGGGTGTTACAACTCTCCCACCCTTTTAGAAATTTTGTCCCCGAAATTAACTAGGTGTAAAGGGTATAAAAACCTAATCTTTTTTGTTTCCTCTCATATTGATTCATTACTCTTTAACTTAGTTTTATATAATTCCTATAGGAAGATATTTCTTTTTGACAGAAGTTCATTTCTAACTTACTATCCTTTTCAACATAAGGGCATAGGTAAGATTTGTTTTTAATGGACATAAACTAGGTCTAACTATACAAATTCATTCTCAAGTCAAAAGCTTGCTAACATAGAGGAGATTCGAGGGAATCTATTAAAGCCACTAGGTATGTAATATGGCTAATTTTAAGACAAGGCTTCTAATTATTCAAGACCTAATGTTTAAACTTTTTACATCGTATATAGGCTATAGACAAGAGCATGGGTGAGTTTTAGGCCAAGAATAGGTCATTTATCTATAGTTTCCCTCTAGTTCACTTTCCTTTAAGAAGTGGGTTTGGGAAGCAACATTGTCAAACAATGCTCCCCTCATCCTAAGACCTCAAAACAGATTTAGTGTGTCTAAAAATAAGATTATGGGCTTTGATTTCACCCAAATCAATGTTACGTTTTGAAAACTGTGTGTGTTTCAAGTTTATGGTTTTAAGGAGTTCTAGAAAGCATTTTTCTACACCATTTGAGCTACAAAACTCTAAACCTTATGGAACAAAAAAAAAGATTTAATATACATTAAATGTGATCTAATGCCTTTGGTTTTACTCAAAACCTCCCAGCAGTTTGGAAATGGCTTGCATCGGAAGTTTGCATAATGCACCATTCTAGAAAATGGTTTTTTTATTTTTACCAAATTCATCGTACAATCCTCAAACTTATGGGAGACCTCAAAAAAATTTAGACTGTATTAAAAAAAAGTTGTGGGCTTTAGTTTCACTCGAAAAGCTCGAACATTTTGAAAATGACGCACATTTTAAGTTTTAGGCCAAAAAGAACTTAAGAATTAAGGGATTTTCAAGGGTGAATCTAAAATCCATGGGAAGAAACTTCATGAGTTCTCAAAATGGATTTCGTACACTTAAAAATAGGATTGTAGGAATTGGTCTCACTCCAAAACTCTTCTTAGGTCAAAATCTAGGCTTTTTGGGCCTTAAAATGAGCTAGTTTTGGCTAAAATGAACATAAGGATCCAAAATGAGCTACGTAAGTCCAATGACTATGAAATTTTGTGGAAAACTAGACTTTAGTAACACAAAACCATGGAAAAGGTTTCATCCAAAACATGTCCTGTGCAGGGAGCTACGCAATGACAAAGTTGGCCCTTTTACCACTTTTGGGTCATGACTTTGGTACTTAGAATGTGTAGTTTTGGCTCATATCATTTTGTTTCGGTTTTGGTAGTTTATACTCACTTATTTGCATATGACATGATACTGAAACATAAAGCTTAGCTATGGATTAAAGATATTAACATGCTACTCCAAAATCATACTTATTTGGCACTTGTTAAGGTAAAACTTAAGATTTTCTAATTTCGTTTTTGGTCCCTTAAGCACTATCTAAATCACTTGTCAAAGAACTATCTAAATAAATTTGAGGACCAAAAACAAAATAAAATTTTTATTAGAGATCAAAAAGTTAAAAAAAAAATTACGACAGAAACAAAAATTCAATATTTTATCTAGGACAAAAAACCTATTTAAGCATAATAATTAATTGCAAATAGTGTGTTATAAAAAGAATTAGAGGTATACTAAATCGAAAGTTAAAAAGAGATACATGTATAAATTTTCTTCTAATTTAAAATTTTAGAATTGAAGATTTTTTTTTTTGCTTCATATCAAATTATTAAAAATGAATTATAAAAAAGTTCAAGATGTTATAGCGTGCCTCAAAGGAAAATTACATTTCAAAAATAATAATAGCATCCATTTAATTATGGCAAAAATGGCACCTTAGTTCATTAACATAATTTTTTTTTCAGTTTCCTCACATAATTTTTTTGGTCAATTTGACCACTGAGTTGGAGAATTGTCGATCAATGTGATCTTCTATCTCAATTTTATCACCCTTACAAGAGAACAAGAGGATGTGTCACTAATGAAAACAAGAGTAAATTTGGAATATGGAAGAATAGTTGAACATAAAATTTACTTAATGAGTTGGTTAATGCAATTGGTCTTAAGCCTTGATCAGATGCACAGTAATTTCAGTATTAGATTTTGTGATGTTATGAGTTGTGACTATGCTATATATATTACATTGATCTAAACTTTCCAAAAAAGTAGATTATAGAATCATGATAAAAAAATCCCACAAGACTAGAAGAACTGCTTTGCTGCAAGGCATTCTTTTATAAACTAGTTACGGCTATAAACTTTAGGCTCATCATGCCAGCGAAAGACATGAAACAAAGATATTCTAAGTAAAGACTAGTTTAAATTGCGCATCATTGGAGAAGTTTGTCATGCAACTGTAAACACATGAAGCATAATTTTGGTGGCAACATAGGGATGTGACAGGTATAGATGGGAAAATAGCGGTTGGAATCATTTCAGTGAGTGAAGATGATTGACAAATGAAACAGGCACAAAAGTGGGTTTCTAATGTGGGAGGAAAGCAAAAAAAAAAAAAAAAAAAAAACCGGTGGATTTTGATATCCAATATGCATGAGTTAATATAGAAACAAGCCATCAGAGAGAGCTTTATTTAATCCTTACTATGTTTGTTCCACTTGAGATAATTATGCTTCATATATACATGTTCTTACTATGTTGCTCCTACTTATTTAATCCTTATCTGTAATCATTGGATTAACTTGGTGTCTATTATCAGGAGCTGGAAATGTATCACAAAGATACCATCTCAAGTCACAAAGGTGTGGTCCACACCTGGGTACATCTCTTATGCAAATTGATTATTAGTGAGTGGAGCAAAATTCCTCGGAAAAAAATAAAGTTTGAATTATGTGCTAGAAAAACTTATAACCATTTACATCAATCTACCCGAGATAAGCCAAGAGGGATTTGGATTGCCTACAAATGACGTATCACACATTCTAACAATCTTCAACCCTTGGATTTATATCCAACTCTACACATCAATTCTTCTTCAGATTCCGACAGCACTCACGACTTTGCATAGTCAAAAAGTCAAAGAGACATGGCACATATTGCTCACACAAGAAAGTGTGAAATTCTGAAGACTAGAATGAATCATATGAAACTTCTCAGAAAAATACATGACATGAAACTGCTAAGAAAGTGCGTGAAGACTTTGCGCGTCATAGCAAATGAAACTTCTCAGAAACATACATGACATGAACAGTATATTTACATCTCTTGTCTAATTCTTCTTTACTTATATGCACTCTATCATTGTTTACTACTTATTCTCTGTTGCTCCCCAGAAGCTCTGGTGTTCAACTAAAGAATCTGTGTTTCTCTTCTGTTGCAAGATGTTGGATTAGGTCTGTCGTAAGCTCTTTTTCTCTATTTTCAATTTCAATTTTCAATTTTACCTCCAAATAGAAATAATAAAAGATGAAATGATATGGTTAAGAATGTGAATGCTGCCTGATAATATATTATGGACTTCAAAATATGAGCCGTTCTCTGGTTATCTATGATGAAAAATAACTTTTTTTTTTTAATATTTAGTGAAAAAGATTGAACTTTTCATTGAAGTGCAAAAGACATTAATTTATTTTCTTTGTATTATTGGTCAAGCTTGCTTTTGCTAAGCGGAAAATAGTTCTAAGGGCATCATCAGCTTCTAATTGTCGTTCAGATTGGTCTTTTAAAATTCTCTTTGAATCTATTTAGACCTACTTTCAGTTATTAGATTTGTGAATTTTAATTCATATGTAGGTTTAATTTCTAATTGCTGCTATCTGCACGACTGTTCATGCTGAGGTAACACGTGCTTTGCAGATCTAAGTTCTTTTCCAATTGATATTTATGTTTTTCTATTATTGTTCTGGCAGTGACTACTATTAATATTAGAAGTTGAACCACGCATGTTGGACTTCAACCTTGTTTGATTCGATGGAAAGCAATTATAGGTTTTTTTTTTATTAGTTCATGTTACAGGTTTTATTTGATGTTTATGTTTTTTATTTTTTTTATTTTTTTATTGTTTAGCCAATCAATACTAGTTTTATTACAAATTGGACTGAATTCTAAGTGTCTTCTGACTTTCCTCTGTTTTATCAGTCTTTATTTTCTGGTATACAGATGAAAATCAAGCGCCACTTGACCAATAAAGATGCTGAAACATAAAGGATTCAACTGTCAATATCATATTAAGTTCTCTGTTAATTAATACAAGTTTGTATTTAAAGTTGAGATTCTAAACACTCTATCCATTGAACAGCTGCAGTGTCTTGAACATACGGCATATTTTTTAATCGATGTTAGATATAAGACAGTCATCTGTTTGATATCATGTCAAGGAAATACAATCTGAAGTTTTGATTCATTATTTATGTTATTAGGCTTTTTTATATCTAATCGTTTACTTAGCTTTTGATATGTTCAAATGGACTATCAGCTTTTGCAATTCACAAGCAAGCCACTAGTAAAGGCAAAAGAAATCTCCAAGGATCACAAAACACCTCAAGGTCACTCTAACAATTTGGCAAACATTTGTCTAATTGTTCTTTTGTAAGTGAGCAAGACTATTATGAACTTTGAATTGTTTGATCTCATATTAGTAAGATTTATAAATTCCAACAAATAATAAGGACAAGTACTGTCAAGAAAACATTGAAACATTAAAGCCTATTTTATTTATTTCTTCAAGTGTAGTGTTATAACAATTGCAGGTGCAGCACTTGGAATTCGTAATGGCTGGGCAGCAAATGATCAATGCTTTTGCTTCTTCCTCTAACTCTTCTTCCATGGTGTCTTCTAAAAAATATGATGTTTTTCTAAGCTTCCGAGGTGAGGACACCCGTAAGAACTTCACAAGTCATCTTCATGAAGCTTTGAAGCAAAAGAAAGTTGAAACCTATATAGACTACCGGCTTAAAAGGGGGGACGAAATCTCACCAGCACTCATCAGAGCCATCGAAGATTCTCATGTATCTGTTGTCATCCTCTCAGAGAACTATGCTTCCTCAAAGTGGTGCTTGGAAGAACTCAACAAGATTCTAGAATGCAAGAAAAACAAAGGACAGATAGTGATACCGGTATTCTATAACATAGATCCATCCATTGTGAGGAATCAGACTGGGAGCTTTGAGAAAGCCTTTGCAAAACATGAGGGACAACCCAACAGCAACAAATGGAAAGCTACTCTCACTGAAGTAGCCAATTTAGCTGGGTGGGACTCCCGAGACAGGTAAATAAAATGAATTGATAGTGAATAAATTTTCTGAAGAAAAAGTGAGAAAGATAATGTATTGTTTTAAAACTTAGTTGGTCAAATTTGATTCTAAATCCACAGAAAGATAAGGATGATAAAACTATGATTTCAAATTTTATATAGAAGTGAATAGTGATAGATGTAGTTGCTTCCTTCTTTTGTGTATGCCCGTGCAATGCAACTGCTGCTCTGCGATGAAGATTCTTTGTCCATGAATGTGTCCAATTGTGTAGATTAAAAAAAATCTTTTTAATTATAATATAATTGAATAAATGACAAAATAAGAAATGCATAAGAGATGATAAATTAAAATTTTCCTTTTTTGGTAGTTTGGAAAAGATTTCCTCAGTCCTAGGTCTCACTACACTAGGTTTTTCATTATGTGATTGTGAACAATAAATATTCTGATAGTATATTATACACATTAAAATAACTTGTACAAATAAGGAACTATAATCTATTGCAGTTTACTCATCTCCTATAAGTATACTTTTGAAAAAGATTTCAATTTTTTCTCTCTCTTAATAACAAAAGAATAAATTTTAAACATTGATATCTTCATCCCTAACTTCTCTAAAAATTTGTATCCTATCCATTAATTGTCCTGTATGTTTACTTCCTAATGTTTACATGCACTTGAGCATACTTTTTGTAGTATAATAACAACTTTCATGGTAGTTTGCTTAAATAGTTCCTTGCGTAGAAGAAGCAGAGGCATTTATTTATTTTTTCTCTACTACACTACAATATTATTCCTAGATTATGTATAATCTTTTGTATACTTACTTTTTTTCTTTTGAATTTGTTAGACTTATAACATGTCATTTATTTCTTTGTTTCCCTAATCATATGCTAGGATTGAATCCGAACTCGTTAAGGACATTGTTGGAGACGTTTTGCAAAAACTGACTCCTACATACCCAAACCAACTTAAACAACTGGTTGGGATTGAGGACAATTATAAAGAGATTGAATCATTACTAAAAATTGGGTCAAGTGAAGTTAGAACCCTTGGAATATGGGGCATGGGAGGCATAGGCAAGACCACCCTTGCTACTGCTTTATATTCCAAACTGTTTCACAAGTTTGAAGGTGGTTGCTTCCTTGCAAATATAAGGGAAAGATCAAACAAGGATGGACTTGAAGCTTTACGTAATGAAATTTTTTCTAAGTTGTTAGAGAATGACCAAAATCATTGTTTTGATGGACCCTTTTCAATACCCCATTTTGTCATGCATAGGCTTGGATACAAAAAAGTTTTCATTGTGTTGGATGATGTGGATACCTCAGAGCAACTAGAATATCTAACTGAAGGTTTTGATTTGTTGGGGCGAGGAAGTAGAGTCATTGTTACAACTAGAGATAAGCAAATATTTAACCAAGTTGATCAAGTATATACGGTCAAGGAATTGTGTTATCAACACTCTCTTCAGCTTTTCTGTTTGACTGTTTTTGGAGAAGAACAACCTAAACATGGATATGAAGATCTATCAAGAAGTGCAATTTTCTATTGCAAAGGTACTCCTCTGGCTTTAAAAGTTCTTGGTGCTAGTCTTCGTCGAAGGAGTAAAGAGGCATGGGAAAGTGAATTGAGAAAGCTCCAACAGTCTCAAGATATGAAAATTCATAACATATTAAAATTAAGTTACGATGACTTAGAACCTTTTGAAAAAGACATCTTTTTATACATTGCATGCTTCTTCAAAGGAGAAACCAGAGATTCTGTAACAAATCTACTGGATGCTTTGAATTTATATGCAACATCTGGGATAGAAGTCCTTTTGGATAAAGCTCTCATAACAATTTCATATTACAACATAATAGAAATGCATGACTTGATACAACAAATGGGTCAAGAAATTGTTCGTCAAGAATCCATCAAAGACCCTGGAAGGCGAACTCGATTATGGAAACCTGAAGAAGTGCATGAAGTATTGAAATATAACAGGGTAAGTTTGACTGTTTTTGGAGAAGAGCAACCTAAACTTGGATATGAAGATCTATCAAGAACTATAATTTCCTATTGCAAAGGTAATCCATTGGCTTTAAAAATTGTGGGTGCAAGTCTTCGTGGAAGAAGTAAAGAGGCATGGGGATGTGAATTGAGAAAACTTGAAGAGGTTCCAAATATGGATATTCATAATGTATTAAAAATAAGTTATGATGGCTTAGATCATTCTCAAAAGGACATCTTTTTAGACATTGCATGCTGCTTCAAAGGAAAACCAAGAGATTGGGTAACAAATCTACTGGAAGATTGTGATTTCTTTGCAGCATCTGGGATAGAAGTCCTTTTAGATAAAGCTCTCATAACAATTTCAGATTGCAATAGGATAGAAATGCATGACTTGATATAGGAAATGGGTCAGAAAATTGTTCTTCTAGAATCCATCAATTACCCAGGAAAACGAAGTCGAATATGGAAACCTAAGGAAGCACTTGAAGTATTGAAATATAATAGGGTAAGTGGTAGGTTCAGTTGTTTCTTTTCTATAAAACATGTATCTTTTTAGAATGTAGCTAATATGAAATGATAGCCTTGCTAATTTTTATTCTAAATTTTGTTTGTCAGGGAACTGATGTTGTTGAAGGCATAATTTTAGATTTGGATACATTAACTAAGAATCTAAGTTTGAGCTCTGATTCCCTAGCAAAGATGACTAACGTGAGATTTCTGAAAATCTATAGAGAGAAACGATACATGTGGAGTAATGAAGGATTTAACGTGCACTTTCCTAACGGTCTTGAGTCACTGTCTTATAAATTGAGGTACCTTCATTGGGAAGATTTTTGTCTTGAGTCTTTGCCGTCTAACTTTTGTGCTGAACAGCTTGTAGAGCTTTGCATGCCCGACAGCAAGCTTACAAAGCTTTGGGATGGGATTCAGGTATGAACATGGCTATACATACTAATTTTTTTTTTCAATTTGTAAAGATATGGGAGAGAGTCCTTTTGTGGTAACTGGTGTTGTGTTGTCTCATGTGAAGCTCATGATTATGAATTTAACAATATCTGAACAATGTTATGCATCTTTCTTGTTACAGAATCTTGTAAATTTAAAGACAATTTTCCTTTGGAACTCCAGAGACCTGATTGAGATCCCAGACTTATCCAAGGCAGAGAAACTTGAAGGTGTTTGTCTTGAAGGATGTGAAAGCTTGCGTGAGCTCCATCCATCAATATCATTTCTCCCGAATCTTAGACACTTGACTATAAATAAATGCAGAGGGATTGAAAGCCTTAATGTTCATTCAAAATCTCTCCAAAGATTGTACGCCATTGGTTGCTCATCTCTCAAGGAATTGTTAGTGACATCAGAGGAAATGACGAGATTGCACTTATCTGCCACCTCCATATGTGCAATTTCGTCATCAATTTGGCATAATAGGAAACTTGGATTTCCTACTCTAAGCAGTTATAACAATCTTGACAAGTTATCAGGTGATTCGGGAATGGGATCCATTACAACACCAGACCATTATGGGTGTATGCAGCACAATGCATCAGAACTATCATCCATACAAGCACTTTTTCACAACATTGGACACTTTTCCTCTTTAAAAATTTTGAAGCTAACACACAATAACGTTGAGAGCTTGCCTGCGAACATCAAAAACCTTTCATCATTGACATGGCTTTTGTTAAGTGGCTGCAGGAAACTTGTGTCTCTGCCGGAGCTTCCACCATCCCTAACAGAGCTTTACTTAGATGATTGTAGTAAACTTATGTCTCTACTGCAGCTCCCAACATCGTTGGAAGAGGTAAGTGCCTGTAATTGTGCTTCTCTGGATACAAACTCCACTCAACGACTAGTGTTACAACACATGCTTTGGAGGCTCATACCCTACTTTCTTAATAATCCCCATAAGTGTTACATTAGGTATTTCATTTTCCCAGGAGACCATGTGATAGACGAGTGTGATTTTTGTACAGCAGGGAGTTCAATAATTATTCCTTATCTCCAACTATCATCTCACTTGTGCGGTTTCATTTATTGCATCATTCTTTCTAAAGGAATATCTGAAGGAGGGGTTTCGTGTTCTGTGTATCAAGATGGTAAAGAGGTTGGTCATGACTACAACTATTTTAGTAGCATGAATTTAATTGCAGATCATGTGTTGTTTTCGTATGTCAAAAGGTGGCATATTTTCAGCAACAACTTACCATTTAAATTAGAATTTTATTTCAAAGATAAAAACTATCAATTTCAAGAGAGCATAAAAGAGTGTGGGGTCTTCCCAGTATATGCCTCAGAATCTAGGTTGAAGCTATTTGGTAGTAGCAAGGAAATTTTTGAATCAGAATCCATTACTCAAATCTCTGATAATGAGTCACACCCCAGAGGAATTGGAGTTGGAGGCTCTAATAATGAAAATGAAAATGAATGGGAACAACTTCTCAACGAGATTACATAATCGGTATGAAACTTCATCCATCCCTTGATTAATTGTAAGCTCCTTATTTGTTACTTTTTTTTTTTAATGAATTTAGACTTTCAAATATAGAAATTATTAGTTGAATATGCCTACTATATATTGCAATAACATTGTGCTGTACTTGCATGTTGAGCAGGTTTTCTTTTGAAAAATTGTGGAGAACATTTGGTGGGAAATGAGCACTAGCTTCGTGGAAGTCAAACTCTTCATTTTGTGATCTGAAATGGTGATGATAATAGATTGATGATTCAAAATTTAGATGTAAAAGTTCACTCATTTTTGCTTATGACTTAGCTTTAGCTATCCAACAGTTGGAACTTGTAATTAATTGTGACTTATGGTTTATTCTCAGGACTTTTATACATCATGATAGAGTAACAAGTTGCAATTTTTGGCCATTCATTTCTTTTATATTAATTATAAATAAGATTAGTATTAATTAAACCTTAGGTGATAGAAATTAAATATCATATTATGAGATTAGCTATTAACTCAACAAAGAAGAATTACCAAAGCGTCTTCAATCCTACTCATTGGGATAGTATAGTTTTTTACTTGACAAGTTTGGTCATCATTGAACCATTATATGTTAACTAATGAAAATGTTAACAGCTAATTGAAAAGCTCAGGAAAAAACAATATTAAATTCTTAGACTGTAAAAATACTTTATATTGCTTTCTTTTACTCCTTCAAAATGATCATAATATTTATCTAAGGAAATCATTAGAGTTCATTAACACTTCAGTAACTAAGGAAATCATCACTAAGTTCTCCATCCTAAAGCTAGTTTATTGTAGAAAGTTTTGTACATATTTTAATCCAACTATCATGTTTAACTTAAAGTTATTTCCAAAAATTTCACTATCATGTTCATTAACTTTAAAAATCACTTTGTACATTTTATTACAAACTAGAAATTGACCCACACAACGCGCGGGTTTATAAATAAATATATATGACATTATTTGAAGAGATTAGAAATATTTAAAAAAAATATTTACATTCAACTACAAAATTAAATAACTGCAAACTAGAAAAATAGCAAGGTTTATATGAAAAAAAAAATTATAAAAATTTGGGAGACAAAAGTTGTTAAGTTATTGTGGATTGAATTGATGGTAAGTACAATTAATGTATATCTTAGAAAATGCAGCATAACTTATAAATTAATTTGATAGATGAGTGGATATTAGCAAAATAGAATATCCAATATTTTACGAGATTTATAGTTTAATTTCCCTTTTCAAATGTCATATAGTTTTATTTATTTTTGTTGATTTGACTATTTATCACAAATATATTAAGATTGAGAATACTAAAATTAGGTATAAGTACAATTATTTGTTTTACATAATTATTAAAAATGATTATAAGTTTAGAGTAAAAGATTTTAAGTGAAATAATTTGTATAGGTATATTTTAGGTTGGTTTACATAAAGAAAAAATTGATTATAATATTTATTTGTTTGAAAAACAAAGTATGTTTAAGGGATAAATGTAGAATGACAGGAAAATTTTTGATGTGATTATATATATATATATATATATATATATATAGTACAAAATATAATAAATTAAAATTTAGTTATATATTAAAAGTATAAAATAGAAATTTATTTTATAATTAATAAAAATTTGTATTAATTTCAATATATGGTATCTAACATTAAAGAGAATAATAACAATTAAATTAAAGTTTGTATTAAATATTTTAATAACAAAAGTTAATTCAAACAATTTGTCATAATGAAACGTAATAAATGTATTAGAATTTGTATTCAATAAGTAACTGATAATTTGAAGTTTTAATAAAACGCGATAATGATGATATAATTTGTAATCAATACCTAATACTTATATATTATATTTATTTAGCTGTTATGTATTGTAATTAAGAGACTCAAATATATTAAAATGTCAGTTATTGAAAAAATAATAAACATATAAATATTATTAAATATAAATACCATAAAATAATATTTTTGTATGAAAAATGAGTAAAATATTTTCATATAGTATTGTAAAAAATGATAGAGTAAAATATTTAATATGTTGTATAAAGTAACCAATTATTTAAATTTGCATTTAATTAAGTTGCTATATGTCTCTTGCATTTAAAATATAATAATGACACAAACCATCATTTCAAATTCAAAAGAATATATTTGAATTTTCAACATATAATATTCACTTATGTTTAATAACTAATATTTTAAATTTTTTTCAATGTATAGTATTTATTTTGTATATTTTAATTTCCAACGTATAGTAATTCAATTGCCATTTATGTATTAATTGAAAATATGATATAATTAGATCTATTTGCCACGAATATATTTTTCCAATTAAACAAATGGAACAATCTGAGACAATTTAGAGACCACTATTATGAGTATCCTATAAATTGAAGCCATATATTCTACTGCTGTACAATATGAGAAAAGTGTATAGATTAAACTATCACAAAAAATTTAGAGGATTTTCCTTTTCTTGATAAAGGTCTTCAAGAGCCATAGTTGCAACCATTCTATTGATAGGCAAACTGTTCTTACTGGATTTGGTAAGTTCTCCGATGCAGTAGCTCCACCGGGATCTCCTCGATGCATGGTGGGGGGTGTACCTGCAAAGACACTCCGACGCTCAAGTTAGAGGCATAGAGGTAAGGGACAGGTATCACAATTGGGTGAAGAATTTCATACCTTGATTGGGGTGATTACATTCATATTTATAGAGTATAGAATGATAGATTTGATAGAGTTATTTTCCTATCGAATCTTATTTTCCGTTAACCATGATAGAGATAGGTTTATCTTTTATCATGATCTTGTATGATTATCTTAGAATATCTTTATCTTTTGTTTAAGATATACTTTCCATTTTAAATGTCTTGGTCTGAGTAGGCTTACGCTACCCAGCCAAGTCATCTACTCGGTGGAATGCCGAGTCCGAGTAGTACACATGCCCCCCAAGCACTGAAGTAATGCAAGAACTTAAGTGGTGATCTTGCCGAATTCGGACTTCACTTTAGCTGAGTCAACATTGTGTTTTACTCATTTCGTTCGGTTGGACTCGGATTCGGTTCTTAGAGTGTCATGTCGCTAGGAACAATTACATCGCTTTGGACGTATTAAAGTCATAACGATTCCCAAGGGTGGCGGTAATGACTATTTTTGAATTTTGAAAACGTCCTCGGGATGCCCAAAGGTCTCAAGCCTCCCTAGCCGTTGATTCGTCGAGCAAAGGGTCTTGATCCAACGGTCCGAGTCGTTCCACCCTTTCGCATTCGAAGCTCTTGGACCTCTATATAAGGGTCACTGTGCGACCTTCATTCATTTCTCCTCCTTCCTTGCATTTTCTTCTCCAGCATCCTCCGTTCTTTTGCTATTTTTTTCTTCCTCTCCTTTGCCTTCTTCACTTTATTTTTTAGCCCAGGTACGCCCTCTGTTCCCCTTGTTTTGCTATTTCCTTATGAAAATGTCTTCCTTTTTTTGGGGAATTGGGGTGTTCTGGCGGTGGTCGTATGCTATCGCCGGAGGTTAACTCCGGTGGAGTTAGTGATGACGCGTCGGCGGCCAATGCCGTTGCTGCAGATACTATAGAAAAAAAAAATTCATGTGGAAGATTATAGTGCGGTCAATAATATAAGAAGCAATTTTTTCAGATAATTTATTTTTCCACATAGGTATAAAAAAGATAGGATGGACTCAATCAATTGCTGCCAATTTTTGTAGAGCTGTAGGAAAAGATCACATAAGAAGCAATTTTTTTTAAAGAAATATAAAAAGACCATACCTTTTTTTGATGAATCAAGCATAGAGCACCATTTTATGTATGCAATGTATTAAATTAAAAAGAATATCGTATCAGAAGTAGAAAAAGAAAGATGTAGAAGCAAAATTCATAATGCATTAAAAAATGAACATATATGAAGAAAATTTTTACATAGAAGTAGAAGATTACAGGGATGTGCTGAATAATATAAGAAACAATTTTTTTCAGAGAATTAGAAAGGTTCCATACTGCTTAGTCAGAATAATCAACATGAAGATTTTGGAGAATATCCCAAATCCTTTACCTATTAGAAAAAAAAATGAAATTGTTGGTACCTAAATTCTAAAAATGGGACGTGAATGATACTGTTAATGACAAATTATATGAAATTTGAATTTAGTTAGATAATTGATTTGAATTTAATTAGATAATTATGCTTGTATGAGAGAGAAAGCCTGTATGAGAGAGAAAAGGAAGATGAAAACAATCAACTGAAATTGAGCATCTATTTTTATTTTAAACGGAAAGTAGTTAATGCAAAACAAAAATTGGTTTATTTCATAGTTGAATTATATCCTTTATTATATTTTAAATTTGAAATTTCTGTCACTTTTAATTGTATTTAAAATTTAAAATTTTTGTTATCTATTTTAATGCAATTGAAATTACTTGATTGTTCTTGAAACTTTGGGAGGAAATTTTTTTGTGAAAGTGTATATTCCTTTAAGTATGTATATATATATATATATATATATATATATATATATATATATATATATATATAAAATCCAACCTACTACCAACGTCCTAAGGCTCTGATACTAGATTCGAGGATCGATGCATACATAGTTAATATGGATGGATAATTAAAGGGACAAAAGTAGGTAATTAATAAACTTCAAAAGAGATAAGATATAATAAGTACAAAAATTAAGAAATAGCAAAATAGAGAAATTCTTACAATTTTATTTCAAGAGATCTTCAGTTTACAAACTCCAGTCAGCAAAAGGTTACAGAGAACACTTTTGAATTACAAATAGATATTTAGAGAATTGAAAATAAGGAGAGAAAAGGCTTTTCAAGGATGCCTTCTCTGGTTACAAATGAGGGTATTTAAAGAGAGAAACTTCAAAATTCTTCAAAGAGATTCGGACTTCAAAGTGTCGACGGACTTCAAATGCAGACTTCAAAGATGGCTTGGCGCTTTTTCTGTGAACTTTAATTCTGATGGGACTTTAAAGGTAAAAGTAGATCAGGAATCTTGCTTTTACTGCTTGCTTTTCAGTAATTTAGAATAACTTTGACTAAGGCTTGATATTCTGTCGGCCAGTAGTCTAAAACTTTAATAATTACCCTTTCAGAGACTATAAACGAATCTTTTCAGATGATTACATCTACAGATCTTCACAAATCATCTAGCCCAGGTGCTAGTTGTATTCCAAAACAATCATCCTCATTCTGAAGATAAGGATTAGTGTCTTCTATTTCGTCTTTTTCTTCATCTGAGGCAATTGAGGATAGGGCAGCCCACAGACTTTTCTTTTCTTCTTTTTATAAAGCAGCAAGTTGTAATTCCAAAGTAATCTGTTCTAAGCTAGAAGCTTTCTTTTCTAGAGTGGGTGGCATAATTGTTTTTCTGGTTTTCCATGATTGGAACTTGGTAGTTAAAAATTCAATGTTTATTTTTTCCACCAAAAAACTTTACTTATGAGACACAGAACCTTTGGATAAGGCTCTGGAAGGTGTTGATGGAATTCATAGACTTTTCTAAACCAACTTATTCCCATGGTAGAGCAAAATGTTAATAATTTTAAGTGACTGGGAATTCTAGGAGTTAATTCTTTATAATTATTATAATATTTCACCCCTTCTTTAGGAAATATGGCTTTAATTGGGCTTACAAATTGGAACCAGTCTTGGAACCAGGTGGGTAATTCATTGGGAAGAGAATTCTTAAAGCTGATATACTAAGAATGATTGGGATTAGGTTCAAGGAGAACTTTATTCCAAGCTTCTTGATAATCAAAATAATTATAGGAAGAAGGATCAAAGGGTCTAGAAATTTTCTTTTCTATTAATGGATTTTGAGACCAATTAGCAAAATTCAAAACCTTTAATATTTTTAAGCTGGAAAAGCTAATAATGGAAGGATCATTTTGGTTGGTATTGTGGATTATTTCAACTGATTTTGTGTCTATCAAAATAAATTGATAGAACTTCATAGATTTTTTCAAGGTTTGGTTTTTTGGGATCCATCCCCGCCCTGGTGGTGAGAACTTGTTAATGATTTCAATAGCAGATAATTCATCAAATTCGGGTTCTAGGGAACTAATTCTTTTATAGGAGTCCTAGATATAGTGATCAAAAGGCTCATAAATGGTATGATAGGATGAGGGGGATATTTCAGAGGCTTTCACCGAAGTTCAGGCAGGAATTAGTGGGGTAAATCTATTTGAGGTAGCAGTAATAGTCTAAGGAAGAATTCTGGAATTCTGAGGAGTCTTTTCTACGGTTTTAACATAGGATGGTACAAAGTCATCTAGGGATAATGCTTTCGAGTTAGATGGGGCAGTGGGCCTCATCTTGGTAACTTTCTTTCCTGTAAAAATTCACAAGTTAAAAAATCAAGAATAGAATTATTTTTTCCTTCTATAAATTCTATTTCAAAATTGAAACAGGACAAAAGACTTTGCCATCTAGCAAAGATTTGCTTTGAAACAATATTTTTAACATCCTTTTCCAAAACATTTTTTGCAGACTGGCAATCTATTCTTAATAAAAATTTGTTATTTACTAAATCACTTTGAAATTTCATAATACAAAGTACTATAGATAAAATCTCTTTCTTAATAGTACTGTATTTGAACTGGGCTTCCATCCAAGCACTGGAATGATATCTGACAATTTGTTCTTTTGAATTTTTCAAGAATTTTTGTTTTAGAATACCTCCAAATCCAACTTTAGAGGCATCAGTCTCTACTATCATAAAGGCATTTGGATGAGGGATACCTAGACAAGGGAGACTCTTAACTAAAGATTTTACCTTAATTACTACTTGAGTTTGGTGACCAAGGTTTAGGATTTTTTTGAAGCCTATTGAATAGAGGTTTACATATAATTCTAATATTGGGAATAAAGTCAGACACATAATTCAAACAACCTAAGAATCTCTGTAATTGATTTTTATCTTTAATTTCATCAGGAAATTTTGAGGCAAATTCTATACTTCTAGTTATAGGAGTAATTTTTCCTTGATATATTTCATGTCCTAAAAATCTAATTCTTGTTTGAGCTAATTTTATTTTCTTTTGAGATAATACAATTCCATTTTGTTTTATTATTTTTTTAAAGATTTTTAGATGTTTAAAGTGTTGATCTATATTATTTGAATATATTAACACATCATCTAAATATACTAAAGCAAACTAGCTATAAGGGGTTATTATTGAGTTCATAATATTTTGAAATTTATATGGAGCATTCTTTATTCCCATGGGCATTACGTTCCATTCATAATGCCCAAATGGTACTGTAAAAGTTGTTTTGTACTTATCCTTTTCTTCTATTTTTATTTGATAATATCCTGATTTCATGTCAAATTTTGAAAATAGGGTTGCATCACATAATCTTCCAATTAAATCCTTTTTATCTGGTGATGAATATCTTATCCATTTTAATGCATTATTTAAGGGTTTAAAATTAATTACAAATCTAGGTTCTCCTCTTTCGATCTCGGAGGCATTCTGCACATAGAAAGCAGCACAACTCCATGGAGATTTGCTAGGTCTAATTAACCCTTTATTTAGAAATCCTTGTATTTCTTTTTTGCAATATTCTTAAGTTTCTTTATTCATTTGCACTGATCTTGCTTTTGTGGGGATTTTACTTTCATGAAAATCTTTTTCATATGGTAAGCTTACTTTAAAAGCGTTCCTATTCCAAAAGGCATTAGGTATTTCAGCACAAACTTCTTTTATAAATGAATTTTCAATTTATGTTATTTTGTCTTTAACTATTTTATTATTTAGTTGTTCCTCTATACGACTGTATTGTATTTCTTTTTGTAATAGTATTATGTGGTTAGTTTTGTTACTTATTTTGTTTATGAAGGTATCTTCTTCAACTTCTTTTAAACTATATAATTCCTTTTGTTTTATTGGTTTTAAAAATTCAAAAATAATTTCTTGATCTTTTATTTTTGTTTTAATTCCTTTCTCAAATACTTCAAATGGATATATTTGAGTTAAGAAGGGAGTCCCTAGAATCATTTCTTCAGTAATATCTTTAGTTAATATAAAAGTATTTTTAAAACACTTTCCTTTATTACATATACGGGCATTAGATAGCTTATATTGAACTTGCAAATTTGCATTATTTGCTGCTGTTAATTTTTGAATTGTTTTTTCATAATATTGAGTAGGCACTAATCCTTCCTAAATACAATTAAGATCAGCTCCTGGATCTATTAATGCTACAAATGATTTATGAAAGGATTTTCCTATTTTTAGAGTTACTTTTGCTTGCCATTTTTGTTGCAAAGTTTTAATTCTATTTATGGTTTCATTTTCTAATTCAAGTTTTGTTTCTACTTCTTCTTTTAAGGGATCTGTTAATTGTAGCAAGGTAATATCTTGTACTAAATCATTTTCTTTTAATTTATTTAACTCTATTTTTATAATTTGTATTTCAGTTTTTAAGTCATTTATTTCTTTTTGTAAATCGCTTACAATAGCTTTTCTTCTTTGTAGTTCAGCCTTTTTTAATATATTTGTGAAATCATACCCTTCAAATTTTTCTGGTTTGGGTATTTCTTCTTCTTTCTGGTCTAACAACATTTTCTTTATTTTAGTTAAATATTCAAATCTTTCTTCTTTATTTGTTATTTTATCTACCATTTCTAAAGCTAGTTTAGTTTCCGCTCTAATCATATTAATTTGATAAGAACATTCGCAATTATCCAAATCACAAATTTCTAATTCGTCTTCACTTTCTGAAGTAATATTATCTTGTGCCATTAATATTTCATTGTCTTCTTCAAAATCTTCTGAGTCATTTAATAGTATTTTAGCTATTTGTTCTTTTAATTCTTCACTCATATTTAATTTATTAATTTTTTCTTTTACTCTACACTCTTTTTTAATATGACCAAAGCGGCCACAATTGTAACAAACAACATTAGATTTTTTATTATTAGAAGTATTTTTATTTTCTGTGTTAGGAGTAGATTTTTTCTGAGGGTAATGTCTTCGTTATCTAAAGGGAGGCCTAGAGTTATTTTGTATTGGTTTATTCCTTCTAATAATCTTTTTGGTTCTTGTCGAAGGGGGAGAAGGTTTTTCATATCCATATTGAGTACAAAAATTACCTAATTCTTTTATTCCTTTAGATTGGTTTTTCTTAATTCTATTTTCTAATTTCATATTATTACATAATTCTAATCCAATATTTTTTACTATAGAGATTATTCTTCCACAAGTCAAATATTTATAGGAGTGTTAGGATATTCCTGTTGTAAATGTTCTCTAACCTTAATTCCAAAAGTTATTGGTAATCCTGCTATAAATTTTTCTTTCCAAAAGGCTTCTCTACAGTCTTCTCTTGTTAAGACCATAGCCATAAATTTATCTGTATACCATCTAAAATCTCCTAAAGTAGGACATTTTATATTATGTAATAATTTTGAAGTTCTTTTATTAAATAAATTAGTATCTCCAATAAAATTATGAATTATGGCAATAATTAAAGTTTCTACCATTATTGGAATACTATTTCCATTTTCTTGTTTAACCACAGAAGCCATATAATTCTTATGTTTAGTTGTTAAGTAATTATTCCACCAACCTTTGAGCATCCCAGTAAAACCGGCAATAATTAATTTTAAGGTTTGTTCTTCTGTATTTCTTACTTTATAAGCAGAGGCTGCCATAGTCTTTTCATTTGTTTTCCTTAAAATTTGGTAATCAGTCATTCCATCTATATTCCATTCTGTAATTCCTATTCCATCAAATGATGATGGGTGTTCTAACTCCCATTCTTCAAATTGAATATTTGGAAGCGTAGGCCTACTGTAAAAATTTCGGGTAGTTGGCCTAGGATTAATTCTAGTTTTGTCGTTTCTGTTATAGTCTTTTAGTTTAAATAGCGAATCATCAAATTGTTCTTTGCTAAATTTAGGACCTAATTCTTCAGTTGGAATATTTGTAATAGTATTTATTTTATTAATGTTTAGGTTGTCTAGTTTTCTATTTATTTCTTCCAAGGCTTCGTCTTTTCCAATTTTTAAGTTTTTTAATTTTACTTCAGATAATTTAAAGGGTTTTATTAAAAGGTTTTTCTAATTTAGAACTTTCTTCATTTTTTATATTAAGGGGTTTTTCTGAACTAGTTATTTATGTTGCTACTTGATATAGTAATTGATTGGTATAATTTACTTGATTATGAATTTTCTGTATGTCATTTCTATTAGCAGTTTGTTTTTCTAATAATTCTTTGTTTTCAGTTATCATTTTAAATGGAGAGGCTATTACTTCTTTATTTTGAATATTAGGGAATTTGATTTCTTCTAACGGGGGAATAGTTCCTATGATTTCTCCTTTAGCTATAGTACATATTTTTTCTGCAAGTTTTAGCATATTTATTTGTAATTTAGGTATACAATTTATTTCAAACCATTCAAAATAAGGAATATTTTCTTGGATTTCATTTAAATGATCATAATAATTTTTTCTATAATTTTTCAATTCATCTAGGCTAAATGTTTCAAAAAACCATTTTCTCTTTATTTTCTTCTCTAAAAAATTCTTCCCTAAGTGATTCTTTGTTTATTTGAAAACCTTTAATAAAGTTTAATTTGTTCATATCAGATTGGGCTGGTGAATTTTGTTGAGCTGATTCATAATGTAACGAAGGAGCTATAGATGCTTCAGCGACATATTCTGGGGTAGGTATTACTCGGTCACTTTTAACTCCTTTTAAATATAACCCCTTTGGAATAGTATAATTAGAGACTGATCTTCTAGTTGGAATTGGTAAAGAGTTTTGGGGAATTCTAAAGGAATTACTTCTTTTAAGTGGAGTAAAGGCTACTTCCACTGTTCCTGATTTATATTCTATTATATCTTCTAACACAACAGGTTCAGGTTTTTCTTGGGGGAGAAGGTCTTCTAATTTCCATTTTAAACCACTAGTTATTTCTTCATGTTTTAAGGTTTTAGGTACAGTCACATTTACCTTATCTGAGTTTACTAACAGTAATGTTGTTTCATCTGTAGGAGACATTAGCAAAGCTCCCGGGGCCAATTGAGTTTTCATTACTTTATAATATATTCTATAAACTATAGTAATTGGTATTGAATTCGGGTTCCAATCATCTAACATTTTAATGTCCAACATAATATTATGAGGGGTATTATGAAAACTGGATAATGCTATAGAGTAATTTGGGTAATTATTAATATAAAGTGGTCCATTATGCAAATTAGTTTCAAATAATGCCAAGATTTGATTTTCTAATGTTTTAGGCCTATTATCCCTTAGGGAAGCAAATAGGTGTATATCCATTCCTTGCCTAAACAGAGGTTTAATGGCAATCTGGATTGATACTACATGCAAATATTAGTAATTCTTAATATGTTCAGCAATTAATTGTCTAGAAATTAAAGGAATAGTTTCATGACTATTTTTTAGATCTATTTCTTTTTCTACAGTTTTAATTACATATTCTCCTTTAAACCAGTCTTTTAAACTAGTTTTATACATTGTTGATATTTCTAATTTGGGTAATGACCATTTATCTAAATCTTCTATCTTTTCTTTTCCTTTCATAGACATTAATTTTATTAATTTTGACATTATCTTTAATGTTCTCTACCCCCAATCCGGGACCACCAAGCTAAACTAATGGATTCACTGCCTCACTCTTAGGACTTACTAACAGGAAAACCCTTACCGAATGTTGGAAAAATTTTCTTATTATAGAAGTTGTATTATGATATTTATCTGTGTGACTTAGTTTATTTGTTATTGGATGTAGATTAAATATTACTTTGAGAATTATCTGTGTGAATGTGAGATATGTGGTAATTTGGTCCAAAAAAAAATGAGATAGGTGGTAATACCTCTAATATATATAACTGTTTCCATTCCTCTCATGTTTAAAAGTGCATAACCTTCAAAATATAACTCTGCCACACTTACATGATACTTTCTTCAACTGCTTTTTCTCTTTTTATTTTTTTATTTTATTTTTATTTTAAGAAATACAGAGTGCCTCTCTTTCACCTAGTCACAAATGAAAAACGTTCTTTGCATCAAGCATCTCCCGTGGCTTACACCCAGAATTCTTAAATTAAGAAAGACCCATAAATCAAAAAATTAAAAAGCAGTAAAAAAAAAAAAAGCCAACACCAGACCCTACCATCAAAAAATATAATATAAAAAAAAAGTGATTGATTGGTTTTTCTTTAGAGATGCCCCCATTTTGTTACGTACAGACCCGTCAATACAAAATCCAAAACTGTGCATCTTTAGGGAAGGTAGGGCCTTCTTGACATATAAAACCCCCTGCATATTGTAGTCGTTCAAATGTTGAACAAAATCATTGAATTTTTTTTTCTAATTCAAAACTTTCACTTTTAGGTAAAATAGCATATTAACTTATATGGAATATTTTTTTTGTAAAGTAGACTGTAAATAGATTATTTTTTTTTAAAGAAATTAAATAGAAAAAAGAAATCAAATCAATTTTGTAAAGTATATTACAAAATATAAGTTTTTCGGTGAAATTATTTATAACATTTTTTAAAAAATATTTTGACTATGAATAACTTTTTAATATATAATAATTATATTATATACATATTAAAATAACTATTTTACCCATCCCTTAAAAAAATTTTACCCTGCATCAAATGGATACACGCACTAGTTAATGTAAAAATTAATAAGTCATTCAAGAGGACACAGATTTACAGTGGACCAGGATGAAAAATCATTTGGCTAATTAACCCCATTGCTTATTAGTACTATATTTGAGACAAGCGTGAAAATCATCAATTAATCTCACAACTAGAGCTCAAAAACCTATTATACAAAATTACATGCACGTTGCTTTAGCCTACAGCGACCCCCCACTTCCAAGCTCATTTTTGTCTAACCAGCTCTGTAACAAACAGATGCACCTACAAAAAATTACATGCATTGTTGTTTATATTTTGAATCACTGATGCAAGATCCTAAAAAATAAAGAAAATATGCTCGTTTTTTAGTACCATATATGCCCTTATCTTAACCATTTGCATCAATCAACCTGATTGTCAAACATTAATCTTCAACCCTTGGATTCATCCAACCCTTCACAACGATTCTTCTTCATATTTTAAGAGTACCCATGACTCTGCATAGTCAAAAAGTCATTAGACATGAAACGTGTTGCTTAGACTTAGAATATGTGGGACTGGGAAGCACCTAAGCGAAGACTTTTTACACGACATGAACAGTATATTTACATTTATTGTCTAATTCTTCTTTCATACACTACAATTGTTGTCTACGTTGCAACCGAGAAGCTCTTGTTCAAGAAGTTGTATTGGCTTTGTTGACTTTTTACACGACATGAACAGTGTATTTACATTCATAGTTTGTGAGACTGGTACCCAATAGGAGCCTTCTTAGAAAGCACCTAAGCGAAGACTTTTTACACGACATGAACAGTATTATTCTCTGTTCATGAAGTTGGATTGGGTCTGTGGCAAGGTCTTTTTCTCCATTTTCAATTTTAGCTTTGAATAGAAATAATAGAAGATGAAATGATTTGGTTTCTTATTATTTTCCCATGTTTTTTTTTAGCTGAAAGAGAATGGGTTAAGAATGTGATTGCTGCCTGAGAAAATAGATTATGGACTTCAAAACATGAGTGGTTCTGTGGTTGTGTAAAATGAAAATTAACTTTTTTTAAAAAAATAAAAAAATAAAATTGGTGAGACAGCATGAACTTTTCATTGAAGTGATTCAATCCATTCATCTATATTCTTTGTATTATTGGACAAACTTGCTTTTGTTAAGCTGACAATAATTCTAAGGTTATCAACTTCTAATTGCCGGTCAGATTGGTCATCTAATATTCTATTTTCATCTAAGTAGAGCTACTTTCAGTTATTAGATTTGTGAATTTTAGCTGATTTGTTGGTTTCATTTCTAATTGCTTCCCTGCTTCGCATATTTAAGTTCTTTTCCATTTGATGTCAATGCTTTTCCCATGGCCTAGGTTGTTTAAGGCAAAGTTAATGTTCTAGCAGTGCCCAATATTAATAGAAGTTGAACCATGCATGATGGAAATCAAGCACGCATTGGTTATTACAAATTCGAACCAATTCAAAGTTTTTCTTTTGTTTCAATGGTATTTGGTTTCTGGTATATAGATGAAATTCAAGAACCACTTGACCAATAAAAAAGTTGAAGCATAAAAGATTCAACTGTCAATATCATTTAAATATTTCTTTGTAAACCATATTAGTTTGTATTTAAAATCAAGAGTATTTTCCAAACAATCTATCTATTGAACAGCTACAGTGTCTACAAGATACTGCATAATTTACAATGAATGGTAGATGTCAGACAGTAACTGTTTGATAAAATGTCAATTAAATGTTAATCTAAATTTGAAGTTTAGGACTTTAGGTTTTGATCTGCACTGCTATAGTGTAATATGAAGTTTAGATTCATTATTCATGTTATTGGGCTTTATCACATGGTAATGGATCAGTCCAGAAATGCTCAGCATCAAGTGCATCCTTGGCAGTAATTCTCTGTCGAGAAATCAAATTGGCAAACAAATATTAGGATGCAGACCAAGAACAAAATGATTCATTAGAAAATATTTCCCAGTAGTGAATAATATTAAACCCTAGAACAAAACGTGAATCAATTAAATTGTTTTGGCTGCAAAACAAATCAAAACGTGCATCAAAACCCAATGTAAGCACAAACGACCGAAGGGAGAAAGGGCCAGAATGAGCATGAATATATTCAGGTAACACAATGATACCAGTTCAACAAGTTAAAGTAAAAAAAAATGACTTGGGTTTGTGCATTAAAATTGCGGCAGTAAAGTCCAACAAAGGTGCATAACACTGAATATTTCAGATTGTGAATTAACTGGATTAGGTTACCATTAATGTTACAAATAAAAATAATATTATAAAAAAATAAATAAACAGAATAAAAATCACGAATAATAATAAATTATTATTATATTAATAAAAACTAATAAAATAATGTTATAAAAAGAAATAAACATAATAAAAATCACGAATAATAATAAATATTACTATATTAACATAAACTAATAAAATAATTTATAAAAATAATTTTTTAAATAATACAAAATTAAGAGGTAATTATACCCGTGCGTTGCAGGGTACCAAGTCTAGTGTTTATACATAATAATGTTAAAATTTGTTTTTTTATATATATTGTTTGTGTTCTTATCCATTTACACATGTTGATAAGATTCTGACTATAATATAAAGGTTATTTCGTCAATATACTTACTCATTTGCTTAATCCGGAACATTATTCATATAAATTGACCCTACTTTTTATTTATGATGATAACCATCCAAACCTTATCTAAATTGACCCTACTAAAGGTTACGGAAATTTTGTTACAATTTTTTTATATTACAAAAATTACTTTAGTATGTTAAATAAAAGATAGTAGGTGACATATTAGAGAATCAAATTCCAACATTTTTAATACAATCTTAGTTAATAGAACCAATGCAATCAAGTTTCAAATGATCATATTTTAGTGAATATTTTCTTATACATATATCACAATTAAACTAACTGGATGTAATGTAATGCTTTGACATGTATTACTTTTGGAGCTTAATAATAAGAGCAACATAGAAAGACTAAGGCTATATTTGGCCTATCTTCTTCTTCTTCTTCTTCTTATTATTATTCTTTTACTTATAAACTACTTTAAAGTTAAAGCTAAAAAAAGAGCTTTAAAAATAAAGACTGAACTTTTGTATTTCTTTCATACTATACAATATTTGTGTTCTCTTTTAAATATCGAATTTTTTTCCTTTCTCTCCATAAGAAATTTTTTATGCTTAAAAATGGGAGCAAATTATTTTTAGTTACCTCAAAGGAAGCCGAATGTGAACTTACTAGATCTATATGTGGAGCTCATGTTATTGTTTCAAATGTTTTATCTTTTAGGTTTGTAATATGTCTTTTTATATTATTGCATTTTATAAGAAGTATCAAGATTGGAGGAGAAGATGAATCTTTATATGTATAGTATTTATATTATATTGATGATATTCTTGAAGCAAATATGCATGATAACCAGGGACGGAGCTACATTGTGTTTAAGCCCCCCTCAAAAAAAAATATATTAATTCTCTCTGTTTTATATATAATTTTTTATATATCCATGATAATGAAGTTTCTCATCTGCACCTGTCCTTGGGCATGAGAGATGGTGCACTGTTGCAGTCTCCTTTAAATGTGGTACTAACACACATATCTCTACGCACATCACAATGGGTAATAACTGACACCCTAATAAACGTGGTAATGGAAATGTCAATTTTGTCCTTGAGTTTAAGCGGAAAAAATGTTGGGGCAACGAAAAAGAAAATCCTACACTGACTTTATATATATTAATATTTTTTTGATTAGTGATATATATTAATGTTTAATATTTGTGTAATATATATTAATATTACACGTTGCTTTATCCTTTAGGAGCCCACACTGAAGCTCATTGTTGTGTAACCAACTCTATAACAAAGAGATGCACTTCCAAATCCGACATCATCGTTGTTTTTATACAAGATGCCAAAATAAATTAAGAAAATATATCCATTTATGCCTTTTATCCAAAACACTAATTGTTCTAGTTGAGATAAATTTATGCTTCATATATACATCTTGGTATTCTTTTACTCCTAGTTATTATAATTCCTTTAACTATCCTTAATTCTAATCATGAAATTAACTTCATATATATTAATATTAACAGGAGCTATGAATGTATCACCAAGATTATTTTTCAGATTGTGATAGTACACACCACTCTGTATAGTCAAAAGTGAAGAGACATTGTGGGGCACAGAGGATGTGGGACTTGGTAGGAGTTTGCTAAGAAACCGCGTGAAGACTCCATTATTATGGCAAATGAAACTTCTCAGAAAGCACATTCAGACAATCTTCAACCCTTGGATTCATCCAATGCTACACATCGATTCTGCATTGTCAAAAAATTGAAGAGACATTAAAGTGTTGCTCAAAAGACTAGAGACTCACTAGGAATCTGCTAAGAAAGCACGTGAAAACTCTGAATCATATTCATAGCAAATGAAACTTCTCAGATACCTACTTGACTTAAACAGTATATTTACATCTCTTGTCTAATGCACTATACCATTGTTGACTACTCTTTCTCTGTTGCAACCCTGAAGCTCTTGTGTTCAACTAAAGAATCTGTGTATTCTCTTCTGTTGCAAGAAGTTGGATTGGGTCTGTGGTAAGGTCTTTTTCTCCATTTAGTTTTACCTCCGAATAGAAATAATAAGATGTAAGGATATGGCTAATTTGATTTCTTATTGTTTTCTGATGTTTTAGCTGAAAGAAAATGGGTTAAGAATGTGAATACGGCCTGAGAATATATCATTGGCTTCAGAACAATGAAGCATCAGCTATTCTGTGGTTGTCTATGATAAAAAATAACTTGTCTTTTTAAAAAATAAAAAATTGAAGAGACAGAATGAGCTTTTAATTGAAGTGCATAAAGAATTCATTTATATTCTTTGTATTATTTGTCAAGCTTGCTTTTGTTAAGTTGACAATAGGTCTAAGGGAATCAGCTTCTAATTGTCGTTCAAATTGGTTTTCTAAAATTTTCTTTCAACCTATGTAGACCTACTTTCAGTTATTAGATTAACTGATATGTTGGTTTAATTTCTAATTGTTGCCATCTGCATGACTGTTTATTCTGTGGTGAACATGTGTTTTTCAGATCTAAGTTCTTTTCCATTTGATGTTAATGCTTTTCTCAAGGCCTAGGTTGTTTAAGTCTACTATTAATAATAGAAGTTGAACCATGCATGTTGGACTTCAACCTTGTTTGGTTTGATGGATAGCAAGCACACATTGGTTATAACACATATTACAGGTTTTATTTCTAAGCTTTATTACAAATTGGACCAAATTATAAGTGTTTCCTCTGTTTTAGAAGTCTTTGTTTTCTGGTATACAGTCATATAGATGGAATTCAAGCGCCACTTGACCAATAAGGAAGCTGAAACATAAAAGATTCAACTGTCTATATCATATTAAGTTCTCTGTTTTAATACTCCAGCTTGTATTTAAAGTTGAGATATTTTCTAAACAATTTATCCATTGATCAACACCTGCAGTGTCATGAACATACTGCATATTTTTCAATCATTGTTAGATACTAGACAGTCATCTATTTGATAATATGTCAAGAAAATATTGATCTGAATTTGAAGTTTAAGACTTTAAGTTTTGAGCTGCACTGCTATAGTGTAATCTGAAGTTTTGATTCATTATTCATGTTATATATTAAGCTTTTTTATATCTAATCATTTACTTAGCTTTTGATATGTTGAAATGGACTATCAGCTTTTGCAATTCAAAAGCAAGCCAGTAGTCAAGGGAAAAGAAATCTCCAAGGATCACAAAACACCTCAAAGTCACACTAGCAATTTGGCAAACATTTGTCTAATTGTTCTTTCGTAAGCGAGCAAGACTATGAACCTTGAAGTTTGAACTGTCTGATCTCATATTAGACAGATTTATTGATTCCAAATAAATTATATTAAGAACAAGTGTCAAGAACACATTTAACCATAAATGCCTTTTTATTTATTTCTTCAATTGTAGTGTTATAACCATTGCAGGTGCAGCACTTGGAATTCATAATGGCTGAGCAGCAAATGATCGGCACTGTTGCTTCTTCCTCTAACTCTTCCTCTATGGTGTCTTCTAAAAACTATGATGTTTTTCTAAGTTTTCGAGGAGAGGACACCCGCAAGAACTTCACAAGCCATCTTTATGAAGCTTTGAATCAAAAGAAAGTTAAAACCTTCATAGACTACCAGCTTGAAAAGGGAGATGAAATCTCATCAGCACTCATCGAAGCTATTGAAGATTCTCATGTATCTGTTGTCATCCTCTCAGAGAACTATGCTTCCTCAAAGTGGTGCTTGGAAGAACTCAGCAAGATTCTAGAATGCCAGAAAAACCAAGGACAGATGGTGATAGCTGTATTCTATAACATAGATCCATCTCACGTGAGGAAGCAGAATGGGAGATATGAGCAAGCCTTTGCAAAACACAAGGGAGATCACAGGTGCAGCAAATGGAAAGCTGCTCTCACTGAAGTAGCCAATTTAGCTGGGTGGGACTCCCAAGGCAGGTAAATAAAATGAATTAAGAGTGAGTAAATTTTCTGAAGGAAAAAATGAGAAAGATAAATTGTTTTTAAATTGAGTAGGTCAATTTTGATTCTAAATCCAACAAAGAGATAAGGATGATTAAATTATGGCACAAATAATATGATATCAATTATATATATATAGAAGTGAAAAGTGATGGATATAGTGCAATGCAATAGCTGCTCTGTATTGAAGTTTCTTTGTTCACAAATGTGTCTAATTGTGTACAGTTAAAAGATAATGCTTTTTATATTTATAGTTGAATAAATGACAACAAAAAACATACAAAAGAGATAATAAATTAATAAGAATTTCCCTTAGGTGGTTTGGAAAAATTGCCCTGATCCTAGGTCTCACTAGGTTTTCATAATGTGAATAATATTTTCATAGTATATATCATACACATTGAAGTAATATGTACAAACAAGCAATGATAATTTATTTCAGTGTACACATTTGCTATGAAGTTTACTTTTGAAAGAAATTTCAAATATTTTCTCTTACATAATACAAAAAGTAAATTTTAAACATTAATATCTCCATTACTCCCTGACTTTTCTTATAAATTTTAAAATTTGTACCCAATCCATTAATTATCTTGTATGTGCATTTGTTAACTTCTAATACTGTTACGTGCATCTGAGCATACTTTTGTAAGGTAGAGTAACTTTTTTGATTATCTTCTCAAAGTCATTGAATTTTCATTCCCTAATTATATTTTTTTTTCTCCACTACACTACCATATTGATCCAAGATTATATATATACTTAGATTTTATACCGTGCATTGCACAAATTTATTTATAATATATATTTCTAATATTTCTAACTGATTTTTTAAGTCTTTTCCAAAAAAAAAATCTAATTTTTAAGTGTGTACATTAACAAAATTAAGATTTTTTAGTTAGATTAAATTTAAGATTTTTTAATTAGATTAAAATTGAGGAAGTTGTAAACACACACACACACACACACACACACACACACACATATATATATATATATATATATATATATATATATATATATATATATATATATGCATACGTGAATATATCTAGTGAGAGGACTTATTTTATATGGAAGTGAGAGGAATAAATATTGACCATTAGATCTTATTTTGAATGGTCAAGATTAAAACATACTAAGTCATGTGGACTTTTTAAAAAGTTACATGACTTTTTAAGTAGTGAGATGACATTAAATCTTGACCCGTTACATAGTCCATATTTAACCCTCTCACTCTCATATAAAAAGAGTCCTCTCACAATATGACTTTTTAAGTAGTGAGATGACATTAAATCTTGACCCGTTACATAGTCCATATTTAACCCTCTCACTCTCATATAAAAAGAGTCCTCTCACAATATATGCCCTCGTATATATATAATTTTTTTAATATAATAATATTTAATATTATTATAGCTTTTATATATCTAACTTTTATCTATAAAATAATTATTTTTCATTATTAGAGTTCATAAAATATATTTTAAAGTAAGTAAAGATAAAAATAAAATAAACTTACATATATTCATAAAAAATATTTCTTAATTTTTATTTTTAATTATGGATTAAAATAAAATACTACGAATCATTGAAAATTTAACTACATATTTATAAAATAATTAATTTTGAAATATATTTCAAATGTTGTACAATATTATAATATTTTATGTTTTATGTTATTATTATAGTATTTATATGTCTAACTTTTTTTTTCCCTCATCTTTTAGTTTGAAATATATTATATATTATTCTCTTAAAATTATCAAAAATTATTATATAATAAATAACATTAATGTGAACAATTAAAATCTTCATTAATTACATTTGTTAAATTTGATTAGATATTGAAACATTCTAGTTTCGATCAATGGTTGTCATTTGTTCAAATCTCTTTTTTCTATATATACTAGATTTGTATAGTTAGTTATCTTTTTTTTTTTTCTCTTTTGAAGTTGTTAGACTTATAACACATCATTTATTTATTTATTTATTTATTTGTTGCCTTTTTCATATGCTAGAATTGAATCTGAACTCCTTGAGGGCATTGTTGGAGACATTTTGCAAAAACTGAGTTCTAGATGCCCAAACCAACTTGAAGGACTGGTTGGGATTGAGGACAATTATGAACAGATTAAATCATTACTAAAAATTGGGTCAAGTGATGTTAGAACACTTGGAATATGGGGCATGGGTGGCATAGGAAAGACTACCCTTGGTATTGCTTTGTGTGCCAAATTGTTTCGTGAGTTTGATGTTAGTTGCTTCCTGGAAAATGTAAGGGAAAATTCAAGCAGGCATGGTGGACTTGAAGCTTTACGTAATAAACTTTTTTCGAAGTTGTTAGAGAATCATTGTTTTGATGCACCCTTTTTAGTACCTGGTTTTGACATGCATAGGCTTGAACATATAAAAGCTTTGATTGTGTTGGATGATGTGGATACCATAGAGCAATTAGATTCTCTAACTAAATATTGTGGCTTCTTAGGACCTGGAAGTAGAATCCTTGTTACAACTAGAAATAAGCAAATATTTCACGAAGTTGTTGAAGTATTTGAGGTCAAAGAATTGAGTTTTCATCACTCTATTAAGCTTTTTGGTTTGACTGCTTTTGGACAAGAACAACCTAAACATGGATATGAAGATCTATCAAGAAGAGCAATTTCCTATTGCAAAGGTAGTCCTTTGGCTTTAAAAGTCCTGGGTGCTAGTCTTCCTTGAAGAAGTAAAGAGGCATGGAAAAGTCAATTTGAGAAATTTCAACAGACTCAAAATATGAAAATTCATAACATATTAAAATCAAGTTATGATGATTTAGAACCTTCTGAAAAGGACATCTTTTTAGACATTGCATGCTTCTTCAAAGGAGAAAAAAGAGATTTCGTAACAAATCTACTGGAAGCTTCAAATTTCTTTACTGCATCTAGGATAGAAGTTCTTTTGGATAAAGCTCTCATAACAATTTCAAACTGCAATATAATAGAAATGCATGACTTGATACAGCAAATGGGTCAGGAAATTGTTCTTCAAGAATCCATCAATGACCCAGGAAAACGAAGTTGAATATGGAAACCTAAGGAAGTGCTTGAAGTATTGAAATATAGCAGGGTAAGTAGTAGGTTCAATTGTTTCTTTTTTATAACACATGCGCCTTTTTAGAATGTAGCTAATATGATATGATAGCCTTGCTAATTGTACCCTCCAATTCCCCAGGGCCGACCTATCCCGGCCCACGAAGCCCCGACTGACTTGGTCCTTGTGGATCTACTCATTGTCCTATCTTTAGGAGAGTTAATCATATCTCATATCATATATCTCTACTGTATCTTGATATAATTGATCATTTATCAAAACTATATCTGGTCCTAATCTGTATGATAGTACGTTATATCAAATATCACTAGATATAAGATATGATTATATTTTCTCTTAAAACCTATATATAGGGGAAAGATGGAATAAGAAAAACATAATACACTTTATGCTCTGGCTGGTAACCTCTAATCAGGAGGGAACCTGGACCAGAACACTAATTATCATTCTAAATTTTGTTTGTTAGGGAACTGATGTTGTTGAAGGCATAATTTTAGATTTGGATACATTAACTGAGAATCTAAGTTTGAGCTCTGATTGCCTTGCAAAGATGACGAACGTGAGATTTCTTGAAATCTCTAGAGGGAAACGATACAAGTGGAGTAATGAAGGATTGAAATTTAATGTGTACTTTCCAGACGGTCTTGAGTCACTGTCTTATAAATTGAGGCACCTTCATTGGGAAGATTTCTGTCTTAAGTCTTTGCCGTCTAACTTTTGTGCTGAACAGCTTGTACAGCTTGACTTGCCTAACAGCAAGCTTGCAAAGCTTTGGGATGGGATTCAGGTATGAATGTGGCTATACATATTGCATTTTTGTGTTCAATTTGTAAAGATACAGGAGAGAGTCCAGTGTGGTAACTGGTGTTCTGTTGCCTCATGTGAAGCTCATGATTACGAGTTTAACAATATCTGAACAATGTTATGCATCTTTCTTGTTACAGAATCTTGTAAATTTTAAGGCAATTAACCTTGATGGCTCTAGAGACTTGATTGAGATCCCAGACTTATCCATGGCAGAAAAACTTGAAAGCATTTGGCTTGATGAATGTGAAAGCTTGCGTGAGCTCCATCCATTCATGTCATCTCTCCACAATCTTAGAGAATTGTTTATGACTAGATGCAGAGGCATTGAAAGCCTTAATGTTCATTCAAAATCTCTCCAAGTACTATATGCCAATGATTGTTCATCTCTCAAGAAATTCTCAGTGACATCAGTGGAAATGACGAGGTTGGACTTATCTGCCACCTCCATATGCACAATTCTGTCATCAGTTTGGCGTAATAGGAAACTTAGATCTGTTAATCTAAGTGGTTATAACAATCTTGACAAGTTATCATATGACTCGGGAATGGGATCCATTACAGCATCAGACCATTATGGATGCATGCAGCACAATGCATCAGAGTTGTCTTTAGAAGATTTGTGGCTAACACAAAATAATGTTGAGAGCTTGCCTGCAAAAACAAAAAACCTTTCATCATTGAGATACCTTTGGTTAAGTGGTTGCAGTAAACTTGTGTCTCTACCGGAGCTTCCACCATCCCTAACACCGCTTCACTTAAATGGTTACAGTAAACTTGTGTCTCTACCGGAGCTTCTTCCATCCCTAACAGAGCTTCACTTAGATGGTTGCAGTAAACTTGTGTCTCTATCGGAGCTTCCAACATCCCTAACAGAGCTTCACTTAGATGGTTGCAGTAAACTTGTGTCTCTACTAGAGCTTCCACCATCCCTAACAGAGCTTCACTTAAATGGTTGCAGTAAACTTGTGTCTCTACCGGAGCTCCCACTATTATTGAAAAAGGTGAGCGCCCATAACTGCACTTCTCTGGATAAAGACTCCACTCAACAGCTAGTGTTACAACACATGCTTCAGAGGCTCATATCCTACTATCCTAATAATCTCCATGCGTAATACGACATTGGGCGTTTCATTTTCCCGGGAGACCATGTGATGGACAAGTGTGGGTTTCATACAGCAGGGAGTTCAATAACTATTCCTTATCTCCCACTCCCACCATCATCTCACTTGCACGCTTTCATTTATTGCGTCATTCTTCCTAAGGGATTTTGCTATGATATTTATCATTCTGTCATGTGTTCTATCTATCAAGATGGTGAAGAGGTTGGCTGGGACATCACCAGTACAATTTCCGGAAAATTGATTTCAGAACACGTGTTATTTTCATATGTTGAAATGTTCCGTGTTTGCAATGACGACTTACCATTTAAATTAGAATTTTATTGCAAAGACGGCATTGGAAACAAACACCACCAAAAGTGCATAAAAGAGTGTGGGGTCTTCCCAGTATATGCCTCAGAATCGGGGTTGAAGCTGTTTGGTAATACTAGTAGCAGTAAGGGAATTTTTGAATTGGAATCCATTACTCAAATCTTTGATAATGAGTCACACCCAAGAGAAATTGTAATTGGAGGCTCTAGTAATGAAAATGAAGAAGACTCGGAACAACTTCTTCCCCCATCCAAGAGGAGGAGGACTTGACCATAAATGATAATCTTCATGTGATTACTTCATCGGTATGAAACTTCACCCACTCCTTGATTAATTATAGGCTCCTTATTTGTTACTTTTAAATGAATTAAGTCTTTCAAATGTACAAATTTATCAGTTGGAAATACACTTAATTTTAGAAAATTATGCCTGGTATATTGCAATAACATTGTGCTGTACTTACATGTTGACCAGGTTTTCTTTCGAAACACCGAGGAGAACATTGGTGGGAAATGAACACTAGCTTCGTCGAAGAGTCAAAGTCTTTCTCAGAATTGTTTGGTGGTCTCTTTATTTAGAAATAAAAAAATAACAGTATCATGGTATTTATTCTACAGTATCCTTAGACACAGTAGATGAGTATCAAACTGTGATGGTAATGAGTTGATGATTCAAAATTTAGATGTAAAAGTGCAATCATTCTAAGGACTCAGGTTTTTAGGTATCCAACTGATGGAATTAATTGTGATTTTGTTTTATTCTTGAGAGTTTTGTGCACCGTGATGGTGTAACAAGTTGCAATTTTGGGTAGCTCATTTCTTTTATTTTAGTTATACATCAAAAAGATTAGAATTAAACCTTAATGTAATAAAAAAAAATATCATATTATGAGATAGGCCTTTTAAAAAAAAAAAATTATGAGATAGGCTACTAGCTCAGCGAAGAATTGTTAAATAATAAAACAGTTAATGGAAAAGTAAATAACAATATTAAATTCTTGGGCAGGAAAATAGTTCATATTACTTTCTTTTAATCCTTGAAAATGATCATAATATTTACCCAAGGAAATCACTATTATATATGTTTATTATCTTCATTAACTAGAATGCAATATTCTTTCGAAGCTCTTCATCCTCAGAGCTGTTTTTTTTTTTTTTTTTTTTAATAACCTTGCACATTTTATTACAAATATATTTAAGATCCTCCAAGTTATTTTATTTGTAACAAGTTTAATATATGTAATCCGTATGCTCTTGCTTGAAAAAGAAAGTGTTGGAAAATCTTTTACTTATAAATTATTCATTTCCTGTTAACAATATACTGTTTTAAGTGTATATTTTCTAATGTATTTGGGATTTGATTTGATTCCTAATTTCATGCTTTTTGTAATTGGAGAGTTTGGATTAATACACAGTATAGTTTAGGCTAATATAGTTTGACATGTGAAAGTGACAGCACATATCAATACAAATTGATTACTAAAAATTTTAAATTGCTTACAAGTTTATTCTACTATAAGTTGTCAATGGTTATATTAAAATCGTCCAGTCACCTGCCACACATTATCATGTTACCAATTTTTTTCCAATACCCTCACAGTCTCACTTTCCTTTTTTATCTTTTGTATTTTTATTTTATTTTATTAATATTGGGATGTTTCCACTTTCCACTGCGGGGACGGGGACTATCATAGTTAATTTATAAACAATATCAATCTATTAAGTATTAATTATCTATAAAAATTAAGTCTTTTGCAGTGAAGTGTCAAGGTTGTATTTGCCATGTGTCAACATTTATAAAGCTTTACTTTTTTTAATTTTTCTTTCTTCTTTTTTTCCCTTCTAATGATTTTTTTTTTACGTTTTCTTCTTTTTTTTTTACATTTTCTTCTTCTTCTTCTTCTTTTTACATTTTGTCTTTTCTTTTTCTTTTTGAGTTTTTTAATTTCTTTTATGCTTTTTCTTTTTTTTTTTTATGTTTTTTCATTAACATTTTTTCTTTTTTTTTGTTGTTGCAATTTCTACTTTTGTATATATTTATATTATTATATTATTACTACACTACAGATTTATAAAATTTATATTCTTGAAATAATTAATATAATAATATGCTCATTATTACATAAAAATATGAAGTTATTTATATTAAAATGAATGATAAATTTATATAATTACCTATACAAATTAATTATAATTGAATAATAAAATTTATATTGATTAGTTAAGATATTTACTACAAAATAATATTTAGATTCTTTGTTTAATAACTTTATATGTGAATATTTTTTTATTAGTATCGATATGATCATGTTAAAAATATTCACATAAATACATAATAAATGAATTAAAATTAATTTATTAATTATATTTTTATTACAAATAATTTTAGGTCACCTCTTCAAAAATAAAAATTATTTTTAAGAATACTTTTAATTTCAAACACACGTAGTTTTTAATAAAATATCTTCTTTACATAATATTTTCAATCGGATATTTTATTTTTTAAAACTTACATGAGTTAAATGAATTGTAATTATATTTCTGTTACAAAATATTTTTAATTTATTTCTTTGCTAACATCATAAACATAATATATAATATATAATATATAATTGCTCCATATATTTAATAATATTTTGTAATTTTTTATATAGTATCTCTATAGACGCAATTAAGAGACTAATTCTTAAGTTATTAACAATTGTCAGCCATGGGAAGTTTTTAGCATAATAATTATTCAATTCTTAATATTTAAAGTAAAGTTATTTAATTTAAAGTCACAATTCACTTCTACTATAATTAAGGTAGATAATATAAATAAAATAATTAAGATATAATATTTTATTAAAAATATGCATTTTAAAAATAATTTTAAATTTAAAAACATTTTATGGAAAAAAAAATCCTTTCTTCTTTTCTCTCTTCCATTTTTTTTATTTCTTTTCCTTTTGTTTTTTTATTTACACACAATTTTTTTATAATAACTAATATTTTCTTTTATTTATATTATATTATTGTTTTATGTCTTTTCTTTATAAAAAATTATATTCTACAAGCTATATTAACAAATAATAATAAAATAATAAATATTGGGGTTTTGTCGATGTGATATTTTATTTTTTTAAAATATTTAATATAATAATATACTCAATATGATATAAAAGTTTATTATTATTATATTAACTGAATGATAAATTTGTATAACTACTTATTACTTATTAAAACAAATTATAACTTAATTAACTTTTTTTTTTACTTTAAAATCGTATAAAATAATTTTTACATAAAATTCATATAAAATAATTCAAATAATTTAAAAAATACATATTATGTTGATTAATATTTATACCATAAGATTGAAATTTTTATACTAAAAGTTAATTTACACCTAATTATTTAATATGCTTAAAATTAATTTATTAAATATATTTTTATTATAAAGTAACTTAATATTTCTTTAACAATAATATCATGATTCAATTAGTTTTAATTTATTTATGGAATAGGCAACAAATATCATTCACGGGAAACAATCCTGCTCAAGAACATTATGAGTGACAAAATTATATCTGAGTATTTAACACAATTACATATCAAAAACTCAACAATATTTATGTTTTACTTTCAAATCCTATAAAATCATTTTTACTTAGAAATTGCATAAAATAATTTTAAATAATTTCATAAATCATATTTTGTTGAATAATATATATATATATATATATATATATATATATATATATATATATATATTGTGAGTTTGAAATTTTATACTAAAATTAGTTTAAATCTAATTAATTATTAAATTTATTAAAAAATAATATTTTGACTCTATGTTTAATAACTTCATATAGGAAACTTTTGTTGATTAATATCTATATAATAATGTAATTTATTTACATAAATATGTAATACATATATTAAAATTAATTTGTTAAATATATTTTTACTACAAATATTTTAAAATTACTTACTCAATAATATCATAAATTAAATTAGTTTTAAAGTTTTTTATGATAGAGACCACAAATATCATTCATAGGAAACAATCATACTCAATACCGTTATGATCAACAGAAATCCCATAAAAACATTTTTACTTAGAAATTGTATCTAAAATAATTTCATAAAAAATATTTATTTGAATAATATTTATATTACGAGGTTGAAATTTTTATAGAAAATTTAATTAAAATAAAATTAGTTAATATATTTATTACAAAATAATATGTTGACTCTATGTTTAATTACTTCATATATGATATTTTGGTTTATTAATATTTATGTAATAATGTTAATTGTTTTACATAAGTATATAATAAATATATTAAAATTAATTTATTAAATATATTTTTATGACAAAATAGTTTTAAATTACTTACTTAATAATATAATAAGTTAAATTAGTTTTGATTTTTTTTAAGAGAGAAACCACAAGTATCAACCACTGGAAACAATCATGTTCAACACTATTATGAACAACAAAGTTCTTTCTGCAAGTATTTGACACAGTTGTATATCAAAGACTCAACAATATATAATTACTTACTACAAAAAAAAAATATTGACTTTATGTTTAATAACTTCATATACAGAAATTTTGTTGATTAATATTTATATAATAATGTTATTTTTTTACATAAATATATGATAAGTATATTAAAATTAATTTGGTAAGTATACTTTTATGACAAAATAATTTTCAATTAATTGCTTAATAATATTATAAATTAAATTAGTTTTAATATTTTTATAATCGAGACCAAAAATATCTTTTACGGGAGACAATCATGCGATGTCATTACGGGCAAACCATTATGTTAAAGTTTTTTTTTTCGAATCTATACTTCTACTAATTCAGCAAAAACTATCAAGGTAGTTTACTGTTCAAATAACAGTAAACTACCCATAATACCTTTAGTAGAATTTACTTTTTATTGAACAGTTAATTTCCGATTTTGCCCTTTTTTTTTCCTTTTTTTGTTCTTCCTCTCTCTTACTCACGTCCTTTTGTATATTGTATTTAGTAATTGAATTTAATATCATATACTATATCTAAACTGTATTAAATTTCAAGTTATTATTAAACTTTTTAAGAATTATGAATTAAACTTAATATTGATGGTAGCTATCATCGGCATTCCTCTCGGATTGGTACTGGAGGAGTTATTCGTGATCATGACTCTAGGTGGATGGTGGGCTTCTCCACCTTTGATGGCACTGGCGATGTTATTAAAGTTGAAACCTTAGCCTTACTGCATGGAATGTCTGTAGCTTGGGATAAGGGTTTCAGAAACATCTGCTGTGAGTCTGATAATAAAGATCTTGTGGAGCTCGTGAATAGCAGGTCCTTCTCTCTTGCCTATGTCAACAGAGAAGCAAATTTTTTAGCTCATTGTCTTGCAAATATTGGAGTGCGTCAACTACATGATTTTTGTTTTTGGGATCCGCCTCCTGCTATTCTCAACGCATCTCTATTCAGTGATTGCGTAGGCCGTAGGGTAGTCCCTTTGTTTTGTTATATTTCCACCTATTCTTTTTCTTTTCTTTTTTCCTTCTTCATCTCTCTCTCTCACGTACTCCTTCCCTTCCCACCTTCCACATTATATATATAGTTTTTATAATAACGATTCTTCTATTTATATTATATTACTATTTTATGTCTTTTATTTATAAAAAATACATTCTATAATTTATAATAGCATATAGCATATATAATCATAAAAATAACTACTGTTTTATTTATATAATCATTGGTTTTCCATCTATTTCAATTTTTTCCAATATATTTCCTTATACTTTATTGTATACTTTCACTATAATAAAAATCAATTAATATTGTAAATTTATTTATAATATTTTTTTTGTGCAGATTATTTTTTCATAAAAAAAGCTTTCTACAAATTTTAGGTAATGTTCCAAACATCCAGCTTATTTTATAAACAATTTTTTTTCCATAAAATAGTTGAAATTTGGGATTATAATATTTCCCAAACATGCTCTATATTGAATATATTAATTGGTATTTTATCCTTATATTGTATACAGGTTATTTATAGTTTAGAAGAAATATTGTTAGTAGATATAAAACAATCTATTAATATCATACTCTATTTTACCGGGGGTATAGCTCAATTTATTGAGTAAGGTGTTTAAGTTATTGTAAACCTCCCGGTACCGTGTTCCATTCCTATGGATAAAAAAAATACTCTATTTTATCCTTCCATATTACTCTGAACTCCACTTCACAATTTTTTGCCTTTTTCTTTCCCCTTTTTTTACATAAAATAGCTGAAAATTTGGATTACAATATTTCCCAAACACGCTCTATATTGAAATTATTAATTGATATTTTATCCTTATATTGTATACGAGTTATTTATAATCTAGAAGAAATATTTTTAATAGATATAAAAAAAATCTATTAATACCATACTCTATTTTATCCTTCCATATTTCACAATTTTTTGCCTTTTCTTTCCCTTTTTTTCCGTATTACTCCCTCTGGTCCTTATTATAAGGCACATTCTAGAAGATATTAGTGGTCCTTTTTATAAGGCATTTTACACTTTCTATAAAGCATTTAATTTTTTTTTTTACTTATATACCCTTATTAAAGACACTGAGCATATGTGCTTTGGAATTGTTGATAGTGGTGTGCTCCACTAACAATATTGGTTGTTAGCAATTCTGGTCTTTAATGCCTTCACCCCACCCACAATAATTAAATGATGATTAATAAGGGTAAAATAGGCAAATTAGTAATATTTTTTTAAAAACCAATAAAATTAACTAATTTACCTATCTTTATTGGTTTGTGTAATTCGGTTAGAAGTGCCTTATAATAAGAACCAGAGGGAGTATATTTTTTTATAATAACTACTCTTTTATTTATATTACTAGATTTTGACCTGTGCGGTGCACGGGGTAAACATATCGAATGCTTAAGAACTTTTATTTAGATTTTATATTATATGAATATAATTTATTATATTTTTCTCTTCATACTTTTATAAAATATATTCATCACCATTTGTTATATTTTTCCATACTTTCCATGTTTGTAAAATAAAACAACATTCAATAAATTGTTTAAATCAGGAAAGAGACATCCATAAAAAAGTACATTCAAATTAAAATTATTATAATAAAAGAATATAATTTCATCATAATAATTTAGATATTAATATGACTTTAGGTAAATTTTTCATCATGTGAATTAAGTGAAAAATTTTACTTGATTTTTTAATATACATATATATATATATATATATATATATATATATATTCATAGCTATGTGTTATATTATATATATAATTTTTATACATATCAATGTCTAAAAGAAAATTAAAATTTGTTTAGATAGAAGGAAATCATAAATAATTTATTTAAGTGAGAAGATAATAAATAAATGAATAATTGTTTGCTTAAAATTAATTTTAGACACTAATTGTGCCTGGACAAAAAATTGTGATTATGTTGATTTAATTTGATTTTTTTTATGTAATTAGATATATATTAATTATGTAAAAAATATAATTTTGATTGGACAAAAATCTTTAGTACCTGTGAATTCAATATAAATTTTCCTACTTATTTTTATAAAAATATTCATCCCCATGTATTATATTTTATATAATTTATGTGGTAAGTTAAGTCTAAATTTCTCTTGATACTTACATGAAAAATATTCATTCCCATTTGTTATATTTTTTTTGTACTTTCTATATTCATAAAATAAAACATTCAATAAATTGTTATAGTCAGGAAAGAGAGAGCCATAAAAAATACATCTAAATTAAAATTATTATAATAAAAATATAATTTCACCAAAACAATTTAGATATTAATGTGATTTCAAGTAAATTGCTCTTTCTTGTGAATTAAGTGTAAATTTTCTACTTGCATATATAAAATTTTATATAAAAAAATTATATAATAAAATAATTTTTTTATATAAAAAAATCATCCCTATGTGTTAAATTTTATACATAACTTTTATTTTAATATATTGGCATATGCATATCAATGTATAAAAAAATTAAAATTTGTATGATTAGAAGAAAATCTTGAATAATTTATTTAATGGAGAAGATAATAAATAAAAAATGAATATTTATTTGCTTAAAAGTTAATTTTAAACACTAATTTTGCATGCTGAAAATATATATTAATTATATAAAAGAAATTTTAATTTGGTTAAGACAAAAATCTTTAGTAAAACAGCTTATTCTTGTGAATTGAAAGTAAACTTGTCTACTTGTTTTCATAAAGAATGTTCATTCCAGTGTATTATATTTTATATATCTAATCTGGTAAGTTAAGTATGAATTTTTCTTCATATTTTTATTAAAAAAACTCACTCACTCTCATTTTAACATTTTTCTCATACTTTGTATGTTCGTAAAATAAAACATTCAATAAATAATTTAAGTTAGGAAAGAGTTAGTCGTAAAAAAATTAAAATAAAATTATTATAATAAAAATATAATTTCATCACAATAATTTAGATATTAATATGACTTTATGTAAATTGTTCATTCTCATGAAGTAAGTGAAAAATTTCTACTTGCTTATATAAAAAAAACATATTCATCCTTATGTGGTTTCATTTATATATAACTTTTTATTTTAATATATTGCCATATACATATCAATGTATAAAATAAAATTATAATTTGTCTAGGTAAAAGAAAATTTTGAATAATCTATTTAAGTGAGAAGATAATAAATAAAAAATGAATAATTATTTGCTTAAAAATTAATTTTAGACACTAATTTTTCTTGAAAAAAATAATAATGATTATGATGATTTAATTTGATTTTTGTTATGTAATTAAATGTATATTAATTATGTAAAAAAACATTTATTTTTAATTGGACAAAAATTTTTAGTAAAAAAGTTTATCCCCATGAGTTGAGTGAAAATTTTCCTACTTATTTTTTATAAAAATTGTTTATCCCCGTGTTTTATATTTTATATATCCAACTAGTGCATGTATCCCATGCGATGCACGGGACAAATTATGTATGAAGAATAATATATTTTTATTATTTAAAAACACTAAATTTAAGTTGAATAGAATAATAAGAGATAAATATATTTTTATAAAAATTGTTTTAGCTTTCCATGATCAAGCAACCTCTAACCGATTATATTTAGCCCATTTTTCCAATTAGTATAGAAATATCATAATATTACACTAATTTTCAACTTCACAATATATCCAATAACAACTTCAACTTCTAATTTTTTAAATAAACAGATGAAGATCACAATTGAAGCATAATGCAAAATGTTGTAGCATAAAGAATAATATTATGATCTTTATTGATCATTAAGTTAATATCTAACTTTATTCGTGATTATTTATAGAAATAATTTTTATCTATTTTGATAACTGGAAAATATAATAAAAAAATGAATTTAAAGTATACGCCCTAATTAGAGTCATATGGAATTTTAGGTACCACATAGTAATTAGTATATTAATTTTAGTATACTAATTATTGTACCATTTACACCTATTTAATATTTTTATTTTTAAACTAATATATTTTTAACTAATGTTAAGAAAAATTTAAATGGTTTAAAATATTTTTTATATTAAATAATAAATTCACCAAATTAAAATTTATTAATAAGTAATTAGGATTCTAAAATTATTATATTAAATTAATATACTAATTAATATATTAAACACATATATTTATCAAATTTAGGATAAAAATTGTAAGAAAAATATTAATAATATAAAAATATTTCACTTATGGAATATTTCTTAGAAATATTTCTATATTAATATGGTGTAAGACATTGACTCCCATATAATGCATGTACATAAAATATCTATTCTCCAAATAATACAACTGTTCAAACTATAATCCACCTTTTTGTAAAATGAGGTTTATCTTTACTTCTAGAAAACTTTCAGGTCAATAAGATTATCATTCGCATCTATAGCATGTGCTAATCTTGGCTCCAAATCATCTCCATGATATGTGAAAAAAGATTGACATGTTGTAATAATATCCCACCATTAAATAATAATATATGTGAGTCCAGGTGAAAATAAAGATAAACATTAACTAAAAAATTCAAAATAAATATTATACTTTCTTTGGATAAATTGAAGTTATAAATGTTCTAAAGCAATGGTCCTCCTCAATGATATTATTGTAGTTTGTCATCCCGTAGCTGGTGCACCTTTAAAATTTATAGCTTGAACAATGAAGGTTAACGAAACCGGTGGAAATGCATATATGAAAATAATTTGATTTGAACATGTTAAGGAGGTTATTTAAAAAGGGCAAATTTACAAAATGCAAAAATAGGTTATAAATATTGCAGCACCTTTTCATTAGATATCTTTCTAAATCAATCACCCAGTGGAAATTTAAATACAAATAATTCGATTTGATTTGAACATCTTTATGTGAATACTTATGTTATTGTTGTCAATAATTTGAATATGGAAGAATAATTAGTATTTAAAAAATGGTAACATAATATTTATGATAAATTATTCACCGATTCAAATCAAATATTTATTAATTTTCTTTTATATTTATTAATTATACATAAATGCTAATTGAGAATATATTTATTACTTTCCTTTTAATTTGTCTTTGAAAATTCATAACCATTTACATGAATTGAAAATTACAGATAAAGGTTTACTAAATATGCATTTATTTATTTAATTCCAACTAATATCAATTTCAAAAAAGCATTTATAACATTTTTTAAAATTTTAAAAGTTTAAGAATGCATTTATAATAATTAAAATTACTAAATTTGAAATTACTAATTTAACCCAAAAAAACATTACTAAAATGTTCAAAATTTCAATAAAAAATTTATAACAATTTAATATAACTAAAATTAATAATGTTGAATTTAATTATTTAATGTCAATTATTCATAGTTTTAATAAAACATTTATTCCAGAAACCCTAAACATTTATAACATTTTTTAAAATTATAAAATTTCAAAAAAAATATAACAACTTTGAAATAATTAAAGTTGCTAAATTTTAATTGAATTACTCAATGTCAATTATTCCCAGTTTCAATATAGCATTTGTAATGTTTTGGAAAATTTTAAAATTTCATAAAAGCATTTAGTAAATTTAAATTTAATTTTATAATCTCAACTATTCTTAGTTTTCAATTTTTTTAAGTTTTTATGTTTCAAGAAAGCATTTATAAAAAAATTTAAACAATTAAATTCAGTAAATTTGAAATTATTTATTTAACTTCAAATTTTATTAATTTCAATTAAATATTTACAACATTTTTTAAAAGTTTAAAATTTAAATTTATAACATTTTTTAAATAATTAAAATTAATAAAATTAAGTTTAATTATTTTATCTCTAAAGTTTTTGTAGACTTTTTGTTCATGTGTGTTAGATCAAATATATAACATTTAGGTAGATGTGTTACTAGTTTGAAGCTACCAATTTAGAATATCCTCCTCATACTTATATACTTTAACATTTATTTTTCTCAATTTAAAGACTATTTGAATTATCAATCGTCTATTTCTTATATCCATCACCAATGGTTTATGGTTAGTGGTCATATTTTTTATTGTGTTATCCTTTAAATTTTTTTTCTTACAATGATTTATCAAACAAAGAATACTTTTTAGTCTATAACTCAGGAGGCAAATATCCAAAATTATTTATTTTCACATTTATTCATGTTAATTTTTTTCCTAACTCGAAGCCAGCGACGTCTCATCGCACACACCAAAACTTGAATTTTGTATTACCAAGTTGTATAACTAACATAAGTTCAAACAGTTGCATACCAAGAATAAACTTTTCTTAGGCAAACAGTTGCATAAATAACATAAATTCAAAATCTTATGATTTGCGATAAAAAAAAAACATAAAATAAGTCTTCTACCTGAGACATCCTAATATACTTTACTATTATTAACCATTTACTAACAATATATGTGAACATGCAAGAGTTAAGGACCATCTTTGCACCAAAACTTCACTGTCTCCCTTAGCTAAATTTTGGTCCCAGTAGAATAGGTACCACTAATTCCCAATAACACTCAAAATGTCTTTCCTCTTCAACAATTCCCATTGATGAACATCATCATTCTCAAAACTATAAAAAAGTAAAATGGAAAATGGAAAATAAAATAAAGTTTAGATTACATATCATGTCATGAAAATAATCTTTAACCAAGTGCAAATTATTAATTTATTAGAAATGTTATAATTTCATAAATAGATTGTAAAATTTTATTTAAGAAAGCATTTCACAATTCAAATAAATTTTTTACAGATAAAAACGAAAAATTTTCATCAATTTTACAATTAATCACAAAATTAATTTAATTAAAATAAATTAACTAAACAAATGATTATATCTGTGTCTTTATCTTATAAAAGTAATGTACATTGGCATAGATCTTTCCCACTCAAAATAGGGGTAGTTCGGTAACTTAACTTACATATTAGTGGAACATTGAGCTGCATTTATTGCATCATTTGTAACGACCGCTATCGTCACAAGACAACTTAACTATTATATTGCGAAAAGATTTAATTAAAAACTTATTGTAAGTTATTTATAACAATACGTATAAATTTTTCGTGCAACATCACTAATCATTCATAACATTCATCATTAAGAAATATATATCACATACATAACTACATCTGAAAATTCATCCATACACAAATACAAATATATCAGAAGTATAGGTACCAAGTCATATGGTAATATACAATCACATACCAAAATTCTGATATATCTCAAAAGGTTCGGACTACGTATGTACCAGTACACAGGTACCCATTAGTAAGTACATATAGCAAAAGATAAGAGTTACATATTATTACCCATTCCCTACTAGCTGGCCACAAATACATATTACCCTTAGCTAGAAACTATGACGATATAAGAAAATATAAGGAATAGATGAAGTAGGTCTCATGTGACTTCAGCCGCGAAGAGCTTAATCCGCCGGTAGTTCACTGTCTGCTCCCGCGAAGAATCGCCGATACTGGTCTTGGAAATAAATTAGTGGCTTTGTCAGGATAGGTGTACGTGGGTAGTGGCTCACCACAACACAAGATCTGTAGAAATGTTGGTCTCTATGTGGAATCGCCCGTCCATCCTATCCCCCAGGCCCCTGTACACGACCCCACCAATCTTTCCGACACTAGGCTAAGGGTGACACTACCACCCTCAACTTACGTGTCAACTCGTATCCATAGTCACGATCCACTGTGAACTTATGTATGCAAACACAATCCAACACAACAACATATCCACAATCATCGTCCACTGTGATCAACAACAATATATCCATAGTCACCATCCACTGTGGTCAACAACATATATCCACATCTATCATCCATTATGGTCAACAACAACATATCCACTGTGGTTTTGAAAGTTAAAGAAAACATTGAAGTTAATCAGACGCTGGTTAAAACTTTAAAATTTTTAACTTTTAAAATTGTTTAGAACACTTTGGAGTTTTTCTAAAATCTCTTAAAAACATTCGAAATAATAGAAATTATAGAAATCATCTTTAAAACTTTAAAAAGATTTTGAAAGGAAGTTAAAAGATAAAATAACAATATGATCTCCTGGTTTTGAAATCAAAACACCAACAAGTATATTTTCAAAATAATAAAACCATAGACAAATCAAAGATTTACAAAAACAGCAATGATCATTTTAGTGACTAAAAGCCAAAATTGTCTTTAATACAAAACAGTCCACTTTTATGTTTAGAATTTTAACTCATCTCAAACATATTGTAGAAAACTTGATTTCATGTTGTAACCAATTGGAAATATATTTTCAAGAAAGAAAATAATAATTACTAAGTTATCTTATATGAAGAGAACCAAAATTTTCCAAAAACGGATAAAAATCTCGAAAACAGATTTTCTTCACTGCACATGGGTCAGTTTCAAGGAAACTTTTAAAATAGATATATAATTAATTAGAAACCATATCATACACCGTTAGAAATCTTGAAATGTCTATTTTCTAACCATATAACTAGTTTTTGAATATGATTTTTGTAGAAATACAGAATTGCAAAACAAGATACTATGTTCAGTTACGTTTTTCTGACTGGACGCTCAACTTTTGAGGGCTATAACTCCTTCGATTTTCAATATTTTTAGGTATTTATTATGCTAAAATGGTAGCCCCAATTGTCTATTTTCATATCCAACAAACGAAATCCAATTTCATTTATCACAGCAAAAGTTATCACAAAAATACTAACACATGTTCAGACAACAACGCACCAGACAGCAAGCACTTTGTTTTCAGCTATTATATACTTCCATTCAATCGATTTATATCACAAACAAATTATCAAAACATTATTTTCAGAAATCAATACACATCACAACATATCCATACATCAATAAAAATACATGAAAACTATAAACTTTCCTTAACTCGAATAGATGCTAAAATAAGAGCTTTGAATGATGGAGGAATGAATGAACTTTTAGTTTTCTGGAGTATGAATATTAAACCACCACTATGAGCCAACAATAGATCATAGTATAAAAACTTGGGACTTAGAAATTTTGAAGGAGAACTTTTGGAGAAGTAGAATTACTCAACGGTGAGGGGTGCCAGAAAAAAAAATGACGTTAGATAGAGATAAAGGGTTTGCAAATAGAAAGTTTTAGAAATTGAAATTGAAATTGAACTGAGAATTGGAGAGCTGGAGTCTCGATTATGTGAAGGGAGAATAAAAATGAGAAGATAAGTTACTGGATGCAAAATTTATAGACGTATGATATGACACTATTTTTTTTTTTTCAACCAACACCTCCCTGTGTCAGCAAAATTTGAAGGCTAGCTTTGAAAATCTGACCAAATTGAAGTTGAAGAAAAGGAAACGTGCAGATTTTCAAACCAAATTGAATGAAGAAAGAAAACTGCACTCCCAATTTTAATTCACGCGGTTTGATTCAGAATGTATTAAGGAAGCTTTGAAATTTTTTCCCACCAAGTACATAGAAGTTAATGGAAGTAGGTGTACTTGTAGCTTTAGGTAGAATAATTAACAAGGTAACAAAATGCAAATCAAGCTAATTAAATTAGTAAATGTATGACTTACTAATTTTAATTTTGGACATCTAATAAAATTTAGAATATCTCTAGAAAATTTTCTAATTCTGAAAAAGCTCTCAAAATTACACTATTTGAACTGCATTAAAATATTATTATTTTAATCAACAATAACATAACAACATATAAATTTCATAGGGATCTCAGGGACTAATTACAATTAAATCTTTCACTTTTCTTGACTATTATCTCACTTTTACAGTGTATTCTTACACTGTCAGCGTACAACACAATCCCGTTTTCAGTTAAATTTCCCGTTGAAATTTACACAAAAAAAATCACACATATTTATTAATTATATTTTCTCATGAAATTAAATTTAATTATCTCTTGTTATTATTTTCAATCACTTCATCATAGATTAGAAAATCACAGTGTTACATCATTAATGGATAACATAATGATTTCTTAAAATTTTAAATTAGCTCTTCTCCTAATGTGAGCTTATAATTTGGCTTTTCTTTAAATCATGGATAATTGTGTTGTATGTATTGTACATTAGTTTATTGATTTAAAATTTTATAGAACACTTGTTTCATAATTGCAAAAAGATACACTTGTTTCAAAACTGCATGAAATCCCAACCCTTAGTTAATTTTAATATTTAATAAATTTAATATATAAAGTATTAAAAATATATATAAATGGTAGCATTTGTGTATTGGACACTATCCCGTCCTTTTAAACTAGAGATGATTCATGTCTCGCCTCATAAATTATCTATCGAAGATTACAATAATAATTTTTAAAACAAGTTTTTAACTTATATCTAATTTTATTAATTTAATTTAATATAATTTATTTTTATACTTTAAATTATTCAAAATATTTTTATATACTTTAAATATTATAAAAATAATAAAATTATATTCTTATTTACAATATAATGGTAAAAAAAAAAGTATTCTTTTCATTTTACACTTCAAGATTAAAAAACACATTAAATTTAAATGTAATATAAAATTTAACATATTACATTTAATAATTTTAGCATAAAATAATAATAATAATAATAATAATAATAATAATTATTATTATTATTATTATTATTATTATTATTATTATTATTATTATTATTATTATTATTATCTAATGAGCTATAAAATCATACTCAATATGTTAAAATTGAAAAGTTACTTAATTATATCTTTTGATCCTTATTGTTCAAGTTTAGATTCATCAACTAAAATTTAGTGATCTAACTTACCTGAAAAAAGCCTATTTGCTGTATACATCATTTATAATTTTAAAAAATATAATTTTTGGAAGGTATAAATTTTGTATTTTAAATAGTCAACAAACTTTTTATATTAATTCTATCATTAAATATTTCTATTATCACTAAGCAAGTAGAAGCTAATCGCTTTGATTAATTTTTTGGAAATTAATGTTCTATTATTCATGATATTTTCTTTTGCTTGAAAACATTTAAATTTTCTTTTAAACATTAGTATTTATAAGAGTTTTCAAGGGTCTTCTTTTATTTTATAAGACTACGATTTATTTGGTTAGAGTTATTTTGTAAAGAATTATTTTGGGATTTGATAGTAGATAAAAGTGGAAATAATTTAGTAGGGAGAAAAAATTAAGAAATATAAATATTTGTATTCTGGTGAGCTTTATGTTGTCTTATTTTACTTTTTAAGACTTCATGAAATTTTTATTTAGATTATTTTGAGAATTTTTAAGTTATTATATATAAAATATTACATACATTATAATTATTAAATACTCCGTTATATATTTATTTTATTGTGAAAATATTTTTGTACTATTTTTTATATATTTCCACTGATTGATTTTTTTTGTAATAACTTAGTTTTAAACAAATTAAATTGTATGACAAGTGTTGTCAACTTTTTCAATTATTATTGGATTAAGGAACACACCATGTGTTGCTCTGCTAGGGTTTGCGCCTCCTAAGGTTTACCACGTGTTCCTACATGCATGCTTCCATGGAGGGTTCTTTGCCAATCATTCCTTGGAAATTCCTTGATGCTGATTCATGTTCTGTCACGATTCCCCCCGCTGGTGCGGTTTTGCCGCAGAAAAAATCTTTTGTCCAAGCGCTCCATAACGCTTGTGATATTCCGTTGAGTCAACTCCCAGTTCCTTGTTTGAAAGGAGATGCCCTAGCCATTAAGATACCAGAAGATGAGTATAAAGCTGGTCTGGAAAGTTGTAAAAACAACCTTCATGGGAGGTTGCTGCTGGCCAAAGGAGATTCACCTCCAAAACTCCAGGATTTGCGTAGCAAATTGGGTAAGATTTGGAAACCTTTAGGGGTATGGCGTATGATTTCCATAGGGAAAGGTTTTTTCGAATTTTCCTTCTCCTCCATTGAGGATCTTCGTAGGGTTCTTGCTGGGGGTTCTTGGAATCTCGAACCTGGTGTTCTTCGTCTTTTTGCTTGGACTCCTGATTTCAACCCAAATTCTGTTTGTCATTCCAATGCACAATGTTGGGTTCGAATTCTTGGCTTTCCTCAAGAATATTGGAGGCCAAGAATCCTGTTTTCTATAGCACATGGCATTGGGGTTCCCTTGGCCCTTGATGATGCCACTGTCAACAGATCCTTTGGACACTTTGCAAGGGTGTTGGTGGACATTGATTTAAAAATGGAGCTTCGTGATCAGATCTTAGTAGAGAGGGATGGTTTTGCTTTTTTTGTAGAGCTGGTCTATGAAAAGATTCCAACCTTTTGTGATAGCTGTAAGATCATTGGGCACTCTATTTCGAATTGTAGACATGCTCATAAGGCTGACGTGAATAAAAAATAGGAGATAGCAGAAGGCAAGAAGAAGGTTAATCTACATTACATCCCCAAGAAGAACGGGATAGAGAATACAAGTGCTAGTGTCGCTGAACCTAGTCACGCTAAGGATGCTATGCAAGTGGATATTTCTAATGTGGATGGGCGGCGTTCTGTGCCTATCGTTCCAGATGATATTCTTGTTGATCAAGGAAAGTCGATCAATTGTTCATTGCAGGTAGTGCCACCTGCTGTTGGAGAAGGAATTCAGGATGACAGTTCTTCCTGTGATGAGTCTTTGCACCCTGAGTCGCCAATTATTAAGGTTGGACTGGCTCGGGTGGTCCAAGAGGAGGGGATTGTAGTTCCAGATTCCCAGAATTCTGATCGAGAGATTGGTCATGTTATGTCCACCCCTGTTTCTGAAATGCCTTTACCGGTGCAACATGATTTGAACTTGGTTTCACGGTTGTGGGTTGATATGGTAGAGGAAGAGCAAGAAGATCAGATACAACCAAATGAGGATGTTTCACAAGATCACGAAGCTGGTTATACTATGGTTCTTTCTAAATCTCAGCAGAAAAAATTAAGGCGTAAAAAAAACTCTTCTGGTTTGCAAACATCAAAGCCCTTGACTAGGGCGGGATTACGTAATCTTGCATGATGAAAGTGCTTTTTTGGAATGTTAGAGGCTTGGCTAAACAGCCAAATCTAGACTTCCTGAAGCAACTGTGCCAGACTCATAAACCAGACTGTCTTTTTTTGGCTGAACCTTGGGTGAGTCCTGATTCTATTCCTCTGTCTTTTTGGAAGATGCTTAATCTTCGTCTTTTTGCGGTGAATAATAGAGGTGAGCTAAAGCCTAATTTGTGGGCTCTCTGCTCTGAGAACTTTATGCCTTCTATTGTGGCACTGTCCTCTCAACATATTTCGTTCTCCCTCTCATTTGAAGGTAAACGTATTGTCTTTTCTGCCATATATGCTAGCACCTCTTATGTTGCTAGAAGAAATTTGTGGGAAGAGCTTGCCATTCTTCAACAATCTTCTGAGGATCCTTGGTGTTTTTTAGGCGATTATAATGCTGTTTTGGGGGCGCATGAAAAACGTGGTGGTAGGCTTCCCCTTTCTATCTCTTGTAATGAATTCCAGGCCTGGTCTGATAGTTGCGGTTTAACTCACCTTCCTACATCAGGTCCAAGGTTTACATGGTCTAATGGTAGGCAAGGTTGGGCCCATATAAATATAAGACTGGACAGGGCTGTATGCAATGATGCTTGTTTCGCTTTTTGGCAGACAATTTCTTGTTGTTCTCTAACACGTATGCACTCAGACCATCATCCCCTTCTTCTCTACTTGCAAAGGGGCTGCAAGTCCTTTGCCTCTCCCTTCAAGTTTTTGAAGATATGGACTGAGCATTCTGATTGTCGTCGTGTGGTTAAGGAAGCATGGCAGAGAAAGATTGTTGGGTGTCCAATGTATATCCTTAGTCAAAAACTCAAGCTTTTGAAAGCTGACCTCAAGCAATGGAATCATCTAGTGTTTGGGGATATTCAGTTACAGGTTGCTCGGGCTAAGCAGAATTTGGATGACGTTCAGAGTATCATTGATTTTGAAGTGTATTCTTCTGATCTTAAGGATCAAGAACTAAATGCTCAGATTGAATATCAGAAAGTCCTTGGATTCCAAGAATCTTTTTGGAAAGAGAAGTCTCGTATTAAATGGCACTGTTTTGGTGATCGTAACACTTCATTTTTCCATAAAACGGCTCATATCAAATAGACATCCAAGAAAATGTCTTTTCTGAGGAAAGGTACGAATATATTGAACTCTCAAGAGGAGCTTGAAAGCGAGGTGTTGTCTTATTTTCAGGATATTTATGCTTCTGATAATAATTGTACAGCGAATCAGCTCATTGGGAATACCGTCCCTTGTGCTGTCTCTTCTCAAGATAATGTGATGCTTACGAATGTGCCTACTCGTGAAGAAGTGAAATCTGCAGTGTTTGGGATGAACAATGAAGGTGCCCCTGGTCCTGATGGTTTTGGGGGATGTTTTTATCAAACCTTTTGGGATATTGTGGGGGAAGATGTGTTTGAGTCCACTTTTCAATTTTTTTCCCAAGGTTGGATTCTGCCTAACCTTAATTCTAATATGGTGGTGTTAATTCCTAAAGTCCCTGGAGCGGATACTATTGATCAATTTCATCCTATTGCACTTGCAAACTTTCAATTCAAGATTATTACTAAAATCCTAGCTGAGCGTCTTGCGTTGATCGCCCCTGGCATTATTTCTCCTCAACAGAGAGGATTTATTAGAGGTCGTTCTATAGAGGATTGCATTGGGGTTGCTTCGGAAGCCATCAATATGTTGCCTGACCGTTCATTTGGAGGTAACCTAGCTCTTAAGCTTGATATTAGGAAGGTCTTTGATACCATTGATTGGAAATTTTTAATTGATGTTTTAAAAGCGTTTGGTTTTTGCCCCACCTTTTGCCATTGGGTTCAAACTATTCTTAGCTCTGCTAAGTTGTCTTTTCTAGTGAATGGCAAGCCTGTCGGCTTCTTTCAATGTAAAAGAGGTGTTCGTCAAGGTGACCCTCTCTCCCCTTTGTTGTTTTGTTTAGCTGAAGAGGTGTTAAGCCGTGGTATTTCTCAGCTGGTTCAGGAGAATAAGCTTCAACTCATTTCGGGGCCAAGGGGAATTGTCGTTCCTAGCCATGTTCTTTTTGCTGATGATGTTATGGTTTTCTGTCGTGGCTCTAAAAAATCTCTGCAGTCTTTAATGTCTCTTCTTAGAATGTATGGGGAAGCATCCGGACAACTTCTCAGTTTTTCTAAATGTCACTTCTATTCTTGCAACTTGTCTCCTCGTAGAGTGATAGCTATTAAAGATATCCTTGGATTTTCTATGGGAAGCCTTCCCTTTGTTTACTTAGGGGTGCCATTATTTCTTGGGAAGCCTCGACGAACTCATTTACAGCCTATTGCAGATAAAATTAAATCAAAGCTTTCTAAGTGGAAAGGATCCTTGCTCTCAATTATGGGACGTGTGAAGTTAGTCAAGTCTGTTATCCAGGGTATGCTTATACACTATTTTCATATTTATGCTTGGCCTACTTCTTTGTTAAAACAGTTAGATTCATGGACGCGGAATTTTATCTAGGCGGGGGATATACATCAACGAAAGATGGTTACTGTGGCTTGGCACAAGGTTTGCTCTCCTGTTGAAGCAGGTGGTCTGGGTATTCGGCCTTTTCGTAGTATTAATAATGCAGCTATGCTTAAGCTTAGCTGGAATTTTCTCTTCTCTAGTTGTCAATGGGCCTCTTTTATGCGTTCCCGATTTCTGCGTGCCGGAAAGACCTTGACTATGTATGTTCGGTCTTCTCTTTGGCCAGGTCTTCGACCTTTTGTTGATGTTGCTCGTTCCAATTCTAAATGGGTGCTGGGCTCTGGCTGCTCTATTTCTTTCTGGACGGATAAATGGCTTAATAATCCTATTGTTGATCTAGTAAATTTGCCTTCTACAATGCATTCTGACCTTCAATCTAAAGTTAGTGATTTTATTTATCAGAATGAATGGCGGATTCCTGATGTTTTTGCTGATTTATTTCCTGAGGTGGCTAATATGATGAGAGAGACTACTCTTCCTAGTGTTCCTGAACCGGATTATGTTGTTTGGTGCCCTTCGGATTCAGGGGTTCTGTCTTTTAAGGGGGCTTATGATTTTTTGCATAACCAGTCCTTTTTAGTTCCTTGGAGTAAAATTTTATGGAGATCTTCAATTCCTCCATCTAGATCTTTTCTGGTTTGGAGATGTCTGCAGGGCAATATTCCTACTGATGATATTTTACAAGCTCGTGGTTGCACATTGGTCTCCATGTGTTCTTATTGTACTGAGCATGTGGAAACTGCTGATCATTTGTTCCTCTCTTGTCCAGTTGCTGTCGAGCTTTGGAATTGGTTGAGTTATACTCTTCAATGTCACATAGATAAATCTTCTTTGCTCATGTTATTATCTAATGCTTCGAAAGCCTCCAGTACTCAACTTCAAAATATTTTTGTTGCAGCTATTGTTAACACCATTTGGTTCCTTTGGATAAGCTGTAATCAGGCTAGATTTCAATGTGGCCCTATGACTGTAAACAGGATTAGAAATAATATTGTTGCTGCTGTTTCCCTTTCTGGTAATTTTTCCAAGGGAACCATGCGAAACTCTGTTGTTGATTGGTCTATTCTGAAGCAATTTCATGTTTTGGGACATGTTGCAAAAGCCCTTAACATTAAACAAGTTCTTTGGTGTCCACCTCTTAGGGGCTGGATTAAATGTAATACCGATGGCGCAGCCAAAGGGGCCCCTGGACCTGCTGCTTGTGGAGCTTTGTTTAGAAATTCAGCGGGTGATTTCTTGGGGGGATTTTCGTTGCCGATGGGATGCTCATATTCTTTGCATGCTGAACTTGTTGCAGCAATAACTGCAGTTGATTTAGCTCTTCAGAGAGGTTGGTTGAAGCTCTCGTTGGAATGTGATTCAAAACTAGTCGTTGAAGCTTTTCAAGCTCCCCATTTTGTTCCTTGGCAGCTTCAAGTTAAATGGAAAAATTGTCTAGCCCAGCTCTCATCTATGGAGTTTGTTGTGTCTCATATTTACCGTGAAGGTAATTGTTGTGCTGACCGCCTTGCTAATCTTGGTATCTCGTCGTCTGGCCTAGTTTGGTGGGATTCTGTCCCTGACTGTATTAGGGATTGCTTCTCTAGGGATAGGCTTGGCCTTCCAGCTTATAGATTTTGTTAATTTTGTGGGTTTTGGTTTGGTCCCCCCACTTTTTTCATGTTTTGCTTTGTTTTATTAATAAATTTAAGTTTGGGGGCAAAAAAAAAAAAAAAAAACTTTTTCAATTATTATATATACATATATCTAAAAAATGATTTTCATTTATTTAATAATTATATTTACATTCTTAAAGATATGAAAGGATTTATTTTTTCATATTTTATGCTTCAATAATAGTGAAAATAATAACTTTACTTTTTAAATAATGTAATTATTTTTAACTTTAAATATAAATTAGTTTTAAGATGACAAAAATATTATTCTTAACATATAAAATCCCTGCATATTGCAGTAGTTCAAATGTTGTACAAAAGCATTTTTTTTTATCTAATTCAAAACTTACACTTTTAGGGAAAATATCATATTAAATTATATATAAAATCTTCAGTTTTTTGTAAAGTAGAATGTAAATAGAGGATTTTTTTTTAAAGAAAAAAAAAAGAAATCAAATAAATTTTGTAAACTCTATTACAAAATATACGTTTTTTTATTAAAATATTTTAAACATTTTTTCTAACTATACATATTAATTATAGACATATTAAATTAATCATTTTATCCCTCCCTTAAAAAATTTTCCCGTTTGATGCCCGGGTACACACTAGTAAGTAATATAAAAGAAAGGTCAATGTGATTTGGCTGCTTGTCACATACAGGATCAAATTCCAACCTTTTTTTTATTACAATCTTAGGTGACAAAACCAATGTAATTGATTTTCAATTACCATTTGTATTCTTTTTTTTCTGATACACACACACACACACACACACACACACACACACACACACACACATATATATATATATATATATATATATATATATCACAATTTAGCTAACCAAATGTAATGCTTTGACTTGTATTTCTTTTGGAACCTAATAGTAAGAGCAACTTGGAAAGGCTAAATAACCTACAAAGACTGAACTTCTGTATTTCTCTTCCATATTATACAATATTTATATTATACAATATGAGTACTCTCTTTCTTTTTTTCCTTTCTCTCCTTAAGAAAAATTTTATTCCTAATAATTAGTGTAGATTATTTAAAGTTAACTCATAGGAACTCAAATGTAAATGTACTTGAACTATTTAAAGCTGATGTTATCATTTTAAATGTTTTCTTTTTTAGGTTTGTAATTTATCTTTTTATATTATTGCATATATGCAAGAAGTATCAAGATTGGAAGAGAGAATAGTTTTTTATATGTATAATTAATATAGATATTAATGATATTTAGTCTTGAAGCAAATATGCATGATAATAGAGTTTAACATGAGGAAATTGCTATTAAAGTGGATGTCATGGAAATATTAGAAAATGAAATTAAAGAAAAAATAGACAAAAGACATGAATAATTTTGTAATTTTGAAATATATTGTGTTATTTCATTTTTTTGACAAATAAATTTGTTAAATAAATTCTTTCTTCTTTTCATTGACCTGTAAACTATTCAATACTAAAGCGTTCACATTTTTATGATTATGTGTTGATTACTTAATGAAAAAGTTTACCTGAATAAAAATATATGATAACATCATTTATTTTTTATAGAATATTAGGTAGCCACACAAAGTGAGTTTGTATCTAGTTATACAAAATTACACACATTGCTTTATCCTTTAGGACCCACATCGAAGCTCATTTTTGTGTAACCAGCTCTATAACAAAGAGATGGACATCCAAATCCAATATCATCTTTGTTTTATTTTGAATCAGTACTGATATACAACATGCCAAAATAAAATTAAGAAAAAATGGACAATATATCTATTTTTTTGTACCATTTATGCCTTTATCTGAAACACTGTTTCTTCTAATTGATAAATTTTATGCTTCATATATAAATGTTGGTAGTCTGTTGCTCCTACTTATTATAATGCCTGTAACTATCCTTATTTCTAATCATAAAATTAACTTTGTATATATTAATTTTATGAGGAGCTATGAATGAATGTATAACCAAGATTATTTTTCAGATTCTAATAGTACACAGGACTCTTTATTGTCAAAAAGTAAAAGAGACATTGTGTTGCTCAGGGGATGTGGGACTCACTAGGAGCCTGCTAAGAAAGCAGTTGAACACTTTCCATCATTATAGCAAATGAAACTTAGAAAGCACATTCAGACAATGACCACTAGAAGACTCTGAGTCATACAATGAAACTTCTTAGAAACTTACATGACATGAACAGTATATTTACATCTCTTGTCTAATTCTTCTTTACCATTGTTTACTGCTTTTTCTGTGTTGCATCCCAGAAGCTCTAGTGTTCAACTAAAGAATCTGTGTATTCTTCTTCTCTGTCGCAGGAAGTTGGATTAGGTCTGTGATAAGGTATATTTTTCTCCATTTCAATTTTACCTCCAAATAGAAATAATAAAAGATGAAATGATATGGTTAAGAATGTAAATGCTTCCTGATAATATATTATGGACTTCAAAACATAGCTGTTCTCTGGTTGTCTATGATGAAAAATAACTTGTTTTCTTCTCTTTTTTGTTTTTTTTTTAATAATTAGTGAGAAAGATTGAACTTTTCATTGAAGTGCCTAAAGACATTCATTTATATTTTTGTATTATTGATCAAGCTTGCTTTTGTTAAGCTGACAATAGTTCTAAGGGCATCAGCTTCTCTCTTTGAATCTATGTAGACCTACTTTCAGTTATTAGATTTGTTAATTTTAACTGATATGTTGGCTTAATTGTTGCCATCTACATGACTATTTATTCTGTGGTGAACATGTGCTTTGCAGATCTAAGTTTTTTTCCATTTGATGTTAATGCTTTTCTCAAGGCCTAGGATGTTTAAGGCTAAGTTTTAATGTTCAAGCAGTGCCTACTATTAATAATAGAAGTTTTAAAGTTGAGATATTTTCTAAACACTCAATCCATTGAGCAGCTTCAGTGTCTTAAACATACTACAGTACAGATTTTTTAATCGATGTTAGATATAAGACAGCTGCAGTGTCTTAAACATCTGTTTGATAACATGTCAAGGAAATATGATCTGAATTTGAGGTTTAGGACTTTAGATTTCTATCTGCAATACTATAGTGTAATCTGAAGTTTTGATTCATTATTCATAATATTAGACTTTTTTACATCTAATCATATACTCAGCTTTTGATATATTCAAATGGACTATCAGCTTTCGCAATTCACAAGCAAGCCACTAGTAAAGGCAACAGAAATCTCCAAGGATCACAAAACACCTCAATCATACTAGCAATTTGGCAAACATTTGTCTAACTGTTCTTTCGTAAGTGAGCATGACTATGAACTTTGAAATTGAATTGTTTGATCTTATATTAGAAATATTTATAAATTCCAACAAATTTTTAAACATTGAAACATGAAAGCCTTTTTTTATTTCTTCAAGTGTAGTGTTATAACTATTGCAGGTGCATCACTTGGAATTTGTAATGGAAATGATCAGTGCTTTTGCTTCATCCAACTCTTCTGTGGTGCCTTTTAAAAAATATGATGTTTTTCTAAGCTTTCGAGGTGAGGACACCCGCATGAACTTCACAAGCCATCTTTATGAAGCTTTGAAGCAAAACAAAGTTGAAACATTTATAGACTACCAACTTAAAAAGGGAGATGAAATCTCACCAGCCCTCATCGAAGCCATTGAAGATTCCCATGTACATGTTGTAATCCTCTCAGAGAACTATGCCACCTCAAAGTGGTGCTTGGAAGAACTCAGCAAGATTCTAGAATGCAAGAAAAATCAAGGACTGGAAGTGAAACCGGTATTTTACAACACAGATCCATCCAATGTGAGGAAGCAGACTAGGAGTTATGAGCAAGCCTTTACAAAACATGAGTGAGAAGACAGGTGCAACAAATGGATAGCTGCTCTCACTGAAGTAGCCAATTTAGCTGGGTGGGACTCCCGAGGCAGGTAAATAAAATGAACTGTGAGTGAGAAATTTAGTAGATTTACCAATACATAGTTGCTTTCTAAAATTATATTATGATATCCTTATGTTATTTATGTTGCTTTGATTTATGACTGAATCCATTAATAGTACATTTAGTTTAGCCTTAATGGTGTGTGCTTAAAGAGTAAATTTACAACTAAAATTATATATAATATATTTTTAGTGCAATTTTTAAAATAAAAAATGTGATTTAAACATGTTTTTTTTTTTAAAAGTGAAATATAATTATTAAAATTTATTTACGTTTTCATTTGATACCGATAAAATTTTATATTATATTCTTAAATATTCTTTAAAGTTATTTATTTCTTAAATACTAATGATTTTAAGTCATTAAAGAAGTATAAAAAAATTTAATTTACAAATTTTTAATCATTCAAAGAATATAAAAGATTACTTTTAGTCATTTTCTTAAGGAAGGTCGTTTGTAATACGACTTGAACAACAAATTTTTGTTGCGAAATTTTTATTCAGATTTTTCTATTAATTTTGTGGTCTCCTTATGGAAATTTTTTACAATTTTATTTTTGAAAATTATGCTATAATTTTGACAAAAATATGATTATTTCTTTAAATTTAATGTAAAATTCATAGAAATTTTCATTTGTTTTTGCAGATTCTCTTAATGTATAAGAATTTAATGTTTCTTGCAATTTTTTCACAAAAAAATTATAAATAAATTTTCTAGTTTTTTAAGCAATAGCAGATGAAAATATAAAAATCAATGAAAAAATAATCTATGGAGTGTTGTTAACAAAATAGAAAATTTATCCTTTAAAAAAATAAAAAATGATTTTAATATCATAAAATATGATTAATGAAAAAAATAATTAACATTTGAATAATATCAGTAAATGTTTAAAATTGTTCATAAAAGATGTTATTGTCAAACTATTATATTTAATTTATATATTATAATTTAATTATTTTGGCCCCTTAAAAAAAATTTCAACCTCTGGAGACAGCTAACATATTGTTTTTTAAATTGGGTTGGCCAAATTTGATTCTAAAACCAACAGAAAGATAACGACGATAATACTATGAAACAAATATGATATGAAATTATATAGAGAAGTGAATAGTGATAGATATATAGTTGTTTCCTTATGTCGTGTATGCTTGTGCAATGCAATTGTTGCTCTGTAGTGAAGTTTCTTTGTCCTCAAATATGTCTAATTGTGGAAAAAGCTAATGTATTGTTTTTAAATTGACTTGGCAAAATTTGATTCAAAATCCAACAGAAAATAAGGATGATAATACTATGAAACAAATATGATATCAAATTATATAGAGAAGTGAATGGTTATAGATATAGTTGTTTCCTTATTACATGTATGCTTGTGCAATGCAATTGTTGCTCTATAGTGAAGTTTGTTTGTCTTCAAATATGTCTAATTGTGTAGAGTTAAAAAATATATATCTTTTAATTATAGCTGAATAAATGACAAAATAAAAAATGCATAAGAGATAATAAATTAACAAGTGTTTCCCTTACGCGGTTTGGAAAAATTCCCCTCAATCCTAGGTCGCACCAGGTTTTCATTTTGTGAACAATATTCTAATAGTATAGTATATTATACATATTAAAGTAATATATACAAATACACAACAATAATTTATTCCAGTTTACTCATCTGCTATATGAAGTTAACTTTTGTAAAAAGTTCAAATATTTTCTCTTAAATTATAAAAAAAGTAAATTTTAAACATTTATATTTCCATTGCACCCTAACTTGTAAATTTTAAAATGTGTCCTATTCATTAATTATCTTGTATGTGTACTTGTTAACTTCTAATACTGTGACGTGCATGTGAGCATACTTTTGTAATATAGCAACTTTCAAGGTAGTTTGCTTAGGAAGTTCCTTTAGGAAAAAACACAAATCGATATTGATTATCTTCTCTAAGTCTTTGGGTTTTCATTCCTCAATTATTATTTTTTTTTTCTCTACTACACTACCATATAGATCCAAGATTATGTATATAGCATTTATATAGTTACGTTCTTCTTTTTTGCCCTTTTCATATGCTAGGACTGAATCTGAACTCCTTAAGGACATTGTTAGAGATGTTTTGGAAGTTTTGCAAAATCAGACCCCTACATACCCAAACCAATTTGAAGGACTAGTTGGAATTGAGGACAATTATAAACAGATTGAACCAGGTTTTCTGTGAGGAGAACATTGGTGGGAAATGAGCACTAGTTTCGTCGAAGAGTCAAAGTCTTTCTCAGAATTGTTTGGTGGTCTCTTTATTTAGAAACAAAAAGAACAGTATCATGGTATTTATTCTGCAGTATCCTTAGACACGGTAGATGAGTATCAAACTGTGATGGTAATGATTTGATGATTCAAAATTTAGATGTAAAAGTGCAGTCATTTGTTGCTAACGACTTATAGGTTTGTAGGTATCCAACTGGTGGAATTAATTGTGATTTTGGTTTTATTCTCAAGAGTTTTATGCACGATGATGGTGTAACAAGTTGCAATTTTGGGCTATGTTTGGTAAAACTAGCTGATAAGCTAGCTGAAAGCTTATAAGCTATAAGCTGGGAGCTGAAAAGCTGGAAGCTTACAAGCTAGCTAATTTAATTGAAAGTGTTTGGTAAGATTAGCTGATAAGCTAGCTAATAAATGTCAAATGACATAAAGGACATAGTTAATATTTTTAATATTTGAATTTATTTTTAATAACTTATCATATTAAAAAGTAGGATAATAATTTTTTAAATTTTGTATTATAAAAAAATGGAAAAAATTTGGTGATTTTTAATAAACTAATATTGTTTTAAATAATTTTTTCTTTTTTTGGAAAAAAGTAGAATTAAATTAACCAAACTTATATTGTTTAAAATCAATTTTTTAATATTTAAATATTTTATTAATAATATTATTTTATAACAAAAACTAAAAATTGTTTTTTCTTTATAATTTTATTTTATATTAACTTTTGTTTAGTGACTAAATATTTGAAATAAAAATCAAAATAAACAATGTAATCATTCATTAAAATAAATAGTTTGACATTAAACAAACTAATAAAAAAATTCCAAGTTTCATAATAACAAAGAAAATAATTATGTTATCTAGTGTCTAGTTTCCCATAATAAATTAGCAATATTGTTACGGGTCTCCTTCATGTTAGTAGATCTCTCTTCCAAGTTTACTTTGCAAACGTCTCCATAAAGATCTTTAAGTTCATCATTCGGTATGTAATCTGGATGTTTCTTGAGCATAGTAAATATTGTGTCATCTTGTGAGTTGGTTCGGATATAATTATGCAATGCAAATGCAGCCATAATAATATCAGTTTGTGTATGCACACTAAATTTTGGCATGTGGCCAAGTATCTTCCATCTTTTCTTCAACACTCCAAATGATCTTTCTATACAACTTCGAAGAGATGAATGTGCACGGTTGAAGGCTTCTTGAGCATTGGTTGGAGGCTCCTTTTCAAATTGAGATAGATGGTACCTTATCTTGGGATAAGGTACCAAATATCCTTGTCTATCTGGATACCCTTTATCTACCAAATAATACTTGTCTGTCAAAGGGCAAAGGAAAAGAAATATAAGATTCATTTATATAAAATTTTATCATAACAAAAAAAAAAAATATATCAATACCTTGTGGTGGCTTTGGAAAGTTCAATGTCGGTGTATTAATTGCATGAAGGAAAACACGTGCGTCATGTGCTGATCCCTCCCATCCAACTGACATAAATGTGAAACACATATTGAAATCACAACTTGCCATGACATTAAAAGTGGGGATTCCCTTTTTGCCCCTATAACGCATTTGATCTGCCTCAGGAATACATGCACCTATATGTGTCCCATCAATACATCCAATGCAATCCTGTAAAAATGTATTAGATAAATGTCGCAATAGAAAATATGAAAAAAAAATATAATATTTTTTTTACTTACCTTGAAATAAGGCATATATTGGTCATCTTTTCCAATTTCAGATGGTACAAATTGAAAGGTTGGATCCTTTGGTCTAATGATATCACGTGCAAGACCCTTGTAGCCCTTGCTTCTACCACTAATGGCTTCCAAAACTTCATGAAATGCTCTACTAATGGTCTCACCAGAGCGTTGAAATCTCTCTCCGACATCCCTATTAGAAGCACCCAAGGCAAGTGTATATACAAATATGCCTACCTTCTCTACAACTATCATTCTGTTACTTGGTTTTAAACCATATTTTGATTGGAGGTCTTCACATAATTGTGTAAATAAACTTGGCTCCATTCTAAAAGCATTCACACATCGAATAGGGTGCCCATTCAATATCTCATTCATCCAATTTTCCCCAGTTTGACGTGAAGTCATACATGGTTCTTTAAAATTATATTTATAGTAATATGTAGCAATTGCACCTGTTGCACAAGATTGTATGATCCAATAAAGTGCACATTTTCTTCTCTTCTTTTCTCTTTCCATATCCATTATGTACCTACTGGTAAAAACACAAGATTAAGATAGATTCATAAACACAAACCAAATTATGTAGTGCTAATCTTATAACTTATTCTAGCAAAATCAAATGTTTAAGACATTCATAAACATAAAAACCAAAATACATAGTCCTACTAGCATTATTCTCAATGTTTAGAAAATAAACAACAAAATTTAAAAAAAAAAAAAAAAAGAAGCAAAGTAAACATTCATTTTCCTTTGGCATGCATATATGTCAGCCAAACTTTCCTACTAGCATCATTCTCAATGTTCAGAAAAAGCTCTCTTCTTGTTTCATCCTCAATCAAAGCAATTGCAAAACACCACAATTCACTATTCACTTCCAAAACATGTTCAGTAGTCATATGATTGATAATATCCATTGCTGTTGGAACAGTAGAAGTAGCACTAGCACTAGCATTGTTATCTGCCTTCATTAACTCCAATGCTGTAATAGAAGTTGATACCAAAGTTTTTATTTGATTGCTTAGTGTAGCTCCCCCCCGCCCCCCAAGATTGTCTCCTTTTACACTTCCCCAAAGTGGGCTTGTTAGCCCCATCGTGTGTTTGTGCACTTGTTCTAGTACCATCACCTTGACTATGATTTTGGGTATCCCTGAGACCTTGGCTAGGTGCTTCGGTACTCCCAGACTCATGTACAAAATTAGGCGAAAAAGAATGATCTTCATTGAGTAAATTATCCACATACGAAGCATATCTATTATATTATGAGTAAACATAATCTCCATGGCTCTCATTATGATGACCATCTTCTCCATCATTTTCATTATCCATTTCCTCAATGTTCACATTTTCATGTTCCTCGGGTGCATCAATGGATGGTGCAACAACATTTTCACCAGATGCATAATTTTCTTCAAATAGTTGATTCCACAAGTCCTCAATTAAAGGAGGCACTGCTTTATTGCAAAACTTTGAAGCATCGGGTCTCTCCTGCAAAAAGAAAAAGTAATGTTAACCATTAAACTAGAGATATAAGAAAATTTAATTGCAAATTGATTGTAAGAATATAAGAAAGAAACTAACCTTAAGCTTTCTCTCCCATCACTCATCTGAACAACGCCTTCCTGTTACAGGATCCCACCCTAATCCAGTTTCTCCAAACTTCAAAAACTTCCAAGTGCGCCAATCTTTCTTTATGCTGTCAAACTTATTCTTCAAAATTTTCATTGAACAACTTCGATTGATTTTTTATTCAAATTCTTCGTTAATCTCCTTCCATTTAAATGTTACACGACCATTCTTCCTAATGAACTTTATTAAAAGTTCACAAAAAATTTTATAATACTCATCTGTTCATTTAAAGTTGTTTGCTCCATCCATATTATCATTAGCTGAGGCCATCTTATAAGTTTGGAAATATAAAAATGCATTACAATATAGCATGGTAAACAAACTTAAACATTAATCTATAACAAATAACAATACTGACATAACACAAACATAACGAGAAGCGTGCAGAAGATATTGCAGCAGGAGCTGCCCAAATGAATGGCCGAGAGTTGCTTTTACATGAGCAATAGGTGTTTGATAATTCACGTTATTGACTTTCTATTCATTGGCTCATAATTCATAAAGTCTCTTTATGGTCATGGTTTGAAGACTTTTATTTGGGGTCAAAATCTTTTTTTGTAGCAATATATTTTCAGTATATGAAGTTTGTACCTTTGGCAATGGAAAGGAAACAATGAAAAAACATTTTCTATATGTCACTAGGGTGAATGTTTCATGTTAAAAACTTTGTAAATCATGAGCAATTGGAGCATTACAAGTTGTTGTCCATTTAGTCATGAATTTCTTCTCCGGGAAAAAAAAAAAAAAAACATGAATCCTGTGGCCTAATATACCCAGTCAAAAAAAAAAAATTACTGTAACCTTATCTAAGAAGGTATTTTATACAAACTAGCACAGCCAGAACTGAGTAAAACAAAAATACTATCTTGTAGCAACAGCCCTTTATCGAAGCATATTTTATAATCCCGAAAAATTAACATCCAATCCTGAGACCTTTACCCCAATTTTTAAAATCTACCATTCTGTACATAAAGCGACATACCAAATAAACTACAGAATCTGAAAAAGAACCACCTCTCCACCACCTCATGCGTTAGTGATTTGGTGACTTGAATCGAATCGATAAACACACAACACAGTAATTCTAATTTTGTAATTGTGTCTCGTTTATATGAATAGAATCGATAAAAAAATCATATAAGAGAATCGAATTAGGATTTATAATTTTAAAAAAATACAAAAATAATTCAGCAAATAATTGTAAAGTTAATATGATTAATTAAAAAAATTTCTAACCTTAACAAACAGTGTAGCAGTGACAATAGACAAGTTGACTATCGTGTGTGCACGTCTCGTGCATGTGTGTCTCGGAGTGTGCGTATCATGAAAGAACGTTGAAATAGGTTAAAAGGTTTTAAAATTGAATAAAAGGGTAAAAAGGAGTTTCAAATAAATTAGTGAGGATAAAATTGAGAAGAAAAAAATGTCAGTAGCTTATAAGCTAGCTTATTTTCCATAAGCTACGTCAAGTAGCTTATCAAAATAAGCTATAAGACTAAATAAGCTCATGTACCAAACAAGCTTATTTTGGTCAAAGTAGCTTATAAGCTAGTCAAAGGAGCTTATAAGCTCCTCAAAAGCCTTACCAAACACACTCTTGGACAATTCATTTCTTTTATTTTAGTTATATATCAAAAAGATTAGAATTAAACCTTAATTCTTGGGCTACTAGCTCAGCGAAGAATGGTTAAATAATAAAATAGTTAATGGAAAAGTAAATAACAATATTAAATTCTTGGGCTGAAAAATAGTTTATAATACTTTCTTTTAATCCTTGAAAACGATCATAATATTTACCCGAGGAAATGCAATATTCATTATCTTCATTAACTAGAATGCAATATTCTTACCAAGCTCTCCATCCTCAGAGCTTTTTTTTCTTCTTTTTTTTCAATTACCTTGCACATTTTATTACAAATATGTTTAAGATCCTCCAAGTTATTTTATTTGTAACAAGTTTAATATATGTAATCTGTATGGTCTTGCTTGAAAAAAAAAGTGTCGGAAAATCTTTTACTTATAAATTATTCATTTCCTGTTAACAATATACTGTTTTAAGTGTATATTTTCTAATGTATTGGGGATTTGATTTGATTCCTAATTTCATGTTTTTTGTAATTAGAGTTTGGATTAATACACAGTATAGTTTAGGCTAATATAGTTTGACCTGTGAAAGTGACAGCACACATCAATACAAATTGATTACTAAAAAATTTAAATTGCTTACAAGTTTATCCTACTAAGTTGTCAATGGTTATATTAAAATTGTCCAGTCACCTGCCTCACGGTATCATGTTACCAATTTTCTCCCAATACTCTCACAGTCTCACTTTCCTTTTTATCTTTTGCAATTTTTTTATTTTATTAATATTGGGTTGTTTCCATTTTCCACTGACCGTGGGGACTATCCTAGTTAATTTATAAACAATTTCATCCTCAAAGGATAAATTTATATGCATACAAAAGCTTCACAGACCAAATTAACACCTATGGTATATGAGGGAGAGGGTCTTTGCGGTCTTATGAGGGAGGCCGTGGCTAAGGATCTTTTTTCGGGTTGCAAAGTAGGCAAAGATGGTGTGGAGGTTAACCTTTTGCAATATGCAGACGACACAATTTTTTAGGGTTAAATGAGTCTCAATAATGTGGTGGTAATTAAGAGTATTATGAGTTGCTTCGAAATGGTATCCAGATTGAAAGTTAACTTCTTTAAAAGTAGGTTTGGTGGCATTGGGATAGATATGCACCTCATTGAGAGATTTGCAAGTTATTTGAATTGTAGAATCTTGTCCATTCCTTTTGTGTATTTGGACATTCCGGTTGGTGCTAATCCGAGGAAGAAGGAGACTTCGGATCCTATCATTGAAAAGTTTCACAACAAGCTTGCTTCTTGGAAGCATAAACACTTATCCTTCACCGGGAGAGTTTGCTTGATTAATTCAGTACTTTCTTCTCTACCTCTCTTTTTTCTTTCTTTTTTCAAAGTATCGAAAGGTGTTGTATTGACGTTGGTGAATCTACAAAGAAGGTTCTTGTGGGGTGTGAGGATGGTAGGGAGAAGATTTCTTGGATTAGTTGGGAAAAGGTGTGTAGGCCGAAAAAACATGGAGGGCTAGGGGTTAAGGACTTTGCTTTGTTTAATGAGTCACTTCTTGCAAAATGGAAGTGGTATATTTTTCATCAAAGAGAATCTCTTTGGGGAAAAATTTTAGAGCCAAAGTACCATGGGTGGAAAGGGCTTGGAGAGAGTGAGAACAAAAAATTGAGTCAATTTGCTGGAGGGATTTAAAATTGGTGTGTGGTGGGAGGGAACATAATAATTGGTTTGATAACATGGTTGAATGGAGTATTGGGGATGGTAGTCACACTAGATTTTAGCTTGATGGTTGGTTAGGGGGTGAGTGTTTAGCATATAAATTCCCTAGATTGTTTCTCAACTCCGAACAAAAGATGGGGGTTATTTCAAATATGGGAAAAAAGGAATTTGATACATGGTCATGGAATTTCATATGGAGGAGGAAATGCTTCGCATAGGAATATAATTTGGTTCACAATTTCTATCAATTGGTGGAAAATGTGAATATTAATGGGCATGGAAATGACAAGTGGATTTGGAAGGTAGATAGCACCAATGGATACACTGTGAGTTCTACATACTCAGCTCTTTATTCTTTAAGAGTTGGTAACCAAGTGGATGATATTTTTTTGTCTTTGTGGAAAATCATGATACCACAAAAGGTAGCGTTCTTTTTGTGGAGGGTGTTTTATGATAGGCTTCCTACAAAATTAAATCTCAGGAGAAGACATATACCTATAAGGACTTTATGTTCTCTTTCCAGCTGTGGAGCATTAATCCGGCTAGATGTTTGTTTAACTCTGGATGGTAACTCAATGTTTCAAAGGATCGGTTTGGGAGGCTCTGATGGTTTGAATGTTGGAAGTGATTGATTGAATGCCTATACTGCATGTGTGTTATGGAGGTAATTAAACAAAGATGAATTTTTTGGTGATGTCGTCTAAGAAATGTCCACTAAGTGCCACAATATAATGTCCTGAATCTTCTGATATGCCTCTGCAGGTTGTATATTTTAAGATTCGATCACATTATGTAGCTTTGATTTCGTCTTTGTTTTTTTTTTTTTTTTGGGCTTATACATAGATGGGTGCTTCGAATGGGATGACTTAAAGTATGGTATTATATGTTGGTGGGGTTAGCATTTATTAGTTATTTGTGCATGTACTTTTTGGCACTTTTTGTGCAAGTTAAGGAATTTCGTTTGTTGCTGATATAATAAAAAACACCTATGGTATATCCAAACAAAACGTTAGCTCTTCATATAGCAATCTATCTATTAACTATCTATAAAAAGTATGTCTTTTGTGGTCAAGTGTCAACATTGTATTTGCCACATGTCAACATTTATAAAGCTTTACTTATTTTAATTTTTTTTTTTCTCTTCTTAAGATTTTTTTTTTACTTTTCTTTTTCTTCTTTTTTTTTTTTTTTTTTACATTTTGTCTTTTCTTTTTCTTTTTAAGTTTTTGTTATTTCTTTTATGTTTTTTCTTTCTTTTTTTTATGTGTTTTGTTTAACGTTTTTTTTCTTCTTTTTTTTTTTTTCCAGTTTTATACTTTTTTATATTTTTATATTATTATTACATTACTGATTTATATATTTTATTTATAAAATTTATATTCTTGAAATAATTAATATAATAATATTCTCATTATTACATAAATATATGTAATTATTTATATTAAATGAATGATAAATTTATATAATTACCTATACAAATTCTAATTTAATAATAATTTATATTTATTAGTTAATATATTTACTACAAAATAATATTTAGATTCTTTGTTTAATAACTTTATATGTGAAGATTTTTTTTATTAATATTTATACAATTATGTTAAAAAAAATTCACATAAATACATAATAAATTAATTAAATTAATTTATTAATTATATTTTTATGACAAATAATTTTAAGTTACTTCTTCAAAAATAAAAATTATTTTTAAGAATATTTTTAGTTTCAAACACACGTAATTTTTAATAAAATATCTTCTTTACATAATATTTTCAATCGGATATTTTATTTTTAAAACTTACTACATGAGTAAAATGAATTTTAATTATATTTCTATTATTAAATATTTTTAGTTTATTTCTTTGCTAACATCATAAACATAATATTTTATATATATTATATATAATTACTTCTTATATTTAATAATATTTTGTAATATTTTATATAGTATCTATATAGGCACAATTAAGAGACTAATTCTTAAGTTATTGACAATGGTCAGCTAAGGGATTTTTTAGCATAACAATTATTCAATTCTTGATATTTAAAGTGAAGTTATTTAATTTAAAGTCAGAATTCACTTTTACTGTAATTAAGTTAGATAATATAAATAAAATAATTAAGATATAATATTTTATTAAAAATATGCATTTTAAAAACAGTTTTCAATTCAAATACATTTTATGAAAAAAAAAACTCCTTTCTTATTTTCTCTCTTCCATTGTCTTTTTCTTTATTTCTTTTCGTTTTATTTTTTTTTATCTACACACAATTTTTTATAATAACTACTATTTTATTTTATTTATATTATATTATTGTTTTATGTCTGTTATTTATAAAAAATTATATTCTATAAAAAAATATTGTGGTTTTGTCGATGTGATATTCCATTTTTTTGAAATATTTAATATAATAATATACTCAATATGATATAAAAGTTTATTATTGTTATATTAACTGAATGAAAATTTTATAGAACTACCTATTATTTATTAAAACTAATTATAATTAATTAACTAAATTATTTTTACTTTAAAATTCTATAAAATAATTTTTACTTAGAATTCATATAAAATAATTTAAAAAATTTCAAAAATACATATTATGTTGATTAATATTTATATCATAATATTGAAATTTTTATACTAAAAATTAATTTACATCTAATTAGATAATATGTTTAAAATTAATTTATTGAATATATTTTTATTACAAAATAACTTTAAATTACGTTAATAATCATATCATAATTAAATTAGTTTTAATTTATTTATGGTATAGACAACAAATATCATTCAAAGGAGACAATCTTACTCAAGACTATTATGGGAGACAAAATTATTTCACTGAGTATTTAACACAATTACATACCAAAAACTCGACAATATTTATTTTTTACTTTGAAATTCTATAAAATCATTTTTACTTAGAATTGTATAAAATAATTTTAAGTAATTTTATAAATAATATTTTGTTGAATAATATATATATATATATATATATATATATATATATATATATATATATATATATTATGAGTTTGAAATTTTTATAATAAAATTAGTTTAAATCTAATTAGTTAATAAATTTATTAAAAAATAATATTTTGACTCTATGTTTAATAACTTCATATAGGAAAATTTTGTTGATTAATATTTGTATAATAATATAAATTTTTTTTTACATAAATATATGTAATCCATATATTAAAATTAATTTGTTAAATATATTTTTACTACAAAATAGTTTAAAATTACTTACTCAATAATATTATAAATTAAATTAGCTTTAATTTTTTTAGATAGAGACTACAAATATCATTCCCAGGAGACAATCATACTTGATATCGTTATGAGCAAACCATTATGAGCGACAAAAATACCATAAAATCATTTTTACTTAGAAATTGTATAAAATAATTTCATAAATAAATATTTATTTGAATAATATTTATATTATGTGGTTGAAATTTTTATACAAAATTTGATTAAAATATAATTAGTTAATATATTTATTACAAAATAATATGTTGACTCTATGTTTAATAACTTCATATACGAATTTTTTGTTTATTAATATTTATATAATAATGTTAATTATTTTACATAAGTTTATAATAAATATATTAAAATTAATTTATCAAATATATTTTCATGACAAAATAGTTTTAAATTACTTACTTAATAATATGATAAATTAAAATAGTTTTAATTTTTTTTATGAGAGAAACCACAAGTATCATTCACCGGAAACAATCATGTTCAACACCATTATGGATGACACAACTCTTTCTACAAGTATTTGTCACAGTTGTATATCAAAGACTAAACAATATATAATTACTTATTAAAAAATATATATTGCCTTTAATATGTTTAATAACTTCATATACAAAAATTTTGTTGATTAATATTTATATAATAATGTTCATTTTTTTACATAATTATATGATAAATATATTAAAATTAATTTGGTAAGTATATTTTATGACAAAATAATTTTAAATTAATTGCTTAATAATATAATAAATTAAATTAGTTTTAATATTTTTATAACGGAGACCAAAAGTATCATTTACGGGAGATAATCATGCGACACCATTATGGACAAACCATTGTGGATGTTAAAGTTTTTTCTGCGAATATTTAACATAGATGCATATCAAAGACTCAACAATATTTATTGTTACTTTGAAGACCTATAAAATCAATTTTACTTAGAAATCATATAAAATAATTTTATAAATAAATAATTTGTTGAATAATATTTATATTATGTGGATGAAATTTTTATACTAAAAATTAATTTAAATCTAATTAGATATTATATTTATTACAAATAATAATATTTTGACTCTATGATTAAAAACTTCATATACTATAATTTTGTTGATTGATATTTATAAAATAATTTTAACTTTTTTTATATAAATATATAATAAATATATTAAAATTAATTTGTTAAATATATTCTTATTACAAAATTGTTTTAAATTACTTACTCAATAACATCATAAATTTAATTAGTTTTAATTTTTTTTATGATAGAGAATACAAGTATCATTCACGGGAGATCATAGGCGATATTGATTTCAATAGTTTGCATCTAATTTAATTAATTTTTATATTTTAGATTATTCAAAATATTTTTTATAAATTATAATATTATCAAATGAATAAATTTTTATTTTCAAATATAATTGTCAAATAATTGAATTATTTTATCATTTAACATTCTAAAATTACAAAATTAATTAAATCTAACAAAAGTTTTTTTTGCACATGAAGGAAATTGAACATAGGTTCTCCCACTAAATAGATCGTTTCCCACATGTGAATGTAGGTAGTAGGTCCTTACACGACTGTGCCAACCATATGGGTTAAAATTTAACAAAAGTTAAATCCTTTTTAATTTTTTATACATAATAATTTTCTGAAACAATTATATAAATATTTTAAATTAAATAAGAAATATATGTGACACTATAACTAAATATATATTCTCTGCTTGAATACCCTCTCACTCTTTCTGTTAGTTTGGAGAACTTACTTAATTAATTAATTATAACCTCGTATATATATTGAGCAGAGACAGGATCTCAGGCTCGGCGTCTATTTGACCGTCCAATACCATGTGCAGCGGAACCTCACTATGACGAGAAAGAATAATCCCTATGAGGAGGGTTGTTGAGGAGTCAGTCTTCGGTGTAATGGATGACCACAATTGGTACCTGAGAGATGAATCGTAAGGCGGGTTGTTCTTGGAGGTGAATTGAGTTGTGATGATAGGTCACATAGCTGACTCGGTCACCCTGACAAAAATACGAGACATCATTAGTTGGTGAGAATCCACCATAGTACTATGGTGAAAGGTGTACTCCCAACAATCATCCAACTAAAAAATGTGTAAGACCACTGAATTCTGGGAGTTCAAGTGGCGGCTGGCTAGTGTGAAACAATTTACAGAAATAGTTGTGAAAACTAATAGGTTTCGAGTGTGATCATTAGAGAACCACATCGTGGTGGTTAGCAGGATTGTGTTTGTGACTGTCAAGTCGTTCGATGTGTACTACTTGATGAAGCAGGGAGTTTAACCTCTGTTTATTTTTCTTTTAGGAGTTGGTGGCAGTACTTGTGGAGATCGCAAAGATGCTATCGTCCTCGTCTTTCTCTTTCAAAGTATCTTCAGAGAGTCCATCTGTACCCGCTACTGTTCTTGATGCCACACAATCTGAGGAGTTCACGTTTAGTCTGACGCTTCCCACCTTTCGCCGAACCCCGTTATGTCAAGTATTGGAGGCATGATTGGGGAAGAGCCTGTTAAGGGGATCCACCGCTAGTCGTGAACTTAGGGAGCAGTGAGTCAAGGTTTATACGAAGAATTCGGAGAACTTTGAGGAAGATTATGTGAAGGATCTTGTGGACGATGACCACTAGATTTCTTCTCAGGAATCATGTCAAAGGCCTTTCACTATCCTATTTCTAGGATTAGTCTAACATGCAAGGTTGGGTTTAGAGATGACTGCTCTGAGACTAAGTTTTTCCCTTTTTATGTATTTGGATATGGGTAGACCTAGGTTTCAGATTTTTGGTATATACATTCAGCTTTCGTACTCTATTACCCCATGTATTTGGTATACACTTTGGGAATGTACATATTACTATTACTCTGGAAAATATTTGGGTTATGAAAATCTCTATTTCATGTATATATGTATATTTTATAGCCAGAGTTATTTACTTTATTTATTCTGATTTACTCGCTTTTAAATTGTATATTTACAATTGAGGCGGTGATATGCAACTTCCGAAATTAATTAATCAAAAGTTTTAAAAATTTAGTAAAATTCCGATCTATATTTTATTAACTTCACAGTTTTTGGAAAATTAAAATTAGTTAACACGTTTTCCAAATAACTAAAGGATCTTTTCCTTACCTTTTTCCGAAGATAGAATAAATTAACACGCCTATTGAATTAAAATAAGTTTTAAATGAGAATATATGTAAACCCGGATTTAGAGTGTTACATCAAGCATTATGGTAACACCTACAAAAAAAAGAAGAACACATTTATTTAATAGATGAGGGTTATTACTCAATTTTATGGTTGCTCAATTTCAAAGATGAGGATGTTACTCAAATTCGTTCACCATCCTAAATTCAAATTTATATCTGCACACATAAAACAAAAATATGTAAGATAAATATGATAAAATTCATATAAAGAAAATTCACCAAGAGAAGCAAAAGTAACAAAAATAAGCATGCTTTAGCAAGATAAATAAGATGCAGATTCAGATAAAGAAAATTCACTAAGAGGAGGCAAAAAAAATGATGTGAAATTCAACAAAGAGATGAAAGAAAAGATGTAATTCTTAGAGAGAGAAGAGTGGGAAAAAAGTGTTCGATGGGATAGTTTGATAAAGAAATTTTCAAATTACGAAGTTAAATGAGACTAATGATAACGTGCAACTAAAAAAAGTGGGAGCTGTTACCAATATAAAGTTAAATGATACTAATCAAAAATTAATAAAAGGATGAGAGAAAGAATGAGTCAGTTACTTGAAGCACAATTTGTGCAGATTTTTTTTTTATCAGTTTCACTTTTTGTTTTATTTTTGGAAGTAAACACTATTAATTTTATTTTTAATTATTACTTTAAATTTTATGAAATATCTATATAAGTCCTTTAATATCATAAAGGAAGGTAATAATATTCATACATGGTTTTAATCTGATCACGTAACATGCCATTAATCTCATCAAGTAATATTAGTTAAAAATTATTTTATGGGCTTAATTTAGTGCTAATTTTGAGGACCTTGTTTATTGAAAATAAAAGGTCAAAATTTGAATACTGTTACTAATTTAACCTAATTTTAACAGGAATATACTAATAGGAAGAACTTAACAATTAATTGAGATAAAATATAATTTTAAAATATTAATTTTTAAAAGACGCAAACTTTTGCAGTGATTGTATATTTTTTTTTAAAAAGAACCCTCAATAAGTCAATATAATAGTATCTTTATAAATTAGCATCTAATCAAATTTAATCAAATGTGATATAATAATATTTTCCAGATTTTCTTATAATGACACAATAATATATTTGTATAATTTTTCAATAATAGTATAATTTCAATGATATAATGACACAATAATAATATAAGCAATTGTGTGCATTAAACTGTATATTACTAATCAAAGGTGTCTAGCTCAGTTGGTTGAGCCGTGTGCGTAAGTGTTGTAAATCCCTTGGTATTGTTTTCGATTTCTACATATAAAAAAAACTGTATATTACTAATAAATAACATTAATGAATAATTTAATTATTCAATAATTGGAATTATTTTTGTAAAATTTGGCATGAATCTAATTTTAAAAAAATATTTTAAACCTGTCTATAAAATGTATGATAAATACTATTAATGTGAGTAAATAAATTTTCTATTAATGTTAAATATGATTAAATAAAATTAACGGCTGTTTTTTTTTACAGAAAACCAATGGTTGTTACACGTATAAATTATTAATAAATAGTATTAAATTTAATATATGTATATTTTTACAACATATTAAATTTTACTACATTTTTTAAAAATAATCATTTATTTAAAAATTAATCATAAGAAAATACATGTAAATAATTATTTTAAAAAATAATTTTTAATTTTTAAATTAATACTACATTATCTCTTATTTTATTAGTTTTCTATGTTTCTATTTAATAAATATATAAAAGATAATAATTATAACAATAGTAAATCATTAATTTAATATATGTATATTTTTATAATAAATGAAATTTTACTCTATATTTTTAAAAATAATCATTTATTTAAAAATTAATCATAAGAAAGTAAAGTAAATAATTATTTTAAAAATATAATTTTTAATTTTTAAATTAATACTACATTATCTCTTTTTTTTTTTGTTTTCTCTATTTATATTAATAAAAACAACAACAACAACAACAACAACAACAACAACAACAACAACAACAACAACAACAACAATAATAATAATAATAATAATAATAATAATAATAATAATAATAATAATAATAATATATTTAAAATATGTTAGAAAAAATTTGATTAAATTCAATTTAATTATTCATTAATATTAAATTTGATTAAATTCAATGAATGACTATTATTAATTGCAACATTTGATCAATGGCTCATGTTAGTTCAAGTGAACTTCTCATAGAAATTCAATCAATGGCAATTGTTAATTACAACTTTTGATCCGACAGCTCATATTAGTTCAAGTAAACTTTATATATATATATATATATATATATATATATATCTTTTTCTTTTAAGCCGGATCTAAAATGTATTGGTAAGGATCTCTCCCCTGCCTATTTGTTTGGAGGGCTGACAGTTGCTTGTCTAGCTCAGGCCCTACTGAGCTTTCCGGTAGGCATCAGTAAATTATATTATTATATTATTAATTCCCACTTACTCATGTAAATGTAAAAACTTCTGCCCCCTAAAAATGCAATTCCAACTCGGCCAGAGAATCAAAGGGCAGATGGTATGTCTTTCTATCCATCCTGATTGTTGGATTGAAATTCAAATCCGACTTTATGCGAGCAAGGTTCAAATATATATATATATATATATATATATATATATATATAGAGAGAGAGAGAGTATGACTCCTGTGAGAACACTTTCTTATTTTTAATCTCAACCGTTTATTATTCTCACAGGAGTCGTACTATGTGAGAACACTTTCTTATGTGAGAACATGAGAACAACTAATAACAACCATCAGATCAAGATTAAAAATAATAAACGGTTGAGATTAAAATATTTAAAATTCAATTTGAATTTGAATGCTTTTAAAGTGAGGATTGGACTGTGTTTCCCAAAAGTGATGATGAATTTGAATGCTTTTGTTGCCTCTACTGTGTGTTTGTTTGGATTGATTGTTGCCAAGGTTTTAAATTGCATTGCAGTTTCATTGCTTCTACTGTGCTTGTTGATTATTTTTGCAAGATATACACATGTATAGAAAAAAGAAATTTAAATCTGAAAAACTGTCTGAAACGACATGAGAGAGTTTTGCTGGAAGGGGAGAGTTTTAGAGGAGACAAAGGAAGAGAACGTGGAGAAGGGCAAGAAGGCTTCATTTTGGTCTCTGTAACTAAGCAATCCTTAATTAAGGGTGTAATCATTAAACATTCATTGTGTTGTAACTGATCAATTGTTGATTAAGTGTGTAACGACCAAACACTATTGTGGTTTTGTAACAGCTCAACTATTACGTGAGAGGAGACGAGGGAGAGGCAAAGGAATATGTGAGGTAGTGACACTTCAGCAAATAGTCTTACGTTGCAAGTAATACAATAAGTGGCAACATAACATTTCGCGTCTCAAAAATTATATATTATAAATAGATAGATAATGAATCTTTTTATAATTAAATAATTAGAAAGAAAATGATAATTCTTTTATATTTTCTATTTTATTATATTTTTTCCTCTCTCTCAGTGACATGGTAATTGCATACCCAAATACAGAACAGACCCAACAAATAATTAGAAAAGCCAAATTGACTTTGCGTCATGCATCTACCGTGATTTACTTCCAAAATTCTTAAATCAAGAATGACCAATAAATAAAATAAATAAAAAAGCAGTAAAATAAAGCCAAGATTAAACCCCACCATAAAAAAATATAAAAAAGTGACTGATTGGGTTTTTCACTTTCAAAGATGCTCCCATTTTTTTACAAACCCGTCAATACAAAAATCCACAGCTATGGTCTTGAAAATGCAACACATTTACCCAACTTTTACCCCGTCTTTCACCCACTCCATCCCAAACCATAAACACCTCTAACGGACCCACTTCTCACCATTCCCCAATTTTAAAATGTATAGCAATTATAAATAAATAAAAAATGTGTAATCACCGCAATAAAACAATTATTAAGCTTTTGAAAGGGATATAAAAGCAGTGTTCAAGACTCTGCACAGTTAAAAATTTTGGAGAAATCATGAGACGCGTTCCTCATAGAGCATTAGAAAAGACTGCAAAATTCTAAAAACTAGAAATTTCTCAGAAACATACATGACATGAACCGTATATTATAGGCATGGTATATTTAATTCTTTTTTCACACTCCACAAACAGTATAAATATACACGTCATGCATGGTATATTTATAGGCATGGCTCTATTGTTATCTCTAGATACTCTCTGTTGGACCCGAGAAGCTGTCGTGTTGAAGTGAAGAATCTTTGTATTCTTCTAATTTGAAAGATGTTGGATTGGACTGTGGTAATATCTTTTTCTTCATTTTTCAAATTTACCTCCCAGTAGAAATAATAGAAGATGAAATTGAAATGGTATGACGATTGATTTGATTTCTTATTGTTTTCTCATGTTTTAGCTGAAAGAGAATGGGATAGAAATGAGAATGCTGCCTGAGAAAATAGATTATGGAGTTCAAAACATGAGTGTTCTGTGGTTGTCTATGATGAAAAGTAACTTGTTTTTCTTAAAATGTGGTGAGAAAGCATGAACTTTCATTCAACTTTGTTAAGCTGACAATAGTTCCAAGGGAATTTGATTCTAATCGCGGTTCAGTTTGGTAATCTAAAATTCTGTTTTAATCTAAGTAAAGCTACTTTCACTTATTAGATTTGTGAATTTTAACTGATATGTTGGTTTAATTTCTAATTATTGGCATCTGCATGATTGTCAATGCTGTTGTGAACATGAGCTTTACAAGATTTAAGTACTTAAGTTAATGTTCTAGCTGTGCCTACTAATAATAATTGAAGTTGAACCATGCATGTTGCACTTCAACCTTGTTTGGTTTGATGGAAAGTAAGCACACATTGGTTATAACACGCATTTTAGGTATTATTTCAAGGCTGATCAATGCTAAGCTGTTGAACAAATTCAACCGATTTCTAATTGCTTCCTCTGTTTTAGCTATATTTTGTTTTCGATCTGCAGCAGTATAGTGTAATCATTTACATTGTTTTGATTCATTATTCATGTTATTAGGCTTTTTTATATCTAATCATTTACTTTGCTTTTGATATGTTCAAATGGACAATCAGCTTTCCCAAGGCAAAAGCAAACCTCTAATCAAGGCAAAAGAAATCTCCAAGGATCACAAAACACCTCATAGTCACACTAGCAATTTGGCAAACATTTGTCTAAATGTTCTTTCGTAAGTGAGCAAGACTATGAACTTTGCAATTTGAACTGTCTGATCTCATATTAGACAGATTTATAAATTCCAACAAATAATGTTAAGGACAAGTGTCAAGAACACATTTGTACTACTCGGACTCGGCCCGACACCGAGTCAGAACCGGCCGAGTAAATGAAGATAGACTCAGACCAAAGCAGTTTATAACGGAAAGTATATCTTACTAAAAGATAAGATACACAAAGATTAAGATAAAAGATAATGATAGAAGATAAACCTATCTCTATCATAATCAACGAGATTTGATAAGATTTGATAGGAAAATAACCCTATCAAATCTATCTATTTACCTTCTATAAATACAAAGCAATTCACCCCTATCAAGGTACGAAATTCTAATCTCAATTGTGATACCTGTCTCCTACCTCTGCGCCTCTAACTTGAGCGTCGGAGTGTCTTTACAGGTACACCCCCACCAGTCACGGAGGAGATCCCGGCGGAGCCACCACACCGGAAGACTTACCAAAATTTGGTAAGAACATTTGGCGCCCACCGTGGGGCTCGGTAAAACTTTACCCAGCATCCAATATAATACGCCAAAGAGATGAACAAATCAATAAATGAGGAATGAAGGCATCCTAATATTTTCGCCTCAGAAAAATTCAGGAAAGAGTTATCTCCCTTGTTTGTTCAATTTCTTTTAACTATTGGCAAATAATTACCGATCCTGAAATTATGAGTAAATTGACTATATGTCATATACTAATTAATATTACGAATCATGAATTTCATGGCCCGGACGGAGCACATGGTTTGTAGCAAGGGATTACTATTCGTCCTTTATGGTTAGCATTGACCATGACGACAACGGTGAGAATTTGATTCCGTTGAAGCTTCAAGAGCCTTTAAACCATTGATGAGGTACGTATACTATAAAATTGTTGCGAAAACAATCATTTCTGGTCCAACAGTGTGAGTATCTTTTCATGAATAATAAAGGGTGGAAGGATATAATATTTGGTTCCATAATTTTCAGAAGTCCAAATTAAATAAGGGATATTATGTTACTATTCACTATATCTTTAGCATTTTTTTAATTTGCTCTCGGGAATAGATAACCTTCCCAATATCTCCTTTAAAATATCTAGCTTTAGATACATTGTTATCATATAAAATTAACATAGCATAGATACAGTTTCCCGTTGCTGTGAGCGTAGATATTATGCTATGATTAAAAGTTTCCATGCTATCATGATATTAGATATCATGTTTTTAGAAGTTTCGTGATGTTCACATGCAATTAGTTTTCTGATGAGCAGAAAGGAAATATTGGCATTAATTAATATATTAATAATGCATGATAGGCATTAATGAATTGCCATAAAATATCCTAGCTACCATGGCATGATAGACATCACTCATCCAAAATTCTCTCGTGGCATACTAAATGTGTTATAATTAATACATGCTCTTTATCAAGGTTGATTTTATATGCGTCACAATGTTGAATGCTCACATATAAGACTCCTTCGCACTGTCGAATTCAAATATTGTTGTTTATTTCAAATTGAGATCAGCAAATGCCAGCAAAATTAAATAATGTTATGAAGAAGAAAACTGGAAGAAACCAGAAAATCACGCACCTGAATAAAGAATATAGCTAAGTGATTAGCACACTATAGCTGACCTTTTCACCTACATATTATTATTGTCTTGTCTGCAAGGAAAGGAGTTGAAGCTTATATAGCCGCTAGCAAAGCTTATGCGGCTGTAAATATATAACCAGTATCGTTAACAATAAATATGATACAATTGCCAATAAGAAATAATTGGCACACAGAAGTTGTCACTTATCCCAAATGATATAACCTACTGTATAAGCTTTGATGAGATGCAGGTACATTTGGTGACGTGGCGTCTAGAATGGCAGTGAAGGAGATCAAAACGAAGATCCCTTGGCTGTATAGACAAGCCCAAAATAATATCTCATAAAGAATATAACACATCCTCTAATAGGTTTGAATAGAAGTGGCATTTTCGTATGTTCTTTTCTATGCAGAGTGCTTGAAGCTATTGATCTTTGGAAACCTCAAGTTACATGGCTCCCGAGCAATGCTACCATGCATGATGATGCCGGCTGAGACCATTCCATCAAGAACAGGACTTGCAACTCGATGACTTGAACACCTCGGCCACATGGGCACAACTTGGTGTCAGAAGATCTCATAAACAAACTCGGAGGTGACCACTTGAGCCAAACACAACACAGGTGACCACTTGAGCCAAACACAACACAAATGAAACTCGAAATATACTTTTATCTTTCACTCTCACCAAATCCGAGAAGGACAAAGTATAAATCTTATTCATGGAATTGAGGAAGATTCAATCGGCACTTTCATCTTCAATCAAGATCGACAATCCAAAACTGACAATAGCGCAGAGGATAACCCGGATACATTTTCGCAATCTATTATGCCTCGAACTTGCAAGAACACGGTCCAGTGATTCTCGATTTGGTTCTTCAATTTTTTATTTTCTTCAAAATATATAATATGAATATTTGATTGTGCCTTCGAAGCTTTCTCTGGAATTCCAGGCACACACAAACGCCAACCTTTTCTTTATGTGAAAAGCCATTCAAAGCCATTGAGCCTTTTCTTCACGTGAGGAACTTTACTCGAACCCCGACAACTGTAAGATAGCAAGGTACGGCGACACACAAATGCCGATCTTTGATGACGGCATTGTGCACTAGCCTGTTTGGCTAGTAACTCGACATGCACCTGCATGACCAAACTCTGAAAAAGTCAAGGAGAAAATCGGGACAATGGTTAGAGGACAAGACCAACCTTGATCTTGAAAGTAAATATTTTGGAGAAACCATTATATTGTGGAACACGTTATGTTCATGCTTACGATTCTTGATTCTTTAATTGAAATCCAGTTTGACCTATTGGCATCCGGTTTGACCTCTCGGCATTTCGGTTTGACCTCTTGGCATTCCGGTTTGACCTATCGACATTCTAGTTTGACCTTCGGCATTCTAGTTTGACCTCTTGGCATTCCGGTTTGACCTATCGACATTCTGGTTTGACCTCTTGGCATTCCGATTTGACCTATCGAAATTTCAGTTTGACCTTCGGCATTCCAGTTTGACCTCTCGGCATTCTAGTTTGACATTCGGCATTCTAGTTTGACCTCTTGGCATTCCGGTTTGACCTATCGGCATTCTAGTTTGACATTCGACAATTCGATTTGACCTATCGACATTCTGGTTTGACCTTCGGCATTCCAGTTTGACCTCTTGGCATTATAATTTGACCTATCGGTATTCTGGTTTGACCTCTCGGCATTCTGGTCTGACCTATCGGCATCCAGTTTGGCCTCTTGGCAATCCATTTTGACCTATCGGCATTCGGTTTGACCTCTCGGCATTCCGGTTTGACCTCTTGGCATTCCGGTTTGACCTTCGACATTCTGGTCTGACCTATCGGCATCTAGTTTGGCCTCTCGGCAATCCAGTTTGACCTATCGACATTCGGTTTGACCTCTCGGCATTCCGGTTTGACCTCTCGGCATTCCAGTTTGACCTTCGGCATTCCGGTTTGACATATCGGTATTCCGGTTTGACCTCTCGGCATTCTGGTTTGACCTCTCGGCATTACGGTTTGACCTTCGGCATTCCGATTTGACATATCGGTATTCTGGTTTGACATCTCGACATTCCAGTTTGACTTTTCGGCATTTCGGTTTGACCACTTAGGCATTCCAGCTTGATTCAATGACAAGCTGAGAAGTGGGCCAACTTGGTATTCCGAATTGACCCCTCGACATTTCGGTTTGACTATTTAGGCATTCCAATTTGATCCGAAGACAAGTTGAGAGCCACACAACGTTCCTGTCTGACCTCTTGGCTTTTCCCTTTGGTTGACCACTTAGGCGTTCCAGCTTGACCCAGCGACAAGCTGAGAAACGATCCAACTCGACATTTCAGTTTGACGATTCGACATTCTGACTAGACCAATTGGATACCCGACAGAAAAAGCCACTCAACTCGAAGTGAGCAATATTCGGCATTCTGAAAGCAGAATGACTGAAAGATTTTGATAACTAGATCTTTAAGACTAAGTTACGAAAATAAGTTGACCGAGTAGACTCTCACGGGATACAAAAGACGAGTTAAGTACATTAACCGAGTAGACCCTCACGGGATACAAAAGACGAGTTAAGTACATTAACCGAGTAGACCCTCACGGGGATAAAAAAAGATGAGTTAAGTACATTAACCGAGTAGACCCTCACGGGATACAAAAGACAAGTTAAGTACGTTAACCGGGTAGACCCTCACGGGATATAAAAGACGAGTTAAGTACGTTAACCGGGTAGACCCTCACGGGATACAAAAAATGAGTTAAGTACATTAACTGAGTAGACCCTCATGGGATACAAAAATGAGTTAAGTACATTAACCGAGTAGACCCGCACGGGATACAAAAAATGAGTTAAGTACATTAACTGAGTAGACCCTCATGGGATACAAAAATGAGTTAAGTACGGGATACAAAAAATGAGTTAAGTACATTAACTGAGTAGACCCTCATGGGATACAAAAATGAGTTAAGTACATTAACTGAGTAGACCCTCACGGGATACAAAAATGAGTTAAGTACATTAACCGAGTAGACCCTCATGGGATACAAAAATAAGTTAATTATATTAACCAAGTACACCCTTACGGGATATAAAAGACCAGTCTGACTTCTGGGCATTCCAGTCTGACCACTCGGCATTCTGGTCTGACCTCTCGGTATTCTGGTCTGACCTCTCAGCATTCCAGTCTAACCTCTCGGCATTCTGGTCTGACCTCTCGGCATTCCAGTCTGACCTCTAGGCATTCTGGTCTGACCTCTCGGCATTCCAGACTGACCTCTCAGCATTCTAGATTGACCACCCGGCATTCTGGTCTGACCTTTCAGCATTCCAGTTTGACCACTTGGCATTCTGGTCTGACCTCTCAGCATTCCAGTCTAACCTCTCGGCATTCTGGTCTGACGTCTCGGCATTCCAGATTGACCACTCGGCATTTTAGTCTGACTTCTCGGCATTCTAGTATGACCTCTCGGCATTCTAGTTTGACCACTTGGCATTCTGGTCTGACCTCTCAACATTCCAGTCTAACCTCTCGGCATTCTGGTCTGACGTCTCGGCATTCCAGATTGACCACTCGACATTCTGGTCTGACCACTCGACATTCTGGTCTGACCTCTCGACATTCTAGTATGACCTCTCGGCATTCTAGTATGACCTCTCGGCATTCTGGTCTGACCTCTCGGCATTCCAGACTGACCACTTGGCATTCTGGTCTGACCTCTCGGCATTCCAGTCTGACCTCTCGGCATTCTGGTCTGACCTCTCGGCATTCCAGATTGACTACTCGGCTTTTGGTTTGACCATTCATCCAACCTGATCTACAATAACTAAGATAACGACTAGGCATTCCAGCTTGATCTAACGACAAGCTGAGTTTGACCTTCACTCGACATCCTGGATTGGCCCTAATGGCATTCTGGTTGATCGTTAAACATCCCAACACGAATTAAATGACCAACACTTGGTTCAAGGAACCCAAGGTAGGGTAGTTCTACTCATATCAGCCTTCTTGCCATGACTCGAAGCTTTGGGGGCATGAGCACTACTTAGGCTTGGCAAGGCCCCTCAAGAAGGTACTTGACCGATTAATGATTGGGACCTACCGAATGGCACACAGTTCAAGGGACCCAGAGTCGAATACCACCCAACCTTACAATACATGAAAGAGGGAAGTGTGACACTGACATTTGAATTATCAAATCCAAACACGGACAAAATCACCTCCAATGGTCAACAACGAAATTATGACTAGTTGGAAAATCATTCAAAAAGCCTCGAGTGTCTTAAATTGCCTTGAGCATTTCCAATGCCATTGTCCAATTCTTCCTCGAGTGACTTCAACTCGGCCTTGAGTACCTTACACTCGGCCAGTTCTACTTAGAGTATCTTCAACTCAACGAACTTAGCCTCAATTATCTAATACTCAACTCGGCCTCGCACTTTGAGTCTTCATCTGCATCTCGAGACTTGAACATGTTCAGCTCGGCCATGCCATCTTGGATATCAACCTTGGGTCATAAGCCTATAGCATCTTTAGCTCGACCTCGTGCCTAGAGCATCCTCATCTTGATCACTCGCCTTGAGCATCTTCGACTCGATTTTGTACTTTGAGTATCTTCAGCTCGGCCCCACCACCCGAGACTCTAGCTCAGCCTTACACCTTGAGCCTACAGAGCATTTTCAGCTCTGCCTCATGCTTAGAGCATCTTGAGTTCGGCCAGACACCTTGAGCATCCTCAGATCAACCACGAGCTCAAAGCACCTGCAACTCGACTCGACTAGTATGAACAGTTGTCAGGGATAATGAAGCTCGACTATGTAAAAACATCTTATAAGCTCTTACAGCCTACTTCAGAGCTTGGGGGGCATATGTACTACTCGGACTCGGCCCGACACCGAGTCAGAACCGGCCGAGTAAATGAAGATAGACTCAGACCAAAGCAGTTTATAACGGAAAGTATATCTTACTAAAAGATAAGATACACAAAGATTAAGATAAAAGATAATGATAGAAGATAAACCTATCTCTATCATAATCAACGAGATTTGATAAGATTTGATAGGAAAATAACCCTATCAAATCTATCTATTTACCTTCTATAAATACAAAGCAATTCACCCCTATCAAGGTACGAAATTCTAATCTCAATTGTGATACCTGTCTCCTACCTCTGCGCCTCTAACTTGAGCGTCGGAGTGTCTTTGCAGGTACACCCCCACCAGTCACGGAGGAGATCCCGGCGGAGCCACCACACCGGAAGACTTACCAAAATTTGGTAAGAACAACATTGAAACATGACAACCTGTTTTTTATTTCTTCAATTGTAATGTTATAACCATTGCAGGCGCAGCACTAGGAATTCATAATGGCTAAGCAGCAGATGAACAGTGCTTTTGCTTCTTCCTCTAACTCTTCTACTGTGGTGTCATCTAAAAAATATGATGTTTTTCTAAGCTTTAGAGGTGAGGATACCCGGAAAAACTTCACAAGTCATCTTTATGAAGCTTTGATGCAAAAGAAGGTTGAAACGTATATAGACTACCGTCTTAAAAGGGGAGATGAAATCTCACCATCACAGATCAAAGCAATAGAAGATTCTATTGTATCTGTTGTCATCCTCTCAAAGAACTATGCTTGCTCAAAGTGGTGCTTGGAAGAACTTAGTAAGATTATGGAATGCCAGAAAAACCAAGGACAGATTGTGTTACCACTGTTCTACAACATTGATCCATCCCATGTGAGGAAGCAGACCGGGAGCTACAAGAAAGCCTTTGCAAAACTTGAGGGAGAACCCAACTACAACAAATGGAAAGCTGATCTCACTGAAGTAGCCAATTTAGGTGGGTGGGACTCCCGAGGCAGGTAATAAAATGAAGGCTAAATTATTCTTTTAGTCCATCTTTTTATTTAATTGGTTTAATTTGATCCTTTAATTTTCAAAATTGCATCAATGTTGTCATTTCTGTTTAATTAACCATAATGACATGAGCTAAATTGGACACGTGTCACTTTCAGATTTTACATTAACTAATGTCGTTGCAATCAATTGGATAGAAAGGGCAACATTCATGTAGTTTTAAAAAATAAGGGACCAAATTGAATTTTTTTAATAAAGGGACCAAATTGAGCTAATTAAATAAAAAAGGAACCAAAAAAGTAATTTGGCCTAAAATGAACTAAGAGTGAGAAATTTTTCTAAAAGAAAAAATGAGAAAGCTATGTATTGTTTTTAAATTGAGTTGGCCAAATTTGTTTCTAGATGCAAGAGAAAGATAAGGATGATAATACTATGAAACAAATATCATACCAAAGTATAATGTGTCATATCCATTAATTATCTTCTATGAGTACTTGTTAATTTCTAATGTTGTTACATGCACGTGAGCATACTTTTCTATTATAGCAACTTCCATGGTAGTTTTCTTAAGAAGTTTGTTGAGTAAGACAAACACAAATATTGATGATCTTCTCTAAGTCATTGGATTTTCATTTCCCAATTATATTTTTTTGGTTTTTCTCTACTACACTACCTTATAGATCCAAGATTACGTATATCATTTGTATAGTTACACTATTTTTTTTTTCTGTTGAAGTTATTAGACTTGTATCACGTCATTTATTTCTTTGTTGCCCTTTTTCATATGCTAGGACTGAATCTGAACTCCTTATGGACATTGTTGGAGATGTTTCGGCAGTTTTGCAAAATCTGACTCCTAGATACCCAAACCAACTTGAAAGACTAGTTGGAATTGAGGACAATTATAAACAGACTGAATCATTGCTAAAAATTGGGTCAGGTGAAGTTAGAACCCTTGGAATATGGGGCATGGGTGGCATAGGAAAGACCACCCTTGCTACTGCTTTATATGCAAAACTGTCTCATGAGTTCGATGTTGCTTGTTTTTATTGAAAATGTAAGGGAAAATTCAGACAGGTGTGGACTCGAAGCCTTACGTAATAAACTTTTTTCTGAGTTGTTAGAGGAAGAAAATCATTGTTTTGGTGCACCCTTGTTAGTACCCCATTCTGTCATGCGTAAGCTAGGGAGTGAAAAAGTTTTGATCGTGTTGGATGACGTGGATACCATAAAGCAATTAGAATTTCTAATTAAGGATTGTGATTTGTGGAGACCAGGAAGTAGAATCATTGTTACAACTAGAAATAAGCAAATATTTAACCAAGTTGTTGATGTATATCACGAGGTCAAGGAATTGAGTTTCCATCACTCTATTCAGTTTTTCTGTTTGACTGTTTTTGGAGAAGAGCAACCTAAACTTGGATATGAAGATCTATCAAGAACTATAATTTCCTATTGCAAAGGTAATCCATTGGCTTTAAAAATTGTGGGTGCAAGTCTTCGTGGAAGAAGTAAAGAGGCATAGGGATGTGAATTGAGAAAAGTTGAAGAGGTTCCAAATATGGATATTCATAATGTATTAAAAATAAGTTATGATGGCTTAGATCATTCTCAAAAGGACATCTTTTTAGACATTGCATGCTGCTTCAAAGGAAAACCAAGAGATTGGGTAACAAATCTACTGGAAGATTTTGATTTCTTTGCAGCATCTGGGATAGAAGTCCTTTTAGATAAAGCTCTCATAACAATTTCAGATTGCAATAGGATAGAAATGCATGACTTGATACAGGAAATGGGTCAGAAAATTGTTCTTCTAGAATCCATCAATTACCCAGGAAAACGAAGTCGAATATGGAAACCTAAGGAAGCACTTGAAGTATTGAAATATAATAGGGTAAGTGGTAGGTTCAGTTGTTTCTTTTTTATAAAACATGTATCTTTTTAGAATGTAGCTAATATGAAATGATAGCCTTGCTAATTTTTATTCTAAATTTTGTTTGTCAGGGAACTGATGTTGTTGAAGGCATAATTTTAGATTTGGATACATTAACTAAGAATCTAACTTTGAGCTCTGATTCCCTAGCAAAGATGACTAACGTGAGATTTCTGAAAATCTATAGAGAGAAACGATACATGTGGAGTAATGAAGGATTTAACGTGCACTTTCCTAACGGTCTTGAGTCACTGTCTTATAAATTGAGGTACCTTCATTGGGAAGATTTTTGTCTTGAGTCTTTGCCGTCTAACTTTTGTGCTGAACAGCTTGTAGAGCTTTGCATGCCCGACAGCAAGCTTACAAAGCTTTGGGATGGGATTCAGGTATGAACATGGCTATACATACTAAATTTTTTTTTCAATTTGTAAAGATATGGGAGAGAGTCCTTTGTGGTAACTGGTGTTGTGTTGTCTCATGTGAAGCTCATGATTATGAATTTAACAATATCTGAACAATGTTATGCATCTTTCTTGTTACAGAATCTTGTAAATTTAAAGACAATTTTCCTTTGGAACTCCAGAGACCTGATTGAGATCCCAGACTTATCCAAGGCAGAGAAACTTGAAGGTGTTTGTCTTGAAGGATGTGAAAGCTTACGTGAGCTCCATCCATCAATATCATTTCTCCCGAATCTTAGACACTTGACTATAAATAAATGCAGAGGGATTGAAAGCCTTAATGTTCATTCAAAATCTCTCCAAAGATTGTACGCCATTGGTTGCTCATCTCTCAAGGAATTGTTAGTGACATCAGAGGAAATAACGAGATTGCACTTATCTGCCACCTCCATATGTGCAATTTCGTCATCAATTTGGCATAATAGGAAACTTGGATTTCTTACTCTAAGCAGTTATAACAATCTTGACAAGTTATCAGGTGATTCGGGAATGGGATCCATTACAACACCGGACCATTATGGGTGTATGCAGCACAATGCATCAGAACTATCATCCATACAAGCACTTTTTCACAACATTGGACACTTTTCCTCTTTAAAAATTTTGAAGCTAACACACAATAACGTTGAGAGCTTGCCTGCGAACATCAAAAACCTTTCATCATTGACATGGCTTTTGTTAAGTGGCTGCAGGAAACTTGTGTCTCTGCCGGAGCTTCCACCATCCCTAACAGAGCTTTACTTAGATGATTGTAGTAAACTTGTGTCTCTACCGCAGCTCCCAACATCGTTGGAAGAGGTAAGTGCCTGTAATTGTGCTTCTCTGGATACAAACTCCACTCAACGACTAGTGTTACAACACATGCTTTGGAGGCTCATACCCTACTTTCTTAATAATCCCCATAAGTGTTACATTAGGTATTTCATTTTCCCAGGAGACCATGTGATAGACGAGTGTGATTTTTGTACAGCAGGGAGTTCAATAACTATTCCTTATCTCCAACTATCATATCACTTGTGCGGTTTCATTTATTGCATCATTCTTTCTAAAGGAATATCTGAAGGAGGGGTTTCGTGTTCTGTGTATCAAGATGGTAAAGAGGTTGGTCATGACTACAACTATTTTAGTGGCATGAATTTAATTGCAGATCACATGTTGTTTTCGTATGTCAAAAGGTGGCATATTTTCAGCAACAACTTACCATTTAAATTAGAATTTTATTTCAAAGATAAAAACTATCAATTTCAAGAGAGCATAAAAGAGTGTGGGGTCTTCCCAGTATATGCCTCAGAATCTAGGTTGAAGCTATTTGGTAGTAGTAGCAAGGAAATTTTTGAATCAGAATCCATTACTCAAATCTCTGATAATGAGTCACACCCCAGAGGAATTGGAGTTGGAGGCTCTAATAATGAAAATGAAAATGAATGGGAACAATTTCTCAATGAGATTACATCATCGGTATGAAACTTCATCCATCCCTTGATTAATTGGAGGCTCCTTATTTGTTACTTTTTTTTTTTAATGAATTTAGACTTTCAAATATAGAAATTATTAGTTGAATATGCTTACTATATATTGCAATAACATTGTGCTGTACTTGCATGTTGAGCAGGTTTTCTTTTGAAAAATTGTGGAGAACATTTGGTGGGAAATGAGCACTAGCTTCGTGGAAGTCAATCTCTTCATTTTGTGATCTGAATGGTGATGATAATAGATTGATGATTCAAATTTAGATGTAAAAGTGCACTCATTTTTGCATATGACTTAGCTTTAGCTATCCAACAATTGGAACTTGTAATTAATTGTGATTTTTGTTTTATTCTCGGGACTTTTATACATCATGATAGAGTAACAAATTGCAATTTTTGGCCATTCATTTCTTTTATATTAATTATAAATAAGATTAGTATTAATTAAACCTTAGGTGATAGAAATTAAATATCATTTTATGAGATTAGCTATTAACTCAACAAAGAAGAATTACCAAAGCGTCTTCAGTCCTACTCATTGGCATAGTATAGTTTTTTACTTGACAAGTTTGGTCATCATTGAACCATTATATGTTAACTAATGAAACTGTTAACAGCTAATTGGAAAGGTCGGGAAAAAACAATATTAAATTCTTAGACTGTAAAAATACTTTATATTACTTTCTTTTACTCCTTCAAAATGATCATAATATTTATCTAAGGAAATCATTAGAGTTCATTAACACTTCATTAACTAAGGAAATCATTACTAAGTTCTCCATCCTAAAGCTAGTTTATTGTAGTGAGTTTTGTACATATTTTAATCCAACTATCATGTTTAACTTAAAGCTATTTCCAAAAATTACACTATCATGTTCATTAACTTTAATAATCACTTTATACATTTTATTACAAACTAGAAATTGACCCACGCAACGCGCGGGTTTATAAATAAATATACATGACATCATTTGAAGAGATTAGAAATATTTTAAAAAAATCTTACATTCAACTACAAAATTAAATAACTGTAAAATAGAAAAATAGCAAGGTTTATATGAAAAAAAAAATAATTATAAAAATTTAGGAGACAAAAGTTGTTAAGTTATTGTGGATTGAATTGAGGTAAGTACAACTAATGTATATCTTAGAAAATGCAGCATAACTTATAAATCAATGTGATAGATAATTGGATATTAAAAAAATAGAATATCCAATATTTCACAAGATTTATAGTTTAATTTCCCTTTTCAAATGTCATATGGTATTATCATATTTCAAATAAAAAAAAATTTAATTAATTTTAAATTTACAAATAATTTACCATCAAATGGTAATAATTAAATTATGCATTTTTAAAGGTGGAAGGAGGCTAGATAGACATGTTTAAAAAGTACTTTTGTGGCAATTTCATGAAAATGATTTTATTGAAAAAGTTATTATGATATAAAAAAAATAGTGTTTTTTTAATACTCATTTTATTTATTTTTGTTCATTTGACTATTTATCATAAATATATTAAGATTGAGAATACTAAAATTAGGTATAAGTACAATTATTTGTTTTATATAATTATTAAAAATGATTATAAGTTTAGAGTAAAAGATTTTAAGTGAAATAATTTGTATAGGTATATTTTAGGTTGGTTTACATAAAGAAAAAATTGATTATAAAATTTATTTGTCTGAAAAAAAAAAGTATGTTTAAGGGATGAATGTGGAATGACAGGAAATTTTTTTGTGTGATTATATATATATATATATATATATATATATATATATATATATATATATATAGTACAAAATATAATAAATTTAAATTTAGGTATATATTAAAAGTATAAAATAGAAATTTATTTTATAATTAATAAAAATTTGTATTAATTTCAATATATGGTATCTAACATTAAAGAGAATAATAACAATTAAATTAAAGTTTCTATTAAATATTTTAATAACAAAAATTAATTCAAACAATTTGTCATAATGAAACGTAATAAATGTATTAGAATTTATATTCGATAAGTAACTGATAATTTGAAGTTTTAATAAAAGATAATGATGATATAATTTGTAATCAGTACCTAATACTTATATATTATATTTATTTAGCCGTTATGTATTGTAATTAAGAGACTCAAATTTATTAAAATGTCAGTTATTGAAAAAATAATAAACAGTATATAAATATTATTAAACATAAATAGAAAAAAATAATATTTTTGTATGAAAAAGTAGTAAAATATTTTCATATAGTATTGTAAAAAATGATAGTGTAAAATATTTAACATGTTGTATAAAGTAACTAATTATTTAAATTTGCATTTAATTAAGTTGCTATATGTCTCTTGCATTTAAAATATAATAATGACACAAACCATCATTTGAAATTCAAAAGAATATATTTGAATTTTCAACATATAATATTCACTTATGTTTAATAACTAATATTTTAAAAAATTTCAATGTATAGTATTTATTTAGTATACTTTAATTTCCAACGTGTAGTAATTCAATTGCCATTTATGTATTAATTGAAAATATGATATAATTAGATCTATTTGCCATGAATATATTTTTCCAATTAAAAAAAAAATTGAATAATCTGAGACAATTTAAAGACCACTATTATGTGTATCCTATAAATTGAAGCCAAAGCCATATATTCTATCGCAGTACAATATGAGAAAAGTGTATAGATTAAACTATCACAAAAAATTTAGAGAATTTTCCTTTTCTTGATAAAGGTCTTCAAGAGCCATAGTTGCAACCATTCCATTGACATGCAAACAAAAAGTGAAAGCAAGCTCAACCAGAACATTCTAGTGTTGGTTGTCGAGTTCCATTTCTTTTTCTCTGTAAGAAAGTAGTAAATAATGATTATGAACAATACACTTGAAATTTGAATGAAGAATACATCTTCCTGCAAAACTTGTAGTTCTATTACCATTGCCTGGCACATGTGAGACAAAACAGTGCAGGATATATATATATATATATATATATATATATATATATATATATATATATATATATATATATATATATATATATATATTTTCTATCAGGGTCCCATCTTCCTTCAAAATCTTCCATGGTTCCACGAATTTCTCTATAGAAATAAAAAAATATAAAAAAATAGGAGAATAAGAAATGAAAACAATTGCCAGTTTGTCAACTTTTACAAAAAATAAGTAAAAAGATTACTGTATAGTACAGGGTTACCTTTGAGAGAAAGTATGATGGTGGAAACTGTGATAGCATGGTACCAGGTTCCTAAGCCTGTATCCCCAGGGGCGTCACACATTGGATGTTCCCTATTCAACATCTGATTTTTGAACTTTTCTCCTAATTTCATACTCTGTCCCTTTCACTCCTTCACCAACACTGTACCGGCACCATTTTGCCATCATCGCTCTTCTTCAACTTCTGCAATTCAAACGAAGCAGGGGTTAATAAAGAATATGGTTTGAGAGTTATAAATAAGAGGAGAATGTAATGAATTTCAGAACACTGAAATGAAAATAAAATGAAGGAGAAGGAACGATCAAAAAATGAGAAAGAAAGAGAAGGAGATACCAATGTGAGAGAAGAGGGTTTGAGAGTGATAGAGATGGAGAAGGAGAGAGACATTGAATCCTGACAGAATAATATAAATGTGGGAGTGCGCGGTTACAACTTACACCAAATTGTGTCGTTACTTAGTTTGTGGGGGTGCAGTTACTTTTTTATTTTTTTTATGAATGGTGTGCAGTTACTTCTGTTCACTTCAATATTTTCTGTTCACATTCTTTTTCATTTTATCCTTTAAATAATTGGTACACATATTGCAGTTGAAAGAGAGTTGGGCTTGCAGTATGACACATAAGCAATTGTGCTGATATGGCAAAGATTGGTAGAATGATGTGGCCGCATATGGCTTTGTGTCTCTGAAATTATATATTATAAATAGATTGAAAGTGAATGGGAACAACTTCTTCATGTGATTACTTCATCGTATGAAACGTCACCCAATCATTGATTGAAGTCCTTATTTGTTACCTTTTTTTCCTTAAATGAATTACTCTTTCAAATATAGAAATTATCAGTTCGAAATACTCTTGATTCTAGAGAATTATATGCTTAGTATAATGCAATAACAGTGTGATGTATTTACATGTGGAGCAGGTTTTCTTTTGAAATACTTGTGGAGAATATTGGTGGGAAATGAGCACTTGCTTGATGGAAGAGTTAAAGCAGTACTCGGAATTGCTTGGTAGTCTATTTCTCGTCATTTACAAATAAAAAAGAAATATATTATAGTATTTATTTTACAGTATCTTTAGACACAGTATCAAACTGTGATGGTAATGAATTGATGATTCAAAATTTGGATGTAAAAGTGCAGTTATAAATTGCTCGTGACTTTTAGCTTTGTAGCTATCCAACGGTTGGAATTAATTGTGATTTTGCTTTATTCCCAAGAGTTATATACATCATGATGGTGTAACAAGTAGCAATTTTTGCCCATTCATTTCTTCTATACTAGTCAGTTACTCATGTCGCGTTTATCTTTATGTATGTTATAAAATAATTTATTTATATAATTGTTTGTTTAAAATTAAAAAAACAAGTATATGATCTAAATTTAAACATTTAGATCAAAACCAAACAATAAATATACTTATATTTTAATTTTTAAAATAATTCACATGATAAAGAAATATTGTTTACAAAATTAAATGTTTTTATTGAGACAAACATAATTAACTAATTAAGTTTTTTAAAATGGTAGAAAGAGTGAGAGAGTATTCAAGTAGAGAAAATATATTTGGTTATAGTCTCATATATATTTCTTATTTTATTTAAAATATTTATAAAATTGAATGAAAATTTATTTTGTTTAAAAATTAAAAAAGGATTTAACTTTTGTTAAATTTAAATATTTTGTAATTTTAAAATATGAAATGATAAAATAAGTCAATTATTTTATAACTATATTGTAAATAAAAAATATTAATTTTATAAGTATTATAGTTTATAAAAAAAATATTTAAAGAATTTAAAATGTAAAAATTAATTAAATTAGATGTAAACTATTAAAATCAATATTTCTTAAAATAAATTATTATTTTAATCTCTAACAAAAAAATTATATTTCATTAGTACTTATGTGAGATATGTTGTTATAGTCTTATAGGTTTTTGGTACTATCTTTATCCCGTGAGAATAAAATATACAAAGTTATTAATTATTAAGTTCTTAAATGTAGGTACTTTTACTTCTTAATAACATAATAATACAATATTAAATAATTCTAGAAAAGTATATTAGTTGTAATAAATACTTAAAAGATTAATATTTTTGTCCAAGTATTTTGATTAAATTTTCATTAAGGATTTATAATGATATTATATCTCATAAGTATATTAACAATAACAATATAAAATTAAGTTAATTTCAAAATAAAATATTTTAGTTTACAGTAAAATTATATATTTTAAAGAAAAGAATAAAATAATATAAAATTATTCATTTTAGATTTAAGTCAATCATTGCATAATTATATATTACATCAAATAATTTATAAATTAGATCAAATACTCCAATTCATATTTTGATTAATAACTAGATTTTGACCCGTACGATGCATAGGGTAAACAAGATGATTAATTTTTTTATTTAGATTTTATATTATATATAATATAATTTGTTATATTTTTTCTCTTCATACTTTAATAAAAAAATATTCATCCTCATTTGTTATATTTTTTCATACTTTTCATATTCGTAAAATAAAATATTTAATAAATTATTTAAATTAGGAAAGAGACAACCATAAAAAATACATTCAAACTAAAATTATTATAACAAAAAACATAATTTCACCATAATAATTTAGATATTAATGTGACTTCAGGTAAATTGTTCATCCTGTAAATTAAGTGAAAATTTCTACTTTTTAAAAAAAAAAAAAAATCACTGTGATATATTTTATGAGAAAAAGGACTATACACAGACAATGTAAAAATGTTTTACATCGTCATCCAGTCATAACCCACCATGTATGGTAAGTTGGTTAACTTTTACATAATTACCATAAAAGTAATATCAGTGGTAATTTATTATTAGATGACTATGTAAAATAGCTTTACACTATCAGTGTATCATCATTAAACTCATATTTTATATATAATTTTTATTTTAATACGTTGGCACATATATATCAATGTCTAAAAGAAAATTAAAATTTGTCCAAGTAGAAGAAAATCATGAATAATTTATTTAAGTGAGAAGATAATAAATAAACGAATAATTATTTGCTTAAAAATTAATTTTAAACACTAATTTTGTGTGGAGAAAATAATATTGATTATGTTGATTTAATTTGATTTTTTATGTGATTAAATACATATTAATTATGAAAATGAAATTTTAACTTTGATTGGACAAAAATCTTTAATAAAAAAGTTTATCCCAATGAATTAAGTGTAAATTTTTCTACTTGTTTTTTATAAAAAAAAAAATATTCAATCCCATGTGTTATATTTTATGTGGTAAGTGAAGTGTCAATTTCTTTTGATACTTTCATGGAAAATATTCATCCCCGTTTGTTATAATTTTTTCATACTTTCTATATTCATAAAATAAAACATTCAAAAAAATCATTTAATAAATAAGTAAAGAAACAACCATAAAAAAACATTAAAATTTAAATTATTATTAAAAAATATAATTTCACCTTAATAATTTAAATTTTAAGGTGACTTTAAGTAAATTGTTCATCCCCGTAAATTAAGTGAAAATTTCTACTTGCTTTTATAAGAAAAAAAAAATATCCATCCCTATGTACATGTTATATTTTATATATAATTTTTATTTTAATATATGACATATACAAATCAATGTATAAAAATAAAATTAAATTTTTTCCAAGTAGAAAAAAAACATGAATAATTTATTCAGGTGAGAAGATAATAAATAAAAACATTCCTTTTTGAGATCCCAACGATATTGTCTAGATAGGAATTATAAACTTAAATAAGTTATTCATGAAGACTAATTAAATTAATATCAATTAATTTTAATAATATTAATAGCATTTTCAAAACTAATTGGGTTGATATATATATATATATATATATATATATATATATATATATATATAAGCGTATTTTAATTTTTAATTAATATATATAAACAAAAATTTTAAATATAAACTTTATATATCTTTATATATTTTGTCAAAATTAAACTCCCCTATATATGTTTATATTATAGTAATAAAATATTATAAATTATAAATGTCAAAAAATTGTGACACGTTATTTTTTAATTATATATTTATATATTCTGTCAAAATTAAACTCCCAATCAATTTCTATATTAAGAAATTAATAATATAATTTAAGAAATTAATAATAGAATAAAGTTAATTCACCCAATCAATCTCTATGTTAAACTCTAAAATAATTATGATAATAATTGATTTCCATTATTTTTTTGTTAATTTAATTATATTTTTCATTTAATTATATTATAGTCATAAGTTAATATTTTATTTTATACTTATTTTTTGTTAATTTAATTATATATTTAAATTATATTAATGTTTATGTCAAAATCTTTATATTAGACTTATTATATCAAAATATTTTAATTAAATATAATAATATAATATAAAAAATTATGAATATATATATATATATTATAACTTTATATATATTATAAATAATTTTTTCTCTAAATATAAAATTAAAAATTAAAATTAAAAATATAGAAATGCCAAAATTTTGAGCGGAAAATTATTTCCTTTTTAAGATGAGTGGGAAAATAATTCTTTTATGAGAATAAGATAACACGAAAACATAGTTTTAAAAACAGAACCGGTGATCGACCCGATAAAGGTACTGGATCACTGGGTCAAAGATCGAATCATTAGGTCACTAATTGAACCGCATGGCACAGTCCCTATTAAAAAATTTGAAATTTTTATAACCTACCTTAAAGAAAGTAAAAAAAAATCATGTAAAAAAATTATAAAAAAAAAAGATATTCCAGATTTTAAAAAAGCTAATCAAATTTTATAAAGATATATATAATACCCATATATTTTATAAGGATCTATATCATATTTTATTTGTGAAGTATATTAAAGATAATATGTTAAGTATAAGATATATATATAATCCTTGTAGCATATACATTTAAATAGTGTGTTAGTGTAGTGGTTAAGTATTTGTGACTGCCCTAGCAGGTCTAGCTTTCGAAGCTTAGTTCACTAAAATTTCATTTTTCTGAATAAACTAAAATAAGCTGCTCAAAGCAGCTTGCACACCTTGCCCGCGCGCGAGACAGCTGACTCGAGGAGCAGTAGCAGGTACAGGCTCGGGACTCGAGAAAGGTGAAGCGAAGAGCAGCACCAACACGCGTACCTTTCAGAATTTTCGTAAAAACCGGTCCGCTCAATACCAGTGTTTTAAGAATCGGACCGGTCATCGAATCGGCCGAAGTACTGGGTTAATGGGTCACTGGTCAGACCGGTTTGACTCGATATATATTAAAAAATTAAAAATATATAATATAACTAACATAATTTAATCATTTAATACTTCAAAATTTAAATTATTGTCATTATAAAGTACCTAATATTCCAAATAAGAAATAACAACCAATAATCATGACAATACAAGTCCATAAATAAGTTTCATACACAAAAAAAATAAAAAAATAAATTAAAACACATCATTTCAGCACTTTTTTTTCAAAAAAAAAAATCACATTACAACCTGGTTCAACCCGGTTCAATCCGGTTCAACCCGATTTTTTTTTTCAAAAACCGGCCGGTTCAACCCGGGTCGTACCGGGTCAGATGCACATCCGATCCTTTTATCGAACCGAACCGGTTAAGCCACCGGGTTCCGGTCGGACCGGCCGGTCCGGTCCGGTTCTTAAAACACTGCTCAATACCTGATGAAAAACTATTACTTTATAAAGATAAAGATATTATAACTTTATATATATTATAAATAATCTTTTCTATAAATGTAAAATTAAAAAAAATAGAAATGTCAAAAGTTTGAGAGGGAAATTTTTTTTTTTAAAATAAATGGAAAAATAATTCTTTTATGAGAATAAAATAACACAAAAATATAAATGTATTCCTATTTTAGGCGAAAAAATATTTTCTTTTTAGATGAAAAATTATTACTTTTATATATATAAAGATAAAGATATTTTTTTATACATACGAATCGAATTCATGTAGTAAGAAGTTTACAATAACTCACATACTATTCAACTAATTAAGCTAAATTCTCTTAATTTAATTAATAATATTTAATTTTAAAATAACAAAATATTATTTATATAATTCATCTTAGATTATTTACTTATATGTTCATAAAATTACAACATTTCTATTTAAATTGAGATTTATAGCAATTATAGTAATTAACACAAATATAAAAACACTTCTTAATAATTAGCTTATTAAAAAGTCTACTCGGTGGTGTTATACTTTTTTTTTTTTTTTTTAAATCTTTAAAAGAGGTAATTTGGAGCTCCAACTCCATAGCCACTACCACCCCCACCACGAGGACCACCACTTCCGGGACCACCAGAGGGACCTCGAGGCTTCCCATAATGATGGCTAGGTCCTGCACCAGCTGCTGGTTGAGACCCATGAATAGGACCTTGCCGCATTTGGGGGTGTTGTTGCCCACCCTGCTGAATGGGGAGCAGACGTGTATGCTGCATTTTAAGAAGTTTCGCATTTTCTTCATTTTGCTGTTGCTGCTGGCGCTTTTTCTTTGTCTGAAACTCGTGTGATGACTCATTTGGGTAAACTAAGCCAAACATAGGAGTAACAGTGACTTAGTGAGTTGAAAAAAAAAAAATAGTAAATGATAGTTGTTAGAAGCAACAAACATAAATGGGGAAAGAACACATGGGATAGGCATTTAATCCCTAGGATGACCACATACTTCCTCCAAGGAAAATTAATATTTTGAAAATAATTACTCAATATCATGGGAGATCAAATCTCTTAGGATCACACGGTAATGGATCAGTCCAGAAATACTTAGCATCAAGTGCATCCTTGGCAGTAATTCTCTGTCGAGAAATCAAATTGGCAAACAAATATTAGAATACAGATCAAGAACAGAATGATTCATCATAAAAGGATATCTCCCAGTAGTACTAGTGAATGATATAATCGTTGTATTACACTGAAAAGGAATACAATGTACTTCATGTTTTAAAATACTTCATCCGATTATTTTATATGAAACAAATAACTAATTCATCAAGACTAATAAAAATAATTAATTTAAATTTGTTAATATCGTAAATCTCAATTTTATTCCTGAAATGCCCATAGAATTAAATACTTTAAGTGGTAATTAGTTAATGAAACTACTTGTAATTTAAGGGATAACTTTTTCCTGAAATACCCATAGAATTAAATACTTTACCCCTAATTTCACACGAGGATTATATATTATCACTAACCTCCATCTTTCCTAGGAAAGATAGGCTTCCCATGAAGAAGCTCTACAAAAATGCACCCTACAGACCACATATCTACGGCTGGCCCGTACCTTGTTGTCCCAAGCAGCAGCTCACGGGATCTAAATCGTAAATATATAATGAAATAAATCAATATGTGTATAGGCATAATAAGTTCATGATGCCACCCTCCCAAATGAACTTAGGTCAAAATTAAAAAAATTGATAAGAATACAAATTACCTGTACCATAATGTGATGACACGATTTGCAAGATTTGCATTGTGCTCATTAGAAAATGATCATGCCAGTCCAAAATCTCAAAATAAACGACCCATGCATTGCAGAGGTCAACGAATTAATTTAAAATATTAGAGTAAATAATATATATAAAAGTAAAACTTACTATTTTCACAAAATAAACATCATGTGCATTGCAGGAGTCTATGAACTAGTTTAAAATATAAGAGTAATTTTATTATTAAAATATTAAATAAAGAATATTTTATTAAATAATTAGAAAGGAAAATGATAACTCTTTTATAATTTTTCAATTTGATTTGGGTTCTCTGTTCCTGTCACAAATCATAGATAAAGAACATTCTTTGCATCGTGCATCTCCCATGGTTTATGCCCAGAATTCTGAAATCAAGAATGACCCATTAATCAAAAAATTAAAAAAGCAGTCAAATAATTGATTATATGTATAATCGATTATCGTTATAATCAATTATAATAAGAATCAATTTTTGTTTGGATAAGTTTGCTGAAAAGTTGTTTGAATATAATTAATTTTGTTTGGATGTAACAAAAAATCATCTTTTACATAGTAAAAGAGTATAAAAACAATTGAAAGAAAAAATAAACTGTTGAAAAATAATCATAAGTTACAAATTTTCAGATTCATAAAAACAATTTATTTTTCAAAAAAAAAAGAGTTTTCTACAAATTTCAACTAATGTCCAAAACATCCAGCTTATTTTATAAACAATTTTCCCCCCCATAAAAACAGTTGAAATTGGAGATTATAATCTTCCCAAGCATGCTATAAGTGTAAGTTTAATTTTATTATTGTCAGCAGAGCCACTGAAACGATTATAGACAATATTTTTGTTAATTGTTTTGACTTTGTGCCATTTGTTGATATACTATTAAATGAGCAAGATTATGATCTCTGAATTGGTTTGGACTCTGTACATATTATTACATTAAATAAATTTAAAATTCACTAAAATTAATTTCACAAATTTAATACAGTTGAATTATCTCTTTAGTTAGTTTTATTATTTTCTACTGAATTTTAGAAATACATAATATCTTTATACATATTAAATATAAAAGATTATTATATACTTCAATGTTTATCAATTATTGAAAATGAATTATAATATATAAAAAAGTATAACTTACTATTTTCACAAAATAAACACCCTATATTGCAGGGGTCTACGGACTAGTTTAAATTATAAGAGTAATCTTTTTTATTAATAATATTAAATAAATAATTTTTTATATTAAATAATTAGAAAAAAAATTATAATTCTTTTATACTTTTTATTTTATTATTTGTTCCTCTCTGGGTGTCATGGTAATTACGTACCCAAATACAGGAGCAAACCCAACAAATAATTAGAAAAGCCAAATTGACTTTGCGTCATGCATCTCCCGTGGTTTACGCCTGAAATTCTGAAATCAAGAATGACCCATAAATAAAAAAAATTAAAAAGCAGTAAAATAAAGCCAAGATCAAACCCCACCATCAAAAAATATAAAAAAGTGATTGATTAGGATTTTGTTACAAAATCCACAGCTATGATCTTGCAAATGCAACACAATCACCAACGAGGACTTGTCTTTCCATCCAACGTCTTAACCAAAGCCTCAATGCACCCACATTTACCCATCTTTTTCCTCCTCTTTCACTTCTCACCATTCCCCATTTTTCAAATGTATAATAGCAATGATAATAAAAATTGTGTAATCAGGGCCAATAATACAATTAAGCTTTATAAAAGCAGTGTTCAAGACTCTGCATAGTCAAAAAGTTTGGAGAAATCATGAGACGCGTTGCTCATAGAGCATTAGAAAACATGCACGACATGAACCGTATATTTACATCTTTTGTTTAATTCTTCTTCATACTCCATAAACTGTATAAATATACACAATTGTTGTCTATATATTCTCTGACTCGGTAGGATCTGGGAAACTGTTGTGTTGAAGTAAGGGTGGTAAATGAATCCGTTTATCCATCATCTATCCAATCTATTCCCTAGTAAATCCATCCATTACAAAAAATAAAAACCAAACGGATTGGATCCAATCCATCATTTTAATCTCATGGATGGTTAATGATCCATCTACTATTTTTCAAAATTTAACGGATTCTCTAATCAATACATAATGGATCAAAATTAATCCAACTGATATTTTCATATTTAAATCTTTCTTAAATTTATATCTTAAAATTTATTTATAAATATTATTTAAAAAAAATATTTTTTGACCGACATCGACCGGGAAAGTTATTGGTCGGGGTTGTTTTTCGACCGACCTCAGCAAGGATTTTTTTCGGCCGTCATCAGCCAGTATTTTTTTCATCCGACGTCGGCCAGGGCAGTTTTCGGCCAACCTCGACCATCATTTTTTTGGGCCGGCATCAGTTGGCACTGTTTGTCGGCGGACCTCAGCTAGGGTTTTTTTCGGTCGATGTTGTCCAGGATTTTTTTCGGCCGACCTCGACTAGCATTTTTTTGGCCTACATTGGCAGAGACTAGTTTTTGACCGACGTCAGCCAGGGTAGTTTTAGGTCGACATCGGCCAGGAGTGTTTTTTTGACCAACATCGTCCAGGGCAGATTTCGGCCAACTTCAACCATGATTATTTTTGGCCGACATCGGCCGGAGCTATTTTTCAACTGACCTCAACTAGGGTTTTTTCGACGGACGTTGGCCAGGGCAATTTTTGGACAATCTCGACCAGAGTTTCTTCGGCCGACATCGGCCGAGACTATTTTTTGGTCGACCACAACTAGGTTTTTTTTCGACTGACTTCGATCAGGGAAGTTTTCGACCGACATCAGCCAGGGTTCAATTTCGGTTGACATCGGCCGATGTTTATTGGAATCTTTCAACCGACATCGGCCAGAGCAGTTTTTGGGAGACCTCGACTAGGGTTTTTTTAGTCGATGTCGGCTAGGGAAATTTTTGGCTAACCTCGGCTAGGTTTGAGTTTTCGGTGGGGGAAGTTTTCAATTGTCATCGGTTAGGGCTGTTTTCGGCCAACGTCGATTGGAGTTGTTTTCGACTAACATCGGCCAAAGTATTTTTTGGTTGACGTTGGTCAGCGATGAATTCGACCGACTTCGATCAGGGCTTTTTTCGGTCGCCATAGCTAGGTTTGTTTTTCGGCCGCCATCAACTAGGTTTGTTTTTCGGCCAATATCTACCAGAGCAGCTTTCAACCATTATCGGATAGAGCTGTTTTCGACCGACCTCGGCTGAGGTTGTTATTATTTTAAAATATGTTCTTAATTTTTAAAAATATATTATTTTTAAATTAAAAATAATTATTTAGAAAAAAAAAAACCTATTACTTTTAAGGATGGATTGGATATCCATCCATGAAAATTTGTTAATGGATGGATTTTTATCAAATGGATTGAATTGGATCGGATTTTTTAAATAAATTTTTAATGGATCCAAATGGATTAATGGATTGTTTTGATCCGATCCATTTTTATATTTTTATCTGTATTAAAATTTATCCAATCCATCCATTTTTCCACCCATACGTTGAAGTAAAAAATCCGTGTACTCTTGAAATATAGGAAATCACACTAGAAGGGGGGGGGGGGGGGGGTTGAATAGTGTGCTAGATAAAAGTTTAATCTTTTCGCAAAGATGGAGATATTTCAACTTAAGTTTTACAAAGAATTTGCAAAATGGAAAGTTGTAGGTATCGCCCAACGATTAAAGAACAGTTCAATGGGACTGTGTTTTCAGGTTGTTGTCCAAGCAAGAAATAGTTGTTTTTCGCAAATAGATTTTGAAATGAAACTTGTGTGTATAATGCAAAGAGGTAACACAAAAGAATAACTAGTAAGCTGAAAAGCGATAAAGTAAAAACACTTGGTTTATACTGGTTCACTCAACCTGAGCTACGTCTAGTTCTCCTTCAAAAAAACCTTTTGAAGGGTTCCACTAATCAAAACTTTGATCACAAACAAGTATTATCTACTCTGCCACTTCTGGCTACAAGTATTCTCTAGGCCACTTCTGGCACACCTTTAATCTCCCCCTGAGATTAAAGAACACCAAAGAATTCTTTGTCACTAAGCCACTCTTGGCTTTCCAAACAAACAGTTTGATTACAAGTTCAATAAATAACTCTCACGGAGAGGATATTACAATGTAAATCGAATACACAAAGTAACTTAGCAAAGCTAAGAAGATTGCTCTTTTTGCACAAGTGTAGACCATCCAATCGTTTTAGCAAAGTTTTAGCTCTTTGAAAACTTGAATGGTTTGTTATTGATTTCTTGAGCTTGATCCTCTATTTATAGGTGCATTGAGAATGTATCCGTTGTGGGATCTGAGCCTTTGCCAATAACCATTCTCTCACAATCATATGACTGTTGCTATGTGTCAGCTTAGGGTGGAGAGAGGGAGGAGACAACAGTACATGGAACGCCTCCACTACTGTACGATTTTTGCAGAGAAAAGCTTTTCTATCCCTTGCGGTACACTTCCAAATTTTCAAATGAAATGTCACATATGATAAGAGAGGGAATAAGGAACATTTCAGAGTATCAACATCAAAAAGCTTAAGTGTACTTTTACACAACATGGACGTATTGTATAACTATTTGATTGAAAAAAGTGTAAGTTATAAAAGCGAGTGGACGCTTCTTGAATGGACGCAGTGATTGAACACTGGTTTTCACAATGCATTAGACGCTTGTTTCATAACAGTGCATTAGACGCTAGGTTTTATACTTAGAAAAACAAGTTTTCAGTTACTCATTGGATGCATTGTACACATAGAGATATATTGTTTGAGTTTAAGAAATACAATACCATTGAGGCATTGGACGATGTGATACATATAATACTCAAACATAAAGCATTAGATACTTCAAAATTTAATCTCATTTGTTATCATCAAAACCAAAGTTTGAGGGGTTGGACATCATCCAAAGTCTTAGATTCCAACAATCCCCCCCCCCCCCCCCTTTTTAATGATGACAAATAATGTTAAAATTTGATGAGAACAAATACATAATCATATAAAGATATAAGAGCAAATGGGTAATGAATGATTATGTTATGCTAGTAGATGTTGACAGGGTGAAAGAAAAGATATGAAATGAAGTACTCCCCCTGAGTTCAACATTTCTCATGCATTTAAAAAGATAAGATATATTAGATAATGCTGCATGTTAAAAAGGTATCAGAGTTAGAAGGGATTAGAGTGAGAAGCATATCAAAGATATGGATGCAGAGCTTATGATCAAAACACCTCATATATTAAATAAACAACCATCAAAAGGAGTTTCACATAGTAGTGTGATTTAAAAACTCTATGACATAAAAATTCCAATTTCTCCCCCTTTTGTCATCAACAAATGGGTTTGAAAGATGGAAAGATGACTTGATCATTATGGTCACTTAAGGCTGTTGAGGTGGATCGTGTGGTGGAAGTGGTTGCTCTGGTGGTGCTTGAGTTAGTGGTGTAGGGTGTTCAACTGGTGGTTATGGATATTGCTGAGGCATAGGTTGAACAGGATGAATTGTATGAGCAACAGTGCTAATGAGATTAGCAATTGTTGACTGAATTTGACTCACCAGCATCTGAGAGAGGTTCATGAACTAATCAGCAATAGCATTCTGCATCATCCTTCTCTGCTATTCAGCTTTAGGTTGTTGCCTCTCTTGGAATGTATGAAGAGTAGCTTCTGTTTCTGCTTACTGCTGTCGAAGAGCTTGATGAATAATCTCTTGGACTCTGTCTTCAGAAATGCCTTGAGGTTTAACAAATCGCAAAGGAACAATAGCCATTGGACTTGAGGAAATTGCAGGCACAACTTGTCTTGTTCTAGAATGTGCTTCATTTGACGCATTGGCAACAAGTATGCTTGTAGCAACCTCAGGAGTAGTTTTGTCAACAGTAGACTTCGGTGGTTGTGGCACTTCAGTTTCAGCCACTGGTTGCATATCTTCATCCTTGGACGCTTCAGATTGAACTGTTTTCTCCTCATGTGAAGTGACAAAGTGTTCAACGTCCACTTGCACTTCATTTTCTAAGTCCAATTGGATGAGTACCTCGTTGATTTTTGCAAAAGCTTCATCCAACTATGCTTGTGTTGCCTTTGGTTTGGCAGCATGTTCTGCTTGTTCTTTAGCAGCAATCTCAGCTTGTTCATTCTCGATTTGCACCAAACGAGCTTGCTTAGCTTGCTCTATTCATTCTTGTTCCAAGTGAATTTGTTCAGCTTGTTCGGCCTTTTCTCTTGCAGCTTGCTCTTGTAAAGCTTTTTCTTCCTCAGCTAGTTGGATTTGATGAAGAGCTTTTACTTCTTCCTCAAAGATAGCTCTATCCAACTTGCGAATATCATAGACTTTGGTATTGTGGATTACTGGCAATGACTTTAGTACTTCTAGGAAATCATCATCTCCAATCAGGAAGCATGCAGTAGTGTCACTCCAATGAAATGTCTTCACTGGACGCATGACTTCAAGAGCTTCAAGAGGATGGATAAAGTCTTCTTTTGAATATCCTGAACTTGATGCTTTTTGTGTATCTTCCCACACAATTTGTCACCAGAATGTCTTGGCTTCGAACATATCAAGTGGCCTTGTGAGCTTGCCAGTTTTTTCAAATAAATGATTCCATTGCTGAGATGAAAATCGAAGTTGAATTTTCGCGTCTCTAGACGGCATCTCAGTACCATAGTACTTAAAACCTTTCTTCTTTCCAACTTCATGAATAAGCAATCTGGGATATACCTTGTCAAGTATAAACTTGATATCAGTTGAGCGATTGATGTGGAAGAGAGGAGGATATGCTACCGCTTGGTCTTGCCAATACATTTGTTGAAGCAGTTTGCCAAGATCATCGTAGTCACTTGGTTAAAAGTTCAGCACTGGAGTTCCTGATGGAAGTGGTAGAAACTTGGTGATAGGAGTCCAAAGTTGAATATCCTTCACCCATCTAACCTTTGGAAGCTGTGTAGACTTGGAAGGGTTCAGGCTTTCTTTGATGGCCAGTTGCAATTCAGCAACCATTTCCTTGTCGATGTTGGAAGTGACTAATTTCTTAGGGGTAGGTTTCTTCTTTTGTTGTTGTTCGCCAGATTTATCAAGTAGAGGCTTGGCATACTTAGAACCAATTTCTACTTCTGGCTTTGGAGGCTTTTCAGCTACTGGACACACCCTCTGCTGAGTACTAGTTGGGCTTGAAAAAAGGCGCTCCATCCTAACCAAGGTTGGATAAGATTGCCTCATCCAAGTTGGTGGAGGATTGCAAATGATAGTGCCTTCTGATAACGAAGCATAGGCTGCTGACTGAGGATGAACATAATCATACATCATCCAGTCTGGTGTAGATACTGAAGTGAGACTTCGCTCAAGAGGCTCCTGATGTGGTCTCCAGGTAATGTCTTTCTTTTCTTTTTGCAATAGTTCTGTTCATTCCTAGTGAAGAATGCAATAGAGAACCTTTCTTTGTCTTTCTCTTCCTTTTTCTTCTTTTGAACCTTTGGTGGAATGGTCCAAGGTGTCCATGCATCTCTCCAAGTGTCCCTTGGACGCACTCTTCTTATGAGGTTCAATTTGAGAGGTGGACGTTGTGTTGGTGTAGATGTTGAAGCAACAGTTTGAGCAGCCGGTGGAGCAATGGTAGATTCACTCTCTGTGTCTTGAGAGGAAGGGGGTGGTACTGGAAATCTTCTTGGCCTTGTTGCCCAAGTCTTAATCCTTTTTGGCACTTTAGAAGGTATGACAAAATCACCTGCTTTGGACGCTGCAAATACTTTCTGTTCTTTTGAGGTCCAGACTCTACTTCTTTTGCTTTCCTCTTGATTTGGCCAATGGGAATGTGATCATCATTATCAGAGTCACTTAACATCTTTAACTTACGGACTCTGGGCTTCTCTAGTGTAGGATTGGATGAAGCAGTCTTTGGACACTTCTCAGTAGGTGTAGGTTTGGATGAAGCAGTCTTTGGACGCTTCTCAGCAGGGGCAGGAGGATTGGACGGTGTAGGAGCAACATTTCTTTTCTTTGTTCTTCTTTCTTTGTCTACTTCTTCTTGTTGTTGTGACATTTTTCTTGTCACCTTTCTAGTTTCTTGATCTCTATGAGCTTTTTGATTTTCTTCCCAAGACCTGGGAAGTCTATCTTTTCCTCCTCATCACTCTGTATCAGCCTGCTTTGCTTATGTCGTTTCTTGTTGATACTTTTTTCGTCCAATTCCCTTAGAACTTTGGCAGTCAGCTTTATCTTCATTGGCTTGATGTTGGACTCTTCAAACTTCTGTTGGAGTGTAATCAGCTCTCATTTCCTCATGATTGCTTCGTTTTCCTCATCGTCCAACTCATCATAAAATTTCTGGTACACTTTCTAATCCCAGAAGATTTTATTCAGCAATGCAGCATAAAAGATATCATCATTACCTCCAATAGTCTTCATCATGCGTAGAATATTGAAGTAGGTGGTGTGAGGTAGGTTGAATGGGATGCCTTCCATCAAGTGAAATGCCACGAACCTGTGTAAGTCAGTGACTGAGTCCTTAGACCCAGCTTTATGCAGAATGCTCTTGTTGCATACTTGCTACCAGATTTTGGCTTCTTCACACATGCTTCTATATTCAATCTTCATTGACTTAGTCGTCTTGCCCTTGCAGAGCACTTTGCCCACATGATCACCACACTTATCAACCGAGTTAAGCCTATATTGATTCTGTTCTCTAATACAGCCAGTGACTTTGGCTATTGACTCAGTGGACAAAACCACTTCCCGTCCAATCACCGTGGATACAATCTGGCACTGAGTATCAAACTTGGCATTCCTCCAGAACATTCTGATCAGTTCTGAGTATATCTTCTGATTGTCGTTGAAGTAGCCCCTAATGCCACACTTCAACAAACTTTCTTCAAGGTTAAGACGGAGGCCCTCCAAGTATTTGAACAGTAGCAGCACCTTGGGTCACAATGGTGGTTTCAGGGTAGGTAGCAATATCAAGGTCAGAGGCAGTTGATTCACTAGAGTTCGACATAGTGGTAAATGTAGGATTTTTAGGATAACAAGTGAGTGTTTGGGTCTGGTGTGAGAGAGAAAAAAGGCTAAGGTAGAAGAAGATAATCTCTGAGTAGGGAAAAATGGTAAAGTGTTTTTCAGAGTGGATTTGACCGAACCATTAAACTTCCATATGGAGTTGTTGAAGATTTGCTAGTAAAGGTGGACAAATTTATATTCCCAGCTGACTTTGTGATTATGGATATGGAAGAGGATGTTGAAGTTCCTCTCATTTTGGGGAGGCCATTTATGAGGATAGCCCGTGCCTTGATTGATGTTACTGATGGACAATTCAAGATGAGGGTGCAAGATGAAGAACCTAGTGAAGATAAATCATGCTTTAGAGTGGATATTCTTGATGAAATTTAAATCACCTTTAGAAAGCAAGTGCCAACTCCACTTCTCTTAAGAAAGCTTTAATTGATGCATTCAAGCTACTTAATGAGGAGGAAGAGAAGGAAATTGAGGAATGCTTAAAGAGCCTTAATACTTTGAAGAAAATTCCTCCACATGAGAAAACTGTTGAAGATTTGATGAAAGATGAGAAAATGGAGGAAACCAAACCCGAATTGAAGGTGTTACCTCCATATTTGAAGTATGTGTTCCTTGAAGACAATGGTGGCAAGCCAGTCATCATTAGCAATTCACTATCTACTTCAGAGGAGGAGAAGTTAATTGAAGTATTGAAGGTTAACAAGGAAGCCATTGGATGGTCTATCTCTTATCTTAAGGGGATAAGTCCCTCTTATTGCATGCATAGGATCTTTATGGAGGATGATTTCAAACCCGTGGCTCAACCTCAAAGAAGACTCAATCCTATGATGAAAGAGGAAGTGAGGAAGGAAGTCTTGAAGTTGTTGGAGGCTGGAATGATTTACCCTATCTCTGATAGTGCATGGGTGAGTCCTGTGCAAGTTGTTCCTAAAAAGGGTGGCATGACAATTTTCCGCAATGAGAAAAATGAATTGATCCCCACAAGGACTGTCATGGGATGGAGAATTTGCATAGACTATAGAAAGCTCAACAAGGCAACAAGGAAGGATCATTTTCCCCTTCCTTTCATGGATCAAATGTTGGAGAGACTAGCTGGTCAAGGTTTTTATTGCTTCTTAGTTCGTTACTCTGGTTACAATCAAATTGTTGTGGATCCTAAAGACCAAGAGAAGACAACTTTCACTTGTCCTTTTCGAGTTTTTGCATATAGGAAGATGCCATTTAGGCTATGCAATGCACCTGCCACCTTCCAAAGGTGTATGCTAGCTATCTTCGCGGATTTGGTGGAGAAATGCATAGAAGTTTTCATGGATGACCTTTTTGTTTTCGGTGGTTCATTTGATTTGTGCTTGTCCAACTTGGAAACTGTTTTGAAGAGGTGTGCCAAGACAAATCTCATCCTTGATTGGGAGAAATGCCATTTTATGGTGTCCGAAGGAATTGTTCTTGGCCACAAAATCTCATCAAGAAGAATTGAAGTTTACAAAGCCAAAGTAGATGTCATTGAAAAACTTCCACCACTAAAAAATGTGAAGGGAATTCGAAGTTTCCTTGGACATGCTGGATTCTATAGGCACTTCATCAAAGGTTTCTCCAAAATTGCCAAACCATTGAGCAATTTGCTCAATAAGGACACACCTTTTGATTTTGATGTTGAATGTTTAAATGCTTTTAACGTTTTGAAGTCTAGTTTAGTCTCTGCTCCTATACTCACTACACCTAATTGGAAAGTTGATTTTGAACTTATATGTGATGCTAGTGATTATGCAGTAGGGGCTGTTCTAGGCCAAAGAAAGAACAAATTTTTTCATATTATACATTATGCTAGCAAGGTGCTCAATGAACACCAAGTGAATTATGCAACAACTGAAAAAGAATTGCTAGCAATAGTGTATGCTTTGGAAAAATTTTGTTCTTACTTAATTGGTTCCAAAGTGGTTGTGTACACTAATCATGTTGCTATTAAATACTTGTTGTCCAAACCCGATTCCAAGCCTAGACTCATTAGATGGATTTTGTTGCTACAAGAATTTGGTTTAGAAATTAAGGACAAGAAAGGAAGTGAGAACTAAGTGGCTGATCATTTGTCAAGGCTTGTGAATGATGAGGTAACCACTCTTAAGAAAGAAATCCTTAAAGTGTTCCCTAATGAGAAATTGCTTGTAGTGCAAGAAAGGCCTTGGTTTACGGATATGGCAAACTACAAGGCTGGTGGAATCATTCCAGTAGATATGAATTGGCACCAAAAGAAGAATTTTTTCAAGGATTCTTGTTTCTATGTGAGGGATGATCCTCATTTATTCAAAATTGGAGCTGACAAATTACTAAGAAGGTGTGTTGCTAAGGAGGAAGCAAGGCATTGCCATAATTCACCTTATGGAGGGCACTACAATGGAGAGAGGACTATTGTAAAGGTCCTCCAATCTAGATTCTTTTGGTGTACACTTTTTAAAGATGCTCATGAACATATGCAAAGCTGTGACAAATACCAAAGAACCAGGGGAATATCAAGAAGGAATGAGATGCCACTTCAAAACATTCTTGAAGTAAAGGTCTTTCATTGTTAAGGCATAGACTTTGTTGGTCCCTTACCTTCATCCTTTTCCAATGAATACATTTTAGTGGTTGTTGACTATGTTTCAAAATGGGTAGAAGCCGTTGCTTTCCCCAAAAGCGATTCCAAAACTGTAATCAATTTTCTCAAGAAAAATATCTTCTCTCCGTTTGGAACACCTAAAGTGCTAATTAGTGATGGAGGCTCCCATTTTTGCAATGCACAATTGAAGAAGGTTTTGGTGCATTATGGAGTCAAACACAAAGTAGCTTCTCCCTACCATCCTCAAACCAATGGGCAGGCTGAGGTTTCAAATAGAGAAATCAAGAGAATCCTAGAGAAGATAGTTGCTTCTTTTCAAGAAAAGATTGGGCTATGAAGCCTGATGATGCATTATGGGCATATAGGACTGCATTCAAGACAGCAATTGGTTCATCTCCATTCCAAATGGTGTATGGCAAAGCTTGTCATCTTCCTGCGAAATTGGAGCATAAAGCTTATTGGGCTCTCAAGTTCCTTAATTTTGATCAATCCTTATCTGGTGAGAAGAGAAGGATTCAACTTCATGAGCTAGAGGAAATGAGACTCAATGCATATGAATCTTCAAAGCATTACAAACAAAAAGTGAAGGCCTATCATGACAAGAAGCTTGTGAAGAGAGACTTTCAGCCTAATCAAAATGTTCTATTGTTCAACTCAAGGCTGAAGTTATTTCTAGGCAAGCTTAAGTCCAAATTGTTTGGCCCCTTCATCATTAAGGATGTTCATCCTCATGGTGATGTTATTTTGGAAGATCCTTCATCAGAAAGAAACTGGACAGTAAATGGTCAGAGATTAAAGCCCTATTTGGGGGGTGAAATTGAGAGACTGACCACAATTCTGCATCTTAGTGACCCTTGAGGTCACCAAGTGTCAAGCTAATGACATTAAAAGAGCATTATCTTGAAGGCAACCCAGTTTTTCCTTTCATTTTTACTACTACAATCTGCATTTTAAATTGATAGAAGTAGTTAATTATGTGTTTTGATTATTTTGAGTTCATGTGATTGATCCTTGTTTGATCTTTGTGTGCTGTTATTGTTAGTTTTGTTTCTTTGTGGTGTGATCATTTGGAAGCATTGTTCTGTAGTTGCACATGTTCCATTTGGTTGATACATTGTATCACTTAGGCTTAATTCTGCATAATTTTCATTTTGGTCATGTCAGTACAAAAAAGTGCTCTCGAGTGACTTTTGGCTTAAGCCACTGATTCTAGCTCAATCCACTGATTCTGGCTCTAAAGCCAAAACCACTAGAAGCATTAATTTAATTCCCCTGCATTTTGAGTCAAGCCACGTTCCATGGTTAAGCCAAAAGCGAATTTGTGATCCCTTTTCAAATTCGTGTTTTTTCCAAGCCATGCCTTATGGCTACGTTGTTGTCCACTTTTTCAAACTCTCATTTTTTTTTTCAAATTTTCCCACTTTCTAACACTTTTGTCATTTTCCAGTGACGTCTCCAGTCAGTGCCTATCACCTTTCTCTGTCCCATTTCCCTATAACAATCATTGTTTCATTTTCCTATTCCACTTTTCCACCAATCAGAATCCTTTCCACCTTTTCTACCTTTTCCCCAAAACTTTACATCTTCCCCATGCTGCCACCACTCTTACTCCCCTCTCCTTTTTTACTTTTCCATTCCCATCATCATTTTGAGCACAACTTTCTTCATCCTTCAACTCATCCACCATCATCTGGACTGTGACCCGGTGCTCTCAATCTACTCGTCTTTCCCACCTCGAGCTCAACCCCTTTCTGTCCACATGTAAGTGTTTTTTCTGTGATTCCATCTTCATCCCTACTTGTCATTTTTAATTCATCTAAGAAAACAAATCTAGGGTTCTTTATTTTCTATTTTTGTATTCTACTCTTTTGCTTTTCTATTTTTAGGTCTGTAAAAAGTTTTAGGGTTTTGTCCATATGCATCTCTGTACTGTTTTTTCAGCTTTTCTTTTTCCTTTTTCATTTTCGTTTCAGTTTTTGAATCATGTTCATGTTTAAAATTTTTGTGTTCTTGTTATTTTTATTGTTATTATGTTAAATTTTAACCTTTATTCTCTGGGTTTTCTATTTTCTTCCCTTTTCGTTGACAAAGGTCAAAGCTTTAGTTAGAACTTTATTTTATTTTCATTGTTTTGAAGTTTCCCCTGAGTGGGTATGTCTTTTTCTAACCCTTTTTTGTTGAAAAAGTGCAAGCTTTATCCATTTTCTTTTGTTTGTGCCATTTTGGGATATCTTTTCCCTGTTGGGTGTGGGCACGTGTTGCTTCCCCTTTTCCCCTTTGCGTTTTCTGTTCATCCTTTGGGAAACCCTCTTTTATTCTTTTTGTTTTTTGACTTTTTAGGTTATGTTCTTGTTTTTAATTTATGGATCTGTGTGGATCTTGTCTTTTTCAGCAGTTTCGGGACCACTGATTGTTCAATTTCTGGTTTTTCTTAATATTCTTCAAAGGTTCTTCTGTTCCTATGCTTTCAGAACCACTTTTGGGTCCCTGTGTTGTGTGGTTTTGTTTATTCTTTCTGTTTAGTGTTGTTAGTGTTTAGGAAGCACATGGGTCCTGTGTGAGTATTCTGTTTTGCCCAAAAAGAAACCTTTTGTCTTCTTCATTTTCTTTTTGTTTTCATGTGTGTTTCTTTAAGAAAGACTAGGACCACTCTATTTTTCTTATTCACTTCGTCACCCACACTTGTTGGAACCATTTGCTTTAGAAAAATTAAGAAATGTTTGTGTAGTTGTTTTATGCAAAGCCACCTATGGAAGCTAAGCCAAAACTGTTGCACATTTGAGTATTCATGTTCTGGTTTCTGCAATTGTTTGTGACAAAGTACCTTCTCTGTTTGTGTTTCTCAGTTATTCTTTTAGTTTTATTGTTAATGTCTTTTTCTATTTTTCTATTATTTTCTTATGTGTTGTGTTTCAATTATGTTTTGCGACTTATGTTTCAAATTATTTTCTATTTCTTATTTCTTATTTTTGTCACTGACTTGTTTCATTTCATGTGCCTACTATTGGACTTTTGGTTTTGTTTCTTTTCTATTTTTGTAGCATGGCTCCTCCCAAGCAAAAACAAGTTGCTGAAGCCACAACCCCCTCTGCCAAGAAACATCGCGTCACAAGGAAAAGGTTCATCCTCTCGGGCTCCCCCTCAACCACAAGAAAATGATGAAGTGGAGGAAATTCCACCACCACATCACTACAGCCTCAAACCCCTCGTGACCCATTTTAGAAGAATCGCTTCTTTGCTCCTCCTAACCAGGAGCGTTTCGAAAACAATGGCAACAAAATTTTAATTTAGGAGCGAGAAGTGCATTTGATGCCAGGAGATTTTCAAGATTTTCAAGATGAACTAGTGAGAAGGAAATGGCAGAAGCTAACTAATTTCCCTCTTAAGATCAATGAGGAAGTGGTGCTTGAGTTCTACGCAAATGCAATACCAAGGCGAGGTAGTGATCCTGCTCATAGGTCTTAGGTTAAGGGCTACTTTCTCCATTATGATGCCGTGTCAATCAACCAGTTTTTGGCCAATGACTTCACTGACCCAAACAATCAAGATTGCGGGTATTTTTTGATGTCTACAAGGATAACTGCACTTAGCAACACTGCTATGAGCAATAGCTTGTGCATCCCTTGGTGTTCTTACATGGAAAACGATGCTGGGAAGGCTCTTCATTTCAAGAGAGCAGCTTTGAAAACCATCTCTCAGATTTGGGCTTCCTTTCTCTTCTCCAACATCACGCCTACTACCCACACCTCCGAGCTCAGCATGTCCCTAGCTTTCATAGTCTACTACATCATGAACAACATTGAGGTCAACTAGGGAGGATTATTTCAAGGGAAATGCACAAGTTTGTGACTGCCAAAGCTCCTACCACCCACCTAGGCCTCTCGGTTTTCCAGCACTCATCACAACTTTATGTGAGCACCATGGAGTTAATGTCCGATGTCCTACCTTCCTCAACTTAGGGAGCCACTCAACTTGCGTTATATTGATCAACACTACCACAACCCTGTTGAAGTTGATGACCCTGAGCCTCCTATTCCTCCTACAGTGGAGCCTTTTAACCGTTCTCAACTTGCTTCTGCTTTTATTTTTCTTTTTCAGCAGATAGCTGCCATCCACCGCTGCCAGCAGAATTTGAATGCATCAATCTACTACTTCCTCACTCCTGCAGCACCAATACCTCAACGGCCCCCTTCCATTGGCCAACCCCTTTGGAGTTTGAGGCTACTGCTGCTTGGCTTAGGGACCAGCCCTTCTTTTTGGGGGGGGGGGGGTGCTGGTGGTGCTGGTGGTGCTAAGGCTGGAAACCAAGGAGTTGAAGCTGCAACTGGAGATGAAGGCGAGGCAGAGGTAGAGGAGAGCGAAGCAGAGAAGGAAGGAACCTACGAAGAAGAAGAGGAGGAGTTCGGTAGCTCGGACGCCGAGGAGGATGATGATGTTTAGGGATGGCAAAGTATACCCGGACCCTACGGGCACCCGCAAAAATATTCGCAAGCGAGTCGGGTAAATACTCGCTTATTGGGGCTGGGGTTGGGGCCAGGTATTTACCCATTTTTTTTCACAGGTATGGGTACGGGTACTGTAGTACCCGCCCCGCCCCGCCCCACCCCACACCACACCTACCACACACATATATATATATATATATATATATATATATATATATAGTTAAAATAATTATGTTATATATATACTTTTTTGTAAAAAAAAAAATTATATTTTCCATAAAACTAACAATAAAAGATTTATGTTATAACTTACAATAATTTTATATTTTAATATTATGTGTGGAATTTTTTAATGTTAAGTTTGAATTATTTAAGCTTGAATTTTCAATTGTAGTAATTTTTTAATTAATATTTTTATGGCTTAAATGCAATTTTGGTCCATCTATTTTGCACAATCTGCAATTTTAGTCCCCCTATTTTAAAATAGAAACATTTAGTCGACTTATTTTGTACAATCCACAATTTTGGTCTCCCTATTTTAAAATATAGACATTTAGTCCTCCAATTTTGTAAAATCTGTAATTTTGGTTCTTTCATCAAATTGAAAGCATTGACTGTTAAGAGACTAACGTTAAGCTTAACATGGTCCAAATATAGTGACGTAACACGAGATTATTTATTTAGTTTTTAATTATTTTAAACACTGAGTAGAATAATTGATGAAAAATGTATTTTAAAAAAAGGTAATATCATTTATTTGACTACAACATGCCATGTGCTTCAACAACGTATAACTAGTTTAAAATAAATGATTAAGACTTGTAATTTTTATATTAGGACTCACGACTACCCCAACCATTCAAATCGACGTGACATGTACTTTAGTGACGTAGATAAACAAATAATTATTACTTAGTATTTAGAATAATTAAAAAATAAATAAATAATCTCATGTCACGTCACTATATTTTGGCCACGTCAAGATCAACGTTAATCTCTTTATTGTCAATGCTTTCAATTTAATGGAAGGACCAAAATTACGGATTTTACAAAATTGGGGGACTAAATGTTTCTATTTTAAAATAGAGGGACTAAGATTGTGGATTGTGAAAAATATGAGCACTAAATGTTTCTATTTTAAAATAGAAGGACTAAAATTGCGGATTGTGCAAAATAGGGGGACCGAAATTACATTTAAGCCTATTTTTTTTTATTGATTTATTAACTTCATACATAAGTGAAGTACGGGTAGTGGGTGCGGGTATGAGTATATAGGTACCTAGCGGGTACGGAGATGGGGATTAAAGTTGCTAGCCGCACGGGTATGGAGCCGAGTACGGGTATTTTTTTTAAACGTGGGTATGGGGACAAGTACTATAGGATCCTACCCATTGTCATCCCTAATGATGTTCAGAAGGGGATTTGTTTGTTTATCCCTGTGCTATCAGGACAATTTTTAATTTTCTACTATTTAAAGCTTTTCAGTAATTTAAGTTTAAATTCAGTTGCATGGTTTTATTTTGGTTGGCTTTGAATTTAGTTGCTATTAGTTTTAGTTTGGTAGTTGGTGATGTTGGCCAAGGCTCAATCATTTTCTGAACTTGATACTTTTGCTATGGTTTGCAAGTTTAATTTTAATGTTGTGGTTGTTTCATGGTCTTTAGAAAAATTCCAACATGCGTTATCCTTGCTTGCTTCTAGCATTGTTAAAGAAAATTGCGTTTGCGAAACCATGAATTGAACGATTGTTGTGGCTGTGCGTTTCGTTAGCATAGCTTGAATGCATGTGTGATTTTGAGAAAAGTTTCAAGCAAAGCATGATTTTGATGACAGATTTCAGAATGTTTGAGATTTATATCTTGTGAGTTTGTGATGTCTTGAATAATAATGAGTGCCACCTTTGGCACCACACTTGGTTTTGAATAATGCTCTGGTGATGATTTTTGCATGTTGATAAGGAAATGATCAACGCAATTTTGTTGGTGTTTGTGAATCCTAGTGCCAAAAAGCCTGTAAGCTACACGTAGTAACAGTAAGAAATAATGGAATGAAAGTACGAACATAGGTAGCTAAATTCTTGAAAAGTATTAAGAATATTAGATCTGACAATCAAACCAGGCACTGTCAATAAAATAACTTAATTCACCAAAAACATAGGTAATTAACTATGCTTTTTGCTATAAATTTATAATCAAAACTCACATTATATTTTAATGGAATTCATCTTTTGATGTTAAAATTAAAATTCCTAACTAACTCCTTTTGACTGATATCTAACTTTATTTTCGTGACTGTGCTACCTGCAATGCAATTGCAAAATCTTTTTTAAAGCTCGTTGGTTGAGGAACATCACTAGTTAATCGCCTAAGAGCTTGGTATTCATAATTTAGATATAAAAGTATATATTTGTTTAATCGAAATATGAGTCATGGATCTGGGAAAAGGCATTAAAATTGTTACATATGTTGGTAAGGGTCTGGGAACAAGTATTTTTTTTTTTCAAAAAATTGATTGATACAAAGACAAATGCTATAATACCTTACACGAATCCACTCGGATATAGAACCTTACACACACCTAAACCGATGTCATCCCTATCTGTCATGCACTGTGGAAAATAGTCTTATAGAAAAGAGAAACATAGCACAAAGAAAAGATTGAAAAAAAATGAAAAGATGAATAGTATCACCACTCTTAACATATTTTTTTAAATCCAAGGAAAATTATAATATAAACTACTATTTATTTTTACATTACTATTTTATGATTATTTTTTTAATTAGGATAGAAAATTTATTAAGAACTAGATATATACCTACACTACGTAGATGTTATATTCTTATTTAGAACTAGATATAAAATTCGAGATGTTACTATATGCCTCAAAGGAAAAAATTACATTTAAAAAATTCATTCCAGAAGGATCATCAATAAACAAGCCTCCAGGCTTTGATGGTAAAGATTACTACTACTGGAGAGACAAAATGAAGCTGTTTTTGGAATTACAAGATGTTGATCTGTGGGATATCATAGAGCTTGGTCCTTATAAACCCACAAAAAGGACTCAAGCAAGAGAAGAGATAGAGAAGCCTAAAGCTGAATGGACCTTAGAAGAAAAAGGAAAATTCCTTCTGAACTCTAGAGCAAAGTTCTTCCTGACTTGTGCACTCAGCAAGGCTGAATATGACAATGTTACAGAATGTCAAACAGCACAAGAAATCTAGAACACTCTCAAAATAGCACATAAAGGGACAGATCAGGTAAAAGACTCAAAAGTTAATATACTGACCCATAAATTTGAGATGTTCAAGATGCAGGAACAAGAGACTATTGAAGAGATGTTTAATAGATTCACCATCATAGTGAACGAACTCAATGCTCTGGGAGAAAGTTACTCAACACACCAGAAGATCAAGAAGATCCTGAGAAGTCTACCAAAAATTTGGAGACCAAAAGTCACAGCAATACAGGAAGCCAAAGATTTGAAGAGTTTGGCTATGGATGAACTCAATGGCTCATTGAAAGTTCATGAACAAGAACTAATTGAAGAAATGTAGCTAACCAGAGGAAAAGTTGTAGCACTCAAAGCTTCTTAGAAAAGCAAGTTAAATCAACTTTCCAAGGCATTGAACTTAGTAGCAGAATCAGAAGCTGAGGAAAGTGATGAGGATAGTACATATGAAGAAGGAGAACTTGCATTTCTGACAAAAAGGTACGGAGAATGCTCAAAAGAAGGAAATGATTAAGAAGATTTCCTTTCAAAAAGCAATATCAACAAGGAGAAAATTCAAAATATCAAGTGAAATGTTTTGAATGCAACAAGCCTGGGCACTTCAGAATAGATTGCCCTCTTCTGAAGAAAGATCTAGGGAGAGATTAGAAAAAGAAAGCCATGATGGCAATGTGGGATGATACAGATTCAACATCCTTTGAAAAGGATGAAGAACAAGTTGCAAACATATGTCTCATGGCAGATTCAGACAAAGAGCAAGTATCTGATTCTGAACATGAACTTTCAAATTATAAAGAATTAGAACAAGCTGTTGATAATTTCCTCAATGACTCTCATACTTTAGCTAAAAATTTTGCTCATCTGAAGGAACAACTTTCAGATGCTCAAAAAGAAAATGAGAAGCTTAGAAAGGATGAGTTTCTATTCAAAAGGAATCATTGTCTACAACACATTTTAAGCTTTCTGAACAGCTAAAGCTGAAAAGAGAAACAAAAGGGGTTGTATCCTTTGACAAAACTCAACTTAAAAATGAAAACAAAGTTTTGAAAGAAACAGTTGAGAAATTATCAAAGGATTTAGCGAACTTTGTGGATGGAACAAAAAACCTTGATAAACTGGTTGGATTTTAGAAAAACTTTTATGACAAAACTGGTTTAGGGACCATCAGACCTTAGGACTGATTGTAAAACAAAAAAAAAATATCCAAATGAATTTGTCCTAATATGGATACCGGTACGATAAATGGATATAAATATGGATCAACGCAACATAAATATAATATATAATAGTTTAAAAAATGTAATTTTTATACTTTCAAATTATAAAAATGAAGGATATTTTGATATAAAAAGAAATTTAAACATCATTCATATAAAATTTGTATACATTAAATTCAAATAGAAATATCTAAGAGTCTCTTAACATAAAAAACAATTGATTATAAAAATAAATAATCATCTCAATGGATTTGCCTAGTATGGTTACCCATGTGATGGATGGATATAAATATGGATTAGCGCAACATAAATAGAATATATAATTGTTTATAAATATATTTTTTATACTTTCAAATTAAAAAAATGAAGGATGTTTTAATATAAAAAGAAATTTAAAAGTCATTCATATAAAAGTTGTATATATTAAAATTAAATATAAATATCTAAGAGTGTCTTGACATAAAAAAATTGATTATAAAAAAAAATCACCCAAATGGATTTGCCCTAGTATGGATACCCGTGCGATTGATGGATATAAATATGGATTAGCATAACATAAATAGAATATATAATAGTTTAAAAATATAATTTTTATACTTTCAAATTAAAAAAATGAAGGATACTTTGATATAAAATAAATTTAAACATCATTCGTATAAAAGTTGTATATATTAAATTTAAATATAAATATCTATGAGTCTCTTAACATAAAAAAACCCATCATTATAAAAAAAACAAAAAATCAATCATCCTAATGAATTTGCCCTAGTATGGTTACTCAGGTGGCAGATGAATATAAATAAGAATTAGCGCAACATAAAATTATATATTTTTATGAATTAAAAATGAAAAAAATTGATTACTGTAATTAATTTATTATAATGAATACTAATAGAACTGTGAATAAAATATTTATTATTTGTTGGTAAAAAATTATTATTATTATTAAATAGTAATACTATTGTGATATTTACAAATAATAAGATCATAAAATTGTATTGTAATTGTTTTAATTTACCCAATATTTTTAATTTTTAAAATTTTTTTTTATAGTTATTTATTTCTCAAATTGAGTTTAATATACACTTAGTTTTTCTTTTCATATCTCTTAACTCGAATATGTTGTTTTGCTTTTAGGTCACCATTTAACCAAATAAAGGAGAGTAACAAAGATAATTAATTTTAATTTTAAATTTTTAAAATCTAATGGATAACAATAAACAAAAAATCTTCTATCAAATGATTGTTATAAATTTTATTTCTATTTTTTATTTTGTTCAATTTTGTTTGTCTATATTGATAATATATTATGTTACACTAATATTTCTATTATCTAGTCAACGCCTCTTTATTTGGTCCTGGGTCAGAGACCATGGTGTCCACAACCCACTAGGTTAAAGACTAATCCCGCTCGCAGTGTGTGGCTATCGCTGACCCAAGAAAATTTTGCACACAGAGGGAATCGAACACGGATTCTCGCTCTAAATCAATCGTTCTCCCACATGTGAACACAGTGGGGCCTTACACCACTGTGCCAACCCTATTTTTTTTTATAAGTTGCATCAACCCTATGGACTCTTATAATTGTTTTCATTTATTGAATTTTTTCAGTTTTTTTTTTAAATTATAGTTTTTTCTGTTTTTTTATTTATCAAATTGGGTTCAATATACATATTAACTTTTTAATCATATCTCTTAACTCTAATATGCCCGAATGCATTTAGGTATCCGTTTAACAAAATAACAATTAATATTGATAATTAATTTCAATTTTCAATTTTAAAAATGTAACAAATAACAATAAATCATTTTTAAAAAAATGAGTATTGTAACATTGATCTTTCTTAATAACTAACCATTTTTTTTTTCAAATTTTAAAATACTAACGATTAATTAACAATAAATTGATTTTTTTAAAACGATAGTTGTAAGCTTGATCTTTGTTAATAATTGAGAATTTTGTTGAATTTTAAAAATCTATTGGTTTACAATAAAATATATTTTTAAAGCAATTGTTATAAAATTAATTTTTTTTAATAACTAACCTTTTTTTAAAATTTTATAAACTTTTAAGAAAATGAAGATTTTCACTCTGCTGCATCTGTCCCCCATTTTTTTATCTCAAGTAATCTCTTTTAAGTTAACAAAAAAATAAGATTATCAAATAATTTCCATTTTACTATAATTCTTATTATGAGTTTTAGCTTAAAAATACTTTTAATTGAAAAAAGAGGAGTGCTAGCAACACACTCTCTAACACACTCCTCCCAACACACACTCTATCGTTGGTTGTAATATATTGAAAACTACAAAATCAGGAGAGAGAGAGTCATTAAGTCGGACCCATAAAAATTTGTGATTTCTAATATTAACCAATAATGGAGAGTGTGTTCAAAAGAGTGTTATAGAAAGTGTGTTGCTAGCATTTCTCTTAAAAAAAGAAGTTAAGTCAAACATACATTTTGATCACAAAGAAAAAAGGAAAAATATATATATCCGTAGGTTATAAAAACAACTTTTCTCACTATTATTTTGTTTTAATCTATTCAAGCTCATCTTACTTTTTAATTTTTTTTCATGTTCTTTGTGATATTAGACACATTAATAAATAAATTAATAATTTTTTTATAATACATAGAGAGAAGATGACAGGAAGAGACCAATTCAACAAAAAAAAAAAGATGACAGGAAGAGAATTTAATAAAAAAATTTGAAATATTTGCAATTTGAATCCAATTAATACCAAAATAAAAAATTTGAATCCAATTAACTAATTAATGCATAGAAGAGAGAAACCGAACATGGAAAGATGAAAAGAAATAACTCAAATTGCATAATTAGTGCAAACATTTATAACTATTAAATTAATACTATAACTTAATTACTATAAAATGTTTGAGGTAACATATCTTTATATAATCAACAAAAATGATTTATATAATTACTCTTTTAGCCTTAAAACGAGCGAAAAAATTAAAATTACAAATTTACCCATGACAGCTACTTTTATAAATATATATATATATATATATATATATATATATATATATATATATATATATATATAAAGATTTCCCAACAATTGCAACTTAACTAATTTTCCAATTGTGGCCTTTTCAAGGCTTTTGCTTCCTGTACCCTTTTTTTTGCTTCCTACACCCCCAAAACCCCCAAGCAAACCAAAATACTCTTGCCTCTCCCAAGCAAACCCCACCTCCACTCAACCACCCAATCCTACCACCGAACACCACCACTGCAACCACCCAACGCCACCATCGCAACTACCCAACACCATGCAAACAACACCACACTGAGCAACCACTCAATGCAAACAAAACACATTCTGGAAAAGCCTTTATGGAATTATGTAACATAATTCTAGAAACACATTTCCAAAAAACAACACAACATAATGTTGTTTTCTAGAAATGTGTTTCCATAATTTTGTTACATAGTTCCATAAAAGCTTTTCTGGAAAACAAAATCATTGCGAAAAAGCCTTTCTGGAATTATGTAACATAATTTCAGTGGTTGCGTGGGTTTACGTGGTGTTGGGTGGTTGCTTGCATGGTGTTTGCTTGGTGTTGGGTGGTTGCGACAGTGATATTGGGTGGTTATAGTGGTGGTGTTTGGGTTGGCGGTGGTATTAGGTGGAGGTGGGGCTTGGGAGAGGTAAGGGGTATTTTGTTTTGTTTGGGGATTTTTGGGGGTGCAGGAAGCAAAAAAGGGCTTGCGGTAAAAGCCCCTTTTCAAATGTTAGTTTTAGTTAGTTAGCTTGCATAAATAGTTTTCTTTAACTCATTGTAAAAAAGCCTTTTGGTTAAAGGAATTGAGATCAACTTTGCTAATTGAGAGAGAATTAGTTTCTTTCTGGTTCTTGTGTGTAAACCTAGATTCTTATCAAAGAATTCCTATTCTTTGTGGTGAATCCTCCTCATCAATCCCTAGGAATTGTGGCATTGTTCTTCTCATTTCTCACCTCCATTCGCTTTTCCTTTTCTTCTCCTAAGTTTTTTTTTTTTTTAATTTTCACCTATGGAAATTAATCTGAGATGATGAATTTGTGTTATATAGAAATGGGTGTTTTCATCCCATGTTCAACTTCAATTTTTATTCACAATTAACTTGGATCAAAAGTATCTTTCCAGACATCTGAATAGAGACTGGTTTGTAATTAAGCATGGGATAACAAATGAGTAAAGTAGATTTAACCATATAAAAACTTCAAAATAAACACAAGAACTTTCCTCCCTCAATTTTCTCTTCCATCATATCTTGACGATCAATGAATTATTCATGTTTGGGAGAGATTAATTATGAGAAAATAATTGTTTTTTGGGTTTATTATCCCTTTTGGCTTTTAACCTTGTGGTCGTGGGTTCGAGCTCCACGGTGGACACCAAAATGTTCCCGTATAAGGGTAACAGAGTAATTCTCTCTTAGCTGTCTCCTGCTCTCCGAAAGCTCCGAGATGGAAAAAGGGAGGGTACCTACAAAAGACACTCCAATGCTCAAGTAACTTTTCGGCCCAGAGCATTAAACGAGAGTAAATCAATGGGAAATCAATAGTATCGCGCCTCGAGAATCACGCTCCTTATTTATACTTACCTTAGTGGACCTTGGATCTATTGGGCTTTCTCTCTTAATTATCATTTAGGTAATCTAGTATTGATTATCTTTTTAGTGTTAATCATCCTTTTAATTGACCTGATTAGTTTACGAGATTCCGCCTTATTGACTGGCCGAATACTCTTTATGGACTTCTTCCAGGTTGAGCATAGCTTTATGGAGCATTCGGCTATTCGGTCAGATGAATAGCTGAAATCCCTCTTCTCTAGAATAGCTATGTGTCAAGTGTGGTCCAAGAGGTGTTCGGCTATTCGTCTGATCGAATAGCCAAGAACCCCTTCGTAGAGAGCTTCTTAACTTAAGAACATCTTGGGGGTATTCAGCTATTCGTCTATCCGAATAGCCGAGGGCTTTCTCACAATATGAGCTTGAGCGAGGCACACTTTGGTGTACCCGACTATTCATCTATCCAAATAGCCGAAAACCCTTTCTGACAAGGGTGCCTCTGATAACTTATTGGTAAGCTGAAACCTCCATCCGGTATAAAAGGGATTAAAAATACTATGTATACGGAATAGAAGAGATAATTTTTAAGTATGGAGACTAAAAGGTAAAGTTTATATATATAACTATAGGGATCAAATGAACAATTAAAAAAAAATTATGATACCAGTATTTCAACTTACGTAACATAGTTGAAAAAATTGGAATTGATTACTTTGTTTTTGATGCAGGTAGAAAGTTAAAGCAACAGCAAAGAGAAATAAAAAAGCAATTAGGAAAGTCCATAATCAGAGCCTCCAAGACATCGCTAGGATGATGAGACCACTCTAGGGCATCACGAGGGATAGAAATGAGACGGACAGTCCAGTTCTTATGCATGAGATCCCTAATACCATACTTTGATTGTATGTCATAATTTGTTGCTACTAAAATTTGCCAATTGTTGAGTCTTGAAAATAGCCGACAATTTTTCAAACATGGTTCATATATTTACAGATCAAATCAAACAATGTAAGGATTTATCCAACTTTAATAACTTGGACAATATTAACTCTTTTGTAAATGATAGTAAAAAGCTTATACGAAGTTTTAATATGTAAGTAGTTTTAAATTATTTAGTATATTTTTAGAAAATCCTATAATGTTATTTGATAATTAATTTTTGTAACTAATCCTAAATATTTATTATAACTGATAAATATACACTTTACCCATATCTAAAATATAATTTTAATCTTGATACTGATAAAAGTAATAAGGTATGAAATAAATATTTTTCAGCTCAACACAAGGTGTATTTATTAAAATAAAAAATCTCTTTTATGTTGTGTTTAGTTTTGAAATATTAATGTTATAGAATTGGTTAGCTAAAAAATGGGTTATTAACACAACCACGCATTACACTTGAGTTAAGCCTTTTGTTTCTCTACTGCATGTATTCACATGGTTAGTGGGGTTAGTTAATAGTGTGTGTTGATTATTGTGTTTCCAAAGCTGCACACTAGACATTGTTAGTGGGGATTCAATATTTAAGTGGTCAGTGTGTTTTTTTTTTTGTTTTTTTTTTTTTTAAGTAAAGTGGTCAGTGTTATGTGCACATTTTCTTATTATTCGGTATTTCTAAAAGTTGTTGATAAGGGCCCTTTTTAATAGTGTCTTTTTTGTAATATATATATATATATATATATATATATATATATATATATATATTTAAAATAGCTTTTGTAATGATAATTCTTAGAGTTTAATGGTGATCCAGGACGGATCCAGGAGTGTATCAAGGAGGGGGTGAAATTTTTTTTTATACAATTATTTAAATATCTAATGTTAATAAATAATTATTTAATAAATAATAAATTTAATAAAAAAAATTATTATTAATTTTATGTGTAAAACTAGAGGTGGAATCCACCACTAGAAGAAAATTAACCAAATATTAACTCAAAAACCTATTTTTCTTATTCATTTTTCTCTACTAATATTTTATTTTTTATTTTTTTCTCCCATATATATAAAGGATCTTGAGGGAGAGGGGGGCCAAGACCCCTCCTTTCCCCCACCCCGGATCCGTCCCTGATGGTGATGCACTGACAGTGTAAAACAATTTTACACTGTCATTCAATCACAAATCACCGTTGATATGACTTTTAAGATAATTTTATAGAAGTTAATAAAGTTACCATATATGGTGGTTATGATTGGATAACAGTATAAAACTATTTTAATTACACTTTCAGTGTATAGTCCTTTTTCTCTAATTCTTATATATTTTTCTATTTTATTATTGTAGTTTTCCGTCAGTCACAAATCACAAATAAAGAACATTATTTGTGTCATGCATCTCCCGTGGTTTATGCCGGGAATTCTTTAAATAAAGAAAGACCCATAAATAAAAATATTAAAAAGCAGTCAAATAAAGGCAATATCAGAACCCCACCATCCAATAATAATAAAAATAAATAAATAAATAAATAATGATTGATTGGTTTTTAATAAAAAATGTCCCCATTTTGTTACAGACCCGTCAATACAAAATCCAAAACTATCCATAAGGCTAGGTTCTTCTGCAAATGCAACACAATAACCAACAAGGACTTGACTTTCCATCCAACACATTCACACTTACCCATATTTTTCTTCGCCTTTGCACCCACTCCACCTACCATTCCCCATTTTTAAAATTTATAGTAGCAATTAAAAATAAAATACTGAGATCAAAGTTGTCTAATCCCCGCCAAAACATAGTTAAGCTTTAAAAAAGCAGTCTTCAAGACGCTGCATAGTCAAAAAGTCTAGACAAATTGTCATGAGACGCGTTGCTCATAGAGGATGTGGGACTCCACTAGAAAAGACCGCGGAATTCTAAACACTAGAAACTTTTCAGAAATGTACTTTTTTTTTAATTCTTCTTTCATACTCCACAAACAATATAAATCTACACAACATGAACGGCATATTTATATGCATTACACAATTGTTGTCTAGATATTCATCATAAGCTGTAGTGTTGAATTAAAGAATCTGTGTATTCTTCTCTGTTGCAAGAAGTTCAATTGGTCAGTAGTAAGGTCTTTTTCTCCATTTTCAAAAAGGGCATGAGCTTCTAATTGCCATTCAGTTTGGTCATCTAAAATTCTCTTTTAATATAAGTATTCAGTTATTAAATTTGTGAATTTTAACTGATACGTTGGTTTAACTTCTTATTGCTGCCATTTGCATGACTGTCTATGCTGATGTGAACATGAGCTTTGCAGATATAAAAGATTCAACTGTCAGTTTCATATTAAGTTCTCTTTTAATCAATACCAGTTTGTATTTAAATTTGAGATATTTTCTAAACAATCTATTTGTTGAACAGCAGCGTCTTGAACATACTGCATATTTTTCATTCGATGTTAGATGTAAGACAATATCTGTTTGATAATATGTTAAATCAGAAAATGCACTTACTCCCGCAGTACATCACCAACTAGCATCCAGATAGAATGGATCCTTTCCTCTTAATTCCCCCTATTTATATCTAACCAAATCCTATAACTGACTAATTAACTACTCTAACTGCCTTAACTAATTTTCCTTTCCCTTCTATCTGACTCCTAACACGGTCCAAACAACCCAAGGAAACGGAGGAAAGGATACCCCAAGAATAATTAATTGCAAGTTTCTTCCTGACTTCGATTAGTGCAGGATGCAGACAAGCACTCAAGCAGAGCAACCATAATGACATAATACTAAAGGAAGAAGGCTGAACAGAGAGATGAACAACACACCTCATGGAATGAAGCAGAGAAACCAGGAAGGCAATTAAAAGAGCAACGACCTGTACAATGATGAAAAATCAAAATCATAAATATATCTAGAACTCAAAATTAAAATACCAATAATGCTTGACAACAGAAGACCCAATCCAAATATTAACCAATGAGAAACAAGGAAAAAAAATCACAGATATTGAACATGATTACATAAGAAAAAAAATTAATGGAGTTCCTTTGCAATCCAACATCATCTCTCTGTAGAGCCACCCTGGCCACCAAACGTTAGTCTCAGTACTCTCCTACTCAGAAAGAAAACAATGTAAACAAAATAGCATAAAGAATGATCCCCCAATGGTACAAGCAAAAGAAAAACTGCAAGGAAAAATGTCACAAGAATCAACCATCACTATGTTGCCAAACCCAAATGCAAACTTAAGTACACAGGATTTATCTGACCAATAAATTTCCTGCAAGTAGGTGGACTCATACCTCTCTGGTTTATTTGAGAAGTGTAGCAAGAATAAAGCTTTGGGACACTGAAACTGACATCCTGCCTGTATATTTATAAGCATTAGCAATTTAACAAGATATTTGACAGAAATGAAACTGTAAGTGGAAAAGAATATAGAGTTTATGGTGTCCTCACCAATGGCAAACAACCTCCAGATAGTAATTAAGTGGTTGTACTCTGCTCCTAGTAGAAGGAAAGGAACCACCTGCAAACACAAAAGACCAACCAATTACTTAGGCAGTATAAAGCAGTCATGGACCTAACATATTAAGAATCAATATATGTAGATTAGCAAACTTTTGCTTTCCCAAGTCCATAACATAAAACTATAAAGGGAGCACTAAAGATTCACAATTTAGCATCTAAGACTTTTCAATATTATCTGAGAAATGAAACAAACAAAGCTTGAAACATTAATGGGAACCCCATACTAAGGAAAAAAATTGTATCACATCATATCCTTTCCTTAAGAACCTATACCAGAAGAGCAGCATGCTGTGCATGAAACTCAAATAATCTCATGCTAATTTAAAATGCAAGTTTCAGTTATGATAAATACCTGCACTTTAACAGCAGAAGCTCCTCCCCGAGAACAAAGTTCAGCCTGTAAGTACTTCAACTGCTAGCGCAATTGCTGCATCTCAGGAAATCTATTATAAAATATAAATTTTCATTATCTATAATTCATTACTGTGTTCTGATTGTGATAAAAAGATATTAGCATAAATGGCATGTAGAAAAGGGCATAGTTAAGTTTGCTTATAATAAGATAGATGAAAATACTACCCATCTAATTTTGTGGTATATAATAGGAAGATACCCAACAAAATATTGAAAAAATGAATGGTTTTCATGGACCAAGAAGTAAAATTTTTCCCTGCAATAACCTGGCTTCAACTAAATCAAAATGAACCGAATGAGAGGAATATTTCATATTTTAACTGGAATGCCCCTTTTGTTTGCTCCTTTAAATTGGAACCTTGGATCTACCAGAGAAAAAATTTAAGCTGCAGCCTGCATCAACACATCAAACACTTATCACATGAATAGACAAAACGCATGAAACACACTCAAAGAATGATCTATAGTTACAAACATAACACAGTGTAGCATAAAAATCTTGAGATTAGAAGTCAATGAGAAAATAATAGCTATTGCTTATATATTGTCTCAATCAGATGAGTTCTCCCCTATTAAAGAAAACCATGATCAAGAAAACCATATTTTTATGTACTTCATATGAGGATGGGAAGCTGCCAACACAAGATTTGTAGAAATTAAATTTCAAAATTGAACAAAGACAAATTTAGTTGCTGAAGATTGCTGCCCTTACTTTCAAGACCAAAGCTCCCCCAATGGAGTGACCAAAGAGAATGCATGGTATCCCAGGATTCTCTGATCTAATCTTTTCCAGAAAAGCCCCCTGCTCGTACCATCAGTATGCAAAGTACACAGTCAAAATCACTGACTGACATTTGAAATGTAATATTGCAATATATCTCCAAAGAAAAAAAGAAAAGAACAACACAGATATTTGAAATTGTGGATAATAAAAATTTCAAATGGCAATGAAAGTGACTAGAAATAACAATTGAGAAGAAATTGAACCATGGATACAAACTCACTGTTCTAAAGTGCATGGCCAAAATAATAGTAAGCCAAAGCAAGAAAAATACTAACAAGTTAACTAAGACAACACCATTGCCTTATGCTCTAAGACTATAAGATTAACATGCACTTCAACTTTGCGCAATAAGCTTATTTCACTACTTTTGTTCCAATGTTTAAAATGATAGGAAAATTATTGATTCCTAAAAGGTTTTTCCATTCTATGAACAACTATCACAAATAAGAACATATGCCACACTAGTCACTATATTCATACAAACCGAAGAAAGTAGGAATATACAAACCGTATCTGCAACCACATGAACAAGAGAAGGAACATAATCATGCAATCCATCATTACCTCCATGACCTGCAACATAAAAACAAATTACTTCAGATCAATCAAAAAATTATAAGGACAGAAACTTTACTCTTATTAAGTCTAAGGTAGTTCCATTAGGTTAAAAGAAAGCATTGTGTACCAATGAGGATCACAAGGGAATCGGCGCCAGAAACCCTCGTTGACGGAGCTCTGCATCAGTGCGAATTGCAACAAAGCCTCCATCGTTGCTTCTTTCGAGTGGTAGATCTGTCACTGCTTCGTTGGGTCCTAATGGATGGAACGAGGCTTTAATTCGTTCCTAATAAAAAATAAAAAAAAAGGGACCATCAAAGTATATGGAAGGGCACAACTCCCACGAGAGGAAAAAAAAGAGGGCTCAAGTCTTGTTTGAGCGATGACAGCAGCGACGCTATTTCAACCTCATCGTAGTTGTGCACGAGATAGAGGGCATGGATTGGGCAGTGGTGATGCTTTGCTCATGCTTCTCGAGCTCGATTTTACAGGCAGCGGAGGCGAGATCTGAGGACTACATTCTATTGCCGGTGTTGTCGCAGATGAGATCTTTGAGCGCGCGCTCCATGTAGGTGATGAGCGCCGCTGCGATGGTGAGAGCACCGTGGAGGAAGAAGAAGACGAGATCGCGAGAGAGAAGAAGGGTTGGCCAAGAGGCAGGGAGAAAACAATGTGAGGGGGTTTCGGTGCAATTAATAACATCGGTTATTATAGAACCGATGTTAAAGAAGTTCTTTTATTTACAAAAATGCCACCACGCAGCTTTTGACATCGATTCTCGTATGACCGATGTCAATTAGACGATGTTGAATGCATATTTTGTAGTAGTGGTTGTTCTTGCCCTAACTCATGCATGAATCGCTTCATCTATAATATTTCTTTGCAAGCTTCTGTAACTGCAATGAACTTTGCCTCTGTGGTAGACAAAGCCACACACTTTTGTAACTTTGACTGCCATGATACTGCTCCCCCTAAAAATGTAATAAGGTATCCAGAAGTAAACTTTCTGGAATCAATGTCTCCAACCATATCTGCATCTGTGTAGCTGATCAGTTCAGGTCTTCTACTTCCAAAGCATAAACTTACTTTGGAAGTTCCTCTAAGATATCTTAAAATCCACTTCGCAGCATTCCAATGCTCTTTTCCTGGTTTAGCCAAAAATCTTCTAACAATACCAACTACATGTGTTATGTCTGGTCGTGTACACTGTAACGACCCATCTTCGTTATAGATTTGTTATACTAAAACATTTGGTTAAATATTATCATATGAAACTACATAGAAAATTTTCACAATTAACACATATATATGTACATCATCACATCATAAAAGTATTAGGTTTGGCTTTACAAAACTTAAATATATAAATATGTACATACAATACCAAAATAGTCCTCTTGTAGAGAACATTCATCACAACCTAAGTATTTATACATATGTCCTAAGCTGGTCCCCATACTATGTACATATATACTAGAACATATTCAAAAAGAGGGATCTCATCCCATCTTCAATATCTACATCTGCTTCAGTCATGAGCGGCCTAAGAACCTGCAACATCACCACTATCTGCTCCCGTGCCAACCACACGCTCATTGCAGTAAAACAACACAAACACAAAAATGCAAGGGTAAGCTTATTTATAAAAAGAAGGATAGGGGTAGGATTTGATCAAAGGAAAATTTAGAATAAATCAACAATAATATTTCAGCTAACATCACACATCAATACATACATCAATCTTATATACAATTTCATTATGCAATGTCGTGCTGACTCGAATCCATGGAGATTTCTACAACTTTTGGGCGGTCCCCATAGGCCTTATCCCCTACCATGGTCTCACCTTTGAACATTCAGGGAGTCCCTTGAGATACCATGTGGAGGAAGTGTGGATTTAATAGAATATAGACAAGTGTGGGTATTGGCTTACCTCTGTTGGGTTTGTAAAACCTTACATCTATAGGAATTCGCCCACTTGGCTATTCTATAGGCCCACCGTTAGCCACAACGAAAACCTCCGGCACTAGGTTGAGAGCCTACCTAGCACCCTTAACTTACGTGCCTACGCATATGCAATGTCATGTATACATCATATAGGAATGTGCACGTACAACCAACTACATAATACACACCAAGCATACAAACATTCATAACTTTCACTACTACAAGTTCATCATGTTATAAATTCACCATTCATATTTCTTCACACTTAAAAACCCATCTAGCAGTTCTACAAGCATGGTAAAGCATTCAATACCATGAATCCTTACAACTACCTCACCAAAAATCCTTATGAATAATGAATTTTATAACATTAATAGAACACCAACTTTACTTCTTCCATTTAATTCATAAAAACAATCATATATACACTTGGAATTGGCTAGAAAACTCTCAAGAAAACATTCAAGGTGAAACCAAAAATTCTGCCTTAATTTAGCTTAAGCTAGAAAATTTAGCTTTAGCTAGAAATTTAGCTTGAGCTAAAATTTTTAGCTTAAGCTAAATTCGTGCAGACTTAATAAATTGTGCAGACCTAATCTCATCAAAATTTAGCTTGAGCTAAAATTTTTAGCTTGAACTGCGAATTCTGCACTATAATTTCTTCTCAAATCCGTGCTTTTGACACCATTAATGGTTACCTAAATGATTCAATGGACCATAAATGTTTCATCAATTATTCCTACTACTCCTAAACACCGAACCAACATTAAACAACTCATTAATCATGAATTTAAGAAAAATCCCAAATTCCCAAATGTTGGGGTTTAAGATTCCAACCCCCAAAACAACCACAATAAAGCAAAATCAAGAAGAGAAAAGGAAGAAATGATGAAAAGGAAACATTTTAATATTCAAAAACCATACAAATCATAGAGTCAATCAAGGTTTTAGCTTCCCTTACCCTACAATTGTGAAATTTCCTCAACTTATGTTATGGAATCAACTAGGAGAAACCAACTCGAAATCAATCAAAGAAGCTCTTGAGATTAAGGATACAAAGTCCTCGAGTGAATTTCAAAAACCCTATCTCTTGAGAGGAAAAGAGAAGGTTATAGGGGGGAGAAGAAAATGGAAGAAATGAGAGAAGTGGAGCTTTGCACGTTCAAAGCATGGGGTTTTATTTAACATTTTTACTTTTTGCACCTATATTCCTCTAAGGACACCCCCCTTCTCTTATTTTTTTTCTACAATTTACGGAACTCACGTAAAAATCTCAAAACTCTCACAATAACACTATGGAACATAACAAAACATAGAACTTAAGTTAATTATTATGTTAATCAACATAATTTTAATTTAATTTGCTCTTGCATTATTAATCAAACACTTAACCATACAATCAGGAAAACTACAACGTTACAATTCTCCCCAACAAGAAAATTTTCGTCCTCGAAAATTCACTTACCTAGGAAGAGATAAAGGTATTGTTCACGCATTTTATCTTCAAGTTCCCATGTAGCATCGCTCGTAGTATCACTCCATATGACTTTTACTAAACTTATTGCTTTGCCTCTAAGATGCTTAGTCCTTTGGTCCTCAATCCTTACTGGATGAGTCTCAAACGTCAAATCCTCTCACACTTGTATCACATCTGGTTCAATGATGTGAGTAAGATCAAGAACATACGTCCTCAATTGAGACACATGAAATACATTGTGCAAGTTGTCTAGGAAAGGTGGTAAAGCTATTTCATAAGCCACCGAACCTATACATCTAAGGATTTGATAAGGTCCAATGAACTTAGGAGTAAGTTTCTTCGATTTGATTGCCCGTCCTACACCCGTAGTTGGTGTAACCTTTAGAAAAACATGATCACCTGCTTCAAACTCAAGTGGTCTTCTACGTTTGTCCGCATAAGATTTCTGTCTACTTTGTGAGGCTTTCATCCTTTCTTGAATCAACTTAATCTTTTATGTAGTCTGTTGTAACATCTCTGGCCCTACTACCATATTCACTCCATCTTGGTACCAACAAAGAGGTGTTCTACACCTTCTACCATACAAAGCTTCAAAAGGTGCCATACCAATACTAGCATGAAAACTGTTGTTGTAGGTGAATTCCACCAAAGGCAAAACTTCATCCCAACTTCCAAGATGATCCAAAACACATGCCCGTAGCAAATCTTCTAATGACTGGATTGTCCTCTCAAATTGTCCATCTACCTGTGGGTGATAAGCAGAACTAAGTCTCAACTTAGTTCCCAAAGCTTCTTGCAAACTTTGCCAAAACCTTGAAGTAAATCTTGGATCTCTATCATAAATGATACTAGAAGGCACTCCATGCAATCTTACTATCTCTCTAATATACAGTTGAGTTAACTTCTCCAAAGAATACTTCATGTTAACAAGTAAGAAATGAACACACTTTGTCAACCTGTCAACTATCATCCATATGGCATCATAACCCCTAATTGTCTTAGGCAAATTGGATACGAAATCCATGGTAATACTATCCCATTTCCACTCTGGAATCTCCACTGCTTACAACAAACCACCGGGCCTCTGATGTTCTACTTTAGCCTTCTGACAAGTTAAACATGCTGCCACATATTGTACCACATCTCTCTTCATACCGGATCACCAAAACATCTTCTTCAAATCTTGATACATCTTAGTCATACCGGGATGTAGACTAAGTTTACTTTTATGGCCTTCATCTAAAATAAGTCTTTTCAACTCAACATCTTGTGGCACACAAACTCTTCCTTTGAATCTCAAAATGCCATCATCACCCAAACTGAAGTCTATTGCTTTATCTATACCCAACAACTCCATTGATCTACACAAGCTAGGATCCAATAATTGTTTCTCCTTAATCATCCCAAGAAAATCATTAGTCACGATTAACTTACCACAACTACTATGATCATGAGCCACTTCTACATACAAATTCAAATCCCTAAACTTCTCCACCAACTCCAACTCCTTCACCATTAGAGCGGACATTTGAATAGTCTTTCTACTAACGGCATCAGCTACAACATTAGCTTTACCTGGATGGTACATCAACTGAAAATCATAATCCTTCAAAAATTTCATCCATCGCCTATGTCTCATATTGAGCTCCTTTTGATCAAACAAGTATTTTAAACTCTTGTGATCACTAAATACATCAAATTTGGATCCATAAAGATAATGTCTCCATATCTTCAAGGCAAACACCACGGCTGCTAACTCCAAATCATGAGTAGGATAGTTCCTTTCATGAGTTTTCAACTGTCTTGAGGCATAAGCCACAACTTTCCTTCCTTGCATCAATACACAACCCAATCCTTGATGAGATGCATCACAGTAAACCTCAAAAGGTTCACTAGGATCAGGTATCACAAGTACAGGAGAAGAAGTCAACCTTTGCTTCAATTCTAGAAAACTCTGCTCACAAGCTTCAGTCCATGCAAATAGTTGGTCCTTGCGAGCGAGTTGAGTCAATGGTGCTACAATCTTAGAGAATCCTTCTATGAATCTTCGCTAGTATCCAGCTAACCCAACAAAACTTCTAATCTCTGTGGCTGACTTAGGACATTTCCATTGCAAAACTGCTTATACTTTAGAAGGATCCACTGCAATCCCTTCAGCCGAGATCACATGACCCAAGAACTTCACTTCTTTTAGCCAAAACTCACACTTAGAGAGCCTTGCATACAATTTCTTTTCTCTCAAAATCTCCAACACAGCTCTTAACTGTTTTTCATGCTTTTCACGAGTATGGGAATAGATTAGAATGTCGTCGATGAAGACAACAACAAACTTATCCAAGAAGGGATGAAAGATCCTATTCATGTAATCCATGAATATAGCAGGAGCATTCGTCACTCCAAAAGTCATGACCACATATTCATAATGTCCATACCGAGTTCGGAAATCCGTTTTCGGTATATCTTCATCTTTCACCCTTATCTGATGAAACCCTGACTTCAAATCAATCTTTGAGAAAATCTTCACTCCACGCAACTGATCCATCAAATCATCTATCCTTGGCAAAGGATATTTGTTCTTGATAGTGAGCTTATTCAACTGATGATAATCAACACATAATCTTGAGCCACCATCTTTCTTCTTAACCAATAACACAGGTGTTCCCCATGGAGAAACACTAGGTCTGATCATCTTCTTCTCAAGCAAATCTTCAATTTATTTCTTCAACTCAAATAATTCAGCTGGTGGCATCCTATAAGGAGTTATTGACATTGGCCCCGCACCTGGAACTAGGTTAATGGCAAACTCAACCTCTCTTTGTGGAGGCAAGCCAGGTACTTCTTCAGGAAAGACTTCAGAAAAGTTTCTAACAACATCTATAGTTTCAAATCAAGATCACCCTTGACTTCCAAGAAAGAAAGGACCACAAAACACGAAGCTCCTTCCTTCAAAGAAACTTATGCTTGATTTGCATAAATAAATTCAATATCTTCATGATCGGGAAATACAAGAGTCTTTTGAGCACAATCTATAAGAATATGATTGGAAGACAACCAATCCATTCCTAAGATTATGTCTAAATCAGTCAAAGGAAGACAAATCAAGTTAACCTTGTAATTACGTCCACTAACTACTATAGGACATCCAACACACACAAAGGAAGCTACCACAGGAGTGGCTGTAGGAGTAGAGACAAGCAAATCAAACAATAAAGGACATGTAGACAACTTCAATCTTTTTACACAATCATGAGAAATGAAAGAATGTGTAGCTCCAGAATCAAACAAAATAGATAAAGAGTTACCGACCACTTCACACACACCTTGGACAAGATCATCAGATTTGGAGGCTTCCGCTCCACTCATAGCAAAAGCCCTTCCAGCTACCTTAGGCTTCTCAACCTTTGGTGCACTTCTTACGGGTGCAACTCTGACATTAACTTGACAATCCCTTGCAATATGACTGGGCTTCTAACATTTAAAACAAACCATCTCCTTATAAGTACAATGAGTGCTGTAATGTGGACCACCACATCTGAAGCATCTGATACCTTGAGCTCCTAACTGAGCTACAACTGGACTTCCCCAAGGCTGCTGGGGTCTAAAATAAGGTTTCTTCTGAAAACTCCCCTTCCTACTACCTGAGGATCCATCGCCATGAGTCCTGATTACTCTACTACCACCCTCCAGGCGTTCCACAGTCTTTGCCTTCTCTACTAATGCAGGAAACTCCCTAATAGCCAAAGGGACAATCATCCACTTCACCTCTTATTTCAAACCTTCTTCAAATTTTCTACACCTCCAAGCTTCATTAGTAGCTTGAGAATAAAAAATGAGCTAAGTGTTCAAACTTAGTCGCATATTCATGAACTGTCATGTTGCCTTGCTCTAACTTCATGAATTCAGCTTCCTTGGCATATCTAGCACTATTTGGAAAATACCTCTCTAGAAATCTCTCCCTGAAGTTTCCCCAAGTAAGGGGTTCTCCACGTACTTCCATCATTTGACGAGTTCCATGCCACCAGAACTCTGCTTCATCAGCTAACATGTATGTGGCATAAGTAACCTTTCTATCTTCAGGACATGCCATGGCCCTAAAGATCTTCTCCAGCTCCCTAATCCAGTGATCAGCTACATCTGGGTTAGAGTCTCCTTTAAACTGTGGAGGATCGTTCTTCCTGAATTTAGCTAACCCTTGATATTCAGGAGGAATTGTTGCTTGAGCTGCTTGGGCAGCAACTCGAGTGGCCTCAAGTTGTGCCAAAGCTGCTTGATGTTGAAGAGCCATGGTGGCACTTTGCTATTGCATTGCAGCTGCCATCACCTCTATAGCATGGGCCATTTGGGCCATATCAGATGGAGGAGGAGGAAGAGGAGGTCTAGGTGGTCTCACCATCCTAACAGAAGACCAAACCAAGTTAGAGAATAACATTGGATAAAGCCTTCTACTCATCACATCAATCACACACAGCAAAAACATAATAGACCTATCCCCATAGGTTTGTTCAAAAGATGCGACCAGCTCTGATACCACTATTGTAACCCATCTTCGTTATAGATTTGTTATACTAAAACATTTGGTTAAATGAAACTACATAGAATTTTTCACAATTAACACAAATATATGTACATCATCACATCATAAAGGTTTGGCTTTATAAAACTTAAATATATAAATATGTACATACAATACCAAAATAGTCCTCTTGTAGAGAACATTCATCCCAACCTAAGTATTTATACATATGTCCTAAGCTGGTCCCCATACTATGTACATATATACTAGAACATATTCAAAAAGAGGGATCTCATCCCATCTTCAAGATCTACATCTGCTTCAGTCATGAGCGGCCTAAGAACCTGCAACATCACCACTATCTGCTCCCGTGCCAACCACACGCTCATTGCAGTAAAACAACACAAACACAAAAATGCAAGGGTAAGCTTATTTATAAAAAGAAGGATAGGGGTAGGATTTGATCAAAGGAAAATTTAGAATAAATCAACAATAATATTTCAGCTAACATCACACATCAATACATACATCAATCTTATATACAATTTCATTATGCAATGTCGTGCTGACTCGACTCCATGGAGATTTCTACAACTTTTGGGCGGTCCCCATAGGCCTTATCCCCTACCATGGTCTCACCTTTGAACATTCAGGGAGTCCCTTGAGCTACCATGTGGAGGAAGTGTGGATTTAATCGAATATAGACAAGTGTGGGTATTGGCTTACCTTTGTTAGGTTTGCAAAACCTTACATCTATAGGAATTCACCTACTTGGCTATTCTATAGGCCCACCATTAGCCACCACGAAAACCTCTGACACTAGGTTGAGAGCCTACCTAGCACCCTCAACTTACGTGCCTACCCATATGCAATGTCATGTATACATCATATAGGAATGTGCACGTACAACCAACTACATAATACACACCAAGCATACAAACATTCATAACTTTCACTACTACAAGTTCATCATGTTATAAATTCACCATTCATATTTCTTCACACTTAAGAACCCATCTAGCAGTTCTACAAGTATGGTAAAGCATTCAACACCATGAATCCGTACAATTACCTCACCAAAAATCCTTATGAATAATGAATTTTATAACATTAATAGAAAAGCAAATTTACTTCTTCCATTTAATTCATAAAAACAATTATATGTACACTTGGAATTGGCTAGAAAACTCTCAAGAAAACATTCAAGGTGAAACCAAAAATTCTACCTTAATTTAGCTTAAGCTAGAAAATTTAGCTTTAGCTAGAAATTTAGCTTCAACTCAAAATTTAGCTTTAGCTAAAATTTTTAGCTTAAGCTAAATTCGTGCAGACTTAATAAATTGTGCAGACCCAATCTCATCAAAATTTAGCTTGAGCTAAAATTTTTAGCTTAAGCTAAAATTGCGAATTCTGCACTATACTTTCTTCTCAAATCCATGCTTTTGACACCATTAATGATTACCTAAATGATTCAATGGACCATAAATGATTCATCAATTATTCCTACTAGTCCTAAACACCGAACCAACATTAAACAACTCATTAATCATGTAAATTTAAGAAAAATCCCAAATTCCCAAATGTTGGGGTTCAAGATTCCAACCCCCAAAACAACCACAATAAAGCAAAATCAAGAAGAGAAAAGGAAGAAATGATGAGAAGGAAACATTTTAACATTCAAAGACCATACAAATCATAGAGTCAATCAAGGTTTTAGCTTCCCTTACCCTACAATTGTGAAATTTCCTCAACTTATGTTATGGAACCAACTAGGAGAAACCAACTAGAAATCAATCAAAGATGCTCTTGAGATTAAGGATACAAAGTCCTCTTTGAGTGAGTTTCAAAAACCCTATCTCTTGAGAGGAAAAGAGAGGTTATAGGGGGGAGAAGAAAATGGAAGAAATGAGAGAAGTGGAGCTTTGCACGTTCAAAGCATGGGGTTTTATTTAACATTTTTACTTTTTGCACCTATATTCCTCTAAGGACACCCTCATTCTCTTATTTTTTTTTTCTACAATTTACGGAACTCATGTAAAAATATCAAAACTCTCACAATAACACTATGGCACATAACAAAACATAGAACTTAAGTTAATTATTATATTAATCAACATAATTTAAATTTAATTTGCTCTTGCATTATTAATCAAACACTTAATCATACAATTAGGAAAACTACAACGTTACATACACACCATTGCATACATTAAGCTTCCAACAACTGAGGCATATGGCACTTTGTGCATTTCTTACTTTTCATTTTTAGATGTAGGACTTTGCTTTGAACTAAGCATAAAGTGACTAGCAAGTGGAGTAGCAACTGACTTTGATTTCTCCATGTGAAACCACTCTAATATCTTTTCGATATATTTTTCTTGTGATAACCACAACTTTCTTTCCTCTTGATCATGAAAGATGGTCATACCAAGAATTTTCTTCACGGGTCCTAAGTCTTTCATTGTAAAAGACTTCTTCATTTCTTCCCTTAACTTGCTGATCTTGTCACTATTTTGTCCTATGATCAACATATCATCAACATACAACAAAATATAATAAATTCACCATCAAGAAATTTCTTGACAAATACACAATGATCAGAAGTAGTCCTTTGGTATCTATGCTCAATCATGAAGGAATCAAACTTCTTATACCATTGACGTGGTGCCTGCTTAAGTCCATATAGACTCTTCTTTAGCTGACATACTAGATCTTCATTTCCTTTGACTTTTAATCCCTCAGGCTACTCCATGTAAATTTCTTCTTCTATATCACCATGAAGAAATGCAATTTTCGCATCTAGTTGTTCCACTTCTAGATTCAAACTGGCAGCCAAACCAAGTACCACCCGGATGGATGACATCTGCACCACATGTGAGAATATCTCTTCAAAGTCAATACCTTTCTTTTGACTGAAACCTTTCACGACTAATCTTGCCTTGTATATGGGTCGTGAGTTATTCTCTTCAGTCTCTAACTTATACACCCATTTGTTTCTGAGTGCTCTTTTACCTTTCGGTAACTCTACTAATTCATAAGTTTGGTTCTCATGCAAAGATTGCATTTCTTCTTGCATGGCTTTCAACCACTCCTCCTTGTGGTCATCCATCATAGCTTCTTCATAAGCCTCTGGTTCTCCCCCATCAGTAAGTAACACAAATTTTGTTGCAGGATATTTGGTTTGCGATTTCGATATCCTAGTCGACCAACTCAACTGAGGCTCTTGAATATCTTGTTCTTCATTCTCATAATCTACAACCATATCATTAGCAGTACCATCATCTATTACTTCTTTAGCTGGATTATTACCAATTTGAGTTTCATTTGTTGCATCTCTATTATCATCTGTTACATCTCCTCCATAAAGCTTTGGAAGAGGAACTGGGCCCAAGTTAATTGGATATTCATTAGAATTAATATGCTTTACACCTTTTTGAATATCTTCAATATTCTGTTCTTCAAAGAAAATAACATCTCTACTTCTAATAATCTTTTTCTCAATAGGATCCCACAGCATGTAGCCAATTCTTCATTTCCATATCCCTTGAAGATGCATTCCTTCTATTTAGAGTCGAGTTTTGATCTCTCATCTTTAGGAATATGAACAAATGCTCTACAATTGAACACCTTCAAATGGTTATAGGATACCTCTTTACCTGTCCAAAACTTGTTTGGAACATCACCATTCAATAGAGCTAAAGGGGATAAGTTGATCAAATTTATTACAGTCATGAGAGCTTCACCCCAAAAACTCTTAGGTAATTTAGCATGACGTAACATAATTCTCACCCTTTCAACAATAGTTCAGTTCATCCTTTTAGCCACATCATTATGTTGAAGAGTCATCGAAACAGGTCGTTCATGCCGAATTCCATTACTCATGCAGTAATGTCTAAAAGCTCCCATATATTCTCCATTATTGTCAGTGCGAACACACTTTAACTTTCTACCAGTCTCTCGCTTAACACTAGCATGAAACTGTTTGAATACTGTAAACACTTAGTCTTTTGTTTTGAGGGCATATGCCCAAACCTTCCTAGAGTGGTCATCAATAAAGGTAACAAAGTACCTTGCTCCTCCATGAGTACTAGTGGTCATTGGACCACAAACATCAGAGTGCACCATATCTAAAACATTAGGTCTCCTATGCAGGGCCTTGTAACGAAAGGAAGCTTTATGTTGCTTTCTAGCCAAGTAGTGAGTACATAGTTTAAGAGACATATTTGTTCCTTTCTAACCTGTCAATATATCTTTTTTGGCTAGAATTTGAATACCCTTTTCACTCATATGCTCGAGCCTTTTATGCTATAACTCAATTGAGGTGTTTTCTCCGAGGGCATTAACACACCCATTATTGACTTTAGCTTCTATCACATAAAGACTGCTTACTTTCTTGCCTTAAGCTATCACCAGAGAACTCTTCGTTAGCTTCCATTTCCTACCTCCAAACACACTAGTATAGCCTTCTTCGTCTAGCAATCCTGCGGATATTAGATTGAGACGCATATCAGGAATATGTCTCACATCTTTCAATGTTAGGCGACAACCGGTGTTTGTTTCTAGGGAAACATCTCCCCTTCCCACAATTTTGGATCTATTATCATTCCCCATCCTCACATGACCAAATTCACCGCTTGTGTAGGTGGTAAAGAAACCCCTTTGTGAGGTTACATGAAATGATGCACCAGAATCCACGACCCAACATGTTTCTTGTGATGTCAAATTAACATGACCAACATCACAAACAAAGATTACCTCATCTCCTTGAAAAATGGTAGCAGCTACGTTACTTGCATCACCATTATCTTATTGTTCTCTTTTGAGCTTCTTGCATTACTTCTTTATGTGGCCTTTCTTGTGACAATAGTAACATTCTACATCTCTTCTTGTCCTCGACCTTCCTCTGAATTTATCTCTTGACCTGCCCCTTGACTTATCTCTAGTGTGCAATTTCTTATTAATACATCTTCCACGATATTCGGTGACAAGCGCCTTAGACTTTGTTGGCATCCCTTGTTCCCTCCTTCTTGATTATTCATTAAACATGTTATCTTTTACTATGTTTAATGTTAGAACACCTCGTGGTACTGAATTACTCAATGAAACCACAAGCGTGTCCCAATTGTCTGGCAATGAGCTGAGAAGTAATAATGCTTGTAACTCGTCATCAAGTACCATCTTCATATTGGTGAGTTGATTCACCAATCCTTGAAAATTTCTTAAGTGCTCAGAAACACTTTGAGTCTCCCTATACTTGAGGTTCACTAATCATCAAATCGTAGAGGCTTTATTTTGGGTTGTCTTTCTCTCATACATGGACTCTAGTTTTGTCCATAATGTGTAGTGCAAGAGTATGCAATTATTTCTTGCACTACATGATGAAAAACACTTTGGTTTATCCATTGTCGGATTTTTCCGACAATTTTCTATTCATTAAAGTCCAACACAACATCAAACTTGTTATTAGGTTTCTTCCCTTCATTTTGCAAAGGCTCATACAAGTCTTTGCAGTAGAGGATGTCCTCCATTCTGCGCTTCCAAATGGGGTAGTTTAAAGAGGTTAACTTAATCATCGTTGCTGATGCCATCGAGGTTGACTCTTCCATTGTTGATAACACAAGTTAAACTGTGTAATGAGCCGAAGCTCTGATGCCACTTATTGGGAAAGATAACAAATAAAACTGCCTAATACAAGGCCAAAAAAAATTTAATATCCCTGGATCTAACTTTTCCCACAAATTTATGTAAACACAATGAGACAATAAAAGAATATCTTCCACTAAAAATATAATGGGAATACAATAATAATACTCTCACCAATATGGTGGCTAAACTCTCTTTTATTTTTCACTCAAAAGGATTCTCTCTCTAACACAGAAGTGAGGCTTTCTTTCTCTCAAAACACTCTGTTTTGGTTTGTACAAAGTTATCTTAAAAATGAATAAAAGCAGTAGCTTTTATAGCTAACCTTCCTTCGTAATTAGTAGCTATATTTAAATTGGCTAGTTTTTCTCTTTTCTTCTTCTCCGTTGTTTTCCTATAAAATCTCTTGTACTCTATTTCTTTTTACTTACTATTTTATTTCCTTATCTTTCTCTTCACCACTAAATAAGGAACTCATAAGAGCTCTCAGTAAGTGGTTGTCCAAAGACTTAATATCAAAGTGAATTTTTGCAGCACTTTGTTCTTTCTTAATAGTTTCGTTGTTCAAACACTTCTATTTATAGGCTTTAGAAAATGTATCCGTTGTAGGGATTGGAGCCTTCGTCAAAAGTATTCGTTCACTCATATCTATGTGACCATTGCTACATGGTAGCTTGGGGTGGAGAGAGAAACGGGACAAAAGGTATTATCCTTTCTGAGCGCGCCTCCACTACTTCTACAAAGAAGATTCTTTTGCAAAGATTACTTCTTTGTCTCCTACCTTTGTACACTTTTTGAAATTCAAAAGATCGGTCATTTCAAATAGGATGAGGGAATAAAGGTACAAAACTTTTCAAGTGTGAATCATCTAGGCATGGCAAAAAAACCCGTACCCGCGGGTACTTGACCGAACCCGTCCCGACTTTGATGGGGAATACCCCCTTTGATCAGGCACTGGTATGGGTAATACCCAACTTTTCTAACCGAGTACGGGGACGGGGATGGGTATGTATCCATCCCCGTACCCGTACCCGTCCCTGAAATAATAAGTACTACTATTGTTTTAGCCTATTCATTTTATGTATATTATGAAAATGGCACCGCCCTTTTTAACCTTATTTCTTATTCTTGGCTTGCCTTATCCTAATAATTGTACAATTTTCTTAAAACGGAAAAAGAAAAATAGTTTGATTTCAGTAGTGCACATTCACAAGTTGTTCTGTGACTGTTCCTGAACTGGTTTTCATACATGTTCTGATACCTGTGGACGGGTATGGGGATGGGACGAGTATACCTGACCCTGAATGGGGACAGGGATGGGTAAAAAAAATTATCCCTGTCAGGGATCGGGGATGGGTATGTGTGTGGGGAGCGGGGACAAGGACGAGGAACCACATACCCGTCCCCGCCCCGCCCCGTTGCCATGCCTAGAATCATCCTCGTTAACTGCACATGTGTGCTAAGTGTACATATATAGACGATAAAAATTGCTTAGCACTTTGGATGCTTGTTTTTCATAAAACACTTTGGAGGTTGTTCAGTTATAGTGCTTTGGATGTTAGTTATAACTTTTAAGAAAAATAGGCACTAGAGTTTTATATATATAGTTAGACGCTGTAAATAGAGTATTATAGGTTTAGGATAATAATACCATATTGTCTTGGACGGTAGTTATCCTGTAATACTCAATGTAAACTATTAGCTCATCAAATCCTAATACAATTGTTAACATCAAAACCATAGAGATTTGAGGGGTTAGACATCGTCCAATGTCATTGGTTCTAACAGTATATGTGTAAGCGTGTATGATTATGTGACTTAAATTAATAAAATTTATAAGTTAGGCATTCTAAAATAATTAAATAAAATGTTAGTAATCTAATTAGGAAATCATGTTAGTAATTAAAATAAGAGCAAATTACATTGGTCCTCCCTATGCTTAGGACTTATTACACTCGCTAAAAAATTTCTTCAAAGTTTCCGCAAAAATTAAATTCATTTGCTATATAACTTAAATAAGTAAGGTTTTAAGTGTGTAAATGAACTCCGATCAACTTGGGAAGCAGAGGAATCTCCACGCAGAGACCTTGCAGATAAACTGAAAACTCTGTAGAGATTGCCCTACAGGCTGAGCACAACATGCCTCTATCCTTGAAATTGTTTTATAATTAAAATAAGAAAAAGCTTTATTACATCACTACCATGACATCACCACTCTCTCCTATCTTCATTATTTCTCTCTATAAATACCCAAAGCTTCAGCTACCTCCCTTACACTCCCTGCTGGCCAAGCCTTGGACACACACACACACACTCACATATTTTCTTTCATTTTCTTCTTTGCAAACACTACTTCATCACCGCCACCTTCAACCTCCATCAAACTACACCTTGCCACCATCAAATGAGCATCCTTGAAGCAAGCTTTCCTCTCCTCATTTCCACATGACATTTAGGATTAGCGAGGCTCACAACTTCTTAGGAAAAATAATAGAAGTTTTCACAAATTTTACTTAAATTGGGTTTAGTTAAAGTTACATCTATTAGAAGAGAAATTAGGTGAAATTGGTTTTGTTGCAATTTATGTCAATAATGATAAGAAGATTTTTACTAACATAGCCTAAATTGTCTTGGTAATTGTTATTTATACTTCCCTTGTTTAAATAATATACCTCATTTTATTTTATTTTATTTTTCAAAAATACCCTTCACAAGGTCTCATTCTTCACGTCTTGAGTATCCTTCCTCTGTTCCTGCTAGCCGCATTGAGAATTTGAATCAATGCCACACAACTCCCAAACCTTCATTCACTTCTATAAACATTGGTAGTGGAAGCAATAGATGATCCTCTACTCTATATTTTTCAGGTTGCCCCATTATTTAAATATGATTGAAAAGTCTCAAGATTATGGATTCTGCCACTTTTAAGTTGTAACAATTTACATAATGATTCTATAATAATTTTTAGCATACATTGCAAAAATAATAGATGACATAATTAACAAATCTGTTGCACTATAATGAATTTTAGGCTTCAAATGTATTCTTCTCCTTTCATCTCTCACTGTATTCACATTTTCCTTTACCTCTCTTCTTTCAATACAATTCTTCATTACTCTATGGTTTTACATCTTAATTGACAAAATACAATATTCTATTGATTGATGATATTCAATATCCAATACCAACAAGAATGCAGGGTTTGCAGTGCAGGAGATAAAAAAGAAAACCCGTTCACCTCACAGGCTTTCTTAATCCAACCAGACCAACCCCAACATCATGTTGCAACTATGAACCCAATGATCAAATTGTAGTTCAAAACGTGTAAAACAAACCTGAGCTTTATGCGGTGGTAAGATACAATCATGAGTGATAGTCGTGGGAGGTATAAAGTCTCTGGAAACATTTATTTAAAAGGGTATTTTTGGAAAAAGAAAACAAGAGGAGGTATATGATTAAGAGAGGGTGGTATAAATAACAATAGCCATTGTCTTTAACCTGTTTTGGGTATAATTTGGTTACTTTAACTCAACTCTCAAATTGGGCACAAAAGGCCCAAGGGCATTTTACTTACTAAGGCATGCCCTGGAGCATGGTCCATTGGCAGGAGGCTATTACTTCCTGCATCCCCTTTTTGCTTCCTGCACCCACTAAAAATCCCAAATAGACCAAACTATCCTTCCCTCTAACCAAACCCACCTCCGTTGAACCACCCAACACCACCACTACACACAAGCACCACCACCCAACATCGCTGTCGACGATTATGGTGCAAGGAAGAAGACGCACATGGAGTCTTGGAGGTAGAGAGGTATAAAATTTGACCTCATTTCGGAAAGGCTTTTCCAGAAGTCAAATTTTTTTTTAATACTTCTGGAACACCCTTTATGGAAAAAGAAAATTTATTCCGGAACCCCCTTTCCAGAAAAAAAAAATCATTTTGGAACACTCTTTCTGGAAAAAAAAAAATTCATTCCAGAACACCCTTTCTGGAAAAAAAAATATTCTAGAACACTCTTTCCGGAAAAAAAAATCATTCCAGAAAGAAGTTTCCGGAAAACAACAAAAAAATTATTTTGTCTTTTACTTCCTGCACACCCCTTTTTTGCTTTACACACTGCCTTTTTTTCCTGGAATGGGAGTTCTGGAATGGTTTTTTTTTTCCCGAAAGGGGGTTCCGGAATGATTTTTTTTTTCCAAAAAGGGGGTTCCATAATGATTTATTTTTCGGAAAGGGGGTTCCATAATGCATTTTTTTTTCCGGAAAGGGTGTTCTGGAAGCATTAAAAAAATTTGACTTCTGGAAAAGCCTTTCCGGAATGAGGTCAAATTTTATATCTCTCTTCCACCAAGACTCCATGCGCGTCTTCTTCCTTGCACCATAGTCGTCGATAGCGGTGTTGGGTGGCGATGCTTGTGTGTAGCGGTGGTGTTGGGTGGTTCCACAGAGGTGGGGTTTGGTTAGAGGGAAGGGTAGTTTGGTCTGTTTGGGATTTTTTAGGGGGTGCAAGAAGCAAAAATGGGAGTGCAGAAAGTAATAGCCTTGATGGGAACATAGGGATGCATGTTTACTTACTGAGGCTATGTTACCATCACTTATCTATCGCCTGTGCCTAGAGTATAGTAGTTCCGCCTTTAGTATAGCGCTATATATATATATGATGTTTGAAATTTTTTCTTATTATAGATCAAGTTGTATTATGATATTTATCTGTGTGACTTAGTTTATTTGTTATTGGATATAGATTAAATATTACTTTGAGAATTATCTGTGTGAATATGAGATGTGGTAATTTGGTAAAAAAAAAATGAGATAGGTGATAATACCCAATGTTTTTAAAATCGGACTGGTCATCGAACCGGTGAAGGTACTGGTTCAAGGTTCAATAGTCCAACCGTGGTTGAACCGTGGTTAAACCGGTGATAAATAAATGATATTATTTTAATTTTTAATGTGATATATTAAACAATAATAAAAAATAATTTACTTAAAAACTAAGTATTTAAATTTATGGTGTTTTTTTACACATAATATATCTTATTATTATACATATTCAAAGAATTTAAAATGTAATATTTGATTTATACTATATATGTTTAATTATTTATTAACATATAAAAGTTTTAATCTTTAATTTATATAATAAATTTCATATATAATTATTTTAAAATAAATCATCCTTAGTAAGTAGGTTACTTATATGTTTTTGTAATTAATCTAACGTAAATTTAAAATAACACAATTAAAGTTAATAAAAAAAAAAACTCAATTAAAAACTAAAGTATTTGTTACTCAAAAAGTGAAAAAAAAAAGAAGTGAATATCTTTGTACTGGATGACGTGGTTTAACATGAAGAGCTTGGTCCACATTTTATTCTTTTCAAAAATAGATACACAGACTTCTAATCCCAGCCATCTATTCTACCCATGTCATAAATCATATCATTCTAAATCCAACGGCATGTAAAGGTTCACAATTACAAGAACCACTTAATGGGGTCTGTCCCTTCATCTCCACTAGCGGACTCGTGAGACCATCGTGCCGCATAACATCAACTCAAGCACCATAAACCTCCTCTACAATAGATCTGAGCTCTGTACACAGATCATTACTCACCCAAACACTTGTCCATCGAGCGTCATGCAAATCCAACTTGCACGCACCACTTATTCATCACCGCAGCACAAGATCCATCATCTCCCAACCACCCACCAACACTAACCATCAACGATGACCACCGCGCCCTTGAACTGCCTCCGCATCACCAAGACGCATCTCCAGAAATGCCTATTTTTCAGAATCGGTCGAAACCGGCGAACCACCGGTTTTACCGGTTTGGCCGGTTTAAGACCGGTTTTACCGGTTTTTCAGCGGTCCTATGAAGAAACGGTTTTGTGAGGCATCCGGACCGGATGGCAGGCCAGTTCCCGGTTGAACCGGTTCGACCGGCCGGTCCAGTCCGATTTTGATAACCATGATAATACCTCTAATATATATAACTGTTTCCATTCCTCACATGTACAAAAGTGCATAACCTTCAAAATATAACTGCTGCCACACTTACACGATACTTTCTTCAACTGCTTTTTCTCTTTTTATTTTTTATTTTTTTATTTTAAGAAATACAGAGTGCCTCTCTTTCACCTGGTCAAAAAATTAAAAGCAGTAAAAAAAAAAAAAAGCCAAGATCAGACCCTACCATAAAAAATTATATAAAAATAAAGTGATTAATTGGTTTTTCTTCAGAGATGCCCCCATTTTGTTACGTACAGACCCATCAATACAAAATCCAAAACTATGCATCTTTAGGGAAGGTAGGGTCTTCTGCAAATGCAACAAAACTAATTAAAGTCTCAAAACCATAAAAACCTCTAACCGCCCCACTTCGGCACTTCTTACCATTCCCCAATTTTAAAATGTATAAATAAAAATAGTTAAGCTTTAAAAAAGTAGTCTTCAAAACTCTGCATAGTCAAAAAGTTTAGAGAAATCATGAGACGCGTTGCCCATAGATCGAGGTTGTGGGACCCCCACTAGAAAAGACCGTGTGAAATTCTTAAAAACTAGAAACTTCTCAGAAATATACATTACTTGAACCGTATATTTACATTTTTTGTTTAATTCTTCCTTCATAATCCAGAAACAGTATAAATACACACAAATGTTGTCTAGATATTCTCTGTTGGACCTGAGAAGCTGTTGTGTTGAAGTAAAGAATCTGTGTATTCTTCTCTGTTGCAAGAAGTTCGATTGGTCTGTAGTAAGGTCTTTTTCTCTACTTTCACTTATTAAATTTATGAATTTTAACTGATATATATGTTGGTTTAATTTCTTATTGCTGCCATCTGCATGACTGTCTATGCTGTTGTGAACATGAGCTCTGCATATATATATATAAGTTCTTCTCCGTTTGATGTAATGCTTTACTCAGTTTGTTTAAGGCTAAGTTAATGTTCTAGGAGTGCTATATACTATTAATAATCGAAGTTGAACCATGCATGTTGGACTTCAACCTTGTTTGGTTTGATGGAAAGCAAGCACACATTGGTTATAACACATAAGTACAGGTTTTATTTTCAGGCCAATCAATATAAACTTTATTACAAATTGGACTGAACTCTAAGTACTTTCTCTGTTTTAGCAGTCTTTGTTTTCTGGTATACAGATGAAATTCAAGCGCCATCTGACCAATAAAGAAGCTGAGACGACATAAAAGACAAAACTGTCAACACCATATTAAGTTCTCTGTCAATCAAATACCAGTTTGTATTTAATGTTGGGAAATTTTCTGAACAATCTATCCATTGAACAGCTGCAGTGTCTTGAACATACTGCATATTTTAAAATCAATGTTAGATATAAGACAGTATCTGTTTGATAATATTTCAATGAAATGTTTCTCTAAATTTGAAGTTTAGGACTTTATGTTAGATTTGGAGGAATAGAAGAAGGTTAATTGTTGTGGATTGGTGATTGGTGTGGATATTTGAAGAGATTTAGTAAGTGACTTTTTGAAGGAGTTATATTGATTTCTCAAGCTCGCTCTACAATAGGAGCAGCATTGCCTATTTATAGGCATCCTTTCACCGCCATATATTACTGATGTTGGTGAAGTATTATAAAATATAAAATATTTACTACATTCTATAACTTTCTAAAGGTATGTATTTCTAGATTAGTCATGATACACATTTATTTTCTAGATTAGTCTATTGTTTATAGACATTGTCTGGCATAGTTTATTCTTCAAGAAAATTCTTATCGTGATAATTCTAGAAATTTATGTCAGTTGCTAATAGGATTCAATCTGCACCGCTACTGTGTAATCTGAAGTTTTGATTCATTATTCACGTTATTAGGCTTTTTTATATCTAATCATTTACTTAGCTTTTGATTTGTTCAAATGGACTATCAGGTTTCCTAAGTCAAAAGCAAGCCACTAGTCAAGGCAAAAGAAATCTCCAAGGATCACAGAACACCTCAAAGTCACACTAGCAATTTGGCAAACATTTGTCTAATTGTTCTTTCGTAAGTGAGCAAGACTATGAACTTTGAAATTTGAACTATCTGATCTCATATTAGACAGATTTATTAATTCCAACTAAATTATATTAAGAACAAGTGTCAATAACACATTTAACCATAAAAGCCTTTTTATTTATTTCTTCAATTGTAGTGTTATAACCATTGCAGGCACAGCACTTGGAATTCATAATGGCTGAGCAGCAAATGATCAGTGCTTTTGCTTCTTCCTCTAACTCTTCTTCTATGGTGTCTTCTAAAAGATATGATGTTTTTCTAAGCTTTCGAGGAGAGGACACCCGCAAGAACTTCACAAGCCATCTTTATAAAGCTTTGAATCAAAAGAAAATTGTAACCTTCATAGATTACCAGCTTGAAAAGGGAGATGAAATCTCACCAGCACTCATCAAAGCCATCGAAGATTCTCATGTATCTGTTGTCATCCTCTCAGAGAACTATGCTTCCTCAAAGTGGTGCTTGGAAGAACTCAACAAGATTCTGGAATGCCAGAAAAACCAAGGACAGATTGTGATACCAGTTTTCCATAACATAGATCCATCCCACGTGAGGAAGCAGATTGGGAGCTATGAGCAAGCCTTTGTAAAACATGAGGGAGATCACAGGTGCAACAAATGGAAAATGGTTCTCACTGAAGTAGCCAATTTAGCTGGGTGGGACTCCCGAAATAGGTAAATAAAATAAATTGAGAGTAAGTAAATTTTCTGAAATAAAAAATGAGAAAGATTTTGTATTGTTTTTAAATTGAGTTGCTTAATTTTGATTCTAAATCCACTAGAAAGATAGGGATGATAAAATTATGACACAAATATTATGATATCAAATTATATATAGAAGTCAATAGTGATGGATATAGTTGTTATTTCCTTCTTTCATGTATGCTTGTGCAATGCAATTGCTGCTCTGTATTGAAGTTTCTTTGTCTTTAATGTGTCTGATTGTGTAGAATTAAAAGATTATTCTTTTTATTTATACTTGAATAAATGACAAGATAACAAATAATACATAAGAGATAACAAATTAACAAGAATTTCCTTTACGTGGTTTGGAAAAATTCCCCTCAATCCTAGGTCTCACTAGGTTTCTTTTAAGTGAACAATATTCTCATAGCATATTATACACATTGAAGTAATATGTATAAATAAGCAACAATAATTTATTCATAACATTGAAGTTTACACATTTTCTGTGAAGTTTAATTTGAAAAAAGATTCAAATATTTTCTCTTAAATAATACAAAAAGTAAATTTTAAACATTGATGTCTCCATTACACCCTGACTTCTCTTATAAATTTTAAAATTTGTGCCCTATCCATTAATTATCTTGTATGTGTATTTATTAACTTCTAATACTGTTAGGTGCATGTGAGCATACTTTTGTAGTGTAGTAACTTTCATAGTAGTTTGCTTAAGTTCATTGTGTACGAAAAACACATTTATTGATTATCTTCTCTAAGTCATTGGATTTTCGTTGCCCAATTATATTTTGTTTCTGTAATACACTACCATATTTGTATAGTAACATTTTTTTTCCTTTTGAACTTGTTAAACTTATAACACATTGTTGCCTTTTTAATATGCTAGGACTGAATCTGAACTCCTCGAGGATATTGTTGGAGACATTTTACGAAAGCTGACGCCTAGATACCCAAACCAACTTGAAGGACTAGTTGGAATTGAGGACAATTATGAACAGATTGAATCATTACTAAGAATTGGGTCAAGGGATGTTAGAACACTTGGAATATGGGGCATGGGTGGCATAGGAAAGACTACACTTGCTAATGCTTTGTATGCCAAATTGTCTAGTGAGTTTGATGTTAGTTGCTTCCTCAAAAATGTAAGGGAAAATTCAAGCAGGTACGGTGGACTTGAAGCTTTACATAATAAGCTTTTTTCGAAGTTGTTAGAGAATCATTGTTTTGATGCACCCTTTTTAGTCCCTGGTTTTGACATGCATAGGCTTGGACATAAAAAAGTTTTGATTGTGTTGGATGATGTGGATACCACAGAACAATTAGAATCTCTAAGTAAAAATAGTGGTTTTTTGGGACCAGGAAGTAGAATCATTGTTACAAGTAGAAATAAGCAAATATTTCACGAAGATGTTGAAGTATATGAGGTGAAGGAATTGGGTTTTCATCACTCTCTTCATCTTTTATGTATGACTGCTTTTGGGGAAGAGCAACCTAAACTTGGATATGAAAATCTATCAATAAGTGCAATTTCCTATTGCAAAGGTAGTCCTTTGGCTTTAAAAGTTCTGGGTGCTAGTCTACGTCGAAGAAGTAAAGAGGCATGGGAAAGTGAATTGAGAAAATTCCAAGAGGTTCCAAATACAAAAATGTACCACATATTAAAATTAAGTTATGATGGCTTAGATCGTTGTGAAAAAGACATCTTTCTAGACATCGCATGCTTCTTGAAAGGAGAAAAAAGAGATTCTGTAACAGATCTACTGGAAGCTTCGAATTTCTTTGCAGCATCTGGGGTAGAAGTCCTTTTGGATAAAGCTCTCATAACAATTTCTGATTACAATGAGATAGAAATGCATGACTTGATACAAGAAATGGGTCAGGAAATTGTTCTTCAAGAATCCGTCAAAGACCCTGGAAGACGAAGTCGATTATGGAAACCTAAGGAAGTGATTGAAGTACTGAAATGTAACAAGGTAAGTGGTAGGTTTAATTGTTTCTTTTTTATAACACATGCATCTTTTTAGAATGTAGCTAAAATGATATGATAACCTTGCTAATTATTCTAATTTTTGTTTGACAGGGAACTGATGTCATTGAAGGCATAATTTTAGATTTGGATACATTAACTGAGAATCTAAGTTTGAGCTCTGATTCCCTAGCAAAGATGACTAATGTTAGATTTCTTAAAATCCATAGAGGGAACCGGTACATGTGGAGTAATGAAGCATTTAATGTGCACTTTTATGACGGTCTTGAGTCACTGTCTTATAAATTGAGGTACCTTCATTGGGAAGATTTTTGTCTTGAGTCTTTGCCATCTAACTTTTGTGCTGAACAGCTTGTAGTGCTTCATATGCCTGACAGCAAGCTTACAAAGCTTTGGGATGGGAATCAGGTATCAATGTGGCTATACATACTATATATTTTTTTGTTCAATTTGTAAAGGTACGGGAGATAGGCCTGTGTGGTAACTGGTTTTGTGTTGCCTCGTGTGATGCTTATGATTATGAATTTAACAATATCTGAATAATGTTATGCATGTTTCTTGTTACAGTATCTTGTGAATTTAAAGGAAATTGATCTTTGGCGCTCCAGAGACCTGATTGAGATCCCAGACTTATCCAAGGCAGAAAAACTTGAAATTGTTTGTCTTAGTGAATGTGAAAGCTTGCATGAGCTCCATCCATCCATGTCATCTCTCCCCAATCTTAGAAAATTGTCTATAACAGATTGCAGAGGGATTGAAAGCCTTAATGTTCATTCAAAATCTCTCCAAAAACTGTTTGTCGGTGGTTGTTCATCTCTCAAGGAATTCTTAGTGACATCAGAGGAAATTACGAACTTGGACTTATCTGCCACCTCCATATGTGCAATTTCGTCATCAATTTGGCATAACAGGAAACTTAGATCTCTTATTCTAAAAGGTTATAACAATCTTGATGAGTTATCAGATGATTCGGGAATGGGATCCATTACAGCATTGGACCATTATGGGTGCACACAACACAATGCATCGGAACTGTCATCCTTACAAGCACTTTTTCATAACATTGGACACTTTTCGTCTTTAGAAATGTTGGTGTTAACAGAAAATAATGTCAAGAGCTTGGCTGCAAACATCAAAAACCTTTCATCGTTGAGAGAGCTTTGGTTAAGTGGATGCAGGAAACTTGTGTCTCTGCCGGAACTTCCACCATCCCTAATAGAGCTTCTCTTAGATGATTGCAGTAAACTTGTGTCTCTGCCAGAGCTTCCACCATCGCTAATGGAGCTTGACTTAGATGGTTGCAGTGAACTTGTGTCTCTGCCAGAGCTTCCACCATCCCTAAGAACGCTTCGCTTAGAAGATTGCAGTAAACTTGTGTCTCTGCCGGAGCTCCCACCATTGTTGGCAAAGGTAAGCGCCAAAAACTGCACTTCTCTGGATACAGAGGCCACTCAACGGCTAGTGTTACAACACATGCTTCAAAGGCTCATACCCTACTATCTTAATAATCCCAATGAGTGTTACATTGAGCATTTCGTTTTCCCAGGAGACCATGTGACAAACGAGTGTGGATTTCATACAACAGGGAGTTCAATAACTATTCCTTATCTCCCACTCCCACCATCATCTCACGTGCATGGTTTCATTTATTACGTCATTCTTCCTAAGGAATTATGCTGTCATAATAATGTCGAGTGTTCTATCTACCAAGATGGTAAAAAGGTTGGCTGGTATATGAACTTTTCAGTTTCCGGAAATTTGATTTCAGATCATGTGGTATTTTCGTATGCTACAAAGGTTGGCTGGTACCATGTTTGCAGTGACGACTTACCATTTAAATTGGAATTTTATTGTGGAAACAAACACCAGAGCATAAAAGAGTGTGGGGTCATCCCAATATATGCCTCAGAATCGGGTTCGATGCTGTTTGGAAGTAGTAGCAAGGAAATTTTTGAATCAGAATCCATTACTCAAATCTCTAATAGTGAGTCACACTCCACAGGAATTGGAGTTGGAGGCTCTAATAATGAAAATGAAAATGAATGGGAACAACTTCTCAATGCGATTACATCATCGGTATAAAACTTTACCCATCCCTTGATTAATTGTAGGCTCCTTATTTGTTATTTTTTTTCTTAAATGAATTTAGTCTTTCAAATATAGAAATTATTAGTTGAAAATACACTTAATTCTAGAAAATTATGCCTACTATATCGCAATAACATTGTGCTGTACTTGCATGTTGAGCAGGTTTTCTTTTGAAAAAATTGTCGAGAACATTTGGTGGGAAATATTGAGCACAGCACTAGCTTCGTGGAAGTCAATCTCCTCATTTTGTGATTATTCAAAATTTAGATGTAAAAGTGCACTCATTGTTGCTTATGACTTTTTGCTTTGTAGCTATCCAACAATCAGAACTTTGAATTAATTGTCATTTTTGTTTTATTCTCTAGAGTTTTATACATTGTAATAGAGTAACAAGTTGGAATTTTTGGCTATTCATTTCTTTTATATTAATTATAAAAAAGATTAGTGCTAAATCTAAAAGTAATATAAAATATCATATCACTAGATAATCTATTAACTCAACAAAGAACAGTTGGCAAAGCATCTTCAATCCTACTCATTGGGATAATATAGTTTTTTACTTAATAAGTTTCGTCATTATTGAACTCAGTGAAATTATTGTTACCATAATCTGTTAAATAATGAAACAGCTAATTGAAAAGGCTGGGAAATAACAATATTAATTTTTTTTTCAAGAACAATATTAAATTTTTCTTTCTATATTATTGCATATCTATAAAAAGTATAATGATTGGACGAGAAGACATAAACCTTTATATAAATACTATTTATATTTATACTATATTGCTGATAATAACTCTTGAAGCAAATATGCATGATAATGAAGTTTAACATGAAAGAAATGCTATTAAAGTGAACTCCATGAAAATAATAGAAAATGAGTTTAAAGATAAAAAAAACAATAGACAAAAGATATAAATAATCTTGTGATTTTGAAATATCTGTGTCTTCGTTGTTTGATAAATAAATTTGTTAAATAAATTATTTCTTCATTTTTATTAACATTAAACTGTTAAATAAGAAAACATTCACATTTTTATGATAATGTGCTATTTACTTAATTAAAAAATTTACCTGAATAAAAATATTTTATATCATGAATTTTTTTTTGGTTAAATTGAAATTTTAGTATTCCTTTAATTCCTTATCATGATTTTTGTTCCCCTTTTTTTTTTGGCAAACATTTTAGTAAATTCGTAATTTTGGTCCAATCATCAATTTTGCATATATTTATTTCTTTTATTTTTTACATTTTAAGTAATTAATTTTTTTCTTGATGGTATATGTTATGTCTAAGGTTCAATTGAAACAAAATAAAAGAATTAAATCATACGCATAATTGAGAATTTGATTAAAATTATGAATTTTTTAAAATATGGAAAATAAAATCGCCGAAAAGAAATAGGAGTGACTAAAATGGTGGACCAGCTGGAATTAAAGAGTGGCCAAATTTGCAATTTTGTCATTTTTTTTCTAAAATATTAGGTAAGCGCAAGTTTATATCTAGTTATACAAAATTACACACTGCTTTAGCCTTTAGGAACCCGACATGGAAGCTTTTTTTTTTTTTGTAACCAGCTCTATAACAAATGATGCACCTCCAAAAACCAATGTCATCGTTGTTTTTATTTTGAATCACTGAAACAAGATGCCAAAATAAATTAAGAAAACATATATGTCCATTTATGTCTTTATCTAAAACACTATTTCTTCTGATTGAGATAAATTTATGCTTCATATATACATGTCCATTCGTACTCAGTTTGGTCCTAGCTACATATTATAATGCCTGTAGCAATCCTTTATTTTTTTTTTTCTGATCATGGTAGCTATTCTTATTTCTAATCATAAAATTAACTTCGCATCTATTAATATTATTAGTAGCTATGTCTATGATTTTTTTTTTTATATTGGCTATGTCTATATGAATGTATCACCAAGATTCTTCTTCATATTCTGATAGTAAACACGTCTCTGTATAGTTAAAAACTGAAGAGACATTACGTTGCTCAGAGGATGTGGGACTCACTAGGAGCTTGCTAAGAAAGCACACTCAAACAATCTTCAACCCTTGGATTCATCCAATGCGACACATTGATTCTGCAATGTCAAAAAGTGAAGAGACATGTGTTAACAGATTGGCAAGCGTACCAAATCGCACAAGTAGTAAATGGATAAGTCCAAGTATCATTTTTCCAAGGGATTTGCTTAATATAGACAATGTTCACATAAACACTAGCTAGACTGTGCTGGTTTTCACAAGAAAGCAATAAAAACACAAACTTTGGTTGGTTTTGTGGGACTTTAAAACAGATTTAGAGCAGAACAGAAACAAAGAAGATGTTTTTGTGGTTTTAAAGTAAAACAAAGCAGTAGACAGAGGTTAAAAACAGATAATAAAGATGTTGCAGGGGTTAGATCTCACCATTCTCTACTCTCTTCTTGCATGCACACAATATACATTCTATTTGCATTTAAATGTTAAAATCAGTCAATAAAACATTCTCAGCCCTAATTCCTTAGGTGCAGAGAGTCTTAGATTACTCCCCCAAGCCTTGATTCCTCAACAACATAACGAAGCAACTAGCTTTAAGTCTAGTGACCACAAGATAACCCATGAACTAAGCTCCATTCATAGACACAAAGTTCATGAGGTATATTGCTTCAGTTCTAGACAACGAAAGTGTTTCCCAACAACAGTCATGTCCATGGATCATGCTATGGGTGATCAAGCCACAACAAGCTTTAAGAAAAGAAGCAAAATACTAACTTTAAACACAAATATGCAGAATATATATAGATGATATCAAAAGATACAAGAGAGTTTTGAGAATGATTACATCTAACCCCTAACAACTAAAGAAATCAGCCACTCATGGGCATGAGCAGCTGGAAAATACACATGGAGGGGAAGGAGATGAAGAGAAACACTAAGAACTAAAGAGAGAGCTTTTCTCTCTACTAAAACAATACAAAACGAGTTACAGAGACTGCCACTGAAAAGGGGGGCAGACGTGTATGCTGTTGCAGATGCTGCATTTTAAGACGCTTGGCATTTTCTTCATTTTGTCGTTGCTGCTGGCGTTTTTTCTTGGTCTGAAACTCGTGTGATAACTCATATTTGGGTAAACTAAACTAAACATAGGAGTAGTGAGTTGAAAAATAAAAAATAATAAATGATAGTTGATAGAAGCAACAAACATAAATGGGGAAAGAACAAATGGGATAAGCATTTAATCCTATGAAGATCACATACATCCTCCAAGGAAAATTAATATCTTGAAAGTAAATACTCGATATCATGGGATTGGGAGGTCATACCTCTTAGGATCACATGGTAATGGATCAGTCCAGTAATACTCAGCATCAAGTGCATCCTTGGCAGTAATTCTCTGTCGAGATATAAAATTCGCAAACAAATAAGATTTTTAATTATTTTAGCTATTTTTATTATTATTTAATATAATAATATAGTTTTTATTTTAAATAACATTTTAATCGTTCTATTTTGTTATTAGCATATAGTGTTTATTTTATATAATACATTATTAGAATATTTTGTTCTGTTGAGTTTAAATAACATTTTTAATTATTCTATTTTATTACTATATAATATAATAATATAGTATTTAAATATGCTCAGCTTTGTTATATAATAATATATAGTAATTTAAATGATAAATATATTTTATTTAAATATAATATCTATTATTATTAAGTTATAGTAACTAAAAATATATATTATATGAAATTATAATAACAAATAATAATAACAATTTAAAGTGTATGCTGATCAATTCTTAAATTTAAAGTAATTTATTGAAAAATTACAATTTTATCATTAATGTATTATTAATTTTAATATCATTAAATATTAATTAATATCATTAAAACCCATCAGTTATATTCTAATTATTAATTTTTTGAATATCATGGACCTTTTCCGTGACGTCCATCTTGTGTATCATTTCAACAAAATACTTTTATCTTTAATTATTAATTCAAATCAAATTAAATAATATGAATTATTTTAAATTTAATGACATATATAATATAAAAATATGTCTTTTATCCATAGTTTTAAAAATCTCTTAGATCGGCCGGTTGGACTGGTCCAATCGGGACCCGGTGGTTTAGCCGGTCCAAGCTGGTTATCGGATGATTCATGTCTTTGACCTGGCTAGACCTTAGAATTATACAGTGTCAACATACGCCATCCCAAGCTCTGTCCAGTTCCTCCATCCCGAGGTTGCACACGCCATCCAAGAAGGTGGTGAACACTCCATCCCACACACGGAACAACAGTTTTAATGTGAATATTTATTTGATTTTAAATTTGAATATAAAATGTAAAAACATGCACAAGGTAAGATTCGAACCCAAGTTCCCAGAGTTGGGACCACAGTTTTAAAAACCGAACCGGTGATTGACCCGATCAAACTACTGGGTCACTGGATCAATGGTCGAACTAGTGGGTCACTAATTGAACCGCATGACCCGGTCTTTATTAAAAAAATTAAAATTTTCATACCCTACCATAACACATACACCCACACATATATTATATTATTTCTTGACACTTTTGCAAAATAAAAATGCCTATGGCCCAATCCCATCTTTTTCTTAGTGAATTAACAAAGGCACTTGCTATTTACATCCCCATTTTGGCTAAGCACACCCCTATTCCCTGCTTTTTATACTTTTTTCTACAAAATTTACCCTTTTAAATCCTTATTTTACACCCCCATGTTTGTTAGTCTTTAAAATCTTATTTTCATCCCATCTTTATTGTTCTTTAAACCATAATTTTGAATCCTGTTTTCACCCCTATATTCATTATATAATACTGCATTTTCCATTACTATGTTTCAAGGTACGTTCATCACTAACTCCACCTATCATACAGTGTAATCAAACTTCATTTTTTTACACAGTAAAAGTAAGAGAAACTAATAAGAAAACATATGTTAATTGAAAAACAAAGCTTTTGACGGTGGTTCTTGACATTGTTTTCAGCAAATTTGAATATGCGTTTTGAATATATGTTGGTCTCCAACATGCCATTCTACTCCAGGGTGTACTACGTTGAAATAAGTGAGCGAACATCAACATTGATGCGACTCATTAAGGTTAAGGTATGTTTTATAACTACCGGAAATGTCTTTCCGGAACAACATATACCGATTCTGGAAGTGTATTTCTGGAATTGGTATACAGAAGTGTATTTCTGGAATTGGTATACAGAAGTGTATTTCTGGAATTGGTATATGTTGTTCCGGAAAGACTTTTTCGGTACTATTTTTTTGCTTTATCTCATCACAACTTTATTTCTTTTCTAATTTTTTTCTTATATATGTGAACATGAAATATTGTGTTAGTAAGGTGTATGAATAGATGAATATACCAATTGATGGGAAGGAAAACAAGATTGTTGATTGTAATGAGGCATTCAACACTACATCGGTAATGGGGCTGAGAGCATGTGTGCCAAGGGGTGCAATGGTTTAAGATAAAAAAGGGTATACGGGGTAATTAAAAAAGGAATGGGGTATACTTAGCAAAAATGGGGATGTAAATAGCAAGTATCATTAACAAATTACAAATCCAACCCAAGCATATATACTATATAATCAAAGTCATTCATCTATTCCATACTATAACCAAAAGCCAACTTTGACAAAGCAAATAAAAATGAAAATGGGTTGAGAGCCCTTCGAAGGGTGGAAATCCAAAAAAAGGAAAAGAAAAATGAAGCAGTTAAGGCATCACTGTTGATGTGGACTATGATATTTCAACCATATTGTATTTGGATCCATATATATATATATTTAACAACACGAATTAGGCTTGATGTGTTAACTAAAACATATTTTCTAATGTATTCTGAAATCAGTTGCATTTCTCACTGTCACGCTAGATTAAAAGTCAAATATTTGACCTTTCTGCATATCGTGATCTATTAAGTTCTGATAAAAGACAAATCTACTTATTGAAACAAGAATATATTATTAGGCCAATTCTAGGGTAGACCACATAGTAAGTGGTCCATTGTGTACCAAAAAATTTTGGCCTTCAGATTAGTCCTAGATTCATTAAAATACTATGCACCTTCCACATTGTATTATTTCTCCCTCCCCAAATTTAAGTCACCTCTGACCATGCTTCGCTGCTACCACCGTGCATCGTCGTCGAAGATGATGTTTGATGGTGACGTTTTGGCTTCTCCTCTCTTCCAGATTCACCACGTCTTCTCCACTTGCCGATTTGGCTCCCTGACTCCCTTACGTCGCGTCACTTTCTACACCCACTCTTCCCTTCGTCGTTGTCTCTTTGCACCGCACTCCTCCAAGTCCCTCGATGTCGGCGACTCCTTGCCGGAAGATGGCGACAACATCACCTACAACCTCCACCACGACTTCTAGCCGTAGCATCGTTGATGAGGATCTTAGTTCTCTATTCTCAAAATGCGCAGATCTTATATCTCCTCCACGAACCACATGACATGATCTATCACTCTGAAAGGTTTTGATTTCATATCCTTATGGGATTAAAGTTGTTTTCTTTGTTGCATGTGACTTATGGGAGACACTCAATTTGTTTTGCCCTTTTGTTTTTTCCTCTAAAACCATATTTTAGTTCTCTATTTTAGTTTATTTCTTAGAAATCAGTGTTCTTTTTCATCTGTTGATTGTCTTTGTTTTGGTGAATGGTGACAGGCCGTCGGAGGGAGGAGAAGGCGAAGGAAAAAGAAAAAGAAAATGAAAAACAAAGCATTGTTGCCGAAAAATCGCTTCTGACGATGGTGTGAGGCAGTTGACAGAGTAGATCCGGGAAGGGAGCTTGAATATGATGGAGAAGGTGTAGGATAAAAGAGGTCAAACTAGATTAATCTGATGGTAAATAATAGTGGTCCAAATAACACCATATGTATGGGTGGTCCACCGAAGCAATGGCCATATTATTACCATGTGTCGTAGCATAATTGCAAGAGCCCAAATCCTACGGTAAAATAATTTAAGGGCTATTACTTCTTGCACCCCCTTTTTGCTTCCTGCACCCTCTAAAAATCCCAAAGAAACAAATATACCCTTTGCCTCTCCCAAGGCCCACCTCCACCCAAAACCACCGCCGATCCAAACACCACCACTGCAGCCACCAAAGACCACCGTTGCAACAACCAAACACCATGGAAGAACCGCAAAACACCATAACGGAAGAACATATAATCAGATTGAGTTACATAATTATGGAAAGGCTTTTCTGGAATGAATTTTTTTTTTCTGGAAAAAATATTCATTTCGGAACCCCCTTTTTGGGAAAAAAGAATTCATTATGGAAAAACCTTTCCGGAGAAAAAAATTCATTCCAGAACACCTTTTTCTGACAAAAAAAATTCATTACGAAACCCCCTTTCTGAAGAAAAAAAAATTCCAGCAACCCCTTTCTAAAAAAAATTCATTCCGGAAATCTCTTTCCGGAAAAAAATGGAGGTGCATATATCAAAAATTGGTGTCTAAGAAGTAAAACTTTGAGTAATTATACGTTGTTTTCCGAAAACTTCTTTCCGGAATTATTTTATTTTCCAGAAAGGGGATTCCGGAATGATTTTTTTTTCTTGAAAAGGCGTTCCATAATGAATTTTTTTTCCAGAAAGGCTTTTCCAGAAAATAAAATTAATTCTAGAAAAGCCTTTCCGGTAACCCAATTCGGTGGTATTTTCTTCTGTTTTACGGTTCTTCCATGGCGTTGGGTGGTTGCGACGGTGGTCTTGGGTGGCTGTGGTGATGGTGTTTGGATCGGCGGTGGTATTGGGTGGAGATTGGGCTTGGGAGAGACAAAAGGTATATTAGTCTCTTTATGGTTTATACGGGGTGCAGGAAGCAAAAACCAGGTGCGGGAAGTAATAGCCTAATTTAATTCGCCATGTGTAAAGACTTTTCATTTTCCAGCAAAGTGTCCGATTCGACCAATTGTATTGGTGTTTGGACGAAATTAAAGAACAACCAAATTAAAAACAGGAAATGATTATTGAGTCATTAATACAATAAAATAAATTGTGATAGATTAAGATAATTAGTGTTTTAGTCCTGCATTGCACGAAATTATTAAAATTTTCACTACCTTATTTATATAGTTAAAAGAAAGAAATTTGAAAAAAAAAAATTACATAACACATTGAAAGAAATTTTAAAAAAGAAATTAGAAACTATAAAATTAAAAAAAAAAAAGGGGGAAGATATAACAATGTAACTTTAATTTTTTTAATATTAACTTTGAAAATTGAATTAAGGATTTAGAATTATTTACTAAAGACAGAAATCTTCGGAATTAAAAAATAGAGTTAAAAAATTGATAAAAGAAATATTAGAAAAAAACCAATAGATTAGAGAGTATAAAATTTGAAAAAAAATTATATAGTACATTGAAAGAAATTTTGAAAAATAGATAATTATAAAAGAAATTAGAAACAATAATTTTTTAAAAGAAAAAAAAATAATGGAAGATGTAATGATGTAACTTTAATTTTTTTAATATTAAATTTGAAAATTGAAAAGTAAATTGAATTAAGGATTTGGAATTATTGATGAAATAGAGAAATCTTCGGGAATAAAAATAGAGTTAGAAAATCAGATAAAAGAAATATTAAAAAAAAGGCCCAAAATATTAGAGAGTATAAAACTTGAAGGAAAAAAAAAGAATTATATAGTACATTGAAATTATAAAAGAAATTAGAAACTATAATTTTTTTTAAAGAAAAAAATATAACAAAAGATGTAATGATGTAACTTTAATTTTTTAAATTAACTTTAAAAATTGAAAAGTAAATTGAGTTAAAGATTTGAAATTATTGATGAAAGACAGAAATCTTCGGAATTAAAAAACTGATAAAAATATATTAAAAAAATATAGTAGTATCAGATAAAGAAGTGAATGAAAGTAGTTATAGAAATATTGTGAATGTGTGGTAGTTTAAAAATTGATAAGAGAAATTTTAGGAAAAGTAGAAGAACCAAGATGGACATTAGGAGAGTGAACTACACCTCTCCATAAGAGGAGAGTATTCAAATAAGAGTGGATGTGAGAGAGAGTCGGGAAAGTGAAGTAAAGAGAGGAGACAATCTCTTAAGGGGATATGTTAGGTGTAAGATGAATTAAAACTTCATGAAATATAAATAATGAACCTAAAATAAATCTCTTTAAAAAAAACTAAAATAAATCAAGAATTATATAAAAAGAAAATAACCATCTAGGAAATAATTAGCACACAAAGAATAAAATTTCACTTTTCTATAACTTCAATTTAATTATAGTTTTAAATATGTTTCTCACTGTTATTCATTTTGATGTGATTTTGATTGAAAAGAAAATTCAGTTTATATAGCGGTGAGAGAGGTATAGATGGGAGAACATCACTTTAGAATAATTTCAGCGAGTAAGGATGAATACCAAATGGAACAATGTGGGAGAAAAACAAATGTTTCAATATCCAATATGCATGAATTAATATAGAAATAAGCCATTCAAGATTCAAGACGACACATCATTACATTTGACTCAAGCGTGAAAAGTTGCTTTAGCCTTTAGAAGAATTTAAAACCATTTGCATCCAATGCTCCACATCGATTCTGCATAGTTAAAAAGTCAAGAGACATGAAACAACGAATTGTTCAGAGGATGTGGGACCCACTAGGAGCCTGCTTAATTAAAAAGCACATAAGCAAAGGCTAATTCTTCTTTCATACTTGACAAAGAGTTTAAACCTTTTAATCTCATTTATTTCTATGCATTATTTAATCTTTGTATTCTTCTCTGTTCCAAGAAGTTGGATTGGTTCTGTGGTGAGTTCTTTTTCTCCGTTTTCAATTTTAATCTCTAATTGCCTCCATCTGCATGACTGTCTATTCTGTTGTGAACATGTGCTTCACAGATTTAAGTTCTTTTTCCATTTGATGTCAAAGCTTTTCTCATGGCCTACATTGTTTAATGTTCAGTGTCTACTATATAGAAGTTGAACCATGCATGTTGGACTTCAACCTTGTTTTGTTTGATGGAAAGCAAGCACACATTGGTTATAACACGCATTTCAAGTTTATTTCCGGGCCACTCAATATAAGCATTATTACATATTGGAGTGAATTCTAAGTGTGTCCTCTGTTTTACCAGTACTCTTTGTTTTCTGGTATACAGATGAAATTCAAACACCATTTGAGACCTATAAAGAATCTGAAACATAGAAGATTCAATTATCAATATCTTATAAATTCTCTGTAAATCATACCATACATTACCATATTGCATTTAAAGTTGTGAGTATTTTCTAAACAATCAAAGATAGATGTTAGACAGTCGGCTGTTTGATAAAAGGTCAAAGAAACATCGATCTGAATTTGAAGTTTAGGACTTTTGGTTTCAATCTGCACTTCTATAGTGTAACATGAAGTTTAGATTAATCATTCATGTTAATAGGCATTTTGCATCTGATCTTGAGTTTTTGATATGTTTAAATGGACTATCAGCTTTCCCATGTCAAAAGCAAGCCACACTGATCAAGGCAAAAGAAATCTCCAAGGATCGCAAAACACCTCAAAATCACACTAGCAATTTGGCAAACACATGTCTATTTCTTTTCTGTAAGGAAGCAAGAGCATGAACTTTGAAGTTTGATCCTATATTAGACAGATTTATATTTCCAACTAATAATATTAGGGACAAGTAAGCACACATTGAAACAAAAGCGTTTTTTATTTCTTCAAGTGTAGTGTTATAACCATTTCAGGTGCAGCACTTGGAATTCATAATGGCTGAGCAGCAAATGATCGGTGCTTTTGCTTCTTCCTCTAACTCTTCTTCCTTGGGGTCTTCTAAAAAATATGACGTTTTTCTAAGCTTTCAAGGTGAGGACACCCATAAGAACTTCACAAGTCATCTTCATGAAGCTTTGATGCAAAAGAAAGTTGAAACCTATATAGACTACCGGCTTAAAAAGGGAGATGAAATCTCACCAGCACTCATCAAAGCCATCGAAGATTCTCATGTATCAATTGTCATTCTCTTGGAGAACTATGCTTCCTCAAAGTGGTGCCTGGAAGAACTCAACAAGATTCTAGAATGCAAGAAAAACCAAGGACAAATAGTGATACAGGTATTCTACAACATAGATCCATCCCATGTGAGGAAGCAGACTGGGAGCTTTGTGCAAGCCTTTACAAAACATGAGGGGGATCCCAGCTGCAACAAATGGAAAGCTGCTCTCACTGAAGTAGCCAATTTAGCTGGGTGGGACTCCCGAGATAGGTAAACAAAATGAATTGAGAGTGAGTAAATTTTCTGAAAGTAAAAATGAGTTATTTTGAATTGGTCAGATTTAATTCTAAATCCAACAGAAACATAGGGATGAAAAAACTATGAGCAAATATGATATCAAATTATATATTGAATTGAATAGTGATAGATATAGTTGTTTCCTTCTTTCATGTATGCATGTGTAATGCAATTACTGCTCTGCACTCTGCAGTTAGGTTTCTTTGTCCATGAATGTGTCTAATTGTGGTGAGTTAAGAAATAGTAATTCTTTTTTCCTTATAGTTGAATAAATGACAAAAAAAAAAAAAAACCCCATAAGAGATGATAAAGTAACAAGAATTTCCTTTACGTGGTTTGGAAAATTTCCCCTCAATCCTAGGTCTCACTAGAAGCAACAATAATTTATTCCAATTTACTCATCTGTTATGAAGTTTACTTTTGAAAAATATTTCAATTAGTTTCTCTTAAATAATACAAAAAGTAAATTTAAACAATGATATCTCTATTACACAGTGGCTTCTCTGATAAATATTGAAATTTGTGTCCTATCCATTAATTATCTTGTATGTGTACTTGTTAACTTCTAATACAGTTGCGTGCATGTGAGCATACTTTTGTGGTATAGCAATTTTCATGGTAGTTTGCTTAAGAAGTTTGTTATGTAGGAAAAACAGATATTGATTATCTTTTCTATGTCATTGGATTTTCATTCCCCATTTATTATTTTTTTCTTTACTATACCATATTGATCCCAGATTACGTATAATAATTTATATAGTTATGCCTTTTTTTTTTTTTGGAGTTGTTAGAGTTATAATACATAATTTATTTCTAATTCCCTTTTCATATACTAGGATGAATCTGAACTCCTTAAGGACATTGTTGGAGACATTTTGCGAAAACGGACTCCTAGATACCAAAACCAACTTAAAGGACTGGTTGGAATTGAGGACAATTATGAACAGATTGGATCATTACTAAAACTTGGGTCAAGTAAAGTTAGAACCCTTGGATTATGGGGCATGGGTGGCATAGGAAAGACCACCCTTGCTACTGTTTTGTATGCCAAACTGTCTCCTGAGTTCGAAGTTGGCTGCTTCCTGGCAAATGTACGGGAAACTTCAAGCAGACATGGTGGACTTGAAGTTTTACGTAAAAAACTTTTTTCTAAGTTGTTAGAGAATGAAAATAATTGTTTTGATGCACCCTTTTTAGTACCCGATTTTGTCATGCGTAGGCTTGGACATAAAAAAGTTTTCATTGTGTTGGATGATGTGGCTACCTTAAGGCAATTAGAATATCTAGTTAAAGATTATGATATGTTGGGACCAGGAAGTAGAACCATTGTTACAACTAGAGATAAGCAAATATTCAGACAAGTTGATGAAGTGTATGAGATCAAGAAATTGAGTTCTCATCAATCTCTTCAGCTTTTGTCTTTAACTGTTTTGGAAGAAGAACAACCTAAACATGGATACGCAGATCTATCAAGAAGTGCAATTTCCTATTGCAATGGTATTCCTCTGGCTTTAAAAGTTCTTGGTGCAAGTCTTCGTCGAAGGAGTAAAGAGGCATGGGAAAGTGAATTGAGAAAAATCCAAAAGATCCAAAATATAGAAATTTATGATGTATTAAAATTAAGTTATGATACCTTAGATGATTCTCAGCAGGACATCTTTTTAGACATTGCATGCTTCTTCAATGGAGAAAGAAAAGATTGGGTAACAAGTGTACTAGAAGCTTGTGAATTCTTTGCAGCATCTGGGATATAAGTACTTTTGGATATAGCTCTCATAACAATTTCAAATTCCGATTGCATAGTTATGCATGACTTGATACATCAAATAGGTCAAGAAATTGTTCGTCAAGAATCTATCAAAGACCCCGGAAGATGAAGTCGATTATGGGAACATGAGGAAGTACATGAAGTATTGAAATATAACACAGTAAGTATTGAAATACATGCATCTTTCTAGAATGTAACTACTATGATAGCCCTACTAATTATTATTCTAAATTTTGTTTGCCAGGGAACTAATATTGTTGAAGGCATGGCTTTAGATTTGAATAAATTAAACAGGGATGTATATTTGAAATCCGATTCCTTCACAAAGATGACTAACATGAGATTTCTTAAAATCCATGATGATTGGCAGAAAAATGGATTTAATGTGCACCTTCCTAACGGGCTTGAGTCATTGTCTTATAAATTGAGGTACCTTCACTGGGATAGATTCTGTCTTGAATCTTTGCCGTCTAACTTTTGTGCTGAACAACTTGTAGAGCTTCACATGCCTTACAGCAAGGTTAAAAAGCTTTGGGACGGGGTTCAGTTACGAATGTGACTATATGTACTACATTTTTCTTTCAATTTGTAGACGTGAGATAGAGGGTCCTAAGTGGTGGTAACTGGCCTGTGCTGCCTCAAGTGAGGCTCATGATTTATGAATTTAACAATTTCGGAATAATGTGATACATCTTTCTTTTAACAGAATCTTGTGAATTTAAAGGAAATTGACATTTGGGGTTCCCAAGACCTGATTGAGATCCCAGACTTATCCAGGGCAGAAAAACTTGAAACTTTTATTCTTGGTCATTGTGAAAGGTTGCATCAGCTCCATCTATCCATGTCATCTCTCCTCAAGCTTACACATTTGCAGGTATCTTTCTGCAAAAAGATTGAAAGACTTAATGTTCATTCAAAATCTCTCCGTGAATTGTTTCTGTATGGTTGTCCATCTCTCAAAGAATTCTTAGTGACATCAGAGGAAATTATGGAGTTGGACTTATCTGACACCTCTATATGTTCATTGTCCTCATCCATTTGGAGTAATAGGAAACTTACATCTCTTTCTCTAAGGGGTTGTAACAATCTTGACAAGTTATCAGATGATTGGGGAATGGAATCCATTACAGCACCGGACCATTATGGGGTCACGCAACACAATGCATAGAAATTGTCATACATTCAAGCACTTTTTCACAATATTGGTCAATTTTCGTCTTTAGAAGAGTTAGACCTAAGTGAAACTAATATTGAGAGCTTGCCTGCAAACATCAAAAACCTTTCATTGTTGGAACGGCTTAAGTTAGATGGCTGCAGGAAACTCGTGTCTCTACTGGAGCTTCCACCATCCCTGAGATGGCTTGACATGAATGATTGCTGGAAAATCATGTCTCTGCCAGAGCTTCCACCGTTGGTGAATGTGATGAGCGCCTGTAACTACACTTCCTTGGAGACAGACTTCACTCAATGGTTGGTGTTACAACACATGTTATAGAGCCACGTACCCTATGTACAACACTATGATTATTTCATTTTCTCAGAAGACCATGTCACGGAAGAGTGTGAGTTTCGTACAGTATGGAGTTCAATAACTATTCCGTATCTCCCATTATCATCTCACTTGTGCGGTTTCATTTATTGCATCATTCTTTCTAATGCATTACGCTTGGATCAAGTTAAGTTAACTATCTATCAACACGGTAAAAGGGTTGGCAGGGAGAAAAACATTTCTTTGTTCAGTAATTTAATTTCAAATCACGTGTTATTTGCGTATGTTAAATGGTGGCATGTTTTCAGCAACGACTTACCATTGAAATTAGAATTTTATTTCCATGACTGGGTTACTAGCTAACACCACCCAGAGTGGATAAAAGAGTGTGGGGTCTTCCCAGTATATGCCTTGGAATCAGGGTTGAAGTTGTTTGGTAGTAGAGTCAAGGAAATTATTGAATCGGAATCCATTACTCAAATATCTGGTAATGAGTCACAGCCCAGAGCAAATGGAGTTGGAGTTGGAGGCTCTAATAATGAAAAAGAAGACTCAGAACAACTTCTTCCTGTATCGAAGAGGAGGAGGACTTAACCATAAATGATAATCTTCCTGTGATTACTTCATTGGTATGATTCCTATGAGACTTAACACACGCCTTCATTGTACGCTCCTTATTTGTTAATTTTTTAGATGAAATTTGTCCTCTAAATTATCAGTAGGAAATACTCTTGATTCTAGAAAATAATGCATACTATATTGCAATAACATTGTGCTGTATTTACATGTTGAGCAGGGTTTCTTTTGAAATACTTGTGGAGAATATTGGTGGGAATTGAGCACTAGCTTGGTGGAAGAGTAAAAGCAGTACTCAAAAATGTTTGGTGGTCTATTTCACTTCATTTATGAATAAAAAGGGAAATTATTATACTATTTATTCTACAGTTTCTTTAGACACAGTAGATGCGTGATATCAAATTGTGATGGTAATAGATTGATAATTCAAAATTTAGATGTAATAAGTGCTGTCATAAGTTGCTTGTGACTTTTTCCTTTGTAGCTATCCAATGTTTGGAACTAACTGTGATTTTGGCTTTATTCTCGGGACTTTTATGTATCATGATGGTATAACAAGTTGCAATGAGTTCAGTAGAAATAGGAATGGACTTCCTAGCTATAGGTTCAAATAGTTGTTTGTTACATGGGTTTGGTTCTTGTCCCCCATGATTTTATATATGCTTTTTTCCTATTCTATTAATGTTAGTTCTTGGTTGTGCAGCAGACTGGCAGGTGTGTTGGTGGTGCCAACCTAGTTGGGATCACACCCGCACCTGCTTTGTGACTGCTTGCCGCCTTTTATGCTTAAAAAAAAGTTGCAATTTTTGGCCATTCATTTCTTATATCAGTGTTAAACCTTAAAGTAAAAGAAAATATCATATTGTGAGATTGGTTATTTAACGGAACAAAGAGTTAGAAAAATCTTTGAGACAAAAAGTTATGGTGATTCAGCCTCAAAATTTTAACATGCTTGTAACAAGTTACAATTTTCGCCATTCATTTTTTTATGTTAGATATTTAGAATATTAGTGATAATCTATCTAGACAAAAGTTGTGAAGATTTGGCTTTAAAGTTGTGGCTTGCATCATATGAAGCCAGCCATTGGTGGATTAAGAAAATCAAAAACAGAGATCGTAATAAGTAAATAACTACACGCTATCATTTTAATATGTAAATGACTGTGAAATTACGAATTTAAAAACCACTTGAAAGCAACTGATGAAATAGGATTTTGAGTAGAAAACGAAGAAATGAAAGAATAATACTTGACATGTAGAGATTGAATAATTTTGAATTGAGATTGATTTGATGTCATATAAAATGCAAAGTACTCACACCAATTTTATAATTGCATTAGTCACTTAATTCTAGATATTCTAACAGTAATATATCATTCACACCCACCCTACAAGAGGACATTAGATTTGGGCTTATTCAGATAAATTTTTGCATGCGCCAATATTAAACATATTGACTTAAAAAATACAGAAAATATCTTGCGTGTTTGCAAATGACATCATCAAGAAAATATACCTTGCTACCTAGTTGATTCGCCAAGCTTAGATGAGCAAGTCTATTTTCAAATAGGCCAATGAAAAATTTACTCATCAGATTCTTGACACAGCATCTTCAATCTTACTTTCATTGCGATAATATTGTTCTTTACTTGATAGGTTAGATCATCATTGAAATTGGTTAAGTTATAGGGAACCATGCATAGTCTTTTAAATAATGAATCAGTTAATTACATGAAATAAAATTGCGGTATATATAAGGGTTGCATCGGAGGGACCTGGAGGCTTCCCATAATGAATAATGATGGGGTAGGTCGTGCAGCAACTGCAAGCTGGTTGATAAAAGCAACTTAAATGGGGAAAGAACACATGGGATAGACATCTAATCCTATGTAGATCACAAACTTCCAAGGAAAATTAATATTTTATGTTTTAAAATTATATTTAATCCTATGTACGTAGAATTGCTTAATGAGTATTTGGTTGAGGAGAGGGGAGTAAAATCTCTCTTTATCTAATTTTTGTTATCCTCCAATATTAAGGAAATTTAGAGGGAATAAAAAACAGGAATTTTAAAACATTTCAGGTACATCGATTAAAATATCTCTACTTTTATTTTGAAATCCAAAATTGTAAGACTGTAAATGTAAATTAATTTTTAAAACCTCTCCTTTCTCTTTATGAACAAAACAAGAAAAAGGAAAATTTTTCCGTTATTGGGAGAAAGAAATATGAACTAATTATATATCTATTATTTTACCTGAAATATGTCTTTTTTTAATGACACTGTATTTAATTTTTTTTTCTAGCTTTATTAATATGAAAAATATATTTTGTTAATAATTATTAGTATTATTGATTTGTACAAGTGATTTTGAAGTTATATAAAATAAGAATTTGAAAGAAGTCTTATTTTGATTTATAGTAACTTTTATAAACTGAAACAAATTAAAACTTGTGCAGACATTTTATGTTTTCTATTTTCTCTACGTTAAAAAGATAAATAAATTTGTATTTTATAATGAAGTAATGAAATAAGTCATTAACTTGGGTCTGGCCAAGGGGAAGTTAAGGATTAGTAAGTGAATAAAAAAAATCTCGGAAATAAAAAAAGTTTGGATTTAAAACCATTTGCATAAAATCAATCTGCCCCAGATAAGCCAAGAGGGATTTGGATCAACTATAGCGAGGTATCACACAGTAATCCGCAGTTAAACAATCTTCAACCCTTGGATTCATTCAACGCTACACATTGATTCTTCTTCAGATTCTAATAGTACTCGTGACTTTACTTAGTCAAAAAGTCAAGAGACATGAAACTTATTGCTCAGAGGATAAGGGACCCCATTATGAACCTGCTAAGAAAGTAAGAAAGCGAGTGAAGACTCTGCATCATAGGTAATGAATCTTCAATTCTCAGAAACATCTTATATGCAATATACAATTGTTTTCAACTCATTCTTTGTTGCACACCAGAAGCTCTTGTGCTGAAACAAAGAATCTATGAATTCTTCTTTGTTGCAAGAAGTTGGATTGGGTCTGTTGTAAGGTTTTTCTCTCCATTTACAATTTTACCTCTGAGTAGAAATAATAGAAGATGAAGGGTATGCCTAATTTGATTACTTATTATTAGATTTATGAATTTTAACTGATATGTTGGTTTAATTTCTAATTGCTGGCATCTGCATGACTGTCTATGCTGTTATAACATGTGCTTTGCAGATCTAAGTTCTTTTCCATTTGATCTCTCAGAGCATTCCTCAGGGCCTAGGTTGTTTAAGGCGAAGTTAATGTTCTGGCAGTGTGCCTACTTTAATAATAGAAGTTGAACCTTGTATGTTGGACTTCAACCTGTTTGGTTTGATGGAACGTTGGTTATGGCTCATTCAGGTTTTATTACAAATTGGACTGATTTCTACGCGCTTCCTCTGTTTTAGCCATCTTTTTTTTCTTTTTTTTTCTTTTCTGGTATACAGATGAAAGTCAAGCACCACTTGACCTATAAAGAAGCTGAAACGTAAAAGATTCAACTATCAATATCATATTAAGTTCTCTGTTAATCAATAGCAATTTGTATTTAAAGTTGAGAGTATTTTCTAGCCAATCTGTTCATTGAACAGCTGCAGTGTCTTGAACATACTGCATAATTTTCAATGAAATATTGATCTAAATTTGATGTTTAGGACTTTAGGTTTCGATCTGCACTGCTCTAGTGCAATCTGAAGTTTTGATTCATTATTCAGGCTATTAGGCTTTTTTATATCTAATCATTTACTTAGCTTTTGATATGTTCAAATGGACTATCAGCTTTCCCAAGTCAAAAGCAAGCCACTAATCAAGGAAAAAGAAATCTCCAAGGATCACAAAACACCTCAAAGTCACACTAGCAATTTGGCAAACATTTGTCTAATTGTTCTTTCATAAGTCAGCAAGGCTATGAACTTTGAAGTTTGAATTGCTTGATCTCATATTAGACAAATTTATAAATTCCAACAAATAATATTAAGTACAAGTGTCAAGAACACATTGAAACATGACAGCCTTTTCTTTATTATTATTTCTTCAAGTGTAGTGTTATAACCATTGCAGGAGCAACACTTGGAATTCATAATGGCTGAGCAGCAAATGATCAGTGCTTTAGCTTCTTCCTCTAACTCTTCTTCTGTGGTGTCTTCTAAAAAATATGACGTTTTTCTAAGCTTTCGAGGTGAGGACACCCGCATGAACTTCACAAGCCATCTTTATGAAGCTTTGAAGCAAAAGAAAGTTGAAACCTTTATAGACTACCAACTTAAAAAGGGAGATGAAATCTCAACAGCCCTCATCGAAGCCATTGAAGATTCCCATGTATCTATTGTAATCCTGTCAGAGAAGTATGCTACCTCAAAGTGGTGCTTGGAAGAACTCAGCAAGATTCTAGAATGCAGGAAAAATCAAGGACAGGAAGTGAAACCAGTATTTTACAACACAGATCCATCCAATGTGAGGAAGCAGATTGGGAGCTACAAGAAAGCCTTTGAAAAACATAAGGGAGATCACAGGTGCAACAAATGGAAAGTTGCTCTCACTGAAGTAGCCAATTTAGCTGGGTGGGACTCCCGAGGCAGGTAAATAAAATGAACTTGAGAGTGAGAATTTTTCTAAAAGAAAAAATGAGATTAGTAGTAGCTATGGGGGGCCATGCCCCCCAAAGTTTTTAAAAAATATATTATATACATATTTTGTAGTATAAAATGATATTATGATAACTTATTTTATTTATGTTGCTTTGATTTACGAGTTGATCAATTAATAGTACATTTAGCCTTCATGGTGTGTGTTTAAAGACTAAATTTACAGCTTAAATTATATATAATATTTTTTTAGTTTAACTTTTAAAATTAAAAATGTGATTTAAACATATTCTTTTTTAAAAAGTGAAATCTAATTAATAAAATTTATTTATATTTATATTTGATTCTGATAAAATTGTATATTGTAGCCTTAAATATTCTTTAATGTTATTTATTCCTTAATTATTAATGATTTTAAGTCATTAAAGGAGTGTAAAAACTTTTAATTTACAAATTTTTAGTCATTCAAAGAATATAAAAGATTACTTTTAGTCATTTTCTTAAAGAAGATAATTTGTTATATGACTTGAACCAACAATTTTTCTTGTGAATTTTTTATGCAAATATTTCTATTATTTTTATGATTTCATTGTGAATATTTTTCAATTTTTTTGTTGCAAATTTTTCTATAATTTGACAAAAATTTTATTATTTCTTTAAATTTAATGAAAGACTTAGAGAAAATTTATTCTATTTTTGCATATTCTCATACAAATTATGTTTTGTATAAGAAATTAATGTTTATTTCTTGCAATTTTTTTCACAAAAATTAATAAAAAAAAATTGTCTAGTTTTTTATGCCATAGCAAACGAAGGTATAAAAATCATCAAAAAAAAAATCTAGGGAGTGTTGATAATAAAATAGAAAAAATTATTTTAATATCGTAAAATATGGTTAATTAAAAAATAATTAATATTTCAATAATATCATTAAATGTTTAAAATTGATCATAAAAGATGATATTATCAAACTATTTTATTTAATTCATATGATAATTTTAATTATTTTGTCCCTCCTTAAAAAAATTTCAATTTCAAGCTCTGCCACTAAAGAAAGCTAATGTATTGTTTGTTAATTGAGTTAGCCAAATTTGATTCTAAATCAAACAGAATGATAAGGATGATAATACTACGAAACAATTTATTTTTTTGTTGAATTACTATGAAACAAATATGATATCAAATTATATAGAGAAGTGAATAGTGACAAATATAATTGTTTCCTTATTTCATGTATGCTTATGCAATGCAATTGTTGCTCTATAGTGAAGTTTGTTTGTCCTCCAATGCGTCTAATTGTGTAGAGTTAAAAAAATAATTATTTTTAATTATAGCTAAATAAATGACAAAATAAAAAAAAAACATAAGATAATAAATTAACAAGAATATACCTTACGTGGTTTGGAAAAATTCCCCTCAATCCAAGCTCTCACTAGTTTTTCATTTTGTTAACAATATTCTCATAGTATAGTATATTATCATATTGAAGTAATATACACAAATACGCAACAATAATTTGTTCCAGTTTACTCATATGCCATATGAAGTTTTTTTTTTTTTTTTTTGAAAAGCCAAAAGAAATTTTATTCCAACCATGACTCAGGTTAAAACACAAGCTGTGTCCAAATATGCCATATGAAGTTAATTAACTTTTGAAAAAAAAAATCAAATATTTTCTCTTAAATAATACTAAAAGTAAATTTTAAACATTGATATCTCCATTACACACTAACTTCTTATAAATTTTAAAATGTGTCCTATCAATTAATTATCTTGTATGAGTACATGTTAACTTCTAATACTGTTACGTGCATGTGAGAATACTTTTGTAAATAGCAACTTTAATGGTAGTTTGCTTAAGAAGTTCATTTAGGAAAAAACACAGATCAATATTGATTATCTTCTCTAAGTCTTTGGATTTTCATTCCTCAATTATATATTTTTTATTTTTATCTATACACTACCGTATAGATCCAAGATTATATGTATATCATTTATATAGTTACATTTTTTTCTTTTTCCTGTTGTAGTTGTTAGACTTATAACTCATCATTTATTTCTTTGTTGCCCTTTTCATATGCTAGGACTGAATCTGAACTCCTTAAGGACATTGTTGGAGATGTTTTGGCAGTTTTGCAAAAACTGACTCCTAGATACCGAAACCAACTTGAAGGACTAGTTGGAATTGAGGACAACTATAAACAGATTGAATCATTGCTAAAAATTGGGTCAGGTGAAGTTAGAACCATTGGAATATGGGGCATGGGTGGCATAGGAAAGACCACCCTTGCTGCTGCTTTATATGCCAATCTGTCTCATGAGTTCGATGTTGCTTGTTTCCTTGAAGATGTAAGGGAAAATTCTTCAGACAAGTTTGGACTCAAAGCTTTACGTAATAAACTTTTTTCTGAGTTATTAGAGGAAGAAAATCAATGTTTTGGTGCACCCTTGTTAGTACCCCATTCTGTCATGCGTAGGCTTGGACGTAAAAAAGTTTTGATTGTGTTAGATGATGTGGATACAATAAAGCAATTAGAATTTCTAATTAAGGATTGTAATTTGTTCAGATCGGGAAGTAGAATCATTATTACAACCAGAAGTAAGCAAATATTTCACCAAGTTGTTGATGTATATTACGAGGTCAAGGAATTGAGTTTTCATCACTCTCTTCAGTTTTTCTGTTTGACTGTTTTTGAAGAAGAACAACCTAAACTTGGATATGAAGATCTATCAAGTAGTGTAATTTCTTATTGCAGAGGTAATCCATTGGCGTTAAAAGTTGTGGGTGCAAGTCTTCGTGGAAGAAGTAAAGAGGCATGGGGAAGTGAATTGAGAAAACTCCAAGAGGTTCCAGATAGAGAGATGCACGACATATTAAAATTAAGTTATGATGGCTTAGATTATTCTCAAAAGAACATCTTTTTAGACATTGCATGCTTCTTCAAAGGAAAACCAAGAGATTGGGTGACAAATCTACTGGAAGATTGCAATTTCTTTGCAGCTTCTGGGATAGAAGTCCTTGTAGATAAAGCTCTCATAACAATTTCATATTGCAATGGGATAAAAATGCATGACTTGATACAGGAAATGGGTTGGAAAATTGTTCTTCAAGAATCCATCAATGACCCAGGAAAACGAAGTCGAATATGGAAACCTAAGGATGCCCTTGAAGTATTGAAATATAACAGGGTAAGTGGTAGGTTCAATTGTTTCTTTTTTATAACACGAGTCTTTTTAGAATTATAATATGATATGATATAGCCTTGCTAATTATTATTCTAAATTTTGATTGTCAGGGAACTAATGTTGTTGAAGGCATAATTTTAGATTTGGATGCATTAACTAAGAATCTAAGTTTGAGCTCTGATTCCTTAGCAAAGATGACTAACGTGAGATTTCTCAAAATCTATAGAAGGAACCTGCAGATGTGGAGAAAGGAAAGGTTTAATGTGTACTTTCCTAATGGTCTGGAGATATTGTCTTATAAATTGAGGTACCTTCATTGGGAAGGATTCTGTCTTAAGTCTTTGCCGGCTAACTTTTGTGCTGAACAGCTTGTAGAGCTTCGCATGCCTGACAGCAAGCTTACAAAGCTTTGGGATGGGATTCAGGTATGAACGTAGCTATACATACTACATTTTTTTGTTCCATTTGTAAAGATACGGGAGAGAGTCTTGTGTGGTAACTGGTGTTGTGTTGTTCATGTGAATTTCATGATTACGAATTTAAAAATATCTGAACAATGTTATGCATCTTTCTTGTTACAGAATGTTGTAAATTTGAGGACATTTCACCTTAGGGGCTCCAGAGACCTGATTGAGATCCCAGACTTATCCAAGGCAGAACGACTTGAAAGTGTGTGTCTTGATGTATGTGAAAGCTTGCGTGAGCTCCATCCATCCATGTTATCTCTCCCCAATCTTAGACAATTGTCTATAATTTTTTGCAGAGGGATTAAAAGCCTTAATGTTCATTCAAAATCTCTCAAAAGACTGTGTGCCATTGGTTGTTCATCTCTCCAGGAATTCTTAGTGACATCAGAGAAAATGACGAGGTTGGACTTATCTGCCACCTCCATAAGCGGTTATAACAATCTTGATGAGTTATCATATGATTCGGGAATGGGATCCATTACAACACCAGACCATTATGGATGCATGCAGCACAATGCATCAGAATTGTCTTTAGAAGATTTGTTGCTATCATATACTAATGTTGAGAGCTTGCCTGCAAACATAAAAAATCTTTCATCGTTGAGATGCCTTTCGTTAGATGGCTGCAGCAAACTTGTGTCTCTGCCGGAGCTTCCACCATCCCTAACACAGCTTTACTTAGATGGTTGCAGTAAACTTGTGTCTCTGCCGACACAGCTTCCACCATCCCTAAGAGAGCTTTACTTAGATGGTTGCAGTAAACTTGTGTCTCTGCCGGAGCTTCCACCATCCCTAACAGAGCTTCACTCAAATGATTGCAGTAAACTTGTGTCTCTGCCGGAGCTTCCACCATCCCTAAGAAAGCTTTACTTAGATGGTTGCAGTAAACTTTTGTCTTTGTCGGGGATTCCACCATCCCTAACACAACTTTACTTAAATGGTTGCAGTGAACTTGTGTCTCTGCCGGAGCTTCCACCATCCCTAATAGAGCTTTACTTAGATGGTTGCTGTAAACTTTTGTCTCTGCCGGAGCTCACACCATCGGTGGAAGAGATGAGCGCCAAAAATTGCACTTCTCTGGATACAGACTCCACTCAACAACTAGTGTTACAACACATGCTTCAGAACCTCATACCCAATCAGTTTTACTTTGGACATTTCATTTTCCCGGAAGACCATGTGACTGACGAGTGTGGGTTTCATACAACAGGGAGTTCAATAACTATTCCTTATCTCCCACTCCCACCATCATCTCACTTGCACGGTTTCATTTATTGCATCATTCTTCATAAAGGATTTTGCTGTGATATTAATCATTCTGTCATATGTTCTATCTATCAAGATGGTGAAGAGGTTGACTGGGTCACCACTAGTACAATTTCCGGAAAATTGATTTCAGAACACGTGTTATTTTCATATGTTGAAATGTTCGATGTTTGCAGCGATGACTTACCATTTAAATTAGAATTTCATTGCAAATACAGGGTTGGAAACAAACACCACCAAGAGTGCATAAAAGAGTGTGGGGTCTTCCCAGTATATGCCTCAGAATCGGGGTTGAAGCTGTTTGGTAATACTAGTAGCAGTAAGGGAATTTTTGAATTGGAATCCATTGCTCAAATCTCTGAGAATAAGTCACACCCAAGAGAAATTGTAACTGGAGGCTCTAGTGATGATAATGAAGAAGACTCGGAACAACTTCTTCCCCCATCCAAGAGGAGGAGGACTTGACCATAAATGATAATCTTCATGTGATTACTTCATCGGTATGAAACTTCACCCACTCCTTGATTAATTATAGGCTCCTTATTTGTTACTTTTAAATGAATTAAGTCTTTCAAATGTACAAATTTATCAGTTGGAAATACACTTAATTTTAGAAAATTATGCCTGGTATATTGCAATAACATTGTGCTGTACTTACATGTTGACCAGGTTTTCTTTCGAAACACCGAGGAGAACATTGGTGGGAAATGAACACTAGCTTCGTCGAAGAGTCAAAGTCTTTCTCAGAATTGTTTGGTGGTCTCTTTATTTAGAAATAAAAAAATAACAGTATCATGGTATTTATTCTACAGTATCCTTAGACACAGTAGATGAGTATCAAACTGTGATGGTAATGAGTTGATGATTCAAAATTTAGATGTAAAAGTGCAATCATTCTAAGGACTCAGGTTTTTAGGTATCCAACTGATGGAATTAATTGTGATTTTGTTTTATTCTTGAGAGTTTTGTGCACCGTGATGGTGTAACAAGTTGCAATTTTGGGTAGTTCATTTCTTTTATTTTAGTTATACATCAAAAAGATTAGAATTAAACCTTAATGTAATAAAAAAATATCATATTATGAGATAGGCCTTTTAAAAAAACAAAAAATTATGAGATAGGCTACTAGCTCAGCGAAGAATTGTTAAATAATAAAACAGTTAATGGAAAAGTAAATAACAATATTAAATTCTTGGGCAGGAAAATAGTTCATATTACTTTCTTTTAATCCTTGAAAATGATCATAATATTTACCCAAGGAAATCACTATTATATATGTTTATTATCTTCATTAACTAGAATGCAATATTCTTTCGAAGCTCTTCATCCTCAGAGCTGTTTTTTTTTTTTTTAATAACCTTGCACATTTTATTACAAATATATTTAAGATCCTCCAAGTTATTTTATTTGTAACAAGTTTAATATATGTAATCCGTATGCTCTTGCTTGAAAAAGAAAGTGTTGGAAAATCTTTTACTTATAAATTATTCATTTCCTGTTAACAATATACTGTTTTAAGTGTATATTTTCTAATGTATTTGGGATTTGATTTGATTCCTAATTTCATGGTTTTTGTAATTGGAGAGTTTGGATTAATACACAGTATAGTTTAGGCTAATATAGTTTGACATGTGAAAGTGACAGCACATATCAATACAAATTGATTACTAAAAATTTTAAATTGCTTACAAGTTTATTCTACTATAAGTTGTCAATGGTTATATTAAAATCGTCCAGTCACCTGCCACACATTATCATGTTACCAATTTTTTTACAATACCCTCACAGTCTCACTTTCCTTTTTTATCTTTTGTATTTTTATTTTATTTTATTAATATTGGGATGTTTCCACTTTCCACTGCGGGGACGGGGACTATCATAGTTAATTTATAAACAATATCAATCTATTAATCTATTAAGTATTAATTATCTATAAAAAGTAAGTCTTTTGCAGTGAAGTGTCAAGGTTGTATTTGCCATGTGTCAACATTTATAAAGCTGTACTTTTTTTAATTTTTCTTTCTTTTTTTTTCCCTTCTAATGATTTTTTTTTTTACGTTTTCTTCTTTTTTTTTTTACATTTTCTTCTTCTTCTTCTTCTTCTTTTTACATTTTGTCTTTTCTTTTTCTTTTTGAGTTTTTTAATTTCTTTTATGCTTTTTCTTTTTTTCTTTTTTTTATGTTTTTTCATTAACATTTTTTCTTTTTTTTTTGTTGCAATTTCTACTTTTTTATATATTTATATTATTATATTATTACTACATTACAGATTTATAAAATTTATATTCTTGAAATAATTAATATAATAATATGCTCATTATTACATAAAAATATGAAGTTATTTATATTAAAATGAATGATAAATTTATATAATTACCTATACAAATTAATTATAATTGAATAATAAAATTTATATTGATTAGTTAAGATATTTACTACAAAATAATATTTAGATTCTTTGTTTAATAACTTTATATGTGAATATTTTTTTATTAGTATCGATATGATCATGTTAAAAATATTCACATAAATACATAATAAATGAATTAAAATTAATTTATTAATTATATTTTTATTACAAATAATTTTAGGTCACCTCTTCAAAAATAAAAATTATTTTTAAGAATACTTTTAATTTCAAACACACGTAGTTTTTAATAAAATATCTTCTTTACATAATATTTTCAATCGGATATTTTATTTTTTAAAACTTACATGAGTAAAATGAATTGTAATTATATTTCTGTTACAAAATATTTTTAATTTATTTCTTTGCTAACATCATAAACATAATATTTTATATATAATATATAATATATAATATATAATTACTCCATATATTTAATAATATTTTGGAATTTTTTATATAGTATCTCTATAGACGCAATTAAGAGACTAATTCTTAAGTTATTAACAATTGTCAGCCATGGGAAGTTTTTAGCATAATAATTATTCAATTCTTAATATTTAAAGTAAAGTTATTTAATTTAAAGTCACAATTCACTTCTACTATAATTAAGGTAGATAATATAAATAAAATAATTAAGATATAATATTTTATTAAAAATATGCATTTTAAAAATAATTTTAAATTTAAACACATTTTATGGAAAAAAAATCCTTTCTTCTTTTCTCTCTTCCATTTTTTTTATTTCTTTTCCTTTTGTTTTTTTATATACACACAATTTTTTATAATAACTATTATTTTCTTTGATTTATATTATATTATTTTTTTATGTCTTTTCTTTATAAAAAATTATATTCTATAAGCTATATTAACAAATAATAATAAAATAATAAATATTGGGGTTTTGTCGATGTGATATTTTATTTTTTTAAAATATTTAATATAATAATATACTCAATATGATATAAAAGTTTATTATTATTATATTAACTGAATGATAAATTTGTATAACTACTTATTACTTATTAAAACAAATTATAACTTAATTAACTATTTTTTTTACTTTAAAATCCTATAAAATAATTTTTACATAAAATTCATATAAAATAATTCAAATAATTTAAAAAATACATATTATGTTGATTAATATTTATACCATAAGATTGAAATTTTTATACTAAAAGTTAATTTACACCTAATTATTTAATATGCTTAAAATTAATTTATTAAATATATTTTTATTATAAAGTAACTTAGTATTTCTCTAACAATAATATCATAATTAAATTATTTTTAATTTATTTACGGAATAGACAACAAATATCATTCACGGGAAACAATACTGCTCAAGAACATTATGAGTGACAAAATTATATCTGAGTATTTAACACAATTACATATCAAAAACTCAACAATATTTATGTTTTACTTTCAAATCCTATAAAATCATTTTTACTTAGAAATTGCATAAAATAATTTTAAATAATTTCATAAATCATATTTTGTTGAATAATATATATATATATATATATATATATATATATATATATATATATATATATTGTGAGTTTGAAATTTTATACTAAAATTAGTTTAAATCTAATTAATTAGTAAATTTATTAAAAAATAATATTTTGACTCTATGTTTAATAACTTCATATAGGAAACTTTTGTTGATTAATATCTATATAATAATGTAATTTATTTACATAAATATGTAATACATATATTAAAATTAATTTGTTAAATATATTTTTACTACAAATATTTTAAAATTACTTACTCAATAATATCATAAATTAAATTAGTTTTAAAGTTTTTTTATGATAGAGACCACAAATATCATTCATAGGAAACAATCATACTCGATACCGTTATGATCAACAGAAATCCCATAAAAACATTTTTACTTAGAAATTGTATCTAAAATAATTTCATAAAAAATATTTATTTGAATAATATTTATATTACGAGGTTGAAATTTTTATAGAAAATTTAATTAAAATATAATTAGTTAATATATTTATTACAAAATAATATGTTGACTCTATGTTTAATTACTTCATATATGATATTTTGGTTTATTAATATTTATGTAATAATGTTAATTGTTTTACATAAGTATATAATAAATATATTAAAATTAATTTATTAAATATATTTTTATGACAAAATAGTTTTAAATTACTTACTTAATAATATGATAAGTTAAATTAGTTATGATTTTTTTTAAGAGAGAAACCACAAGTATCAACCACTGGAAACAATCATGTTCAACACTATTATGAACAACAAAGTTTTTTCTGCAAGTATTTGACACAGTTGTATACCAAAGACTCAACAATATATAATTACTTACTACAAAAAAAAAATATTGACTTTATGTTTAATAACTTCATATACGGAAATTTTGTTGATTAATATTTATATAATAATATTATTTTTTTACATAAATATATGATAAGTATATTAAAATTAATTTGGTAAGTATATTTTTATGACAAAATAATTTTAAATTAATTGCTTAATAATATTATAAATTAAATTAGTTTTAATATTTTTATAATCGAGACCAAAAGTATCTTTTATAGGAGACAATCATGCGATGTCATTATGGGCAAACCATTATGTTAAAGTTTTTTTTTTCGAATCTATACTTCTACTAATTCAGCAAAAACTATCAAGGTACCCATAATACCTTTAGTAGAATTTACTTTTTATTGAACAGTTAATTTCCGATTTTGCCCTTTTTTTTTTCCTTTTTTTGTTCTTCCTCTCTCTTACTCACGTCCTAACCCTTTCTTTTTTTTTTTCTTCTTCCTCTCTCTCTCACTCACGCGCTAACCCTTTCTTTTTCTTTTTTGCGTCTTCCTCTCTCTCACTCATTGCTAACCCTTCTTTTTTTTCTTCTTCATCTCTCTTACTCACTAGCTACTCCTTTCTTTTCTTTTCTTTTTTTTTTCCTTCTTCATCTCCCTCCCTCTCACTTCTTGTTTCTTTTTATTTTTTCTTTTTTCTTCTTCATCTCTCACAATGTATTTATCAGTCCCCTCCTCTCTCTCTCTCTCTCCTTTTTTTATACTCACGCTCCTTTCTTTCTTTCTTTCTATTTTTTTTTATCATAATACTCCTTTATTTAAAAGCAAAAGATAATGACCTTCTATACATCAACTTTTTTTTTTTTTACCTGTGCAGCCTCTTTCTCTCTATTCTTTTTTTTTAGTAAACTCACCTCCTTTCTCTCTATCTTTTATCCGTGCAGCCCCACGCAACTGCAACCCCTTTCTCTCTCCCTCTTTCTGGTTTTTTTTTTTTTAAACTTATGTTCCATTCTCTTTTTTTTTTTAATAATTCCTTTTCTCTCTCCCTCTCTCTTCTATTCTTTATTTTTTTAAAATGTAAAAGATTACATCCACATTTCAACTTTTTAAAATTCATAATAACATAACATCAAAATATATGTCTCTTATTATTTTTAGCATCACTATTTTATATAATAGATTAAGTAATTAAATATTTAGTCATTAAATATTTCTATTTTAACCTTTTGTATATTGTATTTAGTAATTGAATTTAATATCATATACTATATCTAAACTGTATTAAATTTCAAGTTATTATTAAATTTTTTAAGAATTATGAATTAAACTTAATATTGATGGTAGCTATCATCGGCATTCCTCTCGGATTGGTACTGGAGGAGTTATTCGTGATCATGACTCTAGGTGGATGATGGGCTTCTCTCCCTCCTGCTATCCTCAACGCATCTCTCTTCAGTGATTGCATAGGCCGTAGGGTAGTCCCTTTGTTTTGTTATATTTCCACCTAATCAAAAAAAAAAAAAAATTCAAGTTATTATTTCTTATGAATTATGAATTAAACTATACCCTTCTCTGTGATTCCATCTATTTAATGCTATTTTGAAATATATTTGTCAACTTCCATATTAATATTTATTTAATACAACTTAATAAATTAAATAATTTGTTAATAAAAATAATAAGTATAATTTTTATTTTTAACCGTTTATTAAGAAATTGAAAATTTAACACAGTTTTTTCTTTTTCTTTTCTTTTTTTTTCTTTCTTCCTTCTTCATCTCTCTCTCTCACCCACTCTTCCCCCTTCTCTCCTTCCATATTATATATATATTTTTATAATAACTACACTTTTTTTATATTATTTTATATCTTTTATAATGGCATATATTATCATAAAAATAACTACTCTTTTATTTATATAACCATTGGGTTTCCATATAATATAATTTTTATTTTTAAACGTTTATTAAGAAATTGAAGATTTAACACATTTATTTTTTCTTTTTCTTTTCTTTTTTCCTTCTTCATCTCTCTCTCTCTCACGTACTCCTTCCCTTCCCACCTTCCACATTATATATATAGTTTTTATAATAACGATTCTTCTATTTATATTATATTACTATTTTATGTCTTTTATTTATAAAAAATACATTCTATAATTTATAATAGCATATAGCATATATAATCATAAAAATAACTACTGTTTTATTTATATAATCATTGGTTTTCCATCTATTTCAATTTTTTCCAATATATTTCCTTATACTTTATTGTATACTTTCACTATAATAAAAATCAATTAATATTGTACATTTATTTATAATATTTTTTTTGTGCAGATTATTTTTTTCATAAAAAAACCTTTCTACAAATTTTAGGTAATGTCCCAAACATCCAGCTTATTTTATAAACAATTTTTTTCCCATAAAATAGTTGAAATTTGGGATTATAATATTTCCCAAACATGCTCTATATTGAATATATTAATTGGTATTTTATCCTTATATTGTATACAGGTTATTTATAGTTTAGAAGAAATATTGTTAGTAGATATAAAACAATCTATTAATATCATACTCTATTTTACCGGGGGTCTATTTCAGTTTGTTGAGTAAGGTGTTTAAGTTATTGTAAACCTCCCGGTACCGTGTTCCATTCCTATGAATAAAAAAAATACTCTATTTTATCCTTCCATATTACTCTGAACTCCACTTCACAATTTTTTGCCTTTTTCTTTCCCTTTTTTTTTTTACATAAAATAGCTGAAAATTTGGATTACAATATTTCCCAAACACGCTCTATATTGAAATTATTAATTGATATTTTATCCTTATATTGTATACAAGTTATTTATAGTCTAGAAGAAATATTTTTAATAGATATAAAAAAAATCTATTAATACCATACTCTATTTTATCCTTCCATATTTCACAATTTTTTGCCTTTTCTTTCCCTGTTTTTCCGTATTACTCCCTCTGGTCCTTATTATAAGGCACATTCTAGAAGATATTGGTGATCCTTTTTATAAGGCATTTTACACTTTCTATAAAGCATTTAATTTTTTTTTACTTATATACCCTTATTAAAGACACTGAGCATATGTGCTTTGGAATTGTTGATAGTGGTGTGCTCCACTAACAATATTGGTTGTTAGCAATTCTGGTCTTTAATGCCTTCACCCCACCCACAATAATTAAATGATGATTAATAAGGGTAAAATAGGTAAATTAGTAATATTTTTTAAAAAACCAATAAAATTAACTAATTTACCTATCTTTATTGGTTTGTGTAATTCGGTTAGAAGTGCCTTATAATAAGAACCAGATGGAGTATATTTTTTTATAATAACTACTCTTTTATTTATATTACTAGATTTTGACTTGTGCGGTGCACGGGGTAAACATATCGAATGAACTTTTATTTAGATTTTATATTATATGAATATAATTTATTATATTTTTCTCTTCATACTTTTATAAAATATATTCATCACCATTTGTTATATTTTTCCATACTTTCCATGTTTGTAAAATAAAACAACATTCAATAAATTGTTTAAATCAGGAAAGAGACATCCATAAAAAAGTACATTCAAATTAAAATTATTATAATAAAAGAATATAATTTCATCGTAATAATTTAGATATTAATATGACTTTAGGTAAATTTTTCATCATGTGAATTAAGTGAAAATTTTTACTTGATTTTGTAATATATATATATATATATATATATATATATATTCATAGCTATGTGTTATATTATATATATAATTTTTATACATATCAATGTCTAAAAGAAAATTAAAATTTGTTTAGATAGAAGGAAATCATAAATAATTTATTTAAGTGAGAAGATAATAAATAAATGAATAATTGTTTGCTTAAAATTAATTTTAGACACTAATTGTGCCTGGACAAAAAATTGTGATTATGTTGATTTAATTTGATTTTTGTTATGTAATTAGATATATATTAATTATGTAAAAAATATAATTTTGATTGGACAAAAATCTTTAGTACCTGTGAATTCAATATAAATTTTCCTACTTATTTTTATAAAAATATTCATCCCCATGTATTATATTTTATATAATTTATGTGGTAAGTTAAGTCTAAATTTCTCTTGATACTTACATGAAAAATATTCATTCCCATTTGTTATATTTTTTTTGTACTTTCTATATTCATAAAATAAAACATTCAATAAATTGTTATAGTCAGGAAAGAGAGAGCCATAAAAAATACATCTAAATTAAAATTATTATAATAAAAATATAATTTCACCAAAACAATTTAGATATTAATGTGATTTCAAGTAAATTGCTCTTTCTTGTGAATTAAGTGTAAATTTTCTACTTGCATATATAAAATTTTATATAAAAAAATTATATGATAAAATAATTTTTTTATATAAAAAAATCATCCCTATGTGTTAAAGTTTATACATAACTTTTATTTTAATATATTTGCATATGCATATCAATGTATAAAAAAATTAAAATTTGTATGATTAGAAGAAAATCTTGAATAATTTATTTAATGGAGAAGATAATAAATAAAAAATGAATATTTATTTGCTTAAAAGTTAATTTTAAACACTAATTTTGCATGCTGAAAATATATATTAATTATATAAAAGAAAATTTAATTTGGTTAAGACAAAAATCTTTAGTAAAACAGCTTATTCTTGTGAATTGAAAGTAAACTTGTCTACTTGTTTTCATAAAGAATGTTCATTCCAGTGTATTATATTTTATATATCTAATCTGGTAAGTTAAGTATGAATTTTTCTTCATATTTTTATTAAAAAAACTCACTCACTCTCATTTTAACATTTTTCTCATACTTTGTATGTTCGTAAAATAAAACATTCAATAAATAATTTAAGTTAGGAAAGAGCTAGTCGTAAAAAAATTAAAATAAAATTATTATAATAAAAATATAATTTCATCACAATAATTTAGATATTAATATGAATTTATGTAAATTGTTCATTCTCATGAAGTAAGTGAAAAATTTCTACTTGCTTATATAAAACAAACATATTCATCCTTATGTGGTTTCATTTATATATAACTTTTTATTTTAATATATTGCCATATACATATCAATGTATAAAAGAAAATTATAATTTGTCTAGGTAAAAGAAAATTTTGAATAATCTATTTAAGTGAGAAGATAATAAATAAAAAATGAGTAATTATTTTCTTAAAAATTAATTTTAGACACTAATTTTTCTTGAAAAAAATAATAATGATTATGATGATTTAATTTGATTTTTGTTATGTAATTAAATGTATATTAATTATGTAAAAAAAACATTTATTTTTAATTGGACAAAAATTTTTAGTAAAAAAGTTTATCCCCATGAGTTGAGTGAAAATTTTCCTACTTATTTTTTATAAAAATTGTTTATCCCCGTGTTTTATATTTTATATATCCAACTAGTGCATGTATCCCATGCGATGCACGGGACAAATTATGTATGAAGAATAATATATTTTTATTATTTAAAAACACTAAATTTAAGTTGAATAGAATAATAAGAGATAAATATATTGTTATAAAAATTGTTTTAGCTTTCCATGATCAAGCAACCTCTAACCGATTATATTTAGCTCATTTTCCCAATTAGTATAGAAATATCATAATATTACACTAATTTTCAACTTCACAATATATCCAATAACAACTTCAACTTCTAATTTTTTAAATAAACATATGAAGATCACAATTGAAGCATAATACAAAATGTTGTAGCATAAAGAATAATATTATGATCTTTCTTGATCATTAAGTTAATATCTAACTTTATTCGTGATTATTTATAGAAATAATTTTTTATCTATTTTGATAACTGGAAAATATAATAAAAAAATGAATTTAAAGTATACGCCCTAATTAGAGTCATATGGAATTTTAGGTACCACATAGTAATTAGTATATTAATTTTAGTATACTAATTATTGTACCATTTACACCTATTTAATATTTTTATTTTTAAACTAATCTATTTTTAACTAATGTTAAGAAAAATTTAAATGGTTTAAAATATTTTTTATATTAAATAATAAATTCACCAAATTAAAATTTATTAATAAGTAATTAGGATTCTAAAATTATTATATTAAATTAATATACTAATTAATATATTAAACACATATATTTATCAAATTTAGGATAAAAATTGTAAGAAAAATATTAATAATATAAAAATATTTCACTTATGGAATATTTCTTAGAAATATTTCTATATTAATATGGTGTAAGACATTGACTCCCATATAATGCATGTACATAAAATATCTATTCTCCAAATAATACAACTGTTCAAACTATAATCCACCTTTTTGTAAAATGAGGTTTATCTTTACTTCTAGAAAACTTTCAGGTCAATAAGATTATCATTCGCATCTATAGCATGTGCTAATCTTGGCTCCAAATCATCTCCATGATATGTGAAAAAAGATTGACATGTTGTAATAATATCCCACCATTAAATAATAATATATGTGAGTCCAGGTGAAAATAAAGATAAACATTAACTAAAAAATTCAAAATAAATATTATACTTTCTTTGGATAAATTGAAGTTATAAATGTTCTAAAGCAATGGTCCTCCTCAATGATATTATTGTAGTTTGTCATCCCGTAGCTGGTGCACCTTTAAAATTTATAGCTTGAACAATGAAGGTTAACGAAACCGGTGGAAATGCATATATGCAAATAATTTGATTTGAACATGTTAAGGAGGTTATTTAAAAAGGGAAAATTTACAAAATGCAAAAATAGGTTATAAATATTGCAGCACCTTTTCATTAGATATCTTTCTAAATCAATCACCCAGTGGAAATTTAAATACAAATAATTCGATTTGATTTGAACATCTTTATGTGAATACTTATGTTATTGTTGTCAATAATTTGAATATGGAAGAATAATTAGTATTTAAAAAATGGTAACATAATATTTATGATAAATTATTCACCGATTCAAATCAAATATTTATTAATTTTCTTTTATATTTATTAATTATACATAAATGCTAATTGAGAATATATTTATTACTTTCCTTTTAATTTTTCTTTGAAAATTCATAACCATTTACATGAATTGAAAATTACAGATAAAGGTTTACTAAATATGCATTTATTTATTTAATTCCAACTAATATCAATTTCAAAAAAGCATTTATAACATTTTTTAAAATTTTAAAAGTTTAAGAATGCATTTATAATAATTAAAATTACTAAATTTAAAATTACTAATTTAACCCAAAAAAACATTACTAAAATGTTCAAAATTTCAAGAAAAAATTTATAACAATTTAATATAACTAAAATTAATAATGTTGAATTTAATTATTTAATGTCAATTATTCATAGTTTTAATAAAACATTTATTCCAGAAACCCTAAACATTTATAACATTTTTTAAAATTATAAAATTTCAAAAAAAATATAACAACTTTGAAATAATTAAAGTTGCTAAATTTTAATTGAATTACTCAATGTCAATTATTCCCAGTTTCAATATAGCATTTGTAATGTTTTGGAAAATTTTAAAATTTCATAAAAGCATTTAGTAAATTTAAATTTAATTTTATAATCTCAACTATTCTTAGTTTTCAATTTTTTTAAGTTTTTATGTTTCAAGAAAGCATTTAAAAAAAATTTAAACAATTAAATTCAGTAAATTTGAAATTATTTATTTAACTTCAAATTTTATTAATTTCAATTAAATATTTATAACATTTTTTAAAAGTTTAAAATTTAAATTTATAACATTTTTTAAATAATTAAAATTAATAAAATTAAGTTTAATTATTTAATCTCTAAAGTTTTTGTAGACTTTTTGTTCATGTGTGTTAGATCAAATATATAACATTTAGGTAGATGTGTTACTAGTTTGAAGCTACCAATTTAGAATATCCTCCTCATACTTATATACTTTAACATTTATTTTTCTCAATTTAAAGACTATTTGAATTATCAATCGTCTATTTCTTATATCCATCACCAATGGTTTATGGTTAGTGGTCATATTTTTTATTGTGTTATCCTTTAATTTTTTTTTCTTACAATGATTTATCAAACAAAGAATACTTTTTAGTCTATAACTCAGGAGGCAAATATCCAAAATTATTTATTATCACATTTATTCATGTTAATTTTTTTCCTAACTCGAAGCCAGCGACGTCTCATCGCACACACCAAAACTTGAATTTTGTATTACCAAGTTGTATAACTAACATAAGTTCAAACAGTTGCATACCAAGAATAAACTTTTCTTAGGCAAACAGTTGCATAAATAACATAAATTCAAAATCTTATGATTTGCAAAAAAAAAAAAAAAAAAACATAAAATAAGTCTTCTACCAGAGACATCCTAATATACTTTACTATTATTAACCATTTACTAACAATATATGTGAACATGCAAGAGTTAAGGACCATCTTTGCACCAAAACTTCACTGTCTCCCTTAGCTAAATTTTGGTCCCAATAGAATAGGTACCACTAATTCCCAATAACACTCAAAATGTCTTTCCTCTTCAACAATTCCCATTGATGAACATCATCATTCTCAAAACTATAAAAAAGTAAAATGGAAAATGGAAAATAAAATAAAGTTTAGATTACATATCATGTCATGAAAATAATCTTTAACCAAGTGCAAATTATTAATTTATTAGAAATGTTATAATTTCATAAATAGATTGTAAAATTTTATTTAAGAAAGCATTTCACAATTCAAATAAATTTTTTACAGATAAAAATGAAAAATTTACATCAATTTTACAATTAATCACAAAATTAATTTAATTAAAATAAGTTGACTAAACAAATGATTATATCTGTGTCTTTATCTTATGAAAGTAATGTACATTGGCATAGATCTTTCCCACTCAAAATAGGGGTAGTTCGGTAACTTAACTTACATATTAGTGGAACATTGAGCTGCTGATGCGTAAAAATGCGTTCGCAAAGGGGAAGCGTACCCTACGCAGTAGTAACAGTGGATTCTAGGAGTCCGGATATCGAACCCAAAGGACCAGTCGCGTTCCCAAATAATTAATCTCGCAAATAACTAAGCAATCCAGAATATAAAAATCAAATTGAGAAGAATGTTGGTCAATTATTCTTTTCAAAAGAAAGAGAATCGGAGCAGAAAGATTACTGTGAGAACAATTATGATAAAGAAGTCTAGGATTGTGATTTCACATGTACCCCCTTTTTCCCCCAATTCTAATCTTAATAAAATCCCTAAATGTGTTACTTGCCAGCGACCTCTTAAATTCGTTAATTAACAATTGATCATAGTTAATAACGCTATTTCCCCTAATTTAATTCCCAATTGATCATAGGTGAATTAATTTAGAGCAAATGATAAATCTCAGAGAGGTTGATTAACAGGTTAATCTACTGGAAATTCATACAATAAGTTTGATCATGCAAATTGTACAAATCCAATCACTTCACAGTTCAGTTAATCGCAAGCAATTGATCATAGACAAGAGATTAACTTATGTTTAGACTGATCGGTCCTAAAAGCAATAAAAGTAGTGAAGAGATACAAATAACTGAATAACATCGAGGTTTTATTAAAATTAGAACCGGGGTACAAGGGTACAGCTACATCACAATCTGGGGCTAAGAGAAACTAGCCACTCATGTTCATGATTAAGCCAGAAAACTCAAAAGAAGACATAAAGATTACAAAAGGGAAGAAACTTTACAGTGATGATCCCCAATGGTGTTCTCTACGTCCTCCCGTAGCTCAGAGTCTCTCACAGGACCTCTTTCTCACCCACAACCCTCAGTTTTCGAAATAGAACAAAAGATAAAGATAAAAGGGTTTCCTCTCCTATTTATAATAATTCAAAATTTAAATGGCTGACAGCGCAACTTACCACGGCCGTGGTAAAATGACCACGGCCGTGGTAAAATGACCACGGCCGTGGTCCTTGCATAAAAGTCCAATTCTACTACGCAACCAGCATGGCCATGGTAAATTTACCATGGCCATGGTAATTTACCATGGCCATGGTCCTTGCGTTACTTCAATTCTGGCCTTTTTTCTTGGTCCTCTAGACAGTGGCATTTTTGCTCCAAAAAGTGCAATTTTCAACTCTTTTCCTCATGAAGCCTCTTGAGTACCTGTCTTGCACCAACTAACACCAAACAGTGAGTTTTGCCAATAAAATATATTCAAAATGTATGAAAATGGCATCTAAACTCACATCAAAATACAATCAAAGTCCGGTTTATCAGCTGCATTTATTGCATCATTTGTAACGACCCGCTATCGTCACAAGACAACTTAACTATTATATTGCGAAAAGATTTAATTAAAAACTTATTGTAAGTTATTTATAACAATACGTATAAATTTTTCGTGCAACATCACTAATCATTCATAACATTCATCATTAAGAAATATATATCACATACATAACTACATCTGAAAATTCATCCATACATAAATACATATATATCAGAAGTATAGGTACCAAGTCATATGGTAATATACAATCACATACCAAAATTTTGATATATCTTTAAAGGTTCGGACTACGTATGTACAAGTACACAGGTACCCATTAGTAAGTACATATAGCAAAAGATAAGAGTTACATATTATTACCCATTCCCTACTAGCTGGCCACAAATACATATTACCCTTAGCTAGAAACTATGACGATATAAGAAAATATAAGGAATAGATGAAGTAGGTCTCCTGTGACTTCAGCCGCGAAGAGCTTAATCCGCCGGTAGTTCACTGTCTGCTCCCGCGAAGAATCGCCGATACTGGTCTTGGAAATAAATTAGTGGCTTTGTCAGGATAGGTGTACATGGGTAGTAGCTCACCACAACACAAGATCTGTAGAAATGTTGGCCTCTATGTGGAATCGCCCGTCCATCCTATCCCCCAGGCCCCTGTATACGACCCCACCAATCTTTCCGACACTAGGCTAAGGGTGACACTACCACCCTCAACTTACGTGTCAACTCATATTCATAGTCACGATCCACTGTGAACTTATGTATGCAAACACAATCCAACACAACAACATATCCACAATCATCGTCCACTGTGATCAACAACAATATATCCATAGTCACCATCCACTGTGGTCAACAACATATATCCACATCTATCATCCATTATGGTCAACAACAACATATCCACTGTGGTTTTGAAAGTTAAAGAAAACATTGAAGTTAATCAGACGCTGGTTAAAACTTTAAAATTTTTAACTTTTAAAACTGTTTAGAACACTTTGGAGTTTTTCTAAAATCTCTTAAAAACATTTGAAATAATAGAAATTATAGAAATCATCTTTAAAACTTTAAAAAGATTTTGAAAGGAAGTTAAAAGATAAAATAACAATATGATCTCCTGGTTTTGAAATCAAAACACCAACAAGTATATTTTCAAAATAATAAAACCATAGACAAATCAAAGATTTACAAAAACAGCAATGATCATTTTAGTGACTAAAAGCCAAAATTGTCTTTAATACAAAACAGTCCACTTTTATGTTTAGAATTTTAACTCATCTCAAACATATTGTAGAAAACTTGATTTCATGTTGTAACCAATTGGAAATATATTTTCAAGAAAGAAAATAATAATTACTAAGTTATCTTATATGAAGAGAACCAAAATTTTCCAAAAACGGATAAAAATCTCGAAAACAGATTTTCTTCACTGCACATGGGTCAGTTTCAAGGAAACTTTTAAAATAGATATATAATTAATTAGAAATCATATCATACACCGTTAGAAATCTTGAAATGTCTATTTTCTAACCATATAACTAGTTTTTGAATATGATTTTTGTAGAAATACAGAATTGCAAAACAAGATACTATGTTCAGTCACATTTTTCTGACTGGACGCTCAACTTTTGAGGGCTATAACTCCTTCGATTTTCAATATTTTTAGGTATTTATTATGCTAAAACTGTAGCCCCAATTGTCTATTTTCATATCCAACAAACGAAATCCAATTTCATTTATCACAGCAAAAGTTATCACAAAAATACTAACACATGTTCAGACAACAACGCACCAGACAGCAAGCACTTTGTTTTCAGCTATTATATACTTCCATTCAATCGATTTATATCACAAACAAATTATCAAAACATTATTTTCAGAAATCAATACACATCACAACATATCCATACATCAATAAAAATACATGAAAACTATAAACTTTCCTTAACTCGAATAGATGCTAAAATAAGAGCTTTGAATGATGGAGGAATGAATGAACTTTTAGTTTTCTGGAGTATGAATATTAAACCACCACTATGAGCCAACAATAGATCATAGTATAAAAACTTGGGACTTAGAAATTCTGAAGGAGAACTTTTGGAGAAGTAGAATTACTCAACGGTGAGGGGTGCCAGAAAAAAAATGACGTTAGATAGAGATAAAGGGTTTGCAAATAGAAAGTTTTAGAAATTGAAATTGAAATTGAACTGAGAATTGGAGAGCTGGAGTCTCGATTATGTGAAGGGAGAATAAAAATGAGAAGATAAGTTACTGGATGCAAAATTTATAGACGTATGATATGACACTGTTTTTTTTTTTTCAACCAACACCTCCCTGTGTCAGCAAAATTTGAAGGCTAGCTTTGAAAATCTGACCAAATTGAAGTTGAAGAAAAGGAAACGTGCAGATTTTCAAACCAAATTGAATGAAGAAAGAAAACTGCACTCCCAATTTTAATTCACGCGGTTTGATTCAGAATGTATTAAGGAAGCTTTGAAATTTTTTGCCACCAAGTACATAGAAGTTAATGGAAGTAGGTGTACTTGTAGCTTTAGGTAGAATAATTAACAAGGTAACAAAATGCAAATCAAGCTAATTAAATTAGTAAATGTATGACTTACTAATTTTAATTTTGGACATCTAATAAAATTTAGAATATCTCTAGAAAATTTTCTAATTCTCAAAAAGCTCTCAAAATTACACTCTTTGAACTGCATTAAAATATTATTATTTTAATCAACAATAACATAACAACATATAAATTTCATAGGGATCTCAGGGACTAATTACAATTAAATCTTTCACTTTTCTTGACTATTATCTCACTTTTACAGTGTATTCTTACACTGTCAGCGTACAACACAATCCCGTTTTCAGTTAAATTTCCCGTTGAAATTTACACACAAAAATCACACATATTTATTAATTATATTTTCTCATGAAATTAAATTTAATTATCTCTTGTTATTATTTTCAATCACTTCATCATAGATTAGAAAATCACAGTGTTACATCATTAATGGATAACATAATGATTTCTTAAAATTTTAAATTAGCTCTTCTCCTAATGTGAGCTTATAATTTGGCTTTTCTTTAAATCATGGATAATTGTGTTGTATGTATTGTACATTAGTTTATTGATTTAAAATTTTATAGAACACTTGTTTCATAATTGCAAAAAGATACACTTGTTTCAAAACTGCATGAAATCCCAACCCTTAGTTAATTTTAATATTTAATAAATTTAATATATAAAGTATTAAAAATATATATAAATGGTAGCATTTGTATATTGGACACTATCCCGTCCTTTTAAACTAGAGATGATTCATGTCTCGCCTCATAAATTATCTATCGAAGATTACAATAATAATTTTTAAAACAAGTTTTTAACTTATATCTAATTTTATTAATTTAATTTAATATAATTTATTTTTATACTTTAAATTATTCAAAATATTTTTATATACTTTAAATATTATAAAAATAATAAAATTATATTCTTATTTACAATATAATGGTAAAAAAAAAAGTATTCTTTTCATTTTACACTTCAAGATTAAAAAACACATTAAATTTAAATGTAATATAAAATTTAACATATTACATTTAATAATTTTAGCATAAAATAATAATAATAATAATAATAATAATAATAATAATAATAATAATAATAATAATAATAATTATTATTATTATTATTATTATTATTATTATTATTATTATTATTATTATTATTATTATTATTATTATTATTATTATTATTATTATTATCTAATGAGCTATAAAATCATACTCAATATGTTAAAATTGAAAAGTTACTTAATTATATCTTTTGATACTTATTGTTCAAGTTTAGATTCATCAACTAAAATTTAGTGATCTAACTTACCTGAAAAAAGCCTATTTGCTGTATACATCATTTATAATTTTAAAAAATATAATTTTTGGAAGGTATAAATTTTGTATTTTAAATAGTCAACAAACTTTTTATATTAATTCTATCATTAAATATTTCTATTATCACTAAGCAAGTAGAAGCTAATCGCTTTGATTAATTTTTTGGAAATTAATGTTCTATTATTCATGATATTTTCTTTTGCTTGAAAACATTTAAATTTTCTTTTAAACATTAGTATTTATAAGAGTTTTCAAGGGTCTTCTTTTATTTTATAAGACTACGATTTATTTGGTTAGAGTTATTTTGTAAAGAATTATTTTGGGATTTGATAGTAGATAAAAGTGGAAATAATTTAGTAGGGAGAAAAAATTAAGAAATATAAATATTTGTATTCTGGTGAGCTTTATGTTGTCTTATTTTACTTTTTAAGACTTCATGAAATTTTTATTTAGATTATTTTGAGAATTTTTAAGTTATTATATATAAAATATTACATACATTATAATTATTAAATACTCCGTTATATATTTATTTTATTGTGAAAATATTTTTGTACTATTTTTTATATATTTCCACTGATTGATTTTTTTTGTAATAACTTAGTTTTAAACAAATTAAATTGTATGACAAGTGTTGTCAACTTTTTCAATTATTATTGGATTAAGGAACGCACCACGTGTTGCTCTGCTAGGGTTTGCGCCTCCTAAGGTTTACCACGTGTTCCTGCATGCATGCTTCCATGGAGGGTTCTTTGCCAATCATTCCTTGGAAATTCCTTGATGCTGATTCATGTTCTGTCACGATTCCCCCCGCTGGTGCGGTTTTGCCGTAGAAAAAATCTTTTGTCCAAGCGCTCCATAACGCTTGTGATATTCCGTTGAGTCAACTCCCGGTTCCTTGTTTGAAAGGAGATGCCCTAGCCATTAAGATACCAGAAGATGAGTATAAAGCTGGTCTGGAAAGTTGTAAAAACAACCTTCATGGGAGGTTGCTGCTGGCCAAAGGAGATTCACCTCCAAAACTCCAGGATTTGCGTAGCAAATTGGGTAAGATTTGGAAACCTTTAGGGGTATGGCGTATGATTTCCATAGGGAAAGGTTTTTTCGAATTTTCCTTCTCCTCCATTGAGGATCTTCATAGGGTTCTTGCTGGGGGTTCTTGGAATCTCGAACCTGGTGTTCTTCGTCTTTTTGCTTGGACTCCTGATTTCAACCCAAATTCTGTTCGTCATTCCAATGCACAATGTTGGGTTCGAATTCTTGGCTTTCCTCAAGAATATTGGAGGCCAAGAATCCTGTTTTCTATAGCACATGGCATTGGGGTTCCCTTGGCCCTTGATGATGCCACTGTCAACAGATCCTTTGGACACTTTGCAAGGGTGTTGGTGGACATTGATTTAAAAAAAGAGCTTCGTGATCAGATCTTAGTAGAGAGGGATGGTTTTGCTTTTTTTTGTAGAGCTGGTCTATGAAAAGATTCCAACCTTTTGTGATAGCTGTAAGATCATTGGGCACTCTATTTCGAATTGTAGACATGCTCATAAGGCTGACGTGAATAAAAAATAGGAGATAGCAGAAGGCAAGAAGAAGGTTAATCTACATTACATCCCCAAGAAGAACGGGATAGAGAATACAAGCGCTGGTGTCGCTGAACCTAGTCATGCTAAGGATGCTATGCAAGTGGATATTTCTAATGTGGATGGGCGGCGTTCTGTGCCTATCGTTCCAGATGATATTCTTGTTGATCAAGGAAAGTCGATCAATTGTTCGTTGTAGGTAGTGCCACCTGCTGTTGGAGAAGGAATTCAGGATGACAGTTCTTCCTGTGATGAGTCTTTGCACCCTGAGTCGCCAATTGTTGAGGTTGGATCGGCTCGGGTGGTCCAAGAGGAGGGGATTGTAGTTCCAGATTCCCAGAATTCTGGTCGAGAGGTTGGTCATGTTATGTCCACCCCTGTTTCTGAAATGCCTTTACCGGTGCAACATGATTTGAACTTGGTTTCACGGTTGTGGGTTGATATGGTAGAGGAAGAGCAAGAAGATCAGATACAACCAAATGAGGATGTTTCACAAGATCACGAAGCTGGTTATACTATGGTTCTTTCTAAATCTCAGCAGAAAAAATTAAGGCGTAAAAAAAACTCTTCTGGTTTGCAAACATCAAAGCCCTTGACTAGGGCGGGATTACGTAATCTTGCATGATGAAAGTGCTTTTTTGGAATGTTAGAGGCTTGGCTAAACAGCCAACTCTAGACTTCCTGAAGCAACTGTGCCAGACTCATAAACCAGACTGTCTTTTTTTGGCTGAACCTTGGGTGAGTCCTGATTCTATTCCTCTGTCTTTTTGGAAGATGCTTAATCTTCGTCTTTTTGCGGTGAATAATAGAGGTGAGCTAAAGCCTAATTTGTGGGCTCTCTGCTCTGAGAACTTTATGCCTTCTATTGTGGCACTGTCCTCTCAGCATATTTCGTTCTCCCTCTCATTTGAAGGTAAACGTATTGTCTTTTCTGCCATATATGCTAGCACCTCTTATGTTGCTAGAAGAAATTTGTGGGAAGAGCTTGCCATTCTTCAACAATCTTCTGAGGATCCTTGGTGTTTTTTAGGCGATTATAATGCTGTTTTGGGGGCGCATGAAAAACGTGGTGGTAGGCTTCCCCTTTCTATCTCTTGTAATGAATTCCAGGCCTGGTCTAATAGTTGCGGTTTAACTCACCTTCCTACATCAGGTCCAAGGTTTACATGGTCTAATGGTAGGCAAGGTTGGGCCCATATAAATATAAGACTGGACAGGGCTGTATGCAATGATGCTTGTTTCGCTTTTTGGCAGACAATTTCTTGTTGTTCTCTAACACGTATGCACTCAGACCATCATCCCCTTCTTCTCTACTTGCAAAGGGGCTGCAAGTCCTTTGCCTCTCCCTTCAAGTTTTTGAAGATATGGACTGAGCATTCTGATTGTCGTCGTGTGGTTAAGGAAGCATGGCAGAGAAAGATTGTTGGGTGTCCAATGTATATCCTTAGTCAAAAACTCAAGCTTTTGAAAGCTGACCTCAAGCAATGGAATCATCTAGTGTTTGGGGATATTCAGTTACAGGTTGCTCGGGCTAAGCAGAATTTGGATGACGTTCAGAGTATCATTGATTTTGAAGGGTATTCTTCTGATCTTAAGGATCAAGAACTAAATGCTCAGATTGAATATCAGAAAGTTCTTGGATTCCAAGAATCTTTTTGGAAAGAGAAGTCTCGTATTAAATGGCATTATTTTGGTGATCGTAACACTTCATTTTTCCATAAAACGGCTCGTATCAAATAGACGTCCAAGAAAATGTCTTTTCTGAGGAAAGGTACGAATATATTGAACTCTCAAGAGGAGCTTGAAAGCGAGGTGTTGTCTTATTTTCAGGATATTTATGCTTCTGATAATAATTGTACAGCGAATCAGCTCATTGGGAATACCGTCCCTTGTGCTGTCTCTTCTCAAGATAATGTGATGCTTACGAATGTGCCTACTCGTGAAGAAGTGAAATCTGCAGTGTTTGGGATGAACAATGAAGGTGCCCCTGGTCCTGATGGTTTTGGGGGATGTTTTTATCAAACCTTTTGGGATATTGTGGGGGAAGATGTGTTTGAGTCCACTTTTCAATTTTTTTCCCAAGGTTGGATTCTGCCTAACCTTAATTCTAATATGGTGGTGTTAATTCCTAAAGTCCCTGGAGCGGATACTATTGATCAATTTCATCCTATTGCACTTGCAAACTTTCAATTCAAGATTATTACTAAAATCCTAGCTGAGCGTCTTGCGTTGATCGCCCCTGGCATTATTTCTCCTCAACAGAGAGGATTTATTAGAGGTCGTTCTATAGAGGATTGCATTGGGGTTGCTTCGGAAGCCATCAATATGTTGCCTGACCGTTCATTTGGAGGTAACCTAGCTCTTAAGCTTGATATTAGGAAGGCCTTTGATACCATTGATTGGAAATTTTTAATTGATGTTTTAAAAGCGTTTGGTTTTTGCCCCACCTTTTGCCATTGGGTTCAAACTATTCTTAGCTCTGCTAAGTTGTCTTTTCTAGTGAATGGCAAGCCTGTCGGCTTCTTTCAATGTAAAAGAGGTGTTCGTCAAGGTGACCCTCTCTCCCCTTTGTTGTTTTGTTTAGCTGAAGAGGTGTTAAGCTGTGGTATTTCTCAGCTGGTTCAGGAGAATAAGCTTCAACTCATTTCGGGGCCAAGGGGAATTGTCGTTCCTAGCCATGTTCTTTTTACTGATGATGTTATGGTTTTCTGTCGTGGCTCTAAAAAATCTCTGCAGTCTTTAATGTCTCTTCTTAGAATGTATGGGGAAGCATCCGGACAACTTCTCAGTTTTTCTAAATGTCGCTTCTATTCTTGCAACTTGTCTCCTCGTAGAGTGATAGCTATTAAAGATATCCTTGGATTTTCTATGGGAAGCCTTCCCTTTGTTTACTTAGGGGTGCCATTATTTCTTGGGAAGCCTCGACGAACTCATTTACAGCCTATTGCAGATAAAATTAAATCAAAGCTTTCTAAGTGGAAAGGATCCTTGCTCTCAATTATGGGACGTGTGCAGTTAGTCAAGTCTGTTATCCAGGGTATGCTTATACACTATTTTAATATTTATGCTTGGCCTACTTCTTTGTTAAAATAGTTAGATTCATGGACGCGGAATTTTATCTGGGCGGGGGATATACATCAACGAAAGATGGTTACTGTGGCTTGGCACAAGGTTTGCTCTCCTGTTGAAGCAGGTGGTCTGGGTATTCGGCCTTTTCGTAGTATTAATAATGCAGCTATGCTTAAGCTTAGCTGGAATTTTCTCTTCTCTAGTTGTCAATGGGCCTCTTTTATGCGTTCCCGATTTCTGCGTGCCGGAAAGACCTTGACTATGTATGTTCGGTCTTCTCTTTGGCCAGGTCTTCGACCTTTTGTTGATGTTGCTCGTTCCAATTCTAAATGGGTGCTGGGCTCTGGCTGCTCTATTTCTTTCTGGACGGATAAATGGCTTAATAATCCTACTGTTGATCTAGTGAATTTGCCTTCTACAATGCATTCTGACCTTCAATCTAAAGTTAGTGATTTTATTTATCAGAATGAATGGCGGATTCCTGATGTTTTTGCTGATTTATTTCCTGAGGTGGCTAATATGATGAGAGAGACTACTCTTCCTAGTGTTCCTGAACCGGATTATGTTGTTTGGTGCACTTCGGATTCAGGGGTTTTGTCTTTTAAGGGGGCTTATGATTTTTTGCATAACTAGTCCTTTTTAGTTCCTTGGACCAAAATTTTATGGAGATCTTCAATTCCTCCATCTAGATCTTTTCTGGTTTGGAGATGTCTGCAGGGCAATATTCCTACTGATGATATTTTACAAGCTCGTGGTTGCACATTGGTCTCCATGTGTTCTCATTGTACTGAGCATGTGGAAACTGCTGATCATTTGTTCCTCTCTTGTCCAGTTGCTGTCAAGCTTTGGAATTGGTTGAGTTATACTCTTCAATGTCACATAGATAAATCTTCTTTGCTCATGTTATTATCTAATGCTTCGAAAGCCTCCAGTACTCAACTTCAAGATATTTTTGTTGCAGCTATTGTTAACACCATTTGGTTCCTTTGGATAAGCCGTAATCAGGCTAGATTTCAATGTGGCCCTATGACTGTAAACAGGATTAGAAATAATATTGTTGCTGCTGTTTCCCTTTCTGGTAATTTTTCCAAGGGAACCATGCGAAACTCTATTGTTGATTGGTCTATTCTGAAGCAGTTTCATGTTTTTGGACATGTTGCAAAAGCCCCTAACATTAAACAAGTTCTTTGGTGTCCACCTCTTAGGGGCCGGATTAAATGTAATACCGATGGCGCAGCCAAAGGGGCCCCTGGACCTGCTGCTTGTGGAGCTTTGTTTATAAATTCAGCGGGTGATTTCTTGGGGGGATTTTCGTTGCCGATGGGATGCTCATATTCTTTGCATGCTGAACTTGTTGCAGCAATAACTGCAGTTGATTTAGCTCTTCAGAGAGGTTGGTTGAAGCTCTGGTTGGAATGTGATTCAAAACTAGTCGTTGAAGCTTTTCAAGCTCCCCATTTTGTTCCTTGGCAGCTTCAAGTTAAATGGAAAAATTGTCTAGCCCAGCTCTCATCTATGGAGTTTGTTGTGTCTCATATTTACTGTGAAGGTAATTGTTGTGCTGACCGCCTTGCTAATCTTGGTATCTCGTCGTCTGGCCTAGTTTGGTGGGATTCTGTCCCTGACTGTATTAGGGATTGCTTCTCTAGGGATAGGCTTGGCCTTCCAGCTTATAGATTTTGTTAATTTTGTGGGTTTTGGTTTGGTCCCCCCACTTTTTTCTTGTTTTGCTTTGTTTTATCAATAAATTTAAGTTTGGGGGCAAAAAAAAAAAAAACTTTTTCAATTATTATATATACATATATCTAAAAAATGATTTTCATTTATTTAATAATTATATTTACATTCTTAAAGATATGAAAGGATTTATTTTTTCATATTTTATGCTTCAATAATAGTGAAAATAATAACTTTACTTTTTAAATAATGTAATTATTTTTAACTTTAAATATAAATTAGTTTTAAGATGACAAAAATATTATTCTTAACATATAAAATCCCTGCATATTGCAGTAGTTCAAATGTTGTACAAAAGCATTTTTTTTTATCTAATTCAAAACTTACACTTTTAGGGAAAATATCATATTAACTTATATATAAAATCTTCAGTTTTTTTGTAAAGTAGAATGTAAATAGAGGATTTTTTTTTAAAGAAAAAAAAAGAAATCAAATAAATTTTGTAAACTCTATTACAAAATATACGTTTTTTTATTAAAATATTTTAAACATTTTTTCTAACTATACATATTAATTATAGACATATTAAATTAATCATTTTATCCCTCCCTTAAAAAATTTTCCCGTTTGATGCCCGGGTACACACTAGTAAGTAATATAAAAGAAAGGTCAATGTGATTTGGCTGCTTGTCACATACAGGATCAAATTCCAACCTTTTTTTTATTACAATCTTAGGTGACAAAACCAATGTAATTGATTTTCAATTACCATTTGTATTCTTTTTTTTCTGATATATATGTATACACACACACACACACACACACACACACACACACACACATATATATATATATATATATATATATATATATATATATATATATCACAATTTAGCTAACCAAATGTAATGCTTTGACTTGTATTTCTTTTGGAACCTAATAGTAAGAGCAACTTGAAAAGGCTAAATAACCTACAAAGACTGAACTTCTGTATTTCTCTTCCATATTATACAATATTTATATTATACAATATGAGTACTCTCTTTCTTTTTTTCCTTTCTCTCCTTAAGAAAAATTTTATTCCTAATAATTAGTGTAGATTATTTAAAGTTAACTCATAGGAACTCAAATGTAAATGTACTTGAACTATTTAAAGCTGATGTTATCATTTTAAATGTTTTCTTTTTTAGGTTTGTAATTTATCTTTTTATATTATTGCATATATGCAAGAAGTATCAAGATTGGAAGAGAGAATAGTTTTTTATATGTATAATTAATATAGATATTAATGATATTTAGTCTTGAAGCAAATATGCATGATAATAGAGTTTAACATGAGGAAATTGCTATTAAAGTGGATGTCATGGAAATATTAGAAAATGAAATTAAAGAAAAAATAGACAAAAGACATGAATAATTTTGTAATTTTGAAATATATTGTGTTATTTCATTTTTTTGACAAATAAATTTGTTAAATAAATTCTTCTTTTCATTGACCTGTAAACTATTCAATGCTAAAGCGTTCACATTTTTATGATTATGTGTTGATTACTTAATGAAAAAGTTTACCTGAATAAAAATATATGATAACATCATTTATTTTTTATAGAATATTAGGTAGCCACACAAAGTGAGTTTGTATCTAGTTATACAAAATTACACACATTGCTTTATCCTTTAGGACCCACATCGAAGCTCATTTTTGTGTAACCAGCTCTATAACAAAGAGATGGACATCCAAATCCAATATCATCTTTGTTTTATTTTGAATCAGTACTGATATACAACATGCCAAAATAAAATTAAGAAAAAATGGACAATATATCTATTTTTTTGTACCATTTATGCCTTTATCTGAAACACTGTTTCTTCTAATTGATAAATTTTATGCTTCATATATAAATGTTGGTAGTCTGTTGCTCCTACTTATTATAATGCCTGTAACTATCCTTATTTCTAATCATAAAATTAACTTCGTATATATTAATTTTATGAGGAGCTATGAATGAATGTATAACCAAGATTATTTTTCAGATTCTAATAGTACACAGGACTCTTTATTGTCAAAAAGTAAAAGAGACATTGTGTTGCTCAGGGGATGTGGGACTCACTAGGAGCCTGCTAAGAAAGCAGTTGAACACTTTCCATCATTATAGCAAATGAAACTTAGAAAGCACATTCAGACAATGACCACTAGAAGACTCTGAGTCATACAATGAAACTTCTTAGAAACTTACATGACATGAACAGTATATTTACATCTCTTGTCTAATTCTTCTTTACCATTGTTTACTGCTTTTTCTGTGTTGCATCCCAGAAGCTCTAGTGTTCAACTAAAGAATCTGTGTATTCTTCTTCTCTGTCGCAGGAAGTTGGATTAGGTCTGTGATAAGGTATATTTTTCTCCATTTCAATTTTACCTCCAAATAGAAATAATAAAAGATGAAATGATATGGTTAAGAATGTAAATGCTTCCTGATAATATATTATGGACTTCAAAACATAGCTGTTCTCTGGTTGTCTATGATGAAAAATAACTTGTTTTCTTCTCTTTTTTGTTTTTTTTTTAATAATTAGTGAGAAAGATTGAACTTTTCATTGAAGTGCCTAAAGACATTCATTTATATTTTTGTATTATTGATCAAGCTTGCTTTTGTTAAGCTGACAATAGTTCTAAGGGCATCAGCTTCTAAAATTCTCTTTGAATCTATGTAGACCTACTTTCAGTTATTAGATTTGTTAATTTTAACTGATATGTTGGCTTAATTGTTGCCATCTACATGACTATTTATTCTGTGGTGAACATGTGCTTTGCAGATCTAAGTTTTTTTCCATTTGATGTTAATGCTTTTCTCAAGGCCTAGGATGTTTAAGGCTAAGTTTTAATGTTCAAGCAGTGCCTACTATTAATAATAGAAGTTTTAAAGTTGAGATATTTTCTAAACACTCAATCCATTGAACAGCTTCAGTGTCTTAAACATACTACAGTACAGATTTTTTAATCGATGTTAGATATAAGACAGCTTCAGTGTCTTAAACATCTGTTTGATAACATGTCAAGGAAATATGATCTGAATTTGAGGTTTAGGACTTTAGATTTCTATCTGCAATACTATAGTGTAATCTGAAGTTTTGATTCATTATTCATAATATTAGACTTTTTTACATCTAATCATATACTCAGCTTTTGATATATTCAAATGGACTATCAGCTTTCGCAATTCACAAGCAAGCCACTAGTAAAGGCAACAGAAATCTCCAAGGATCACAAAACACCTCAATCATACTAGCAATTTGGCAAACATTTGTCTAACTGTTCTTTCGTAAGTGAGCATGACTATGAACTTTGAAAATTGAATTGTTTGATCTTATATTAGAAATATTTATAAATTCCAACAAATTTTTAAACATTGAAACATGAAAGCCTTTTTTTATTTCTTCAAGTGTAGTGTTATAACTATTGCAGGTGCATCACTTGGAATTTGTAATGGAAATGATCAGTGCTTTTGCTTCATCCAACTCTTCTGTGGTGCCTTTTAAAAAATATGATGTTTTTCTAAGCTTTCGAGGTGAGGACACCCGCATGAACTTCACAAGCCATCTTTATGAAGCTTTGAAGCAAAACAAAGTTGAAACATTTATAGACTACCAACTTAAAAAGGGAGATGAAATCTCACCAGCCCTCATCGAAGCCATTGAAGATTCCCATGTACATGTTGTAATCCTCTCAGAGAACTATGCCACCTCAAAGTGGTGCTTGGAAGAACTCAGCAAGATTCTAGAATGCAAGAAAAATCAAGGACTGGAAGTGAAACCGGTATTTTACAACACAGATCCATCCAATGTGAGGAAGCAGACTGGGAGTTATGAGCAAGCCTTTACAAAACATGAGTGAGAAGACAGGTGCAACAAATGGATAGCTGCTCTCACTGAAGTAGCCAATTTAGCTGGGTGGGACTCCCGAGGCAGGTAAATAAAATGAACTGTGAGTGAGAAATTTAGTAGATTTACCAATACATAGTTGCTTTCTAAAATTATATTACGATATCCTTATGTTATTTATGTTGCTTTGATTTATGACTGAATCCATTAATAGTACATTTAGTTTAGCCTTAATGGTGTGTGCTTAAAGAGTAAATTTACAACTAAAATTATATATAATATATTTTTAGTGCAATTTTTAAAATAAAAAATGTGATTTAAACATGTTTTTTTTTTTAAAGTGAAATGTAATTATTAAAATTTATTTACATTTTCATTTGATACCGATAAAATTTTATATTATATTCTTAAATATTCTTTAAAGTTATTTATTTCTTAAATACTAATGATTTTAAGTCATTAAAGAAGTATAAAAAAATTTAATTTACAAATTTTTAATCATTCAAAGAATATAAAAGATTACTTTTAGTCATTTTCTTAAGGAAGGTCGTTTGTAATACGACTTGAACAACAAATTTTTGTTGCGAAATTTTTATTCAGATTTTTCTATTAATTTTGTGGTCTCCTTATGGAAATTTTTTACAATTTTATTTTTGAGAATTATGCTATAATTTTGACAAAAATATGATTATTTCTTTAAATTTAATGTAAAATTCATAGAAATTTTCATTTGTTTTTGCAGATTCTCTTAATGTATAAGAATTTAGTGTTTCTTGCAATTTTTTCACAAAAAAATTATAAATAAATTTTCTAGTTTTTTAAGCAATAGCAGATGAAAATATAAAAATCAATGAAAAAATAATCTATGGAGTGTTGTTAATAAAATAGAAAAATTATCCTTTAAAAAAATAAAAAATTATTTTAATATCATAAAATATGATTAATGAAAAAAAATTAACATTTGAATAATATCAGTAAATGTTTAAAATTGTTCATAAAAGATGTTATTGTCAAACTAATATATTTAATTTATATATTATAATTTAATTATTTTGGCCCCTTAAAAAAAATTTCAACCTCTGGAGACAGCTAACATATTGTTTTTTAAATTGGGTTGGCCAAATTTGATTCTAAAACCAACAGAAAGATAACGACGATAATACTATGAAACAAATATGATATGAAATTATATAGAGAAGTGAATAGTGATAGATATATAGTTGTTTCCTTATGTCGTGTATGCTTGTGCAATGCAATTGTTGCTCTGTAGTGAAGTTTCTTTGTCCTCAAATATGTCTAATTGTGGAAAAAGCTAATGTATTGTTTTTAAATTGACTTGGCAAAATTTGATTCAAAATCCAACAGAAAATAAAGATGATAATACTATGAAACAAATATGATATCAAATTATATAGAGAAGTGAATGGTTATAGATATAGTTGTTTCCTTATTACGTGTATGCTTGTGCAATGCAATTGTTGCTCTATAGTGAAGTTTGTTTGTCTTCAAATATGTCTAATTGTGTAGAGTTAAAAAATATATATCTTTTAATTATAGCTGAATAAATGACAAAATAAAAAATGCATAAGAGATAATAAATTAACAAGTGTTTCCCTTACGCGGTTTGGAAAAATTCCCCTCAATCCTAGGTCGCACCAGGTTTTCATTTTGTGAACAATATTCTAATAGTATAGTATATTATACATATTAAAGTAATATATACAAATACATAACAATAATTTATTCCAGTTTACTCATCTGCTATATGAAGTTAACTTTTGTAAAAAGTTCAAATATTTTCTCTTAAATTATAAAAAAAGTAAATTTTAAACATTTATATTTCCATTGCACCCTAACTTGTAAATTTTAAAATGTGTCCTATTCATTAATTATCTTGTATGTGTACTTGTTAACTTCTAATACTGTGACGTGCATGTGAGCATACTTTTGTAATATAGCAACTTTCAAGGTAGTTTGCTTAGGAAGTTCCTTTAGGAAAAAACACAAATCGATATTGATTATCTTCTCTAAGTCTTTGGGTTTTCATTCCTCAATTATATTTTTTTTTTATTTTTCTCTACTACACTACCATATAGATCCAAGATTATGTATATAGCATTTATATAGTTACGTTCTTCTTTTTTGCCCTTTTCATATGCTAGGACTGAATCTGAACTCCATAAGGACATTGTTAGAGATGTTTTGGAAGTTTTGCAAAATCAGACCCCTACATACCCAAACCAATTTGAAGGACTAGTTGGAATTGAGGACAATTATAAACAGATTGAACCAGGTTTTCTGTGAGGAGAACATTGGTGGGAAATGAGCACTAGTTTCGTCGAAGAGTCAAAGTCTTTCTCAGAATTGTTTGGTGGTCTCTTTATTTAGAAACAAAAAGAACAGTATCATGGTATTTATTCTGCAGTATCCTTAGACACAGTAGATGAGTATCAAACTGTGATGGTAATGATTTGATGATTCAAAAATTAGATGTAAAAGTGCAGTCATTTGTTGCTAACGACTTATAGGTTTGTAGGTATCCAACTGGTGGAATTAATTGTGATTTTGGTTTTATTCTCAAGAGTTTTATGCACGATGATGGTGTAACAAGTTGCAATTTTGGGCTATGTTTGGTAAAACTAGCTGATAAGCTAGCTGAAAGCTTATAAGCTATAAGCTGGGAGCTGAAAAGCTGGAAGCTTACAAGCTAGCTAATTTAATTGAAAGTGTTTGGTAAGATTAGCTGATAAGCTAGCTAATAAATGTCAAATGACATAAAGGACATAGTTAATATTTTTAATATTTGAATTTATTTTTAATAACTTATCATATTAAAAAGTAGGATAATAATTTTTTAAATATTGTATTATAAAAAAATGGAAAAAATTTGGTGATTTTTAATAAACTAATATTGTTTTAAATATTTTTTTCTTTTTTTGGAAAAAAGTAGAATTAAATTAACCAAACTTATATTGTTTAAAATCAATTTTTTAATATTTAAATATTTTATTAATAATATTATTTTATAACAAAAACTAAAAATTGTTTTTTCTTTATAATTTTATTTTATATTAACTTTTGTTTAGTGACTAAATATTTGAAATAAAAATCAAAATAAACAATGTAATCATTCATTAAAATAAATAGTTTGACATTAAACAAACTAATAAAAAAAATTCCAAGTTTCATAATAACAAAGAAAATAATTATGTTATCTAGTGTCTAGTTTCCCATAATAAATTAGCAAATATTGTTACGGGTCTCCTTCATGTTAGTAGATCTCTCTTCCAAGTTTACTTTGCAAACGTCTCCATAAAGATCTGTAAGTTCATCATTCGGTATGTAATCTGGATGTTTCTTGAGCATAGTAAATATTATGTCATCTTGTGAGTTGGTTCGGATATAATTATGCAATGCAAATGCAGCCATAATAATATCAATTTGTGTATGCACACTAAATTTTGGCATGTGGCCAAGTATCTTCCATCTTTTCTTCAACACTCCAAATGATCTTTCTATACAACTTCGAAGAGATGAATGTGCACGGTTGAAGGCTTCTTGAGCATTGGTTGGAGGCTCCTTTTCAAATTGAGATAGATGGTACCTTATCTTGGGATAAGGTACCAAATATCCTTGTCTATCTGGATACCCTTTATCTACCAAATAATACTTGTCTGTCAAAGGGCAAAGGAAAAGAAATATAAGATTCATTTATATAAAATTTTATCATAACAAAAAGAAAAACAATATCAATACCTTGTGGTGGCTTTGGAAAGTTCAATGTCGGTGTATTAATTGCATGAAGGAAAACACGTGCGTCATGTGCTGATCCCTCCCATCCAACTTACATAAATGTGAAACACATATTGAAATCACAACTTGCCATGACATTAAAAGTGGGGATTCCCTTTTTGCCCCTATAACGCATTTGATCTGCCTCAGGAATACATGCACCTATATGTGTCCCATCAATACATCCAATGCAATCCTGTAAAAATGTATTAGATAAATGTCACAATAGAAAATATGAAAAAAAATATATAATATTTTTTTTACTTACCTTGAAATAAGGCATATATTGGTCATCTTTTTCAATTTCAGAATGTACAAATTGAAAGGTTGGATCCTTTGGTCTAATGATATCACGTGCAAGACCCTTGTAGCCCTTGCTTCTACCACTAATGGCTTCCAAAACTTCATGAAATGCTCTACTAATGGTCTCACCAGAGCGTTGAAATCTCTCTCCGACATCCCTATTAGAAGCACCCAAGGCAAGTGTATATACAAATATGCCTACCTTCTCTACAACTATCATTCTGTTACTTGGTTTTAAACCATATTTTGATTGGAGGTCTTCACATAATTGTGTAAATAAACTTGGCTCCATTCTAAAAGCATTCACACATCGAATAGGGTGCCTATTCAATATCTCATTCATCCAATTTTCCCCAGTTTGACGTGAAGTCATACATGGTTCTTTAAAATTATATTTATAGTAATATGTAGCAATTGCACCTGTTGCACAAGATTGTATGATCCAATAAAGTGCACATTTTCTTCTCTTCTTTTCTCTTTCCATATCCATTATGTACCTACTGGTAAAAACACAAGATTAAGATAGATTCATAAACACAAACCAAATTATGTAGTGCTAATCTTATAACTTATTCTAGCAAAATCAAATGTTTAAGACATTCATAAACATAAAAACCAAAATACATAGTCCTACTAGCATTATTCTCAATGTTTAGAAAATAAACAACAAAATTTAAAAAAAAAAAAAAAAAAGCAAAGCAAACATTCATTTTCCTTTGGCATGCATATATGTCAGCCAAACTTTCCTACTAGCATCATTCTCAATGTTCAGAAAAAGCTCTCTTCTTGTTTCATCCTCAATCAAAGCAATTGCAAAACACCACAATTCACTATTCACTTCCAAAACATGTTCAGTAGTCATATGATTGATAATATCCATTGCTGTTGGAACAGTAGAAGTAGCACTAGCACTAGCATTGTTATCTGCCTTCATTAACTCCAATGCTGTAACAGAAGTTGATACCGAAGTTTTTATTTGATTGCTTAGTGTAGCTCCCCCCCGCCCCCCAAGATTGTCTCCTTTTACACTTCCCCAAAGTGGGCTTGTTAGCCCCATCGTGTGTTTGTGCACTTGTTCTAGTACCATCACCTTGACTATGATTTTGGGTATCCCTAAGACCTTGGCTAGGTGCTTCGGTACTCCCAGACTCATGTACAAAATTAGGCGAAAAAGAATGATCTTCATTGAGTAAATTATCCACATACGAAGCATATCTATTATATTATGAGTAAACATAATCTCCATCGCTCTCATTATGACGACCATCTTCTCCATCATTTTCATTATCCATTTCCTCATTGTTCACATTTCATGTTCCTCGGGTGCATCAATGGATGGTGCAACAACATTTTCCACAGATGCATAATTGTCTTCAAATAGTTGATTCCACAAGTCCTCAATTAAAGGAGGCACTGCTTTATTGCGAAACTTTGAAGCATCGGGTCTCTCCTGCAAAAAAAAAAAAAAAAGTAATGTTAACCATTAAACTATAGATATAAGAAAATTTAATTGCAAATTGATTGTAAGAATATAAGAAAGAAACTAACTTAAGCTTTCTCTCCCACCACTCATCTGAACAACTAAGTCTTCCTGATACAGGATCCCACCCTAATCCAGTTTCTCCAAACTTCAAAAACTTCCAAGTGCGCCAATCTTTCTTTGTGCTGTCAAACTTATTCTTCAAAATTTTCATTGAACAATTTCGATTGATTTTTTTATTCAAATTCTTCGTTAATCTCCTTCCATTTAAATGTTACACGACCATTCTTCCTAATGAACTTTATTAAAAGTTCACAAAAAAATCTTATAATACTCATCTGTCCATTTAAAATTGTTTGCTCCATCCATATTATCATTAGCTGAGGCCATCTTACAAGTTTGGAAATATAAAAAATGCATTACAATATAGCATGGTAAACAAACTTAAACATTAATCTATAACAAATAACAATACCGACATAACACAAACATAACGAGAAGCGTGCAAAAGATATTGCAGCAGGAGCTGCCCAAATGAATGGCCGAGAGTTGCTTTTACATGAGCAATAGGTATTTGATAATTCACGTTATTGACTTTCTATTCATTGGCTCATAATTCATAAAATCTCTTTATGGTCATGGTTTGAAGACTTTTATTCGGGGTCAAAATCTTTTTTTGTAGCAATATATTTTCAGTATATGAAGTTTGTACCTTTGGCAATGGAAAGGAAACAATGAAAAAACATTTTCTATATGTCACTAGGGTGAATGTTTCATGTTAAAAACTTTGTAAATTATGAGCAATTGGAACATTACAAGTTGTTGTCCATTTAGTCATGAATTTCTTCTCCGGGAAAAAAAAAACATGAATCCTGTGGCCTAATATACCCAGTCAAAAAAAAAAAAAAATACTGTAACCTCATCTAAGAAGGTATTTTATACAAACTAGCACAGCCAGAACTGAGTAAAACAAAAATACTATCTTGTAGCAACAGCGCTTTATCGAAGCATATTTTATAATCCCGAAAAATTAACATCCAATCCTGAGACCTTTACCCCAATTTTTAAAATCTACCATTCTGTACATAAAGCGACATACCAAATAAACTACAGAACCCGAAAAAGAACCACCTCTCCACCACCTCATGCGTTGGTGATTTGGGGACTTGAATCGAATCGATAAACACACAACACAGTAATTCTAATTTTGTAATTGTGTCTCATTTATATGAATTGAATCGATAAAAAAAATCATATAAGAGAATCGAATTAGGATTTATAATTTTAAAAAAATACAAAAATAATTCAGCAAATATTTGTAAAGTTAATATGATTAATTCAAAAAATTTCTAACCTTAACAAATGGTGTAGCAATGACAATAGACAAGTTGACTGTCGTGTGTGCACGTCTCGGAGTGTGCGTTTCGTGAAAGGTTTTAAAATTGAATAAAAGGGTAAAAAGGAGTTTCAAATAAATTAATGAGAATAAAATTGATGAGAAAAAAATGTCAGTAGCTTATAAGCTAGCTTATTTTCCATAAGCTACGTCAAGTAGCTTATCAAAATAAGCTATAAGCTACTAAAATAAGCTCATGTACCAAACAAGCTTATTTTGGTCAAAGTAGCTTATAAGCTAGTCAAAGGAACTTATAAGCTCCTCAAAAGCCTTACCAAACACACTCTTGGACAATGCATTTCTTTTATTTTAGTTATATATCAAAAAGATTAGAATTAAACCTTAATTCTTGGGCTACTAGCTCAGCGAAGAATGGTTAAATAATAAAACAGTTAATGGAAAAGTAAATAACAATATTAAATTCTTGGGCTGAAAAATAGTTTATAATACTTTCTTTTAATCCTTGAAAATGATCATAATATTTACCCGAGGAAATCACTATTATGTTCATTATCTTCATTAACTAGAATGCAATATTCTTACCAAGCTCTCCATCCTCATAGCTTTTTTTTCTTCTTTTTTTTTTCAATAACCTTGCACATTTTTTCTTTTATGTTCATTATATAATTTTTTATATTTTTATATATCCATGATAATGAAGTTTCTCATCTGCACCTATCCTCCGGCATGAGATGTAATACTGTGATTTTCTAATCTATGATGAAGTGATTGAAAATAATAACAAGAGATAATTTAATTTAATTTCATGAGAAAATATAATTAATAAACATGTGTGATTTTTCTATGTAAGTTTTAGTGGAAATTTTCACTGAAATCGGGACTGTGTTGCACACTGGCAGTGTAAGAATACACTGTGAAAGTGAGAAAATAGTCAAGAAATTAAAAGGATTTAATTATAATTAGTCTCTAATAATTATAATTAGGTTCCTATAAATTTTTTATGTTATTCTGTTACACTTGATTAAAATAATAATATTTTAACGTGGTTCCAAAGAGTGTGATTTTGAGAATTTTTTTAGAGTTAGAAAAGTTCTAAGATATTCTAAATTTTATTAGATGTCAAAAATTACAATTAGTAAGTCATACATTTACTAATTTAATTAGCTTGATTGTATTTTGTTATCTTATCTGCTAATTATTCTACCTAAGGCTATAAGTACACCTACCATAATTTACTCCTACGTACTTTGTAGCAAAAATTTCAAAGGCTTCCTAAATACAATCTGTGCAAAACTGTGTGAAATGAATGAGAGACCAGTTTCCTTTCTTCATTCAATTTTGACTCGGTCAAAATTAAAATAAAAAATTTTCAAAAGCCTTCATTAATCTTGTTGACCCAAGGAACCATTCTTACGTTTTGTTGAAAATTTTGAATGCCAAAAATTCAAAAGCTCAGTTCCCCTAAATCCTACTGACAGAGTCGGATGTCTAGTAGAAAAAAAAATTATATGCTGCAGGATATGTAGCCAAATCAAAAGACAAAGAAAATTATTTCTTCTGAAAAAGGCCACTTAGAGGTGTGAACGAAAGAAAATCACCGCATGTTCATTTATGAACTTAGACTAAATTGATATACTGAAGTCTATAAATTGGCTTCCTCACTTCTTCAAAAAACAACGTGCACCAGCCTCCGATTCTCCTTCATTCTATTTCAATTTCAATTTCAATTTCAATTTCTGAAACTTGCTATTTGCAACCACTTTTTCTCTATCTAACGTCATTTTTTTCTGGCACCCCTCACCGTTGAGTAATTCTACTTTTCTAAAAGTTCTCCTTCAAAATTTCTAAGTCCCAAGTTTTTATACTATGATCTGTTGTTGGTTCATAGTGGTGGTTTAATATTCGTGCTCCAGAAAACTATAAGTTCTTTCATTCCTCCATCATTCAAAGCTCTTATTTTAGTATCTCTTTGAGGTAAGGAAAGTTTACAGTTTTCATGTATTCTTTGATGTATGGATATGCTGTGATGTGTATTGATTCTGAAAGTAATATTTTGATAATTTGCTTGTGATATAAGTTCATTGATTGGAACTATATGATAGCCCAAAACAAAGTGTTTGCTGTCTGGTACGTTGTTTTCTGAACACGTGTTAGTATTTTAGTGATAACTTTGGTTGTGGTGAATGAAATTGGATTTTGTTTGTTGGAGATGAAAATAGACATACTGGGCTACAATTTCGGCACAAGAACTGCTCAAAAATATTGAAAATCGAAGGAGTTATGGCCCTCGAAAGTTGAATGTCCAGTCAGAAAAATGTGACTGAACATAGTATCTTGTTTTGCAATTCTGTATTTCTACAAAAATCGTATTCAAAAACGAGTTACATGGTTAGAAAATAGACATTTAAAGCTTTCTAACTGTGTAGGATATGCTTTCTAATTTATTATATTTATATTTCAAAAGTTTCCTTGAAACTGACCCATGTGCAGTGAAGAAATCTGTTTTTGAGATTTTTATGTTTTTGGAAAATTTTGGTTCTCTTTATATAAGATGACTTAGGAATTATTATTTTCTTCTTGAAGATATATTTCCATTTTATTACAACATGAAATCATGTTTTCTACAATATGTTTGAGATGAGTCGAAATTCTAAACATAAAAGTGGACTGTTTTGTATTAAAGACAGTTTTGGTTTTTACTCACTAAAATGATTATTGATGTTTTTGTAGATCTTTGATTTGCTTATGGTTTTATTCTTTTGAAAATATAGTTGTTGGTGTTTTGATTTCAAAAATCCAGGAGATCATATTGTTATTTTATCTTTTAACTTTCTTTCAAAATCTTTCTAAAGTTTTAAAGATGATTTCTATAATTTCTATTGTTTCGAATGTTTTTAAGAGATTTTAGAAAAACTCCAAAGTATTCTAAATAGTTTTAAAAGTTAAAAATTTTAAGGTTTTGACCATCGTCCGGGAACTAGTGTCCGGTTATGTTGTTGTTAACCACAGTGGACGATGATTGTGGATATGTTGTTGTTAACCACAGTGGACGATGACTGTGGATATGTTGTTGTGTTGGATTGTACGTGCATACATGCATGAGTCCACAGGATCGTGACTGTGAATACGAGTTGGCACGTAAGTTGAGAGTGGGAGTGTAGCTCCTCTTGCTATTATATTCATGGGTTTTGGTTTGGTCCCCCCATGATTTTTTGTTTTCTTTCTTTCTTTTTGTTTAATATATTTTCTTCTTTTTGCTTAAAAAAAAATATTGTTTGGTGTTGGCAGCATGACCATTGACACACACATAAAGAAAGAGAGAAGATAGAAGACAGAAGAGAGAACAGGGAGCCTGTACGTTTGGGAGTGGGAAAAAACATGAACGTTAGGGGATGTGCAGTTACTTAGTTATGAGCGGTTACAGAATAAAATGAAAACTGTTTTGTTTTGGATAATATTAAGCGTAACAGCTGGCATAAGGGGAAAAATATTAAGTGCTGTTTCCATAAAAATATTATTTTTTTAAAAAGAGGAGTAAAAAAAGGTAGAATTGTAGAAGAATGACCTAAGCATTTAGACTGATGCGGCAAAGATGAGCAAAGTGACATGGCAATGTATGGTTGCCTAGCTCAGAAATTATATATTATAAATAGATTCTTTTGAAATTAATCATCTCTTTTTTTCTACTTAAATGCATCTCACCTAATTGTTATTATCTTCTCAAATCCTAATATGTGAGAGAGTTTAACTCATTAATTTTCAGTATTTTTTATTTTTTGGCTAAAAAATTTGTCAATTAATTAAAGGTACTTAAGGAAAAAAATAATTAATGCAACAAAGTTAGAAAATTATCTTATAAAAAGGGAGAAATAATTTTTTAAAAAAGGTATATTATGAAAAGAGACAAAGGGAGTAATATGGTAAATAATTAAAGTTTTTGGTAAAAATACTGCATCACTCTTTGGCTCTCAGAAAAATATTACTACCTCCGTCTCAATTTATAAGACGATGTTGACTAATTTATGCATATTAAGAAAATGAGTTGATATAAGTATTAGCATTTAAATTTGTCTGTAATTGTAATATTTTTTCAAATTTTTCCTTAAATAATTAATGTACGGAGAGAGAATAATAGTAGTGGAGTTTTTATTTTTAAAACTAAACTTTATAATTCTCCAATCACTGAGAGAGAAAGAGACAATTCATAACATTTGTTATTAATGGATTGAAATAATTAAGGGTATTTTGGTCAAAAAAATAATTAATACAATGAATAATTAGAATAGAGTCTTATAAAAAGGGACGAAGGTAGTATAAATATTCTCATAAATATTTTTGACCAACCAAATAGATTTTAGTCATTCCTAAAAATCGTTTTTTTTAGGATTGCCAATTCCTTGAAATCATAATTCATGACATGAGAAGACTTCCCTTGTATCAAACACCTCCTCAAATAATAAGATTTATGCTTCATATATATATATATATATATATATATATACACACACACACACACACGTGTTCTTACTCTTTTGCTCCTACATTTTAATACATGTAGGCTGTAGCTATCTTTATTTTTAATAAAAAAAAAATTAACTTTATATTTTTTTTATTCAGTTTTTTTTTCTTTGATTCAGAAAAATTAACTTCATATCTATCATAAGGAGCTACGAGTGTATCACCAATATTCTTCTTCATATTTCTAATAGTACACACCACTATGTATAGTCAAAATGTGAAGAGATATTGCGATGCTCTAACGATGTGGGACTCACTAGGAGCCTGCTAATTAATAACTTGAAAACTCCATTGCTATATTTTATAGCAAACGAAACTTCTCAGAAACTCCATCGCTATATTTTATAGCAAACGAAACTTCTCAGAAACTCCATCATTATATTTTATACCAAGAGGGCTTCTAGCATGCCACAGTTGAACAAGTCTTGCACGGTGCCATAGTTTTTTTGGATCGTTGGATATAATGCTAAAGTAATGAATGACTGATATTTTTTGTGACTTACTGCTTTTTACTTTATTTTAGAAAAGCATATATTTCGTAAAAAGATTTACACGTGGAAAAGAAAAATACATTTTTTAACTTCCAACCGGACACTCACCCAAATGTAAGGTGTTAGACACAACCAATCACAGGTTGGCAACACATTAAAATTTTAAAATATAGAAAAAAAATAACAAAATTTCAATTCTAATTTGTTGTTTTTGATGCCCAACCAACCCTTTCCTTCATCATCTTCGGTTCTTCCAGCTTCTCAGACAAACATGAATGCAGCTGTAAGGAATTCCTGCTTGAAGTCGTATTTGGCACTATAAAATTGGGCTTTTTAAATTTTTTTGTGTTTTCCTGTTGTTGCAGCAGCACTTACCTTCGAATAGAAGATAGAAGAGGACGAAGAAGAGGACATAAAAAAAAACTATCAATTAGACTTAAATTTTGTTATTTTGTTTTATATTTTAAAATTTTAATGTGTATTGGTTGTTCTAACCTCAAATTTGTGAGTGTGTCCAACCAAGTGTTTCTGTTTCTTTGATTTCTAGATCATGTTCACAACCTCTCCCATTTTTCTTTTCACCACTACAATAAAACTTAACATGCATCACCGACATCACAGGAACAAAATGGCAGCTTCATCCATGAAAATATCGCACGGGAACACAAGGAACCTCAGCCAGATCCATATCCACCGACATAAAAACACCAAACGGACAGAAAAAATTAAAGGAAAATGATTACGGGGGCAAGAACAACAAAGGGTACCATACAACCCCACGCAACCATTATCCTTTCCTCTCTGGCGAAAATGATGAATCACGCCTGAGATAATGATCCTCGTATATCTTCGAACCTATACTCTCTCAAACTGACAACAGAAAGTTGGGCTTTTATCATTTACCGACAAACCACTCGCCAACATCTATTGTGGTACGATAGTCAGTGTTTCCTTTCCGGAGAAACCACAGGATGAAGCAAAAGGGGAAATGGGGATAAACGGTGGAAAGATCAGAAAGGGGATCGAATACATTGTGCAGCTGTGGATTCTCATTTTCCACGTATAATATACTTATTAGATTACAATGTTAAAAAATTGCATTTTTCTTTTCTCTGTGTAATCTTTTAAAAAAATATATGCTTTCTAAAATTCTGTAAATAGCATAAAGTCACAAAAAAATTAGTCGTTCATTACTTTAGCATTATATCCAACGATCCAGAAAAATTGTGGCACCGTGCAAGACTTGTTCAACTGTGGCACGCTAGAAGCTCTTTATACCAAACAAAACTTCTTGGAAACTCCATCATTATATTTTATACCAAACAAAACTTCTCAGAAACTCCATCATTATATTTTATAGCAAACGAGACTTGTCAGGATGTGAGCCTGACTAGGATGTGAAAAGTCCAAATCTGCAAGTTTTAGTTATTTATCTATAAATTCACACATGCTTATGACGATCTTCACAAGTTAGAAGACTAACTTTTTGCATATTGAATTGTGAAGATAGCAAAGTTGAAGAACCACATCACTCAGTCAGTCTTATAAGATCCACAAGAAAATGTTTGAATTAGAAAATGCTATAATGAACTAGAAACAGGACAATTGTATATGTAAAATGTTGAGCAGGAGAGAGAGAGATAATTTATGTTTGAATTTTAGTTCGTGGTAAGAAAATAAAATGTTGAGAAATTCTTATCGCAGGGGCATCTGAGATTCTGATGCAATGGAAATTATATATTCCATCAAGCACTCTTAATTGGGATAATTGTGTTGTAACTAGTCCAATATTTTTCACTTCCACAAGTTACAGTTGCAAAACCCGAAATTTGGGTTCCATCGTGTAGGAAAGGAGATAAGTTTGATGACATATAAAAAACGTGTCATGATGCTTTGTAGGGTTCATATCATTTTCTTCATGTACATCAAAACCGTAATGCTTTTTACAAGTATAGCAAAGCATACACGAACTGATAGAGTATTTTTTTTATTTTTTTTTGGTCTTGCTAACCAGTGTCCTAAGGGCAAAACCTTTCTTCTTTTAGGACACTGGTTAGCATTTTCCTTTTTTTTTTATATTTTTTTTTACTTTTTCTTTCTGAAATTATTGGAAGTCAGCAATTCAATTGACATATTTGGATTGGAGTGGTATGATCTCTTGATGTTATATTTTGAGTGATGAGTGATGATACATGGACACCCATGATTTTTAAACACCTAACAAATACTGCCATTTGCTTCTATCTATCTCTTCATGTCAAATCATACTACCTATAATATCTATATTTTTCTCATTTTTATTTCTCTCTCACTAGGTGTCTATTGGCATATTGGATGTACATGAATAATTTTTCTCTGAGTGATATGATACTGATTTATTTATACCCATCACTAAAATGATTTATTGGATGTTGTACTCATTCTGTAATTGACATAATACTTGGACTTAATCTTCTGATATAGGCAATGAGAATATTAGTTTAGACTTATATTTGTCGTATAATATATGGTTTATGTTTTCTATTGTAATTAATAAATATTGCACTTATTTGCAAAATTTTATACTTTTAAATTATTTAATTATTTTTTATTAACACAATTATTATTATTATTATTATTATTATTATTTTAAATCATTTTTTTAACATATACAAATGTTGAGACCCGTGAAACACGGGTCAATTTACTAGTTTTTTATATTTCTATGATAATGGAGTTTCTCATCTGCACTTGTCCTTGGCGTGAGAGATGGTGCACTGTTGCAATCTCCTTTAAATGTGGTACTAACACACAAATATCTCTAAGCGCATCACAGTGGGTAATAACTGACACCCTGATAAACGTGGTAATGAAATGTCAATTTGGTCCTTGTGTTTAAGCGAAAAAAATGTTGTGGCCACGAAAAAGAAAATCCTACACTAACTTTATATATATTAATATTTTTTTGATCAGTGATATATATTAATATTTAATATTTGTGTAATATATATTAATATTACCCATTGCTTTATCCTTCAGGACCCCACACCGAAGCTCATTTTTGTGTAACCAGCTCTATAACAAAGAGATGCACCTCCAAATCCGATATCATGGTTGTTTTTATACAAGATACCAAAATAAATTAAGAAAATATATCCATTTATGACTTTATCCAAAACACTGGTTGTTCTGATTGAGATAAATTTATGCTTCATCTTCATATATACATGTTGGTACTCTGTTGCTCCTACTTATTATAATGCCAGTAGCTACCCTTATTTCTAATCATAAAATTAACTTCGTGTCTATTATTATTATTATTATTATTATTATTATTATCAAGAGCTATGTCTATGAATGTATCACCAAGATTATTTTTCAGATTGTGATAATACACACCACTCTGTATAGTCAAAAAGTGAAGAGACATTGCGTTGCTTAGAGGATGTGGGACTTACTAGGAGTTTGCTAAAAAAGCGCGTGAAGACTCCAATATTATGGCAAATGAAACTTCTCATAAAGCACATTGAGACAAACTTCAACCCTTGGATTCATCCAATGCTACACATCGATTCTGCATTGTCAAAAAATTGAAGAGACATTAAAGTGTTGCTCAGAAGACTAGCGACTCACTAGGAATCTGCTAAGAAAGTACGTGAAAACTCTGAATCATATTCATAGCAAATGAAACTTCTCGGATACTTACTTGACTTAAACAGTATATTTACATCTCTTGTCTAAGGCACTCTACCATTGTTGACTACTTTTTCTCTGTTGCACCCCAGAAGCTCTTGTGTTCAACTAAAGAATCTGTGTATTCTCTTCTGTTTGAAGAAGTTGGATTGGGTCTCTGGTAAGGTCTTTTTCTCCATTTTCAGTTTTACCTCCGAATAGAAATAATAGAAGAAGTAGGATAAGGCTAATTTGATTTCTTATTGTTTTCCCATGTTTTAACTGAAAGAAAATGGGTTAAGAATGTGAATACTGCCTAAGAATATATCATGGGCTTCAGAACAATGAAGCATCAGCCGTTCTGTGATTGTCTATGATAAAAAATAACTTGCCTTTTTCTAAAAAATAAAATAAAATAAAAAATTGAAGAGACAGAATGAGCTTTTAATTGAAGTGCATAAAGAATTCATTTATATTCTTTGTATTATATTTCAAGCTTGCTTTTGTTAAGTTGACAATAGGTCTAAGGGCATCAGCTTCTAATTGTCGTTCAAATTGGTTTTCTAAAATTCTCTTTCAACCTATGTAGACCTACTTTCAGTTATTAAATTTTTGAATTTTAACTGATATGTTGGTTTAATTTCTAATTGTTGCCATCTGCATGACTGTTTATTCTGTGGCAGATCCAAGTTCTTTTCCATTTGATGTTAATGCTTTTCTCAAGGCCTAGGTTGTTTAAGTCTACTATTAATAATACAAGTTGAACCATGCATGTTGGACTTCAACCTTGTTTGGTTTGATGGAAAGCAAGCACACATTGGTTATAACACATATTACAGGTTTTATTTCTAAGCTCTATTACAAATTGGACCAAATTATAAGTGTTTCCTCTGTTTTAGAAGTCTTTGTTTTCTGGTATACAGTCATATAGATGGAATTCAAGCGCCACTTGAACAAAAAGGAAGCTGAAACATAAAAGATTCAACTGTCTTTATCATATTAAGTTCTCTGTTTTAATACTCCAGCTTGTATTTAAAGTTGAGATATTTTCTAAACAATCTATCCATTGATCAACACCTGCAGTGTCATGAACATACTGCATATTTTTCAATCATTGTTAGATACTAGACAGTCATCTATTTGATAATATGTCAAGGAAATATTGATCTGAATTTGAAGTTTAGGACTTTAGGTTTTGAGCTGCACTGCTATAGTGTAATCTGAAGTTTTGATTAATTATTCATGTTATTAAGCTTTTTTATATCTAATCATTTACTTAGCTTTTGATATGTTGAAATGGACTATCAGCTTTTGCAATTCAAAAGCAAGCCACTAGTCAAGGGAAAAGAAATCTCCAAGGATCACAAAACACCTCAAAATCACACTAGCAATTTGGCAAACATTTGTCTAATTGTTCTTTCGTGAGTGAGCAAGACTATGAACCTTGAAGTTTGAACTGTCTGATCTCATAGACAGATTTATTAATTCCAACTAAATTATATTAAGAACACATAACCATAATAGTCTTTTTATTTATTTCTTCAATTGTGTAGTGTGATAACTATTGCAGGTGCAGCACTTGGAATTCATAATGGCTGAGCAACAAATGATATGTGCTTCTGCTTCTTCCTCTAACTCTTCTTCTATGGTGTCTTGTAAAAGATATGATGTTTTTCTAAGCTTTCGAGGAGAGGACACCCGTAAGAACTTCACAAGTCATCTATATGAAGCTTTGACGCAAAAGAAAGTTGAAACCTATATAGATTACCGGCTTCAAAGGGGAGATAAAATCTCAACAGCACTCATCAAAGCCATCAAAGATTCTCATGTATCTATTGTCATCCTCTCAAAGAACTATGCTTCCTCAAAGTGGTGCTTGGAAGAACTCAGACAGATTATGAAATGCAGGAAAAACCAAGGACAGATTGTATTACCACTGCTCTACAATGTAGATCCATCTCATGTGAGGAAGCAGACTGGGAGCTACAAGAAAGCCTTTGCAAAACATGAGGGACAACCCAACTACAACAAATGGAAAGGTGCTCTCACTAAAGTAGCCAATTTAGCAGGGTGGAACTCCCGAGACTGGTAAATAAAATGAAGGTTTAATTACTTTTTTTCCTCTAATTTAATTTTTAGATTCAATTTTGTTAAAAGGTTCAATTAGGTATTTTATTTTATTTTTTTAAATAGGTTCAATTTAATCCCAATTTTCTTCTATCTGCTCTTTTTTTAAAAAAACAAAGAAGGATCAAAGTTGGTTTTAAATGGGACCAAATTAACTTATGTTAAACAATAAAGGAATGGAACTAATTGAACATTTTAAAAGTAAAGGCCTTAATTAAACAATATTTAAAAATTACAGGACCTAATTGAACCTAAAAAATAAATTATAGGACAAAAAAGAAATAAATATGAATTGAGAGTGAACAAATATTCTGAAAGAAAAAATGAGAAAGGCAGGGGCGGAGGTTAGTAGTAGCTAAGGGGGGCAAATGCTCCCCCAATGTTTTTAGAAAATATTATATATATTAGATTTATCTGTAGTTGCTTTTTAAAATGACATCATGATATCCTTATTTTATTTATGATGCTTTGACTTACGAGTGGATCAATAAATAGTACATTTAGCCTTAATGGTGTGTGTTTAAAAAGTAAATTTACAGCTTAAATTGTATATAATATCTTTTTTAGTGTAATTTTTAAAATAAAAATGTGATTTAAACATATTCTTTTTAAAAAGTCAAATATAATTATTAAAATTTATTTATATTTTTTATGCATCAAAGTTATTTATATTCTTAAAATTTTATATTATACTCTTAAATGTTCTTTAAAGTTATTTATTCCTTAATTATTAATGATTTTTAGTCATTAAAGGAGTAAAGAAAATTTGAATTTACAAATTTTTAGTCATTCAAAGAATATAAAACATTACTTTTAGTCATTTTCTTAACGTCATTCGTAATATGACTTGAACCAACGAATTTTTCTTGTGAATTTTTTATGCAGATTTTTCTACTAATTTTGTGATTTCCTTGCAAATTTTTTACAATTTTTTCCGCAAATTTTGCTATAATTTTGACAAAAATATTATTATTTCTTTAAATTTAATGAAAGATTCATAGAAAAAATTATTTTATTTTTGCATATTCTCATACAAATTATGTTTTGTATAAGACATTAATGTTTCTTGCAATTTTTTTCAGAAAACATTATAAATAAATTTTCTAGTTTTTCATGCAATATATTGCAAACAAAGTTATAAAAATCATAAAAAAAAAAAATCTAGGGAGTGTTGTTAATAATATAGAAAAATTATATTAATATCATAAAATATGATTAATTAAAAAATTAATATTGAAAAAATATCTTTAAATATTTAAAATTGTTCATAAAATATTATATTATCAAACTATTATATTTAATTTAATATTATAATTTTAATTATTTTGGCCCCTCCAAAAAGAATTTTCAAGCTTTGCCATTGGAGAAAGCTAATATATATATTTTTTAATTTGAGTTGGCCAAATTTGATTCTAAATCCAAGTGAAAGATAAGGATGATAATACTATGAAACAAATATGATATCAAATTATATGGAGAAGTAAATAATAATAGATATAGTTGTTTCCTTATTTCGTGTATGTTTGTGCAATGCAATTGTTGCTCTGTAGTGAAGTCATTTGTCCTAAAAAATGTCTAATTGGGTAGAGTTAAAAAATAATTCTTTTTAATTATAGCTGAATAAATGACAAAATAAATAATACATAAGAGATAATAAATTAACAAGAATTTTCCTTACATGGTTTGGAAAAATTCCCTTCAATCCTAGGTCTGACTAGGCTTTCATTTTGTGAACAATATTCTCGTAGTATATTATACATATTGAAGTAATATATACAATACGCAACAACAATTTATTCAGTTTACTCATCTACTATATGAAGTTAACTTTTGGAAAAAAAAAAAAAAAACTCAAATATTTTATCTTAAATAATACAAAAAGTAAATTTTAAACATTGATATCTCCATTACACCCTAACTTCTCTTATAAATTTTAAAATGTGTTCTATCCATTAATTATCTTGTATGTGTACCTGTTAACTTCTAATACTATTATTACATGCATGCGAGCATACTTTTGTAGTATAGCAACTTTCATGGTTGTTTGCTTAAGAAGTTCGTTTTGTAGGAAAAACACAAATTATTGGTTATCTTATCTAAGTCATTGGATTTTCATTCCCCAATTATATTTCCTTTTTGGTTTTTCTCTACTACACTACCATATAGGTCCAAGATTATATATATCATTTGTATAGTTATGTTATTTTTTGTTGTTGAAGTTGTTAGACTTATAACATCATTCATTTCTTTGTTTCCCTTTTCATATGCTAGCACTGAATCCAAACTCGTTAAGAAGATTGTTGGACATGTTTTGGAAGTTTTGCAAAAACTGACTCATAGATACTCAAACCAACTTGAAAGGCTGGTTGGAATTGAGAACAATTATGAACAGATTGAATCATTGCTAAAAATTGGGTCAGGTGAAGTTAGAACCATTGGAATATGGGGCATGGGTGGCATAGGAAAAACCACCCTTGCTATTGCTCTATATGCCAAACTATCTCATGAGTTCGAAGGTGATTGCTTCCTTGCAAATGTAAGGGAAAGATCAGAGAAGCATGGACTTGAAGCTTTACATAACAAACTTTTTTCTGAGTTGTTAGAGGAAAAAAATTATTGTTCTGATGCATCCTTGTTATCCGATTCTGACATGCGTAGGCTTGGACGTAAAAAAGTTTTGATCGTGTTGGATGACGTGGATACCATAAATCAATTAGAATTTCTAATTAAGGTTCGTGGTTTCTTGAGACCGGGAAGTAGAATCATTGTTACAACCAGAAATAAGCATATATTTCACCAATATGTTGAAGATTATTACAGGGTCAAGGAATTGAGTTTTCATCAGTCTCTTCAGCTTTTCTGTTTGACTGTTTTTGAAGGAAAACATCCTAAACTTGGTTATGAAGACCTATCATGGAGTGTAATTTCCTATTGCAAAGGTAATCCTTTGGCTTTAAAAGTTGTGGGTGCAAATCTTCGTGGAAAGAGTAAAGAGGCATGGAAAAGTGAATTGAGAAAATTCCAAGAGGTTCCAAATAGAGAGATGCACGACATATTAAAATTAAGTTATGATGGCTTAGATGATTCTCAAAAGGACATCTTTTTAGACATTGCATGCTTCTTCAGAGGAGAACCAAGATATTGGGTGACAAATCTACTAGAAGATTGCAATTTATTTGCAATTTCTGGGATAGAAGTCCTTGTAGATAAAGCTCTCATAACAATTTCAAATTGCTTTGGGATAGAAATGCATGACTTGATACAGGAAATGGGTTGGAAAATTGTTCGTCAAGAATCCATCAAAGACCCTGGAAGACGAAGTCGATTATGGAAACCTGAAGAAGTGCAAGAAGTATTGAAGTATAACAGGGTAAATGGTTGGTTCAATTGTTTCTTTTTTATAACACATGCATCTTTTTAGAATGTAGCTAATATGATATGATAACCTTGCTAATTATTATTCTAAATTTTGTTTGCCAGGGAACTGATGTTATTGAAGGCATAAAATTAGAGTTGGATAAATTAACTGAGAATCTAAGTTTAAGCTCTGATTGCCTTGCAAAGATAACTAATGTGAGATTTCTTAAAATCCATAGAGGCAGTAATAAAGGATTTAATGTGTACTTTCCTAACGGTGTTGAGTCACTGTCTTATAAATTGAGGTACCTTCATTGGGAAGATTTCTGTCTTGAGTCTTTGCCGTCTAACTTTTGTGCTGAACACCTTGTAGAGCTTAACATGCCTAACAGCAAGCTTACAAAGCTTTGGGATGGGATTCAGGTATGAACGTGGCTATACATACTACATTTTTTTTTCAATTTGTAAAGATATGGGAGAAAGTCCTGTGGGGTAACTGGTGTTGTGTTGCCTCATGTGAAGCTTATGATTATGAATTTAACAATATCTGAACAATGTTATTTATCTTTCTTGTTACAGAATGTTGTAAATTTGAAGACAATTCGCCTTTGGGGCTCCAGAGACCTGATTGAGATCCCAGACTTATCCAAGGCAGAACGACTTGAAAGTGTTGGTCTTGATGAATGTGAAAGCTTGCGTGAGCTACATCCATCCATGTCATCTCTCCCCAATCTTAGGGAATTGTCTATAAGTAGATGCAGAGGGATTGAAAGCCTTAATGTTGATTCAAAATCTCTCCAAGTACTGTACGCCAATGATTGTTCTTCTCTCAAGGAATTCTCAGTGACATCAGTGGAAATGCCGAGCTTGGACTTATCTGGCATCTCCATATGCGCAAATCTGTCATCCATTTGGCGTAATAGGAAACTTAGATCTCTTAGGATAAGCAGTAGCAATATTATCGAGTTATCATATGACCCGGAAGTGGGATCCATTACAGCACCAGACCATTATGGATGCATGCAGCACAATGTATCAGAATTTCCTGTAGAACTTTTGTTGCTAAGAAAGCTTCACTTAGATGGTTGCAGTAAACTTGTGTCTCTGCCGGAAAAATTTGTGTCTCTGCCAGAGCTTCCACCATCCCTAACAAAGCTTCACTTAGATGGTTGCAGTAAAGTTGTGTCTCTGCCGGAGTTTCCACCATCCCTAACACAGCTTCTCTTAGGTGGTTGCAGTAAAGTTGTGTCTCTGCCGGAGCTTCCACCATCCCTAACATAGCTTCTCTTAGGTGGTTGCAGTAAAGTTGTGTCTCTGCCGGAGCTTCCACCATCCCTAACAAAGCTTCACTTATGTGGTTGCAGTAAAGTTGTGTCTCTGCTGGAGCTTCCACCATCCCTAACATATCTTCACTTAGATGGTTGCAGTAAACTTGTGTCTCTGCCGGAGCTTCCACCATCCCTAACAAGGCTTCCCTTAAATGGTTGCAGTAAACTCGTGTCTCTGCCGGAGCTTCCACCATCCCTAACAAAGCTTGACATAGATGGTTGCAGTAAACTCGTGTCTCTGCCGAAGCTTCCACCATCCCTAAAATGGCTTGAGTTAGATGGTTGCAGTAAACTCGTGTCTCTGCCGGAGCTTCCACCATCCCTAACAGGGCTTGACTTAGATGGTTGCAGTAAACTTGTGTCTCTGCCGGAGCTTCCACCATCCCTAACACAGATTCACTTAGATGGTTGTAGTAAACTTTTGTCTTTGCCGGAGCTCCCACCCTCCCTAACATGGCTTCACTTAGGTGATTGCAGTAAACTTGTGTCTCTGCCGGAGCTTCCACCATCCCTAACAGAGCTTCACTTAGATGGTTGCAGTAAACTCGTGTCTCTGCCGGAGCTTCCACCATCCCTAAGATGGCTTTACTTAGATGGTTGCAGTGAACTCGTGTCTCTGTCAGAGCTTCCACCATCCCTAATAGAGCTTCACTCAAATTATTGCAGTAAACTTGTGTCTCTGCCGGAGCTTCCACCATCCCTAACAAAGCTTAAAATAGATGGTTGCAGTAATCTTGTGTCTCTTCCGGAGCTCCCAACATTGTTGAAAATGGTGAGCGCCCAAAACTGCACTTCTCTGGATACAGACTCCACTCAACGGCTACTGTTACAACACATGCTTCAGAGGCTCAATAATTCCAAGTATTTTGGTGGGCGTTTCATTTTCTCGGGAGACCATATGACTGACGAGTGTGGGTTTCGTACAGCAGGGAGATCAATAACTATTCCTTATCTCCCAATCCCACCATCATCTCACTTGCACGGTTTCATTTATTACGTCATTCTTCCTAAGGGATTTCACAGTGGTGATCGTAATCCCATGTGTACTATCGATCAAGATAGTAAACATGTTGGCATGGACATCAACGTTGCAAAATCCAGAAAATTGATTTCAGAACACAGGTCATTTTCGTATGTTAAAATGTCCCATGTTTGCAGTGACCACTTACCATTTAAATTAGAATTTTATTGGGGAGACAAACACCACCAAGACAGCATAAAAGAGTTTGGGGTCTTCCCAGTATATGCCTCAGAATCGGGGTTGAAGCTGTTTGGTAATACTAGTAGCAGTAAGGGAATTTTTGAATTGGAATCCATTGCTCAAATCTCTGAGAATAAGTCACACCCAAGAGAAATTGTAACTGGAGGCTCTAGTAATGATAATGAAGAAGACTCGGAACAACTTCTCCCATCCAAGAGGAGGAGGACTTGACCATAAATGATAATCTTCATGTGATTACTTCATCGGTATGAAACTTCACCCACTCCTTGATTAATTATAGGCTCCTTATTTATTACTTTTAAATGAGATAAGCCTTTCAATTGTACAAATTTATCAGTTGGAAATACTCTTAATTTTAGAAAATTATGCCTGGTATATTGCAATAACATTGTGCTGTACTTACATGTTGACCAGGTTTTCTTTTGAAACACTGAGGAGAACATTGGTGGGAAATGAGCACTAGCTTCGATGAAGAGTCAAAGTCTTTCTTAGAATTGTTTGGTGGTCTCTTTATTTAGGAAAAAAAAAAAAAAGGAACAGTATCATGGTATTTATTCTACAGTATCCTTAGACACAGTAGATGAGTATCAAACTATGATGGTAATAAGTTGATGATTCAAAATTTAGATGTAAAACTGCAGTCATTTGTTGCTAACGACTTATAGGTTTGTAGGTGTCCAGCTGATGGAATTAATTGTGATTTTGGTTTTATTATCGAGAGTTTTATGCACCATGATGGTGTAACAAGTTGCAATTTTGGGCAATTCATTTCTTTTATTTTAGTTATATATCAAAAACATTAGAATTAAACCTTAATGTAATAGAAAATATCATATTATGAGATAGGCCTTTTAAAAAAAAAATATATTATGAGATAGGCTACTAGCTCAGCGAAGAATTGTTACATAATAAAACAGTTAATGGAAAAGTAAATAACAATATTAAATTCTTGGGCTGAAAAATAGTTTATATTACTTTCTTTTAATCCTTGAAAATGATCATAATATTTACCCGAGGAAATCACTATTATGTTCATTATCTTCATTAACTAGAATGCAATATTCTTACGAAGCTCTCGATCCTCAAAGCTTTTTTTATCTTCATTATCCTGAAAGCTTTTTTATCTTCATTTTATTACAAATATGTTTAAGATCCTCCAAGATATTTTATTTGTAACAAGTTTAATATATGTAATCCGTATGCTCTTGCTTGAAAAAGAAAGTGTTGGAAAATCTTTTACTTATAAATTATTCATTTCCTGTTAACAATATACTGTTTTAAGTGTATATTTTCTAATGTATTTGGGATTTGATTTGATTCCTAATTTCATGTTTTTTGTAATTAGAGAGTTTGGATTAATACACAGTATAGTTTAGGCTAATATAGTTTGACATGTGAGAGTGACAGCACACATCAATACAAATTGATTACTAAAAATTTTAAATTGCTTACAAGTTTATTCTACTAAGTTGTCAATGGTTATATTAAAATCGTCCTGTCACCTGCCACACGTTATCATGTTACCAATTTTTTCCCAATACTCTTGCAGTCTCACTTTCCTTTTTATGTATTGCATGAGAAAAAGGGTCATGCACTGATATGTAAAATACCAATCACACCAACTATTTATGGTAAGTTTATTGACTTTTACAAAAATGTCTTTAAAATCATATCAACAGTGATTTGTGATTGAATGGCAGTGTAAAATTGTTTTACATTGTCTATGTATCACCATTAAACTCTTTTTTTATTTTATTAATATTGGGTTGTTTCCACTCTCCACTTACCGTGCAAAGCACGGGGACTATCCTAGTTAATTTATAAACAATTTCATCCTCAAAGGATAAATTTATATGCATACAAAAGCTTCATAGACTAAATAACACCTATGGTATATCCAAACAAAACGTTAACTCTTCATTTAGCAATCTATTAACTATTTATAAAAAGTAAGTCTTTTGTGGTCAAGTATCAACATTGTATTAGTCACGTGTCAACATTTATAAAGCTTTATTTTTTTAATTTTTTCTTTCTTTTTTTTTCTCTTACGATTTTTTTTATGTTTTCTTCTTCTTCTTTTTTTTTTTTTTTTTTACATTTTGTCTTTTCTTTTTCTTTTTAAGTTTTTTTTTATTCTCTCTTCATTCTTTTTTTTTTATGTTTTTTCTTTAACGTTTTTTTTTCAGTTTTATACTTTTTTTATATATTTATATTATTATATTATCTATATTATTATTACATTGATGATTTATATATTTTATTTATAAAATTTATATTCTTGAAATAATTAACATAATAATATGCTCATTATTACATAAAAATATGTAATTATTTATATTAAATGAATGATAAACTTATATAATTACCTATACAAATTAATTATAATTTAATAATAAAATTTATATTGATTAGTTAATATATTTACTACAAAATAATATTTAGATTCTTTGTTTAATAACTTTATAATTGAATTTTTTTATTAATATTTATACAATAATGTTAAAAAAATTCACATAAATACAAAATAAATGAATTAAAATTAATTTGTTAATTATATTTTTATTACAAATATTTTTAAGTTACAAATGTTTTTATTACAAATATTTTCCCTCCAAAACTTCTCTTTCTTTCTAGCTTTTCTCTCTTTTCCTTTTTAATTTTTTCTTTTTATCATTTATCCCCTTTCATATTTATACTCATAAGACAAAAAATCTTTATTATTCTATTAGCCAAAAATTATTTTTTATTATTTATCTTCGTATTTAAGTTAAAAAATATAAGTTTAAACTATTTGAATTAATTAAATCATTTTATTGTTTATCATTGATAAGAAGCATGTTCATATTTAGAAGATAGTTTACATTACATTAAAAAAATACTATAAAGCATAATAAAAAAAAATACAATGAAGTGAATAAAAAAAATACTATGAAGTTAACAAAATATAACAAAAAAATTATTTATTTCTATTATACATTATTCTATTATACAAATAGGAAAGCTGTCTTATATACAAGACATCACAATTTAAGAAAAAAATTTACTGCCAATTTTCTCTTATTTCCTCTCTATTTTTTTCATTTACTTTTCTTTTGTTTTTTTAGATTTTTTTCTCTTCTATTTTCTAAAATAACCCAACTCCTATCCAACTCTCTTTCAGTTTTTCCCTCTCTCTTATTTTCTTTTTTTCATTTCTTTTCCTTTTATTATTTTATACTTACACAGTTGTTTTTTAATATCTACTCATTTATTTATATTATATTACTGTTTTATGTTCTTTATTTATAAAAAAAATTCAATAATTTATATTAGCATGTATAATCATAGAAATAAAAATTATTATGATTTTGTTAAAATTATATTTAATTTATTTTAAAATATTTAAAATAAAAATATGCTCAATATTATATTAAAATATGTTATTATTATATTAATGGAAAGATAAATTTATATAATTATTGATTACTTATTAAAATTAATTAGAATTTAATAATTAGCTAAATTTATTTTTACTTTAAATCTCTATAAAATTATTTTTAGTTAAAAATCATATAAAATAAATTTAAATAATTTCATAAATAAAAATTTTGTTGATTAATATTTATATTATAAGGTCAATATTTTATACTAAAAATTAATTTAAATCTAATTAATGTTTTATATAAATTTGACTCTATGTTTAGAATTAATTTATTAAATATATTTTTATTATAAAATAATTTTAAATTACTTTAACAATAATATCATAATTTAAATTAGTTTTAATTTTATGGTAGAAATCACAAATATCATTCCCGGGAGACAATTTTTCTCGAGACCATTATGGGCGATAAAGTTCTCTCTTCAAGTATTTCACACAAGTGCATGCCAACGACTCAATAATATTTTAAATTAAAATAGTTTTTTATGGTAGAGACCACAAATATCATTCATGGTAGGTAATCTTGCTCAACTCAATATCATTCTGGATGACAAAACTTTTTTATCTGAGTATTTAACACAATTGCATACCAAAGACTCAATAATAGTTTTATGTACTTTAAAATCCTATAAAATCATTTTTAATTATAAATTGTATAAAATTATTTTAAACAATTTCATAAATAATTATTTTTCTTGAATAATATTCATTTTATGAGGTTTAAATTTTTATACTAAAAAATAATTTAAATCTGATTAGTTAATATATTTATTACAAACTAATATTTTGACTCTAAGTTTAATAACTTCATATACAAATTTTTTATCAATTAATATTTACATAATAATGTTAACATTTTTCATAAATATATAAAAAATATATTAGAATTAATTTATTAAATATATTTTTGATAAAAAAATAGTTTTAAATAATTACTTACTAAATAATATCATAAATTAAATTAATTTTAATTTTAATTACACTTTATAAACTGTAAATATTATAAAATAAATATCTTTCTTTTAGAGTATAATTATAAAATAATTGAATGCTTTTATTATTTCACATTTGAAAATTACAAAAATATTTAAATTTAACATTAGTTAAATCCTTTTTAAAATTTTAAATTACAAATATATTTTCTCTCTTTGAATACTCTTACCCTTTCTGCATTTTTGAAAAGTTTAAACATTTCATTATGTATTCTCAAAATATATTTAATCTTTTGATGAGACTTGACATTTTTTATTGTAATGCGTTGAGTTTATGTTATGAATCATTGCATTTTTATGGCTTATTCAATTTAATGACATCTAAAATTAGTTTTAAATTTAAAATTAAACAAAAAAATCTACAAATATATTGTTTTAAAGTAGTAGTCATTTTTAGTGGACAAGGATGGGGACGGGGTGGATATACCCAACCTTGAATGAGAACGGGGGTTGTAACATCCCCAATTTATGGACATTAGTAATAAATGATAAAAAGACATCTATTATGGAATAGTCTATATATTTAATGGTTAAAGGATACCTTTAGTCATTATTAATAATAGTTACCTTATATTAAGAGTTGACTGGAATAAGATAATTGGACCCAGATGGGGAGCCAAGGCCCACTAAGCCCACACACACACGGTTTAAGTAGAGAAGGAGAAGGCAAAGTTAGAGAGAGAAAGAGAAAAGAAAGAAAAGAGTTAGAGAGAAGGAGGAGAAGAAGGAAGAAGAGGAAGAGGAGAGAAGTGGAGCAGAGATCAGGGATCCAGTGCCCAAAGCTCAGATCCGAGTACCCTGAGGTGAGTGATTCCTCCCCTAGTCTTCCCCATCCCTCCATAGTTTTTGTTTTCTTGATTATCCCCTTTTCCCCCTCTTTGATCCCTAAGTAAGATTATGATGGTTTTTGAGTGATTGGGAGAGATTAAGAGGTTGTTTAAGGGCTGGGTTTTGTAATAGAAGTGTTATATGAGTGAATGACAAGCTTGGATTGCTTTTAGGAAGCCATGGATGGCCATGGGAGGCAGATTCGTGCATATCTGCAGCGCGCGGCTGAGCCCCAGATTTGGGCTTAAAGCTTGAAATGCACAAATTTGGTATTGAGCTTCAGGGGACTTGCAGCTGAGCCCCAGATTTAGGCTTGAAGCCTGAAATGCACAAATTTGGTATTGAGCTTCAAGGGACTTGCGGCTGAGCCCCAAATTTGGGCTTATAGCCTGAAATGCACAGAATTGGTGTTTAGCTTATGTATGTTTATATCTTTATCCTCTATGTATGATCTTTGTATAATTGTTATTGCTTCATTTCCTCTTTGTACCTTGACGTTTTGTGATGTTATGCTTGCACCTTTATTGCAATCATGTGGTTGTTGCATATGCTTGAGATTGTATGTTATGATAAACCCTCTTTGATAAAAGATACATAAAACACTTAAGACTATACATATGCCTCTTAGTAAATAGATAGGGAGATTCCCCTAAGTTTCATAAAAGGTTTTGAAGAAAAAGATAGTTTCAAAGAAAGGTTTTTAGAAAGGATATCTCCTTGGTAACATAGGGTAGAATCCTTCCCCGGTACCAGTCACGTCCGAGAGCCGTACGCTCGGCATACAATGTAACGTTGTGGTTTTCCTAATTGTATGATTAAGTATTTGATTAATAATGCAAGAGCAAATTAAATTTAGATTATGTTAATTGATATAATAATTAACTTAAGTTTATGTTTAGTTTTGTTTTGTGTTAAAGTGTTATTGTTAGATTTTCATGTATGGTTAGGCTTAGAGTGTAAGGTTGTTGTTGGGACTTTTAGATGCGTTCTTTGAGTTGTAAGGAAAAAAATAAAAAATAAAAATAAGAGAAGGGGGTGTACTTAGAGGAAATATAGGTGTTAATAGCAAAATTTCAAATACTCTCAAAGCTTTAAACATGCCAAAGCTTTATTCTATCTCTCATTCCCTTCATTCCTCCCTAAGCCTCTCTTCCCCTTGAATATAAGTTGGATTCCTACATCATTGAAGGACTTTTCTCCTTGTCTAGAGATTCCTTAGGTGTCTATTATAAGGGGTAAACCTCTCATATCCTTTACTTGATCTTCTTGTTCATCTCTTCCTCTTCTTACCAAGAAACTACTAAATGGGTTTCATGTAGAATCTTGGTTGGTGGGTTAAAATTTGATCGGAGCTTACTTTGATGTTAGTTTAGGTTCCTCCTAGTAGATTCTATAGCACAAATTGGGGAAGGATCACTTAAGAACCTCAAAGTTCTCCTCCTAGTTTTTCTTTCAAGAAATTTCAAGAGTATAGGGTAAGGAAAGCTTTTAAATTGGTTTGAATGATTTGGTTGTGTTTTATGTTTGGATTGATGATGTATTTGGTGTTTGTTGATGTCTATGAGCTTGGGTTGCCATTGATAGGCCTGGAAAAGAAACCATGTTGTAGAAAATCGCAAATTGGCTTAAGCGGATTTGGGATTGTATGCTAGATTTAGCATTCTGGACAAAAATTGGCTTAAGCCAAGATTTTTGGCCTAAGCGGATTTTGGACCAAATGTAAAGTGGGCGAAATTGGCTTGACCCGAAAATTTTGGCTTAAGCGGATTTTTTTTGGCTTAAGTGAAAATTTTCTAGCTTAAGCCAAATTTGAGCAAAATGAGAATGTCTGTATTGTTGAATGAGATGATGATATGTTTTTTTTTTTTCTCTTGCTCCACATAAGTCACTTAGACTTATGCTTTTCTTATGTAAATATAGTGATGTGCATTAGATTTATAAATGTTGAATGGGGATGTTGGATAGGCCACAACTTTGGTTCTAGATCTATGTTAGGAAATTCATATTTTCTGAGCTTATAGGACTGCTAGATGGGTTCTTAAGTGTGTTGCTTTTAAATGGTGAATTGATAACATAGAGAGAACTGGAGGTGTTGGATTTGATGAATGATGTGGATATGTGCAAGCTTACATGACATTGCATATGGGTAGGCATGTAAGTTGAGGGTGCTAGGTGGGCTCTCAACCTAGTGCCAGAGGTTTTCGTGGTGGCTAACGGTGGGCCTATAGAATAGACAAGTGGGCGAATTCCTATAGATGTAAGGTTTTGCAAACCTTACAGAGGTAAGCCAATACTCACACTTGTCTATATTCAATAAAACCACACTTCCTTTACAGGGTCAGCATAAGGGACTCCCTGAATGGTCAGAGAGTAGGACCATGGTAGGGGATGGGGCCTATGGGGACCGCCCAAAAGTTGTAGAAATCTCCATGGAGTCGAGTCAGCACGACATTACATAATGAAATTGTATATGAGATTGATTTATAAATTGATGTATGGGTTATTGTATGATGTTATCTGAATTATTATTGTGATTAATTCTATTTTCATTTGATTAAATCCTATCCTTTTTTTCATAAATACGCTTACCCTTGCATTTTGTGTTTGTATTTGTGTTGTATTTCTACAATGATCGTGTGGTTGACACGGGAGCAGATAGTGGTGATGTTATAGGCTCTCAGGCCACTCGTGACTGAAGTAGATATAGATGTTGAAGATGGGATGATATCCCTCTTTTTGGATATGTTCTCTTATATATGTATATAATATGGGGACCAACTTAGGATATATGTATGAATACTTAGGTTGTGGTGAATGTACTTTACAAGAGGACTATTTTGGTATTGTATGCACATATATATTTAAGTTTTGTAAAGCTAGACCTAATACTTTTATGATATGATGATGTACATTATGTGTAATGAAGTAGATGCATATATGTGTGATAAATGTGAAAAATTTTCTAGGTAGTTTCATATGATAATATTTAACACAATGTTTTAGTATAACAAATCTGTAGCGAAGATGGGTCGCTACATACAACAGTGTGCAAAGGGCTAAGGATCCCCTGTATTACCAAGGTGAGATGGTTTGTGAAAGGTTTACGAAATAGTTTTTTGTAAAATATGTTTTTAAAAGAGTGAGGAATGAGTTGGGCAACTTGTGAGGGGTTGTCGCATCAGAGGGCTAAGAGGCCCCCTAGAAGTGAGCGACGGGGATCGTCACCCTGACACCCATGGGGGAAAACAACCTTCTTCTTAGGGAGAAGGGGTTCTTCGCAGAGAAGAATAGACAGGGATCCTCTTCATAACAAAGGTAAGCCATCCACTTGGACCGGTGGGTTAATTAAAGGTCGTAGCAAGAGGGGCACCTCTTGTTGGCTAGAGCTGAGCCAAAGTAATGAAATAGGCGGTGGAAGTGAAACTTAAATAAAGAGATAATGCAAACCACACAGTTGTAGAAACAAACTAGGATATGTTGATGTGCATGATGTATGTATGTTTCTATGTTAAAGTATATGAGGAGTCATGAGCCTAGTTGTTAGGTGAGTTATGTAAGGTGAAACTATGCATTAGATGAGGACGTGTATAGCTAGATACTACCCTTAGAGGTAGGAGAGGGGTTATACCCATAGAAAGTTAATGTAAGCTGTCGAGAGAGGTATGCAAGATGTTATGCCTCACAGAGAGAGGTGATGTAAGCCCAAGTTAGGCAAGTCAGAGGAAGGAAAGGTTATACACGTTCCCATCGAATGGTATAGTAAAATGAGACCCTAGTGAGTGGTCAAGAAGAAAAGAATGATGTTTAGGTACCTTAGTGCACTAGTGGCCTTAGATTTGGCATGGGAGACCAACTCCAAGTGCCTAAGTAAAGGCTAAGGATGGCCTAAGGAAATAGTAGTGATGAAATGGTGAAGTAATAGTTATGAATGTGAGCATCCATAAAAGGAAAGAGAAGCCATGAGAGTTAAGAAAAAGATCTCTAGAATAGAGAGTCAGCCTAGAGTCCTTGGAACACTCACTGAGACATTATGTCTCATCCCTTTTAGTTTCATGGTTTTACAGGTGAAGCAGGTGGATGCTTCATGAAAGAAGCTTGGTGCATGGAGCTGTTTCCTTGGAGGAAGATGTTCTTAGTTTTGTATCTCCCATGTTTGGGAATTGGTTTTATGTTATAAGTACCTTGCTTATGTTTTGCAAGGTGCTTAACTGCTAAGAGCTTTGTTTTAGCTTTGTTTATGTAATATATGTTATGTTTTAGTTTCTGCATAGTTTACTCTGATATTCTTATATTCTAAGTTTTCAAAATTTTAGTAATATAAGCAAACAAAAGGTAATATCCTCTAAGGTGTTACAGGGGTGGGTACAAAAATTTACCCTGATAGAGATCAGGTGTAACGACCCTCATATCTGACGTCTTAGCAGCTCCACTCCATGACACTTCACACGGTGACACTTCACTCAACTCCTTGTTGGTCAGAACCCTCCGTGGGTAGCCCTTTCTGAGACGTCCAGCAGCTTTCAGGATCATTGACTCTCCTTACAAACCAACACAAGACATCTCAGCATGCTTTGTCCTCACTCGCACACTTCTTGGGAAACTTCCCCGAAGGTCACCCATCCCATAATTGCTCCAAGCCAAGCACGCTTAACTGTGGAGTTCTTAAGTGATGAGCTACCGAAAAGTAAATGCATCTTGTTGGTATAGGTAGTACCAATTATTTCCTTTAAGCCATCCTCAACTGTATAGTCCCACACCTATACAGCCTTTGGATCTCTCTCATTCCGGTGTGATTCGCCTGGGTGTTACATGCCCACCAGCTTCTGCCTGGTTCATCCTTGAACCACACCGTACTGGGAGAGAGGTATGCTTTGATACCATTTGTAACGACCTTCATATCCGATGTCTTAGCGGCTCCACTCCATGACACTTCACACGGTGACACTTCACTCAACTCCTCGTTGGTCAGAACCTTTCACCGGTCAGAACCCTCCGTGGGTAGCCCTTTCTAAGACGTCCAACCGCTTTTAGGATCATTAACTTTCCCCACAAACCAACACAAGACTTCTCAGCGTGCTTTGTCCTCACTCGCACACTTCTTGGGAAACTTCCCAGGAGGTCACCCATCCCATAATTGCTCCAAGCCAAGCACGCTTAACTATGGAGTTCTTAAGTGATGAGCTACCGAAAAGTAGACGCATTTTGTTGGTATAGGTAGTACCAATTATTTCTTTTAAGTCATCCTCAACTGTATAGTCCCACACCTATACAGCCTCTGGATCTCTCTCATTCCGGTGTGATTCGCCTGGGTGTTACATCAGGGACGGGGACGAGAGTATGGATGGGGACGGGGAACGACATACCCATCCCCAGCTTGTCTTGTTTTCATGCCTATTAACAATCGTCATCGATACATTTTTTTTATTTTAATTTTGTTTTCTAAATTAAAAAAAAAATACTTTGATCCATTCACATGTCTTTATTAGATCAATTTATCATATAACATTATATTATTATATACAAAACAGTTTAGCTTGTCTGTCTTTTTGTTGTTGCTTGTAATATACTAAATTTGAATTCCATCTATGGCTACTCCTATTTTACATGGTATCATGTTTTTTAATATACAAATTCGCATCATATTTGCTCCTACCCAAAGATTTTCATCTTATTGTTATGTTCTTACTGACCACAAAAAATATAGTTTAGACTTTTGTAAACAATATACTCACCACATAAACATTGATTCCTTTAACAAAAATGACCTTAATAAATTGAATATGTATTATATTATTTACTTTCCTATAAAACGTGCGAAAGAAGCCGACTCACCCATGCGGAGGCACGGGTATCGTACTAGTTAATTTATAAATAATTTCATCCTCAAAGGATAAATTTATATGCATACAAAAGCTTCATAGACCAAAGTAGCATTTATGGTATATCCAAACAAAACATTAACTCTTCATATAGCAATCTATTAACTATCTATAAAAAGTAAGTCTTTTGTGGTCAAGTGTCAATTTTGTATTTGCCACATGTCAACATTTATAAAGCTTTACTTTTTTTTTTTTCTTTTTTTTTCTTTTTTTTTTCTCTTCTTACGATTTTTTTTTACGTTTTCTTCTTATTCTTCTTCTTTTACATTTTGTCTTTTCTTTTTCTTTTTAAGTTTTTTTTATTACTTTTATGTTTTCTCTTTCTTTTTTTATGCTTTTTCTTTAACATTTTTTTTCAGTTTTATACTTTTTTTTATATATTTATATTATTATATTATTTATATTATTACTGCATTACTGATTTATATATTTTATTTATAAAAATTATATTCTTGAAATAATTAATATATAATATGCTCGTTATTACATAAAAATATGTAATTATTTATATTAAATAAATGATAATCTATTAACTATCTATAAAAAGTAAGTCTTTTATGGTCAAGTGTCAATTTTGTATTTGCCACGTGTCAAAATTTATAGAGCTTTACTTTTTTTAATTTTTTCTTTCTATTTTTTTCTCTTCTTATGATTTTTTCTTCATTTTCTTCTTTTTTTTTTTTTTTTTTTTTTACATTTTCTTCTTCTTCTTCTTTTACATTTTGTCTTTTCTTTTTCTTTTTAAGGTTTTTTTTTTATTACTTTCATGTTTTTCTTTCCTTTTTTTAATGTTTTTTCTTTAACGTCATTTTTTTTTTCAGTTTTATACATTTTTATATATTTATATTATTATATTATTTATATTATTACTACATTACTGATTTATATATTTTATTTATAAATTTTATATTCTTGAAGTAATTAATATAATAATATGCTCATTATTACATAAAAATATATAATTATTTATATTAAATGAATGATAAATTTATATAATTACCTATACAAATTAATTATAATTTAATAATAAAATTTATATTGATTTGTTAATATATTTACTAAAAATATTATTTAGATTCTTTATTTAATAACTTTATATGTGAAGATTTTTTTTATTAAGATTTATATGATAATGTTAAAAAACATTCACATAAATACATAATAAATGAATTAAAATTAATTTATTAATTATATTTTTATTTCAAATAATTTTAAGTTACTTCTTCAAAAATAAAAAGTATTTTTAAGAATATTTTTAATTTCAAACACATGTAATTGTTAATAAAATATCTTCTATACATAATATTTTTAATCGGATTTTTTATTTTTTAAAAACTTACTACATGAGTAAAATGAATTTTCATTATATTTCTATTACTAAATATTTTTAATTTATTTCTTTGCTAGCATCATAAACATAATATTTTAGATATAATTTATAATTACTCGATATATATTTAATAATATTTTGTAATATTTTATATAGTATCTCTATAGGCAAAATTAAGAGACAAATTCTTAAGTTATTGACAATGGTCAGAAGGAATATTTTTAGCATAATAATTATTCAATTCTTGATATTTAAAGTAAATTTATTTAATTTAAAGGCACAATTCACCTTTACTGTAATTAAGGAAGATAATATAAATTTTCTTAAAAAAAAAGGTAGATAATATAAATTAAATAATTAAGATATACTATTTTATTATAAATATGTATTTTAAAAACAGTTCTAAGTTTAAACACAGTTCTAAATTTTTTATTCTGGGTCAGAGACCACGGGTGTTTCCCAACCTACTGGGTTATCCCACTCACAGTGCGTGACTGCCACTTGCCCAAGGAAATTTTGCACACGGAGGGAATCGAACATGGATTCGTCCGCTAAATAGACCGTTCCCCTTCATGTGAACGCAACGGGACCTTACACCACTGCGCCAATCCTTTGGGTTAGGACATTGTTTTGGTGTAGGACAAATATATGATGTTGTAAATAGATGTTAAAAAATATATATTTGACCTTTTTTAATTTTAAAATACAAAAATAAATAGTTGAATCTTTCTTAATTTTAAAATTAATTTTATTAATAAAAAATATTTTAGACATGAATTGAGTAATAATTTTTGTTTTTACAGTTATTCATATTTGAAGATGTTTAATATTTTTATTTTTAAAAAATATGATTATTTTTCAATGAAATAATATTTAGTTAAAAATTTGTGTCAGATTTAATACTCATTTTCATCATCACTTTTTTCAATAAATTTTAAAATTGAATTTAGATGTTTTTGACATTAAATTGTATCATTGTAAAAATGATAAACATTAAATTATTAAAAATTGAGACATTAAACTTTTGATTTTAGAAAATAACTAATTATTTATTTGAAAAATATATTAAATTCTGAAATATTCTCAACGGATAGCTTTTTGTTTTCAATTTGAAAATTTTTTAAACAAAAATAATGCATTGATTTATAATATCATATTAACAAAATTCATTTTTCAATTTTTTTTTATTAATTTTAACTTTTTCTATGTCAATATAATTATAAATAATAATACCAATATTAACTAAAAATTTAATTTGATTGGTGAAATTATGTTAAAGAATTAAAAATAAATACATGTTATTAATTGTAATTTATCTATCTTTAGTTTTAATAATTGTGGTTTGAACATATGTAACATCTAATTCTAATAGCATGTTTGATTCAGTTTTTAAAAAGTTGAAAATTATAATTAGGGGTAAAGTTATTTTTTGATAATTTTTTACTTTAAACATAATTTTAGGTTATAAAAGTTAAATTAAACATACTTGTGTGATAAATCAAATAACACCACTGTATTTTATATCAATTAGAACATCATTAATATTATTATGTATAATATAATTTTTATTGATTAAACCTTTGAATTATAACTATATATAAAGAGGGGGTAAGAAATGCTAGGTTTATAATTTAAATTGATAATCAATGCCAAGTGTAAACTTTATTTTTCCCAGTCAAATGATATATACTCCATGACAAACAAAAGTTATGATTTATTGGTATTTATCTAAAATAAAAAAAAGTTATATTTTAACAATTTAAAAATAGATATTTAAAACTTCTTAGTTTTAATATAAAAAATAGATATTTGTAACTTTTAATTTTTATTAATAAAAATATTTTGGTGATGAATTAAATAACAATTTTTTTTTTACAACTATTTATATTTAAATATTTTATTAAATATGTAAAAAACAAAGAAATAGTATCTAAGCAATAATTTTTGTCAGGTTTGGTTTTCATTATTACCTTCATTTTTCTTTATAAATTTTAAAATCAAATTAAGATGTATTTTGACATTGAAATTATATATTTAAAAAAAACATTTTAAATTATAAAAAAAATCAGATATTGAAGTTTCTACATTTAAAAAAATAAGTAATTAAAATATTTTATAAAATATATTTTAAGGATAATTTGCATAATATTTTTTATATTTTCTTTTGTGCTAAATATATTATATATTTTAATTTGAAATTTTCATTTAATTATTAGAAAAATATATTGATAATAGTTCATATGACATTTTATTTCCATTTTTGTATTCATTTTATATATTTTTTGCAGGAAGTTTTAAATAAAATTGATAAATATTCTTTTATTGTTACAATGTTATTTTTATGCAATATAAAACAATTAAAATATCAAATATTACAAATATTAAATTTCTTTGCCCTTAAAATTATGGAATTTAATTTAATATATATTATTTGAATTGAAATGGTAATTTTTAAAAATATATAAATTATGATTAAAAACTTAGAAAACTAGATTAATTTTAAAGGAAATATTCTGATCATTTTTAAAATAATCAAAATATAAAATCAATGATACTAGCAATGTTTATTTTTAAATTTATAAGAATTAATTTAATTAATCCAAAATTTTAACTCTGATTTGTATCATTTTTTTTTTCAAATTATATTTTATGACTTCTTAAAATTTTGAAACTTTTAAAGATTACTAATACTCTTCTTTTCAAGCAAATCTTTCAACACTTATAATAAGTAAGAGCTTCATAATTTCTATATTTTTATAATATATAACTAAAACCTAATATAAATTTTACATGTTATGATTTTCTATAATTTATTCATTAGTCAAATTAATTTATTCTAGAAAAAATATTCAACATTTGTATTTTAATACATATGCAAATGCTACATAAATTTTTTATATTTTTTTTACCTTTTTAATCGATGAAAAGATAATGCAAATGTTTCACATGATAACTAACTTCACTTTATAAAAAAAAGACTAAATTATTATAAAAATATTTATGGGTAAAATATGTTTTTGGTCCCTCATTTTATTTAAATTTCTGTTTTTAGTCCCTCATAAATTTTTTCTGTGTTTTTAGTCCCTAAAAAATTGTTTTCTTTTGTTTTTAGTCCATGACATTAATTTTAACTGTTAAGTGGTGTCGTGATCAGCATAATTTGTGCTTGAAAAATTCTATTTAAGTTTCTAGCGGTTATTAACTACCGCAAATTTTCTGGCAAACTAAAACTGTCAGAAATGTTAAAAAAAAAATCAAAACCTCAAATACCAGATTTTCTGAAATCACAAGAAATGTTACAAAAGTAAACATTTCTGATTGCTAAAAAGTTTTTAGCGGTTAAAAGTCACTAGAAACTTAATTAGGAAATTTTATGTCTGCCATGTCATCACTTAACAGTTGAAATTAACGTCAGGGACTAAAAACAAAACAAAACAATTTATGAGGGACTAAAAACATAACAGAATAATTTATGAGGGACCAATATTTATATAAAATTTAATAATTAAATAACATAAAAAGATATATAGCAACCCTTGCAAGAGCACGGGCATCATACTAGTGAATAATAAATTCACTGTGTCTGGAAGTATTGGACCATCTATGGTGTCCTTTTTCATAGTTCATTCGACAATTTTTTTTAAGGAAAAAGTGTGTTCTTGATATGTGAACTTTCGGTTAAACTTGATTTTGGTCCCTATATTTTTAAATTAATGAATTTCGTCCTTCAACTTTTAAAAATATGTGAATTTATTTCTAAACTTAATATTTAGCTGCGTTTTTTTATACTGCTACAAAGTTTAAAGAGGCACTAAATTATTATATTTTTAAAAGTTAGAAAATTCAATTCATCAATTTAAAAAAGTTTAGAGACTAAAATAAAATTTGATAAAAAATTGAGGACAAAGAACATGTTTTTCCCAATTTTTTGATATACAACACTGATAATGATATAAAATTCTAATATCTAAAGGTCTACACTCTACAGGTCATAGGATGAACCAGGTGGATTTCCTATAGGGCAAATTGATACCATAGTGAGTTACAAAGGTGTGTGGTCCAGACCAGGCTACATCTCTTACCCAAGTTTATGTTCTAGAAGAAGCATTAAAACCCATTTGCATCAATCTACCCAATAATATATCATAGTTTGTATCGAAAAAAAATAATATATCATAGTAACCTACGGTCAAACAATCTTTAACCCTTGGATTCATCCAACCCTTCACATGGATTCTTCTTCTTCAGGGCCAATTATAAAACGTGCTTGTTTGGAGGATGTGGGACCCAATAGAGCCTGCTTAGGAAACACCTAAGCGAAGACTTTTTACATGAAATGAACCGTATGTTGACATCTTTCATATATTTCTATGCAAATGCACTATACAATTGTTGTCATCCGAGAAGCTCTTGTGTTGAAGTAAAGAATCTGTGTATTCTTCTCTGCTCCAAGGAAGTTGGATTGGGTCGTCTGTGGTAAGGTCTTTTTCTCCATTTTCAAATTTAGCTCTGAATAGAAATAATAGAAGATGAAATGATTTGATTTCTTATTGTTTTCCCGTGTTTTAGCTGAAAAAGAATGGGTTAATATTGTGATTGCTGTCTGAGAAAATAGATTATGGAGTTCTAATCATGAGTGGTTCTGTGGAATTCTGTAAAATGAAAAATAACTCTTTTTATAAAAACATCTGGTGAGACAGCATGAACTTTTCATTGAAGTACTTAAATCCGTTCAGATATTATAAGTTAAGCTGACAATAGTTCCTAGGGCATCAACTTCTAATATCTATTCAGATTGGTCATCTAATATTCTATTTTCATCTAAGTAGACCTACTTTCAGTTATTACATTTGTGGAATTTTAACTGATATGTTGGTATAATTTCTAATTGCTTCCATCTGCATCACTGTCTACTCTGTTGTGAGCATGTGCTTTGCAGATTTAAGCACTTTTTTATTTGATGTCAATGCTTTTCTTAGGGCCTAGGTTGTTTAAGGCTAAGTTAATGTTCTAGCAGTATCTACTATTAATAATAGAAGTTGAACCATGCATGTAAGTGTCTACTATTAATAATAGTGTCTACTATTGATGGAAAGCAAGCACGTATTGGTTATAACACACAATTCAGATTTTATTTCCAGGCCAATCAATAAAAGCTTTATTACAAATTGGAGCCAATTGTAAGTGTTTCCTCTATTTTAGCAGTCTTTGTTTTCTGGTATACTGAAACACTTGACCTATAAAAAAGCTGAAGCATTAAAGATGCAACTGTCAATATCATTTAAATATTCTGTTAATCATACCAATCTGTATATATAGTTGAGAGTATTTTCTAAACAAGCAGTCTATTGAACAGCTGCAGTGTCTTGAACATACTGCATAATTTTCAGCCAATGGTAGATGTCAGACACTGAGCTATTTGATAACATGTCAACGGAATATTAATCTGAATTTGAAGTCTGGGATTTTAGGTTTCGATCTGCACTCCTATAGTGTAATCTGACGTTTTGATTCATTATTCATGTTATTAGGCTTTTCAAAATCTAATTGTTTACTTAGCTTCTGATATGTTCAAAAGAAATATAAGCTTTCTGAAGTCAAAAACAAGCCACTAATCAAGGCAAAAGAAATCTCCAAGGATCACACAAAACACTTCAAAGTCGCACTAGCAATTTGGCAAAACATTGTCTATTTGTTCTTTCATAAGTGAGCAAGAGTATGAACATTGCAGTTTGAATTGTTTGATCTCATATTACACAGATTAATAAATTCTAACTAATAATATCAAGCACAAGTGTTTAGAACACATTGAAAGATAAAATCTTTTGTTTTTCTTCAAGTGTAGTGTTATAACCATTGCAGGTGCAGCACATGGAATTCAAAATGGCTGAGCAGAAAATGATCAATGCTTTTATTTCTTCCTCTAACTCTACTTCTGTGACGTCTTCAAAAAAACATGACGTTTTTATAAGTTTTCAAGGTGAGGACACCCGCAAGAACTTCACAAGTCATCTTCATGAAGCTTTGATGCAAAAGAATGTTGAAACATATATAGACTACCGGCTTAAAGAGGGGGATGAAATCTCAGCAACACTCATAAAAGCCATTGAAGAGTCTCATGTATCTGTTATCATCCTCTTGAAGAATTATGATTCCTCAAAGCGGTGCTTGGAAGAACTCAACAAGATTCTAGAATGCAAGAAAAACCATGGACAAATAGTGATATTGGTGTTCTACAACATAGATCCATCCCATGTGAGGAAGCAAATTGGGAGTTATGAGCAAGCCTTTTCAAAACACAAGGGACAACCAAAGTGCAACAAGGGAAGATGAACAAGAGCAACACTCTTTACCTAAGGAATGGAGAATTTCTACAGCTCTATCCATGGACAACATCATTGGCAACATAGAAAGTGGAGTATCTACTAGAACTTCACTAATATGTTTTGTGAGCATATGGCTTTTGTTTCTCAAGTTGAACCAAAATCTATTGAAGATGCTTTAAAAGATGAATTCTAGACTATGGCTATGCAAGAAGAATTAAACTAATTCAAAAGAAATGATGTTTGAGAACTTGTACCAATGACTAAAAATATGAATATAATTGGCACAAAATGGGTTTTCAAAAACAAGCTTGATGAATCTGCTATTATAACTAAAAATAAAGCTAGGTTGCTACAATCAACAAGAAGAAATTGATTTTGATGAAACCTATGCACCTGTAACTAGATTAGAAGCTGTTAGACGCTTGCTTGCCATTGCATGTCTTATGGATTTTAAATTATTTCAAATGGATGTAAAAAGTGCTTCCTTAAAATGGCTTTATTGAGAAAGAAGTTTATGTATCTCAACCTCCTGGTTTTATAGATCATAAATTTCCAAATCATGTATACAAGCTCAAAAAGACATTGTGTATGCTAAAGCAAGCCCCCAGACAAATGGTATGAAAGGCTAAGCAACTTTCTCCTTGATAAAAAATTTGAAAGAGGAAAAGTTGATAAAAACCCTTTTTCATAAAAAGAGCCTCAAAAGATATTTTGTTAGTGCAAGTCTATGTTGATGATATAATATTTGGAGCTACTAACAACCTTTTATGTGAGGATTTTGTGAAAAGAATGTAGGGGGAATTTGAAATGTCTATGAAGGACGAGTGGTTTTGTACAACAAGGAGTTCAATAACTATTCCTTATCTCAAAGTAACATATCACTTGTGCAGTTTCATTTATTGCATCGTTCTTTCAAAAGGAACATCTGAAGGATAGGTTTCGTGTTCTACGTATCTATATGGTGAGTTGTTTGGTCAAGCCTACAACTATTTAACTCCCATGAATTTAATTGCAGATCATGTGTTATTTTTGTATATCGAAAGGTGGCATCTTTATGGGAAAAACTTACCATTTAAATTAGAATTTTATTCCAAAGATAAAAACTATCAATTTCAAGAGAGCATAAAAGAGTGTGGGGTCATCCCAATATATGCCTTACCAATGGGGTTGAAGCAGTTTGGTAGTAGTCGCAACGAAAATTTTGAATGGAAATCCTTTACTCAAATCTCTGATAATGAAAATGAAGAAGACTGGGTACAACTTCCTACATGGGAGAAGAAGTGGACTTCATAAATGATAATCTTCCTGGGATTACTTCATCGGTAGGAAACTTCACTCATTCCTTCATTGTAGGCTCCTTATATGTTACTTTTTGTTTTCTTAAATGAAATTTCTCTTTCAAGTATAGAAATTATCAGTTGAAAATACTCTTAATTATAGAAAATTATCAGTTGAGATATATTGAGCACTAGCTTCGTGGAAGTCAATGTCTTCGTTTCATGGTCTGATACGGTGATGGTAATAGATTGGTGATTCAAATTTTGGATGTAAAAGTGCACTCATTGCTGGCTATGACTTTTAGCTTTTTAGCTATTCAACAGTTGGAACTTTGAATTAATTGTGATTTTTGTTTTATTCTCACAAGTTTTATACATCATGATAGAGTAACAAGTTGCAATTTTTGGCCATTCATTTCTTTTATATTAATTATAAAAAAGATTAGTATTAAATCTTAAAGTAGTGAAAAATATCATATCATGAGATAATCTATTAACTCAACAAAGAAGAGTTGGCAAAGCATCTTCAATACTCGTTGGGATAATATAGATTTTTACTTTATAAGTTTCATCATCATTGAACTCAATCAAATTATTGGAACCATAATCCGTTAAATAATGAAACAGCTAATTGAAAAGGCCGGGAAATAACAATATTAAATTCTTAGACTATAAAATACTTTATATTACTTTCTTTTACTTCTTTAAAATGATCATGATATTTACCTAAGGAAATCACTAGAGTTCATTAACTTCGGTAACTAGAATGCAATATCCTTATGAAGTAAAACCTAGTTATCTATAGTAAGTTTTGCACATATTTTACCCAACTTAAAGTCTTTTTTTCTCCCAAGAATATCACGTGTTTATTAACTTCAATAATCACCTAGGACCATAGTTTTAAAAACCGGATTGGTCGTTAACCCGGTCATGGTAATGGGTCACTGGATTAGTAGTTGAACTAATGAGTCACTTATTGAACTGCATGAGCCGGTTGTGAGTAACAAAAAAATCAGAATCTGGCTCGCCACTTTTGGTGGGGTCTCCCCTCCTAAGGACAATTTTTCCATCCAAAAGGCTTGAATTCGAAACCTTAGTTAAGGGGACCGAGTTCAGTACCATTCAAACCAACGACATGTTGATAATTTTAGTAGTTTAATCTAATATAACTATTTTGTATACTTTAAATTATTCAAAATATTATTTTATATACTTTAAATATTATAAAAATAATAAAAATATATTCTTATTTACAATATAATGGTAAAAAAAAGTACTTTTCCATTTTATACTTCAAGATTACAAAAAAAAATTAAATTTAAATGTAATATAAAATTTAACATATTATATTTAATAATTTTAGCATAAAATAATAATAATAGTAATTATTCATATCTATTGAGCTATAAAATTATACTCAATTAGTTTAAATTAAAAAGTAAGTTAATTGTATCTTTTGATCCTTATTTTTCATGTTTAGATTCATCGATTAAAGTTTAGTGATCTAACTCATCTAAAGAAAGCCTATTTACTTTATACATCATTTATAATTTTAAAATATAATTCTTGGATAGTATAAATTTTGTGTTTAAATGTTACAAAATATTCACTCATTTTGGATTTGGAAGCCTTCAACAGTAATACATTTTGCTTTTATGTTAAAAAAGATTTTGGTCATAGAGAGCAGTAAATAGCCATTCTTTCGTATCAGTTCAAGTGCTAGATATTATATTTTAAAAAAAGATATTCACTCATTTAATAATTATATTTTAAAAGATATTTTAAAAAAGATATCATTTATAAATTTTACAATATATATATGTATTTTAAATTGTCAAAAAAAAAAATAATTCTATCATTAAATATTTCTATAATCACTAAACAAGTAGAAGCTAATTGCTTACGTTATAATTTTTTTTGGAAATTAATGTTCTATAATTCATGATATTTTCTTTTACTTGAAAACATTTAAATTTTCTTAAACTTTACTATTATTTTATAAGAGTTTTAAAAAGTCTTCTTTTATTTTATAAGACTACAATTTATTTGTTTAGAATTATTTTGTAAAGGATTATTTTGGGATTTGATATAAGATAAAAGTGAAAATAATTTAGCAGGGAGAAAAAATTTAGAAATATAAATACTTGTATTCTGGTGAGCTTTATGTTGTCTTATTTTTATTTAGATTATTTTGGGAATTTTTTAAGTTTTTATATATAAAATATTACATTCATTATAATTATTAAATACTCTAATGTATATTTAATTTATTATGAAAACATTTTTCTACTATATACATATATGTATATATATATATATATATATATGTATATGTATATATATATATATATATATATATATATATATATATCCATTGATTGAATATTTTGTAATAATTTTTGTTTAAACAAACTAAATTGTATGACAAGTGTTGTCAACTTTTTCAATTATTATGTATACATATATCTTAAAAAAAGATATTCACTCATTTAATAATTATATTGACATTATTAAAGATATAAAAGGCTTTATTTTTTTATAGTTCATGCTTCAATAACAGTGAAAATAATAATTTTACTTTTAAACAATGTAATTATTTTGACTTTAAATATAAAGTACTTTTAAGATGACAAAAATATTATTCTTGACATATAAAACCCCTTGCATACTGTAGTAGTTTAAATGTTGCACAAAAGCATTTAATTTTTTTTCTAATTCAAAACTTACACCATGAAACTATTTCATGTTTGCACCAAATAAAATAAAAAGTATAATTATTGTAATTATTGGTGTATTTTCTATTTATAAGACTGTATAAATTTTCATTGATTTTAAAGATTTTGCATCAATTTAATATATAATTTATAATAGATTAGTGAAAAAAATAATGGTATTTAAATCTAAAATTAATTTTCTTAAAAAAATTAATTCCTCAAATTTTCTTCTTTACCAATTACTAATTTTTTTTCTTCATAATTTCTTTAATCTCTCAAATTAAAATTTCCTTTCTAATTATGCCTTTCCCAAATTCTTGGCTTAGTTGTGTAAAACGTTTATCTTCTTTCACCCAATACTTTATTTCATCTTATCAAATAATATTCCCCCTAAAATTATCTAACTTTCCCCTCTATTCTCTCCACAAAATAATCTCTGCCTCCCCTCTAAAGTTTTCATTCGCTCTCCTTGTCAGGTCACCATAAAAAGCCAAGGCTCAACCTACTAAAATAAAAAACAATAATTAAAAGAATCACTTCCCAATTCTTACTCCCCACGATCTCACTCTCTTTCCCCCTTTCCCTTGCCCCACGACCTCACCCTTGTCACACTCTCATTTTCGCTTTCTATAATTGATTGTTTGTTTAATTCTTAATTTTATTTTTAAGAGTTGATAACCCTAAATAGGATAATAAGATATTAAATCACATTATTCTGACTAATATTTTATGATTTATATAATTGAAAATTTTAATAATTATTCCAGATGAAAATTTGAAATAATTATTAAAAAGACAATTATACCGAATTACTAATATATGTGACAAATGTGAGGATGAGTCTCAAATAATTATGAAATAATTATTTGAACTTAAAATCATGTTTTATAGAAAATAATAATAATAATAATAATAATAATAATAATAATAATAATAATAATAATAATAATAATAAGTTGTAAAAGTGCTAAACCATTTTTCCACAATTCCCGGCTAGTCATATAATGGTTAACAAAGATATTAAGACAAGTTTTTAGTTTTAAAACTAAATTCACCTAACCATCTAAAATCTAAACCTCACGATCTATTTTATGTCAGAACATCAACTTACAGAAACACACTCCACACAATTCACCTAATACATTTGAAATTTGAAATAAAAACTTGAACCCTCTGACCCCAAAGACTTACGAGGTGCATTTTTCCTTCCTCTCTTCAGCTTTTGCCCACTTGTTCATGTGAAGCAATCATTTCTTAAATTAGTCAACTTGCTAAAACTGCCTCACGTGACCACAAGAAACTACACTGACTATTCCCCATGACATATCCCATATCCCTCATCTTCTATTTAAGCACATCCCCCACTTTAGAAAAACTTACACACACTTTTCTAACTTCTATTTCTCTGTTTCAGTTGATGTGTCCCAATAACATACAAGCACTCTCAATTCATTTTCCTCTTCCTCCACCGTGAAGCAAAAACCATAGGAGACTTCATTCTCCACCCTTCAAGGAGCAAACAATAGCCCTTCCTCCTCTTATTCCCTGTTGCACGTGACTGTAAGGTAAGGGGGAGAGTGTGGTGGTTCTTTTTTGTTGTTCTCTTCAAATTCTTGTTCCTTTCATGATGTTGTATGACACTAACCTTGTAGTTCCTGTTGTTTTCCGTTATTTCTTACCCATATGAAACTGAAATGTGAAATTTTCTCTACTCTTTTTATTGTTTTGTTGTGCTGTTAAGGTCACCTTTAAGGGGACTTTTGCTGAGTTACCTTTTGATTCTTGACTCTTAGATAATCTAACAAAGAACTCAACACTTACAAACCTACAGAATTGAAAATATATCCTTTCTTTTGGTCCAAAAAGTTCACGGTCTGGGTTAATAGCAAGAAAGGTTGTGCTGTTTTTGGTTCACTCTCTAAACCAAGCTTTAACATCTCTGTTCATAAAACAGTAGAAGCCAAAGGAACACTTCTTCCTTCTCTTGACAGTTCCGTTCCCTGCCAAACTAACAAAGAAGCAAGTTTTATTTTTATTAAACAATAGGTCTTATGTTAAAAAGAAAGAAGACAGAAAAGAAACAAAGGACGTGGGCATGTGTGTTTAAAATCGAGTAGGGACTACAAAGAACGAAAGCTTGTCTTTTTCTAAGAAAAGTTTTTGCTACAAAAGTTAAAAAAAAAAACAACAAAAGTCAACTTTGGATTTTCTGCTTGAGTGTGTGTGTCAGTTCTCCGAGAATTAGAACCAATATACTTCCTTCTTAGCACTTCATCTTTCCTCACGTGACACAACTAGGAATAATGAAAAGCTTAAAGTTTGGCCAACCCAATCATTAGTTTCGGTGATGATGAAATACAGAAATAAGAAAATTGACTTTTGTTAAAAGATACAAACCATTACCTTCTCTATTATATAGTTTCGGTACCTGGTAGTAAAAGCAAGACAATTTTTAATTTCGACTTCATCATGTCAAATAAATAATAATAATAATAGCAATAATAATAATGATAACAATAACCAAAGTTGGTCATGCTTTTCTTTATAGGTTAGTTCTCGGGTCTGGCAAGGAATAAAAAAAATACAACTATTCAAAATTTATATTGAGTATTTAATCCTACTACTTAGAATTAGATTTTAAAATTTAGACTTGACTATGGTTATTTCTACAAATAAAATTCTAAACACTTAACTATGTTGTTTGAATAAAACTTGTGAATTAATTTCCTCACAAATTCCTCACGTTTCTAACTGTATGAAATTAACTAAGACTTCAATTCATTTAATATCAATTCCTTGTATCTAATTAAGTAATGTTAGTATATTTTAATTTTAAGATGGGTGACTATAAGTCTTAATAAGTAATTAAATTTAGAAGAATCAAAATTAAGTATCTAAGAATTTCATAACATTGTAATGATTATTTTATAATAGATACTTAAAGTATATATATTCTTAAAAATATTATTGGATGTAATGATTTAATTGTGATATATTGTGATTTTGTATATCTATATACTGTCTATTCTATTTGCCTGTCAAAATGACAGAAATTTGATCCTATGTAATTTTGATACTCAATGATGTTAGATATAGCACACTAAAATGTGATCATATGATAGTTATACTTTTTATCTGTCTGAGGGACAAAAATATTATTACCCTATGTTGGTGCTAAGTGATTGAGACCAAATGTTGATAAGTAGAATGTGAGTACTCTAGTGTGAGTACTGTTAAGAAAGGAACATGCAGTGGCATGTTGCCTATAGTGGAAGACACAGCCTAGCAAGCTAAGGAATGAACGGCAGGGACTCACTCATGGAAGTCTTCGGGATACAGTGCTGAGTGATGAAGTACCAGAAGGGCCAGGGCAGCACCCTGTGTCGCGGGAACTTCATCTGACCAAGCTTGGCAATCTTGACTACTGCTTAGCAATCTTGACTACTGCTTAGCATTCCATTGATTGGTACGAGAGTACAGCTAAGTTATACCGGACTATGGATGTCCTGAATTTAGATAAATTGAGTTCATCTATGGAAGATGAAGGTTTTGCCATAGGTTGAGGCGTATGTACTCCTAGTCACTTCCAATCGGGGGTATGGATCCATACAGCGTCTAGAGATTTTAGTTGTTTAGATGTTAGGACAAGTATATCTAGAGTAAACCTTAGGCCCCCTGCTACTAGTTAACTAACGGTAGTTTCTATCGTCAGTGATACTTATATATATAGAACCATACCTCACTCCTCTATCTTTCTTTCGGTGTATGTACCTGTCAATTGGAAACGTGAAGATGACGTTCATGCCCAGTGGTCAAGTCTCCCTACTGATGCAGATATTTTAGGAGTTGCAGGTGATGATGTGACAATGCAGAATTTGAAGACTAGTTTTATTTATTCCTGTATTTGGGCTAGGGTAGAAATTGTGTACTACTCTGACTATGTTATCTGATGTATGGGTTGGGATTAGTTAGTACATACTTTCCCTGTATTTATTTTAGTGTCATGAACTGGTGTTTGATGGTAAGATGATCATGGTTCTTTATATAATATTTTATGTATTCTAAATGTGGTTGATAAATGCTTCATTTATTTGCGAAAAAAAAAATTTCCTCGTTTGATAACTAAAACATATTAAATAATTACTATGGGTTGTGTCTAATGTAACGGGGTGTTACAGATTGAGATAAAGAAGATTCACTATTAAACTTTTTTTTCCAGAGGAAGTATTAAACCTTAAGGTAATAGAAATTAAATATCATATTTTAAGATAAGCTATTCAAGTGTGTGTGTGTGTGTGTGTGTGTGTGTATATATATATATATATATATATATATTTGCAGTAAAAAAAAGATATAATTGATTTATTTTTAAAGATTAATATTTCAAATAATCGTAACACTTTTAAAGTTCAATGATACTTTCAATTCCTCCTTTTTCTTGATTTCTTAGTTTCTTTCTCATCTTCTACCAAGAGCTTGAGAAATGAGTCTCTTAACTCTTGATTGAAAGGTCAAAATTTGATTAAAGCTCATTTTGGGATTGATCTAGGTCTCCTCTAATTGATTTCATAGCAAAAGTTAAGTAGAAATCATTCTTGGATCACCAAGTCTCCTCCATAGCTTCTTCTTCAAGGTTTTGCATCAATTCATAGGGTAAGGGAAGCTTTAATATGATTGAATTCTTTGTTTGAATATTCTATGCTTGAAATGATTTTTTTTATTGTAGGATGATGTTTATATGTTATGCTTAATGTAAAATTTGAATTGGAATGAATTTGGTAGCCATTGAAGAGTTTTAAGTATGTTTTCGAGGTTCTGCAACCCTGGTTCGCTTAAGTGAAGAGTGGTTCTTGCTTAAGTGAGATAGGTGACAAGGGAACTTTTTGGCCTGGAAATAGTTCTAGCTTAAGCGAGGGAAAATCCTAGCTTAAGCGAAGTCGCACTTAAGTGAGGATTTACCCAAGCTTAAGCAAGGAAACCTGTAATTGAAAAGTTAGCTCTTGGAATTTTAGCTTAAGCGAGGAAAATTCCTAGCTTAAGCGAGGCCGTGCTTAAGCGAGGATTTAATATTAATAAACTAATAAGCTAGGTGATTTTACTCATATTGTTTAAAATCAAATTTTTAATAAACTAATATTGTTTTAAATCTAATTTTTCCTTTTTTTTTGAAAAAAGTATAATTAAATTAAATAAACTTATATTGTTTAAAAACAATTTTTTAATATTTAATTATTATTATTATTATTATTATTATTATTATTTTAAAACAAAAAATAAAAAATGGTTTTTTCTTTATAATTTTCATTTTTTATAAACTTTTGTTTAGTGACCAAATATTTTAAATAAAAAAAAAAATAAACAATGTATTAATTCATTAAAATAAATAGTTTAACATTAGACAAAATCATAAAAAAAAAGTAGAATTCCAAGTTTCATAATAACTAAGAAAATAAAAATGCCACCTAGTGTTTGTAAGAATGTTAAAATAGGTAAAAGGACTTTTAAATTTAATAAAAGGATAAAAAGGAATTTCAAATAAATTAGTTAGGATAAAATTGAGAAGAAAAAAATTATAGTAGTTTATAAGCTAACTTATTTTTCATAAGCTAAGCTACTTGAAGTAGCTTATGGAAAATAAGCTACTAAAATAATCTCATGTACCAAACAAACTTATTTTGGTCAAAGTAGCTTATAAACTTGTCAAAGGAGCTTATAAACTCCTCAAAAACCTCACCAAACACACTCTAAGTGTTTCAACATTTACACATTTGTGGACTAAATTACTGATTTCGAAAATGTATGGACTAAATTGTCAGCGAATTCATAGTTCAGGAACTAAATAGGTTATTTATCCATTTTTAATTTAAAAATCATATATTTGATAATAGGTTGTACTAACCAGTGCCCTTATGACACTAGTTAAGGAATTAAAAGAGGAAAGATTTTATTGAAAATTATATGGGAGCACATTTTTTCACCTTTCAATAAAAACCAAAAATGGAAGTGCAATACAAATTATATTAAATTTGATATAATAAAAATATCAATAAACTCTGTGTGTGTATGAGAAAGCGGCAGCTTATAAAACATTATTCTCATCATTTTAATTTCACCAATCATTCAAAATCCAAATGTATTAAAACACCATAAAGACGTCAAAGTTGAAAGAGTTCAGGAATTAGGAACATTTTTTTTTACTGCAGGAATTAGGAACCTAAATACATTTACATCATAAGAGTTTATTAGTTTAATAATCATAATATTCTTCTCATTCCTAATCAAAAAATTCAACAAAACCAGAGCATTTTTTCCTTGAATGTGATGTAAGTTTCAAGCCTTTAAACAAGCTATCTAAGCCAGTCAACAAGGTAAGCCTTTAAACAAGCAAGTTTCAACCATATCATGGAGGAAGGCAATCAACAAGGTCATGCTCTGAGTGTGTACTGGTCATGGTTGCAGAGCTCAAAAAGTTTCCCAGTGATGGAGAATTGGTACGAGATGAGAAGACAGGAGGTCACATTTTGAGTGTACTGCATTTTCGAAGAGCACTCCAGTGTTTGAGAATTGGTATGGGTGAGAAGATAGAAGGTCACCTACAATTACAAACTGGGAAGACAAAAGTTACGTGAGGGGGCTTAGTAACATAATCTAAGCCATTAATTTAAAATGAAATAAAAGATCCAGATTAAGAGTAACTTCTTAAACTTACTCTTGGAGTAAGTGCATCCCTCATTTTATATATCCATTTTTAGTAACATTTATGCCTCTTATCTAAAACGCCGTTTCTTCTTATTAGATAGATTTATGCTTCATATGTACGTTTCCTTAATCTGTTGCTCCTACTTATTTTGATGCCTGCAGCTAAACTTATTTCTAATCATAAAATTAACTTCGTAATGCATCTATTATTAGGAGATAGGAATTGTACCTGTCCGAGTGTACCACCAAGATTCTTTTCAGATTTCTGATAGTACACAAGACTCTGTATAGTCAAAAAGTGAAGAGACATTACTGCATTGCCCCAGAGGATGTGGGAATTAATTACCAGGAGCCTCCTAAGAAACCACGTGAAGAGTCTCCACCAAATGCAACTTCTCAGAAACACAAACCTTCTAAGAAATCACTTTCAGACAGTGTGAATCCTTGGATTCATCCAATCCAATGCTACAGATCGATTCTATGAAAAATAAACAATAAAACTAAACTAATGCTATAATCTTATAAAATAAAGAAAATGTTGCTACAGTAATAATTTAATAATAGTCGAAAAAAACCATCATATATAAAATGGAAATTAAACATAATAAAGTGACCGCTGTTAGATTATGCTGCGTGTTGATCAAGCTCTATGGATCCAGGTATTCCTTAAAACCTCTTGGTAATTTGACGTAATGTGTTTTGGTGCTCATTTGGTATTTTATAAGGTTTATTAAAATTCCAACAAATGTTGCTACAGTAATAATTTAATAATAGTCGAAAAAAACCATGATATATAAAATGGAAATTAAACATAATAAAAAAATCAAACATACTGATAAATTTTGATTATAATAAAAAATAATATTATAAAAATAAAAAATTTAAAAAATATCATTGAAGGATACATGGTTTTTTAAATAGACCAGGAAAATAAAAAAATAAATTATTTAAATAAAAATACATTAACTTTATTTTATAATGTGTGAAAATTAAGATTCTAGAAATTAAAATCAAATTAATATTAAAATTTAAGTTATCCACAATATAAAAATAATTATCTCGTAATAACAAAAACAATAATATTATAATAAATATTTAAACTATCATTATAATATTTAAAATAATAATAAAAATGTTGATTAAACCAATATCATCATTGTTTTTATTTTGAATCATTGATACAAGATGCCAAAATAAATTAAGAAAATAAGTCCATTATGCCTTTGTCTAAAACACTGTTTCTTCTAATTGAGATAAATTTATGTTTCGTATATATATGTTCTTACTCTGTTGCTCCTACTTATTTTAATGCATGTAGCAAAACTTATTTCTAATCATAAAATTAACTTCGTAATGTATCTATTATATCAGGAGCTAGGAATTGTACCTGTACGAGGGTACCACCAAGATTATTTTTCAGATTCTGATAGTTCACAAGACTCTGTATAATCAAAAAGTGAAGAGACAATATTGCCTTGCCCAGAGGATGTGGGACTTAATTACCAGAAGCCTGCTAAGAAACCACGTGAAGACTCTCCATCATTATACCAAATGCAGCTTCTCAGAGAAACATAAACCTGATAAGAAAGCACATTCAGACAGTGTCTACCCTTGGATTCATCCAATCCAATGCTACAGATCGATTCTGAATTGTCAAAAAGTGAAGAGACATGAAACGTGTTGCTCAGAAGATGTGAGACCCACTGGAAACCTGCCAAGAAAGGAGTTGAAGAGTTCTGCATCGTATTCATAGTAGCAAATGAAACTTCTTGGAAACTTAGTTACATGACATGAACAGTGTATAAAACTTATCCTACATGTTAAATGATTATTAGAATTGTGATTTTAAATATAATTATTGCATAATATATAAAATTTTACAACAATGAAAGATAGAAGTAGTTTCTTTTTTGCCACCCCGATTAAAATAGCGTAGCTCCACCTCTTATGATAATGGAGTTTCACATGAAGAAAATGCTATTAAAGTGATTGTCATGGAAATATTAGAAACTGAAATTAAAGAAAAAATATTCATGATAATGGAGTTTCTCGTCAAAGAGCCGTGTTTAGAAGTTATGAGGCCTAAGGCAGAAATCACATTTAAATCTTAATTATTTATCAGCATTTAATAATTAAATATTTATAATTTCATTTTTAATATATATAAGATAACAAATAACTCAAGGGTTGGTGCAGTAGTGTAAGGCCTCCCTGCATTCACATGTGGGGGAACAATCCATTTAGTGGGAGAACCCGTGTTCGATTCCCTCAGTGTGCAAATTCCCTTGGGCCAGCGGCAGCCACGCACCGCGAGCGGAATTAGTCTCTGACCTAGTGAGTTGAAGGACACCCGTGGTCTCTGACATAGGACCAAAAGAAAAAGATGACAAATTCATTCATTTTTAATATATAAGATTTGAATAATTTTACTTCTAAAAAAATATTTTTCAACAATAATAATAGTTACAAGTATTATCAATAATGTAATACTTTAAGTAGAGTATAAGTTTTTTATGCACTTCTTGCAATATTTTTATTTTTAAAAATAAATCAAGAGTAATATAATATTTTTTTTTTAATTTATCCTCGTCTAAAGTTTTCAATTTTTAGAATTTAAATAAAAAAATTTAAAAGTGATTTCATATTTTTAAAATTTATTCAATTAAACTTCCAATTAAAGAGGTAAATTAATCTAATATGAATATTAAATCATCAATACTAATAGAATCTTTAGTTAAATGCACGACCTTATCAATTACAGACTCATCATTAAATTTAAACTCTATATATTAATTTCAATATCATTTTTTATGGAGGAGATAGGTAGAATCTAAAATAAATGTAAAATATTTTCTTAATTTCTTTAAATAAATAATGAAATTACACTTAAATGATTCATAATAGCACTTATATTTATATCTTAAGATTTGTAATCTTACTAATAAAAATAGTAATGATTATATATCATAACATAACAAAATTTATCACCTAATAATTTAAATAATAATAAATAATTTATAAAAAAGATTAAAAAATAAATAAATAAATTTGAGGCCTTAAAAAATTTGAGGCTTAAGGCAATTGTCTCAATTGCCTAGTGGTCTACACGGCCCTCCTCAGGCATGAGAGATGGTGCAGTGCACTGTTGCAGTCTTCTTTAAATGTGGTAGTAACACACAAATCTCTCCACGCGCATCACAGTGGGTAATAAACCTGGTAATGCAAATGTCATTTTTGTCCTTGTTTAAGCGGAAAAAATGTTGGGGCAACGAAAAAGAAATTCCTACACTAGTTATTTAATATTTAATATTACACATTGCTTTATCCTCTAAGGACCCCACACCGAAGCTATTTTTGTGTAACCAGCTCTATAACAAAGAGATGCACCTCCAAATCTAATATCATGGTTGTTTTTATACAAGATGCCAAAATAAATTAAGAAAATATATCCATTTATGCCTTTATCTAAAATACTGCTTGTTCTAATTGAGATAAATTTATGCTTCATATATACAAGTTGGTACTCTGTTGCTCCTACTTATTATAATACCTGTAACTATCCTTAATTCTAATCAAGAAATTAACTTCATATATATTAATATTAACAGGAGCTATGAATGTATCACCAAGATTATTTTTCAGATTCTGATAGTACCCACCACTCTGTATAATCAAAAAGTGAAAAGACATTTCGGGGCTCAGAGGATGTGGGACTTGCTAGGAGTTTGCTAAAAAACCACGTGAAGACTCCATTATTATGGCAAATGAAACTTCTCAGAAAGCACATTCAGACAATCTTCAACCCTTGGATTCATCCAATGCTACACATCGATTCTGTATTGTCAAAAAATTGAAGAGACATTAAAGTGTTGCTCAGAAGACATGAGACTGATCACTATAAGAACCTGCTAAGAAGGCCCGTGAAGAGTCTGCATCATATTTAGCAAATGAATCTTCTCGGAAACTTACTTGACTTAAACAGTATATTTACATCTCTTGTCTAAGGCACTCTACCATTGTTGACTACTTTTTCTCTTTTGCACCCCAGAAGCTCTTGTGTTCAACTAAAGAATCTGTGTATTCTCTTCTGTTTGAAGAAGTTGGATTGGGTCTCTGGTAAGGTCTTTTTCTCCATTTTCAGTTTTACCTCAGAATAGAAATAATAGAAGAAGTAGGATAAGGTTAATTTGATTTCTTCTTGTTTTCCCATGTTTTAACTGAAAGAAAATGGGTTAAGAATGTGAATACTGCCTGAGAATATATCATGGGCTTCAGAACAATGAAGCATCAGCCGTTCTGTGGTTGTTTATGATAAAAAATAACTTGCCTTTTTTTAAAAAAATAAAATAAAATAAAATAAAAAATTGAAGAGATAGAATGAGTTTTTAATTGAAGTGCATAAAGAATTCATTTATATTCTTCATATTATTTGTCAAGCTTGCTTTTGTTAAGTTGACAATAGGTCTAAGGGCATCAGCTTCTAATTGTCATTCAAATTGGTTTTCTAAAATTCTCTTTCAACCTATGTAGACCTACTTTCAGTTATTAGATTTTTTAATTTTAACTGATATGTTGGTTTAATTTCTAGTTGTTGCCATCTGCATGACTGTTTATTCTGTGGTGAACATGACTGTTTAATTTGTAAGGTCTAAGTTCTTTTCCATTTGATGTTAATGCTTTTCTCAAGGCCTAGGTTGTTTAAGGCCACTATTAATAATAGAAGTTGAACCATGCATGTTGGACTTCAACCTTGTTTGGTTTGATGGAAAGCAAGCACACATTGGTTACAACACATATTACAGGTTTTATTTCTAAGCTTTATTACAAATTGGACCAAATTATAAGTGTTTCCTCTGTTTTAGAAGTCTTTGTTTTCTGGTATACAGTCATATAGATGGAATTCAAGCGCCACTTGACCAATAAGGAAGCTCAAACATAAAAGATTCAACTGTCTATATCACATTAAGCTCTCTGTTTTAATACTCCAGCTTGTATTTAAAGTTGAGATATTTTCTAAACAATCTATCCATTGATCAACACCTGCAGTGTCATGAACATACTGCATATTTTTCAATCATTGTTAGATACAAGACATTCATCTATTTGATAATATGTCAAGGAAATATTGATCTGAATTTGAAGTTTAGGACTTTAGGTTTTGAGCTGCACTGCTATAGTGTAATCTGAAGTTTTGATTCATTATTCACGTTATTAAGCTTTTTTATATCTAATCATTTACTTAGCTTTTGATATGTTGAAATGGACTATCAGCTTTTGCAATTCAAAAGCAAGCCAGTAGTCAAGGGAAAAGAAATCTCCAAGGATCACAAAACACCTCAAAGTCACACTAGCAATTTGGCAAACAATTGTCTAATTGTTCTTTCGTAAGTGAGCAAGACTATGAACCTTGAAGTTTGAACTGTCTGATCTCATATTAGACAGATTTATTAATTCCAACTAAATTATATTAAGAACAAGTGTCAAGAACACATTTAACCATAAATGCCTTTTTATTTATTTCTTCAATTGTAGTGTTATAACCATTGCAGGTGCAGCACTTGGAATTCATAATGGCTGAACCGCAAATGATCGGCACTGTTGCTTCTTCCTCTAACTCTTCTTCTACGGTGTCTTCCAAAAACTACGATGTTTTTCTAAGCTTTCGAGGAGAGGACACCCGCAAGAACTTCACAAGCCATCTTTATGAAGCTTTGAATCAAAAGAAAGTTAAAACCTTCATAGACTACCAGCTTGAAAAGGGAGATGAAATCTCACCAGCACTCATCAAAGCCATCAAAGATTCTCATGTATTTGTTGTCATCCTCTCAGAGAACTATGCTTCCTCAAAGTGGTGCTTGGAAGAACTCAGCGAGATTTTGAAATGCCAGAAACAAGGACAGACGGTGATACCAGTATTCTATAACATAGATCCATCTCACGTGAGGAAGCAGACTGAGAGCTATGAGCAAGCCTTTGCAAAACACGAGGGAGATGACAGGTGCAGCAAATGGAAAACGGCTCTCACTGAAGTCGCCAATTTAGCTGGGTGGGACTCCCGAGACAGGTAAATAAAATGAATTAAGAGTGAGTAAATTTTCTGAAGGAAAAAATGAGAAAGATAATGTATTGTTTTTAAATTGAGTAGGTCAATTTTGATTTTAAATCCAACAGAGAGATAAGGATGATTAAATTATGGCACAAATAATATGATATCAAATTATATATATATAAGTGAATAGTGATGGATATAGTTGGTTCGTTCTTTCGTGTATGCTTGTGCAATGCAATTATTGTTCTGCATTGAAGTTTCTTTGTCCACGAATGTGTCTAATTGCGTAGAGTTAAAAGATAATTTTTTTTATATGTATAGTTGAATAAATGACAACATAAAAAATACATAAGAGATATTATTAAAAATAAAAAATAATTTAGATTATATATATATATATATATGTGTGTGTGTGTGTGTGTGTGTGTGTGTGTGTGTGTGTGTGTGTGTGTGTATACGTATATATACGTGACACATGACTATAGAATCTAGTGTATCTGTAATCTTGGATCATTATGGTAGTGTAATGGAGAAAAAAAATAGTAATAATTAGGGAATGAAAATCCAAAGTCTTAAAGAAGATAATCAATGTGTTTTTGGTACACAATAAACTTCTTAAGCAAACTATCGTTGCTACCTTACAAAACTAAGCTCAAATATTAGAAGTTAAGAAATGCACATACAAGATAATTAATGGATAGGGTACAAATTTTAAAATTTATAAGAGAAATCCGGGTGTAATGGAGATATTGATGTTTAAATTTTACTTTTTGTATTATATAAGAGATAATATTTGAAATTTTTTTCAAAAGTAAACTTCATAGCAAATGTGTACACTAGAATAAATTATTGTTGCTTGTTTGTACATATTACTTCAATGTGTATGATATATATACTATCAAAATATTGTTCATATTATGAAAACCTAGTAAGGCCTAGGATTGATATATATGCAACATTAACTACATATTTCTATTTTTAATTATTAATTAAAATAAAATATTATGAATCATTTCAAATTTAACTAGGTATTTACAAAATCATTAATTTTGCAATATATATATATATATATATATATATATATATATATTAATTTTTATAATATTTAATATTATTATTATAGAATTTATATATCTAACTTTTATCAATAAAATCCTTACTTTTCATTATTAGTGTTCATAAAGTATATTTTAAAGTAGGTAAATTTAAAAATAAAATAAACTTACATATATTTATAATAAATTATTTCTTAATTTCTATTTAAAATTATTAATAAATAAAATACTACGAATCATTTAAAATTTATCTACATATTTATAAAATCTTTAATTTTGAAATATATCTATATTTTACAATATAATAATATTTAATTTTATTATTATAGTATGTATATATCTAACTTTTTTTGTTCTCGTCTTTTAGTGTGAAATATATATTATTATCTTAAAATGATCAAAATTACTATTATATAATAAATAACATTAATGTGAGCAAGTAATATCTTCATTAATTATTGTTAGGTTTATTAAATTTAATTAGATCCAACTACTATAGTAACATTCAAGTTTCGATCAACAGTTGTCATTTATTCAAGTTTCTTTTTACTATATACTAGATCGGTATAGTTACGTTTTGTTTTTGTTTTTTGGTTTTTGTTTTTTGAAGTTGTTAGACTTATAACACATCATTTATTTCTTTGTTGCCTTTTTCATATGCTAGTATTGAATCTGAACTCCTTGAGGGCATTGTTGGAGACGTTTTGCAAAAATTGAGTTCTAGATACACAAACCATCTTGAAGGACTAGTTGGAATTGAGCAAAATTATGAACAAATTAAATCATTACTAAAAATTGGGTCAAGTGATGTTAGAACACTTGGAATATGGGGCATGGGTGGCATAGGAAAGACTACCCTTGCTAAGGCTTTGTATGCCAAATTGTGTTGTGAGTTTGATGTTAGTTGCTTCCTGGAAAATGTAAGGGAAAATTCAAGCAGGCATGATGGACTTGAAGCTCTACATAATAAACTTCTTTCTAAGTTGTTGGAGAATGAAAATCATCATTTTGAAGCACCCTTTCTTGTACTTGGTTTTGACATGCATAGGCTTCAACATAAAAAAGTTTTGTTTGTGTTGGATGATGTGGATACCACAAAACAATTAGAATATCTAATGAAATATTGTGGTTTTTTTGGACCAGAAAGTAGAATTGTTGTTACAACTAGAAATAAGCAAATATTTTATGAAGATGTTGAAGTATATGAGGTCAAGGAATTGAGTTTTCATCACTGTCTTCATCTTTTCTATATGGCTGCTTTTGGATAAGGGCAACCAAAACATGGATATGAAGATCTATCAAGAAGAGCAATTTCCTATTGCAAAGGTAGTCCTTTGGCTTTAAAAGTTCTGGGTGCTAGTCTTCGTCGAAGAAGAAAAGAGGCATGGGAAAGTGAATTGAGAAAATTCCAAGAGGTTCCAAATACAAAAATGTACAACATATTAAAATTAAGTTATGATGGCCTAGATTGTTGTGAAAAGGACATCTTTTTAGACATTGCATGCTTCTTCAAAGGAGAAGAAAGAGATTCTATAACAAATCTACTGGAAGCTTCAAATTTCTTTGCAGCATCTGGGATTCAAGCCCTTTTGGATAAAGCTCTCATAACAATTTCTGATGACAATAAGATAGAAATGCATGACTTGATACAGGAAATGGGTCGGGAAATTGTTCTTCAAGAATCCATCAAAGACCCAGGAAGACGAAGTCGAATATGGAAACCTAAGGAAGCGCTTGAAGTATTGAAATATAACAGGGTAAGTGGTAGGTTCAATTGTTTCTTTTTGATAACATGAGTCTTTTTAGAAAGTACAATATGATATGATAGCCTTGCTAATGATTATTCTAAATTTTGTTTGTCAGGGAACTGATGTTGTTGAAGGCATAATTTTAGAGTTGGGTACATTAACTAGGAATCTAAGTTTGAGCTCTGATTCCCTAGCAAAGATGATTAACGTGAGATTTCTTAAAATCTCTAGAGGGAAATGGCACATGTGGTATGAAGGATTTAATGTGTACTTTCCTAATGGTCTTGAGTCACTGTCTTATAAATTGAGGTACCTTCATTGGGAAGGATTCTGTCTTGAGTCTTTGCCGTCTAACTTTTGTGCTGAACAGCTTGTAGAGCTTCGCATGCCTTGCAACAATCTTACAAAGCTTTGGGATGGGATTCAGGTATGAACGTGGCTATACATACTACATTTTTTTTTGTTTTAATTTGTAAAGATACGGGAGAGAGTCTTGTGTGGTAACTGGTGTTGTGTTGTCTCATGTGAAGCTCATGATTTTGAATTTAACAATATCTGAACAATGTTATGCATCTTTCTTGTTACAAAATCTTGTAAATTTGAAGAAAATTTACCTTAGTGGCTCCAGAAACCTGATTGAGATCTCAGACTTATCCAAGGCAGGAAAACTTGAAAGTGTTTGGCTTGAAGAATGTGAAAGCTTGCGTGAGCTACATCCATCCATGTCATCTCTCCCCAATCTTAGGAAATTATATATAAATAGATGCAGAGGGATTGAAAGCCTTAATGTTGATTCAAAATCTCTCAAAGTACTGTACACCTATCTTTGTTCATCTCTCAAGGAATTCTCAGTGCCATCAGTGGAAATGACGACATTGAACTTATCTGGCACCTCCATAAGCGCAATTCCATCATCAATTGGGCATAATAGGAAACTTAGATATCTTAATCTAAGCGGTTATAACAATCTTGACAAGTTATCATATGATTCCAGAATGGGATCCATTACAGCACCGGACCATTATGGATGCATGCAGCACAATGCATTAGAATTGTCATCCTTGCAATCACTTTTTCGCAACATTGGACACTTTTCGTCTTTAGAATGTTTGCGGCTAACACAATATAATGTTGAGAGCTTGCCTCCTGCAAACATAAAAAACCTTTCATCATTGAGAGAACTTTGGTTAGCTGGCTGCAGTAAACTTGTGTCTCTGCCGGAGCTTCCACCATCCCTAACAAAGCTTCACTTAGATGGTTGCAGTAAACTTGTGTCTCTGCCGGAGCTTCCACCATCCCTAACACAGCTTCACTTAGATGGTTGCAGTAAACTTTTGTCTCTGCCGGAGCTTCCACCATTGTTGAAAAAGGTGAGTGCCCAAAACTGCACTTCGCTGGATACAGACTCCACTCAACGGCTAGTGTTACAACACATGCAGAGCATCATACCCTCCTTTCTTAATAATCTCAATAAGCATTACATTGGTCATTTCATTTTCCCGGGAGACCATGTGACGGACGAATGTGGGTTTCGTACAGCAGGGAGTTCAATAACTCTTCCCTATCTCCCACTCCCACCATCATCTCACTTGTACGGTTTCATTTATTGCATCATTCTTCCTAAGGGATTTTGCTGTGATATTTTGGATTATTTAATGTGTTCTATCTATAAAGATGGTAAAGAGGTTGGCCGGGACATCAACAGTACAATTTCCAGAAAATTGATTTCAAAACACGTGTTATTTTCGTATGTTAAAATGTTCCATGTTTGCAGTGACGACTTACCATTTAAATTAGAATTTTATTGCCGAGACAAGGTTGGATTCAAACACCAAGTGAGCATAAAAGAGTTTGGGGTCTTCCCAGTATATGCCTCAGAATCGGGGTTGAAGCTGTTTGAGATTGATAATAGTAGCAAGGAAATTTTTGAATCAGAATCCATTACTCAAATCTCTGATGATGAGTCACACCTCAGAGGAATTGGAGTTGAAGACTCTAATAATGAAATTGAAATTGAATATTTATTGGAAAAATTTGTCAATTTGATCGATTACTGTATATTGGTGTGAAACTTCACCCATCCCTTGATTAATTGTAGGTTCCTTATTTGTTACATTTTTTCTTAAATGAATTTAATCTTTCAAATATAGAAATTATTAGTTGAAAATACTCTTAATTCTATAAATTTGTGGTTGTACCTACTTGTTGAGCATATTTTCTTTTGAAAAAATTGTGGAGAACATTTGGTGGGAAAGATTGAGCACTAGCTTCGTGGAAGTCAATCTCTTCATTTCGTGATCTGAAACAGTGATGGTAATAGATTGATGATTCAGAATTTAAATGTAACAGTGCACTCATTGTTGCTTATGACTTTTAGCTTTGTAGCAATCCAACAGTTGGAACTTGGAATTAATTGTGATTTTTGTTTTATTCGTAGGAGTTTTATACATCATGTGATAGAGTAACAAGTTGTAATTTTTGGCCATTTATTTCTTTTATATTAATTAATTATAAATAAGATTACTATTAATTTTTTTTCAGAGGAAGTATTAAACCTTAAGGTAATAGAAATTAAATATCATATTTTGAGATAAGCTATTAAAGTGTGTGTGTGTGTGTGTGTGTGTATATATATATATATATATATATATATATATATATATATATATATATATATATAGTAATGACTTTAATTGGAGATTCTAAGAGAGATGATACAGAGAATAGAATAGACAAGATGAATAATTAACTCTAACCTACTACCAGCACCCTAAGGCTCTGATACCAGATTCGAGGGTTGATGCATACATAATTTTTTTTGAAAAAGGCTAGCAGAAACAAAAGGGAAATGAGATCCCAACTAGGTTGGCACCCCAACACCCAATTGCCAAAAACCACCAAGCCTATATAATATTAACAAAAAAAGAAACTGATACAGAAACATGGGGGGATATAACCAAACCCAAGAAGGACCATTAATAGGAGAACCTATAGGAAGGGAGACCTATTCTGTTCCTATTAAATTCCTCCCAACAAAATTGAGGAACTGTATCAGACCAAAAAGAAGATCTAAGCTGGATACCATGGTTAGCTAAAAAGTCTGCACAAGAGTTACCCTGTCTATAAATATGAGAGATCCTAAAATCAATCTCATGGAGGAGAAGCAAACAATTTTTCCATCTATTTTGTATCTTCCAAGGAATCCCCACAGCTCCAGAAAAAGCTTTAACTACCAACATAGAGTCACACTCCAACCACAACTTTCTCCATCCTCTAGAAACTGCAACTTCAATTGAAATAATAGCACCCATGAGCTCAGCATGGAAAGCATCTTGAATGCCCAAATAGTTAGCAAAACAGCCCATAATAGCACCTGAGCAATCACGGAAGATACCCCCGCAACCAGCATGACCAGGATTACCCTTGGCTGCCCCATCAGAGTTACATTTGACCCAGTATGGGAGGGGGAAATGCCAAACAACTTGCTTGATGGTATCAGCTTTTGGGGGGTGAATCTGGATAGAGAAAAGCTTCATAGTCTGGAAGTCATTAAGAGAAGGTCTCAAACATCCATTTGAGTAATTCCCCGTGAGATGAATAGCCGAATGAATAAGAGATTTAGCAGCAGGCAAAGAGATTCTTTTGCTGGAAAATCTGGCTTGATTCCTGCTGAACCAAATAATTGCCACCGTGTTTGTGATACCTGCGAGAGTGGTATCTCACACCTGCTTACTTTTAATCAGAAAACAGGTATGTAACATATTCTCGATCGAATCCAGTTTATAATTCAGAGCTGAAGCAAGCCACAACCATAAGGACTTAGCAAAAGAACATTCGAAAAAAAGATGCTTCGTATTTTCTTGCTGAGCATGACAAACACTGCAAATAGAAACATGGGTGTACCCTCTGGCTGCAATGGCTTCATCAGTGGGCATTTTATTGTGAAGAAGTCTCCAGAGAATAAAAGTCTTAGAGGGAGGGATGAAGCGACTCCAGATCTTGTTAAATAAAGAACTTGGAGTACTAGCATGATGAAGGGCTGAAAAAGCGAGCTTCAGAGAGAGGCTACCATCCGCGGAATTGCACCAAATAAGCTTATCAGTTTCTGGAATTTATGGTGATGCATACATAATTAATATGGATGGATATTCAGGGACAGAAGTAGGTTAAAATTGAGAAAATAAGATAATGAAATACTTGAAATAAAATAGCAAAGTAGACAAAACTTACAAAATTCAGAACTTTAATATATTTCTTCAAAATCAATACAATTCAGAAAGAGGTCGTAGAGAACACTCTTGAACTACAAAGATATTTTAGAGAGAAAGGAGAGAAGATATGAGTTAGAGAGAAGGATATGCATTCGATGCCCTCACTCTTAAACTTCTTCTATCTATTTATAGAATTCAAAAGTAACATGGATTTCAAATTCAGACTTCAAATTGTCGACGGAATTCATACTTCAAAGTGTCGACGGACTTCAAATTCGGATGTCAAAATTTTCAAAATTACTTTTGGTGACTAGCTGATGGCTGCTTTATAAAAAGCTTGTTGGCCAGTGCCAAAAAGTCTTCAGTGCTTTTCAGTCTTTTTAATATTTCAAGAAATTTTGTGGGCCAGTAATCAATTACTCTTATCTTTATCTGTTCAGTGAGGACAGTCGATGAGTCTTTTCGGATAACTCTGTCGACAGCTAGATTTCATAATTCATCAAGACCGGGAATATTTTGAATTCCATAACAATCATCTTCATTTTGAAGATAAGGTTACTATTTCCTGTTTCTTCAGTTTCTTCATTAGATCCTATGGAGGATAATGCAGCAATTATACTTTTTCTTTCTTCTTTAGATAATTCAATGAGCTGTTCAGCAATAGACTTTTCACGGATCATTTTCTTTCCATGGAGTGGGAGGCATAATTCCTTTTCCTTTTCTTTGATCCCAGTTATTGAATTTAGTGCCAAGAAATCAATATTGTATTTCTCCCACCAGAATACCTTTACTCTGAGACACAGAGCTTTGGGAAAGGCATTTGGACGATGCTGATGAAATTCATATAAATTCTTTAATAGCCAGCTAATTCCCATGGTAGAGTAGAAGGATAATAGTTTTAGGTGAGTAGGAGTTTGGGGGGTTAATTCTTTGTATTTAGTGTAGTATTTTGCTACTTCTCTGGGAAAGATGGATTTGACGGGTCCCATGGAGTGGAACCAATCTTGAAACCATACTGGTAATTCTTAAGTAATAGTGGATTTAAAATAGAGGTACCAAGAATGATTGGGATTAGGCTGCAAAAGAACCTTATACTAGGCTTCTTGATAATCATAATAATTATAAGTAGGAGGGTCAAAATTTCTAGTAAATCTTTTGGCTGTTCTAGGATGCTGAGCCCACTCAGCAAAGGTAATGACTTTAAGGATTTTCATGCTGGAATAACTAATTTTCGAACGATCTATTTTATCAAGATTATGGGTTATTTCGACATAATTAGTATCCATTAAAACTAATTGGTAAAATTTGGGTGTTCAGAGGTTGGTCCTTGGGAATCCATCCCCAACCTTGAGGAGCAAACCTTTGGAGTATTTCAAGGGTAGAAAGATTTTCAAATTCGGGTTCCAGATAAAGAATTTTTCGACACTCATCTTTAATTACATGATCAACGGGTTGTTCAAGAGGTAGGCTTGAGGAAGCGACCTTTTCTTTTTCTTTGGAAGTGTTTTCAGGAATTAAAGGGGTAAATCTGTTTGAAGTGGAAGTAAGGGAGGCTGGAAGAATTCGTGAATTCGAAGGGGTTTTTTCTAGCTTTTGGGCAAAGGTAGGGGCTAAATCATCTAAAGTTAAGGGTCTTTCTGTTGATGGGCCAGTGGGCCTCATCTTTTCGGATTGTTACCCTGCAAAAATTCACAGGTTACAAAATCAGGAATAGAATTATTTTTCCCTTTAATAAATTCTATTTCAAAATCAAAACAGGATAAAAGACTTTGCCATCTAGCAAAGATGTGTTTTGAAACAATATTTTTAACATCTTTTTCTAAAACATTTTTTGCCGATTGGCAGTCAATTCTTAACAAAAAAAAAATTATTTACCAAATCACTTTGAAATTTCATGATACATAATACTATAGATAAATTTCCTTTTTAATAGTGCTGTATTTAGACTGAGCTTCCATCCAAGCTCCAGAATGAAACCTAACAATTTGTTCTATAGAATTTTCAATCAATTTTTGTTTTAGAATACCTCCAAATCCAATTTCAGAGGCATCAGTTTCCACTATCATAAAGGCATCTGGGTTAGGGATACCTAGACAAGGGAGACTTTCACCAATTCTTTAATCTTAATTATTACTTCAGTATGTTCTCTTGACCAGGGCTTGGGATTTTTCGAAGCCTATTGAATAAGGGTTTGCATAGAATTCTAATGTTAGGAATGAAATCAGACACATAGTTCAGACATCCCAAAAATCTTTGTAATTGATTTTTATCTTTTATTTCATCAGGAAATTTTGAGGCAAATTCAATGCTTCTAGTAATGGGGGTGATTTTTCCTTGATATATTTCATGACCTAAGAATCTTATTTTTGTTTGTGCTAATTTCATTTTCTTTTGAGAAATAACGAGTCCATTTTGTTTAATTATATTTTTAAATATTCTTAAATGTTTTAGATGTTGTTCTATTGAAGTGGAATAAATTAATACATCATTTAAATAAACTAAGGCATAATTACTGTGAGGATTAATTATAGAATTCATGATATTTTGAAATTTTGATGGGGCATTTTTTAACCCCATAGGCATTACATTTCATTCATAATGCCCAAAAGGTACAGCAAAAGCTGTTTTATATTTATCTTTTTCCTCAATTTTTATTTGATAATAGCCTGATTTCATATCAAATTTTGAAAAAATTGTGGCTTCGCATAATCTTCCAATTAAATCTTTCTTATTAGGTAATGGATATCTTATCCATTCTAAAGCATTATTTAAAGGTTTATAATTAATTATCATCCTAGGTTCTCCTCTTTGAATTTCGGAGGCTTTTTGCACATAGAATGCAGCACAACTCCATGGAGATTTGTAGGTCTGATTAATCCTTTATTTAGAAATTCTTGTATTTCTTTTTTACAGTATTCAAGGGTTTCTTTATTCATTTGTACTGGCCTAGCTTTAGTAGGAATTTTACTTTCATGAAAGTCTTTGGTATATGGTAGACTTACTGTAAAAGTTTTCCTATTCCAAAAGGCGTTGGGTATTTCTGCGCAAACTTCTTTTATAAAAGAGTTTTCAATTTCTTTTATTTTTTCTTTAATGATTTTAGTATTTAATTGTTCTTCTATTTTTTGGTAGGCTATCTCTTTTTGTAATAAGGTTATTTGGTTACTTTTATTATTAATTCTATTTATGAAAGTGTTTTCTTCTACTTCTTGCAGGTTATGAAGCTCTTTTTGTTTGATGGGTTTTAAGAATTCAAATAAGATTTCTTGATGTTGGTATTTTATTTTTATTCCTTGTTCAGATACTTCAAAAGGATATATTTGAGTTAAAAATGGGGTGCCTAAAATCATTTCTTCAGTAATGTCTTTAGTTAAGATAAAAGTGTTTTTAAAACATTTTCCTTTATTGCATATGTGAGCATTTGTTAATTTAAATTGCACATTTAATCTAGCATTATTGGTAGCAGTTAATTTTTGAACTATTTTTTCATAATATTGTGTAGGAATTAATCCTTCTTGTATACAATTAACATCAGCTCCTAAATCTATTAATGCAGTAAAGGTTTTATGAAATGATTTTCCAATTTTCAAGGTAACTTTAGCTTGCCATTTTTGTTGTAGAGTTTTAATTCTGTTTATAGTTTCATTTTCATCTGCAATTATTATCTCTTCTTTCAAAGATTTAGTTAATTGGGATAAAGTAATATCTTGAATTATATCATTTTCTTTTAGCTTGTTTAATTCAATTTTTATAATTTGTATTTAGGCTTTTATTTCATTTACTTCTTGTTGTAAATCATTTACAATAGCTTTTCGTTTTTGTATTTCAGCCTTTTTTAGAATATTAGCAAAATCATATCCTACAAATTTTTCTGGTTTAGAACTTTCTTCAGATTTTTCTTCTAAAATCATATTCATAAATTTTGTTAAGTATTTATGTTTTTCTTCTGCATTAGATATTTTATCAACCATTTCTAACGCTAGTTTAGTTTCAGCTCTAATCATATTTATCTGATAGGAACATTCATAATTTTCTGAATCACAATTATCTAATTCATTTTCACTATCGGAAGTTGAATTTTCTTGAATAATTAAGGTACCTTGCTTTTCTTCTGATTCTTCTGTATCATTTAACATTATCTTGGCAATTTGTTCTTTTAATTCATCACTCATGTTTAGTTCATGAATTTTTCCTTTTACTCTATAGTCTTTTTTCATATGACCAAATTGGCCACAATTATAGCAAACAATATTAGGTTTTCTTTTATTTGAACAGGGGTATTGGTGGTATTTTCAGGCTTTTGAGGGTAGGATTTTCTTTTTCTGAAAGGGGTTCTGTTATTGGTTTTAACAGGTTTATTTCTTTTTATAATCTTTTTAGTTTTAGTAGAAGGGGGAGAAAGTCTTTCATACCCATATTGAGCACAAAAGTTTCCTAATTCTGTTATTCCTTTGGCTTGATTTTTCTTAATCCTATTTTCTATTTTCATATTGCTACATAATTCTAATCCAGTATTTTTTACAGTAGAAATAATTCTTCCATAAGTTAATTCAGAAATAGGCATGTTTGGATATTCTGGTTGTAAGTGTTCTCTTACTTTAATTCCAAAATTTATTGGTAATCCTGCTATAAATTTTTCTTTCCAGAAAACTTCACGACAATCATGTCTGGTTAAGACCATTGTCATAAAATTATCTGTATACCATCTGAAATCTCCTAAAATAGGACATCTCAGATTATGAAGCAACATTGAGGTTCTTTCATTAAATAAGTTTGTATCTCCTATAAAATTATGGATTATTGCAATAATTAAAGTTTCTACCATTATTGGTATAGTGTTTTCTTGTTCCTGTTTTACACTAGTGTTAATTAAATATTTGTGTTCTACTGTTAAATAATTATCCCACCAACTTTTAAGCATTCCTGTAAATCCGGCAATAATTAAAGTTAAGTTTTGTTGTTCAGAGTGTTTGACCCTATAGGCGGAGGCTGCCATGGTCATTTCATTAGTTTTCCTTAAAATTTGATGATCAGTCATTCCGTCAATATTCCATTCATAAATGGCTGATCCATCGAAAGCAGACGGACTTTCTAATTCCCATTCTTCATATTGAAGGTCAGGGAGGCTTGGCCTATTATAAAAATTTCTTGTAGTTGGCCTTGGGTTAAATTTATTAAAATTTCTTCCTTGGGTATTTTTTAGTTTAAATATGATACTTTCAAATTGACCTAGTTCCTCTTCTATTTCACCTAATTCTTCAGCTGGAATATTAGCAATGGTATTTATTTGGTTGATATTTAATTTTCCTAATTTTTCATTTATTTGGTCTAGAACTATGTCTTTTCCAATTTTTAGATTTTTTAATTCTAGTTCAGAAAACTTATAAGGTTTTTTTATCAAAGGTCTTTCTAACTTAAGATTTTCTTTAGGAATAATGTTTTCTTTTTTATCTGAGTCATTTATTTCTAAGGCTACTTGATGAAGTAGTTGATTGGTATAATTCAATTGGTAATGTATTTTTTGTATATCAGTTCTATTAGCAGGCTGTTTTTCTAATAATTCTTTATTTTCTGTTATCATTTTAAATGGAGAGGCGATTACTTCATTATTTTGAACATTAGGAAATTTAATATCTTCTAGGGGAGGGATATTTACTATTACTTCGCCTTTAGTGGTTTTCCATATTTTTTCTGCAACTTTTAGCATATTTATTTGTAGCTTAGGTAAACAATTTATTTCAAACCAATCAAAATAAGGAATGTTTTCTTGGATTTCTTCTAAATGTTCATAATAATTTTCTGTATAGGTTTTTAACTCTTCTTGACTAAAGGTCTCAAAGAACCATTTTCGCTTTTCTTTATTTTCTTCTTTTAAAAATTCCTTTCTAAGTAGCTCTTTGTTTATTTCAAATTTTTTAATAACATTTAACTGATTTATATTAGACTGAGTAGGGGAATTCTGTTGGGGTATTGATTCATATTGCGAAGGGGAAGGTTCTACTTCATATTCAAGGGTAGGTATTATAGGGTCTGTTCTAATTCCTTTCAAAGATAATCCTCCAGGCACAGTAAATCTATCTACTGATCTCCTAGTGGTTAAAGGGGGATAATTTTGAGGAATTCTTAAGGAGTTATTTCTTCTTAATGGAGCAAAGCTAATTTCAACATTTCCATATTTATATTCAGTTATTTCATTTAATACTACTGGCTCAGGTTTTTCTAGGGCAAGTAATTCTTCTAATTTCCATTTTAATCCACTAGTTACTTCTTCATGACTTAATGTTTTGAGAACAATAGCATTTACCTTTTCAGGGTTTACTAATAACAGAGTAGTTTCATCTGTAGGGTTCATCATTATAGCTGCAGGAGCTAATTGAGTTTTCATTACTTCATAATAAATTCTATAAATTATTGAGATGGGTTCTGAGTTAGGGTTCCACCTATCATCTAACATTTTTACGTCTAACATAATATTATGGGGTGTATTATGCAGACTGGATAAAGCTATAGAATAATTCGGGTAATTGTTTATATATACTGGACCTTTGTGTAAATTAGTTTCAAATATTGCTAATGTTTGATCTTCTAGCCTAATAGGCCGGGTATCTCTTAATAATGCAAATAGAGGCATATCCATACCTTGTCTAAATAGAGGTTTCATCGCTATTTGTATTGATCCTATATGTAAATATCTATATTTCTTAATGTGTTCTGCAATTAAGTGTTTAGAAATTAAAGGAATCTGTTCATGATTATTCTTTAATTCTATTTGTTTTTCTACAGTTTTAATTACATATTCTGTTTGGAATTTATCTCTAAAACTAGTTTTATATAATGAAGATAATTCTAATTTAGGCAAAGTCCATTCATTTAATCTATCTTCTATTTCAGGGATTCTTAATTCATGGTGAATTATAGTGTGTTTAGATTGTTCCTTTTCTTGTTCTTGTTCTAATTCTATATCTTCTATCTTTTCTTTTCCTTTTAAAGACATCTTTTTTATTAAACTAGACATTATTTTAGAGTTCTACCCCCCAATCCGGGACCACCAGGCTAAACCAACGGTTTTACTGCCCTAACACTCAACGGGACTAACTACCGAGACCACCCTTACCGGCTGACCAACGCACCAGATGGTAGATAAACTAAAAATAATGACTGGAATAATAATAGTAATGACTTTAATTGGAGATTCTAAGAGAGATGATATAGAGAATAGGATAGACAAGACGGATAATTAACTCTAATCTACTACCAGCGCCCTAAGGCTTTGATACCAGATTCGAGGATTGATGCATACATAATTAATATGGATGGATATTCAGGGACATAATATATACATATATATATATATATATATATATATATATATATATATATATATATATATATATATATGCAGTAAAAAAAAGATATATATACATAATAATTTATTTACTTTTAAATATTAATATTTCAAATAATCGTAACACTTTTAAAGTTCAATGATACTTTTCCTTTTTTCAAGATGTTAGATAATATTTTTTTTTTAAATTATTAGAGGAAATGATTTTTTCTTATTTGTTTATCCAAATCACAATCTTCACTTTGTATTTTAGTTTTGGAATTAAATAAATTAAAAATGATACTTATTATTTCAAACTTATTTTCTCTTCAAATATTTTATATATTATAATTTTTTTTATTTTAATAAAATAAAAAATTATGCAACACATGGGACAATTTTTAAATTGACATATTGTAATGTTTTTATTTTTATTTGTAAGTTGTGAAACAATTTTAATTAGGATATTTGTAAGTTAATTTATGACATCTTTCTTTCTTTACTTCAACTATGTTACTCAGTACATTCAATAAATCTTCTTGAACTTTCTGATTCTATTTTTAAATAGTGTCTATGTAATTACATTACTGTAAGTGGTATCATAAAATAGAGGGCCATGTTTTATATTTAACAATAATATTGTTCATGGAAGGATAGATTAAAAGATAAAGGTTTGTTGTGATTAATAAATATGGTCCAATTAATGGTACTTAAATGATTTTTCTCAATAAAAAGGTAAGGATATTTTGATAATTAGTTATTGATTTTTTTTTATGCCAATATTGTAATTAATTACAAAAGGTATTTAATTACTTATATATTATAATTTTTGGCTGATAGAATTCATGTAACCATTAAAGACAAATTACTTTGAACAGTCTTAGGAAGTCATTCTAGAAGGCTTAAATTATATTATAAAAAATGTATTAATGGCTCAGTAATTGAATCAAAATTCAGTACTATTGAGAAGATGTAAGCTTAATTTTATTCATGTTAGCAATGTAACGATCTGATTTTTTCCATTTAGGAATTTAAATTGTTTTTTCTTTTTTTGCTGACGGATCATTCATCACCAGAAGCAATGATTAAACTCTATCGAGGACTGTAGGAGATTGGACTGTAACCTATTTTTGGGCCCAAACCACTTGAATAAGAAATTAAAAGACTTTTACTATATCCATTCCCCTTTTTTGCTAAGTACACTCCCATTTGGTTTTATTATTATTATTATTATTATTATTATTATTATTATTATTATTATTATTATTATTATCATATATACCCTTTATAACCCCAACATATATAATTATTATTCCGGAATGTACTTTCTGGAATACTATTTTGTATTATGGAATGTACTTACTGGAATACTGTTGTGTTCTGGAAAGTATTTTCCAGAATGTTAAAAAATAAAACTGTATTATGGAAACTACTCTCTGGAATACTGTTTTGTGTTTCAGAAAGTACTTTCCGGAATACTGTTTTGGGTTTTGGAAAGTACTTTCTAGAATGTTAAGGATAACATCTGGAAAAATTCAAGCACAACATTAAGACCATTAAAAACACCATATGAAGGAAAATTATACAATAGTGAGCAATTGAAGTGGAGAAAACATATAATTGATATTGATCCTTCAATCTGGACAACTCTAAGAGGCACTCCATTGCAACAACTTGAATAAACATACTAAGATTAAGCATGGGAGGAGTAAAGGAAAATAGTTGGGAGTGTAAGTATATTGTATTGGAGTTTGGAGGATGAAAAAGCCCTAATGCTAGAACAAGAGTTTGAGCAAGTGAGGAGTAAAGGAAGATCAGAGAAAGAAATTGGAGGGGGGTGAAGGGAGTGAAAGAGAGGGGGTGTTTTTGCTACGAAACAGGGAGTGTATTGTTGTGCTGAAAAGGGAGTGTGCGAGGGAGAGACGAAGGTTTGAAAAGGAGAGGTTATTTAAGTAATTTAATTTTAAAAAAAGGAAAGGGGAGTGTACTTTGCAAAAAAAGGGAGTGGAAATAGAAAGAGCCAATTAAAATGGGTCCTTTTGTTTCTACACCACCTAACTAACCCAAAATGCAAATAAATTAGAAAAAGAAAATGGGAGACGGAGAGAGAGAGAGAGAGATTTTTGAAAATCAAAATTACTATTCACTCACCATGCATTTGTCATTTCAAATCTCTTCCAACACTCCACCTTTCATCATTACATTTCCTTCATCATTTTTCCTTAATTTTCTCCAAGCAAAGGCCACTATTGGCCATCTTTGCCACCCTCCCTCGACCACCCTTCAACCCAAGATTTCTATAGTGTACTCCCTCAACTACAAATAGAGCTCTCACTAAGCTCATTTCCACACCAAAGCCACAAAGCACACTAGTGCTAGTGGAATAGTGAAAATGTAATTGAAATAAATGTATTTTAGTACTATGGTGACAAATTGAGCACTTGATGGAATGTGTCTACCCTAAAGGGAGGCCATTGAACCTTGATAAAAATTATTGTTGTTTTATTTGGATTGAGTTTTTTTTTTGTCATCATTGATATTATTCATGTTGGGCTGAGACTTGGGGAATTGTGATCCCTGGGCAAACATGTGTGTTGGAAATTGGTTTGTGCATGTGCTTGTGTATTGACTATACATGATGGTATTTGGTGTGACTATGGATTTTGGAATCCTTGGGGTGGGACAAATGGACTCAATGCATGAGTTAATTTGTAGTAATTAGAATTTAATCTTAGTACTAATTAAAGATTCATTGTGACAAACAATGAATAAAGACTTAATAAGAGTGTGAACCTCATAAGTGATTGGACTTAGTAAATCTTAGGTACCTTTGCACATTGGAGTATATTTCTGGAGACTTGGACTTAGAATAAGCCACTAGGACCTTTGCTCGGAGGATCTGTATTATGGAACAACACCTTGCATAAAAGTTGAGAGAGTGAGGAATTACATAACACTTAATAAAATGGGGGATGGAACATGATTTTAATTCATGGAATATGTGTGAATGCCTTGAGGTATTTGTTTCTTGATTGTGGTGTGTTTAAGTAGTTTTAGTGGCTTAGTTGAAGAGAAAGGGGGAGAGGTTCACTTTTCCCTAACTGTGTGAGAACCATGGTGAACGCGTTACATTCATAATGATGCATGGCAAGATGGCACACATTTTGAGGAATGCAAGGACAACTTGTGCAAGCTAGCTGCGAAAGCAAGTGTTGAAGTAGTCATGTGGGGAATTTTGCTTGGAATACATGATTGAATTGTGAGACATGGGGTTAGGATAATCACCTAGTGTGGTGGTTCTCAATTGGTATATGGAAGATTCGAAGGTGAGGCCCTGAACTCATACTTTGTTCCCTAACTGCCATCAAGTACCTGTGATTAAGGAATCCCACATAGACAAGAAAAAGACGATCCCAGTGGGGAGAGTTGTTAAGAAGTAAGTCCTCAGAGATTGGATGACCGCACAGAGTGGTACCTAGGGAATAGATCTTGGGGGTATGGCACCGAGTTTGTGGTCGCGCTTCCATAGAGCCGACTTGGCAACCCCAACAAATGCGAGACATAACTGTGTTGTTGAGAGCCCTGTCATTGTACCGTGACAAAGGGGGGTGAATAGATCTTTCAAACTTTTTACTACCAAAATCTCTTTTCTTTTTCAAAATCTTCTAATTCACCTTCCTTCTTTTATAAAGAATCCAAATATTCAAAAGAAAGATTTTAGAAAAGATTTGAGTAGAGATTTTATTAATCAGAGTAATTCCTTTTAAAAGATGTTGATTGGAAAGACTTAAGCAAATAACCTTGATATCTTGAATGGGCAAGAATGTAAAGATTAAAGAAAGAATGCTCAAGAATTTTATACTGGTTCAGTCATAAAGACCTACATCCAGTTGATCCAACACCCTGTTAGATCTTTTACTATTTCAAATTTCTAGTTACATGCACACCACACACACAAGAAATATGAAATACACACTTTCTAAACTTGAACCCTACAAGAAAAGAAAGAACACCATATAATAGAACCCTATTATTAGATTTTGAAAAACCCTATTTCAGAGAACAATAATCTTTCTGAAAGGTCAAAGTTATGGAACGATTTCACCTTTTGTGAATGATAAAACATTTCAGCACTTCAAATTCCAATAATCTCTTTAAGCAAAATGATCTTCCTTTTAGATTCCTTCCATTTTGAAAATGAAGAAGATCAAATAGCTTTAGAACCTTGATGCTCTTCTCTCAAGTGTTTTTAAAGTTGATTCTCAGAAAATCATTGTTTGAGAGAAATAGATGTGCTCTATTTATAAAATTTCAAAAGTATAACATATTTAATCTGTTACGTAGACCACGTAATCTGTTAAATCGTTCTTCAGTGCACCTGGGTTCTATTCAAGAATCACTTTAACATGTTACATCAAAGTGTAACCTGTTAAATTGCTCTTGATGATCTTCAAAAGTGATATGGGTTCATTTTTATCTGTTACATATCCATGTAATCGATTAAACCGAACTTTCTTCTTTCTGAAACAACTTTTAGTAACCATAGTAATCGATTAAATCGTGTTGTAATCGATTAAAATAGAAACTATGTAAGTTCTTTCAAATACAAGACTCAAAGTCTAAAATGCCTTGTGTAATTGATTATCCCGAGGTGTAATCGATTACGCTTAGTATTTTAGCTTTTCCCAGATAGAAAAAAAAATGTGGTAATCTGTTACATATATTATGTAATCTATTACTACTGTGGAATTATCTAAAGATTAATCAAAATACTTTCCAAGACTTCTTGGACTAATTCTAGGCATAATCTAAGACTAAAATCTAATCACATAGATGCCTAAGTCTATAACAAACAATACAATGCCACATCCTTACATGTTTGGCATATTTAAAAGTTAAAACCAAAACATAAAAAGAGAGAAAACTAAAAGATACACTATATATCTAGTCTTCATGTCAACAGTGTACTCCTAATAGTCATCCAACTTAAATGTGTAAGACTACTGAGTTCTAGGAGTCCTAGTGGGAGCGAGCCCGACATGAGAGGAAATAAGAATTCATTGGAAATGCAAATAAAATTATGAGTGAGATTGTGAGGTGACCACCACGCGGTGGTCGTCTTTTCTTTATGTTTGTGACTGTAAGGTCATTTGCTTTTGGTTTGAGAGAAGATGGTTAACTCACTCCATACACCCTTTTTTTTACATATACTGATGGCGGCCAGATTCCCAATGACCCATCTGTGAGTCATCTCTTTTGAAGGATCATGGACTCGCGACGAGGAGTCCCACGAAGATCATTTTGTGGGACACCTAAGTCTCCTCATGTTGACTTTGGAGGGATTAGAAGTGCAACCCCAAGTGTATGACTTCTACCTTTGGCTTACCTAGCCTACTCCACCCTACTATCAGCGCACGCGCCCTTTGGAGATTGTTGAGGTCTCGTCTTCATCATCTTCATCGTCTTCTTCGTCATCCTCGGGCAAACCTGTCGCTCCTCCCGTGAGTTTCAAGGTTTTTGCTTCTAGAGAGCTGCCTCTTAGGCCAGCATTACCATCCTTTCACCCAAACCTGTTCTCAGCGCAGCATCTGATGCCGTCGAGGGTGGGCGCATGGACGATGGCACCCCATACTGTGGATTTAGAGGACTTTTAGTCGAAAGAAGAGGAAGACCCTGAAGATGATCCGATGGAGGATTCTTGTCAGGTTCTTCACAAAGATCTTCTTAGGTGACTCTTGGGGGATAGATTAGGGGAGGGTACAATTGCTATACAAGCATAGGGTAGTAGATGACTACTCTAAGTCATAGGTTTTTCCCTTTTGATGTATTTATGATGGGTAGACCTAAAATTCAGCATTTTGTATTTACTCAGTCATCTATTATGCATTTTGATACTTTACATTTTTGTTGAATTTGGGCTATATATGATATACTTTATCCTTCCATTGCTACACTTGTTATTTAGCACTCTTGATTCATACTAATATATGTAGTTTGGTGGCCATGGTGGCACAACTGGTTTTATATCTCTTATACTGACATTTGAGAGAGTGTATGTAATTTTTTTTTTATGTTGATGCATATGTGCGTAATTCTTGTGAAAACATTTACAAACACCATGCAACACAACCTTATTTATTTCTCAAGGGGTTCAATTTCAAATGAAAATGGCATCTTGTGAAATAATTAGTTATGATTTATTGTAAACATGTATGAATAACTTTTACTAATAAAATGGAGTTTTTAATTATTTGGTTACAAAATTTCCAAACTATCAATATATATATATATATATATATACCAATTCCATTTCTAATTTCTGGAATTTTAGCCCCGATTAGCAAGGGACTAGAGAAACTTTCTAGTTTTGAATCAGGAATAGAACCAATAAGCGATGCTCAGTTACAATTTTGATTCCTTTATTATATGTTTGCTCTCATTTTTGCTGTTTTTGATGTTGAAACGGTTTTTCTTTATCCATGGGCAATGAGTTTTGATGTATTAGGGGTATCCCTATTTATAGAAGCTTTCATATTCGTGCTTATCCTAATTGTTGGTTTAGTTTATGCATGGTGAAAGGGGGTATTAGAATGGTCTTAATTCTTGACTATTTAGACAATTAGAAAAAAATATTGAGACAATTATAAATTCCATTGAGTTTCCCTTACTTGATCAAACAAACAAAAATTCAATTATTTCAACTACATTAAATGATCTTTCAAATTGGTCAAGATTATCCAGTTTATGGCCACTTCACTATGGTACTAGTTGTTGCTTCGTTGAATTTGCTTCATTAATAGGATCACGATTTGACTTTGATCATTATGGACTAGTACCACGATCGAGTCCTCGATAGGCAGACCTAATTTTAACAGCAGGCACAGTAACTATGAAAGTGGCCCCTTCTTTAGTTCGATTATATGAACAAATGCCTGAACCAAAATATGTTATTGCTATAGGAGCCTGTACAATTATGGGAGGGGGGGGGGGGGGAGGGATGTTTATAGTACCAATTCTTATAGTACTGTTCGAGGCGTGGATAAACTAATTCCAGTGGATGTCTATTTGCCAAGCTGTCCACCTAAACCGAAGGCCATTATAGATACTATAACTAAACTTCATAAGAAAATATCTTGAGAAATCTATAAAGATCAAATGAGTTCTCAACGAGAGAATAGATGTTTTACAACCAACCACAAGTTTCATGTTGGATACAGTACTCATACCGGCAATTATGGTAAAGAATTATTCTATCAACTGCCATCTACTTCAGAGATACCGTCTGGCACATTTTTTAAAGTACAATAATAAATATCAATCCCATTTTTAAAAATTTCACCGTAATGTAAATAGGAAATACTAAAACCAAATTCATAAAAAAATTCAGGAGAAGCAAAAAAATGAAAGGTCGTTTGTCTTCTTGGCTAGTCAAACATGGACTAATTCATAGATCATTGGGTTTTGATTACCAAGGAATAGAGACTTTACAAATAAAGCCCAAGGATTGGCATTCCACTGCTGTCATTTTATATGTATATGGTTACAATTATCTACGTTCCCAATGTGCCTATGATGTAGCACCAGGAGGTCTATTAGCTAGTGTATATCATCTTATGGGAATAGAGTATGGTATAGATCAATTCGAAGAGGTATGCATAAAGTTATTTGTCGCAAGAAAAAATCCCAGAATTCGTTCAATTTCCTAGGTTTGGAAAAGTCCGGATTTTCAAGAAAAGGAATCTTATGATATGTTAGGAATCTCTTATGATAATCATCTGCGTTTGAGACCTATTTTAATGCCCGAAAGTTGGATAGGATGGCCTTTGCGTAAAGATTATATCGCCCCAAATTTTTATGATATTCAAGATGCTCACTAAATAATAAAAATAAGAAACTAATCAAAACTTCTACAACCCCTGGTACACACACACACACACCGGATTTTCCATGAAATTCTAAATCGACTTTCGACTAAGTAATTAAGAAGACATATATTTTATTGCTGCAAGTGTATTTATATATATCCAAGTGCATTAAATTTTGGACATTACAAAATAAATAATGAAAATAAATTTTGGGCACAACAAAAAGGAAAGTTCCAAAGCTTGTTGGTATTCGGTCAGAGCAAGGCAACAACAACATAGAAGGATGGTGTCTATTTGCAATTTTGCATGAAGCTCAGCTTTTTCAAATTGGCAGATATAGATTATGGCCAAAGAGGTCAAAACAAAATCAATTAAAAAATGAAGACATAAGGAAGCTAGAATAAGATGGTATCAACTATCAACTTTGCATAACTTAAAAAGAAAAAAGGCAAGGGAGATTGCTGAATAGCTTCCTGCTTAGAAAGAAAAACTAATGAGATTATCTATACATAATCATGTATATCAACACATAATTAATTTGTATATTAGGCAGATTTTTAGATAGATTATGGCCAAACAAGTCAAAACAAAATCAATTAAAAAATGAAGACATATGGAAGTTAGAATAAGATGGTATCAACTATCAACTCTGCATAACTTAAAAAGAAAAAAAAGCATGGGAGATTGCTGAATAGCTCCATGCTCAAAAAGAAAAACTAATGAGATTATCTATACATAATAATGTATATCTATACATAATTAATTTGTATATTAGGCAGATTTTTAGGACAGATTTCTTAGGAGATTTTTAGGGATATCATTCATGTATCGGTGAAGAGATCAATGACAGAACAAGATTGTTCTTTTCCAAAATTAGAATTCTTTATGGTATCAGAGCCTATCCTAGATCCATAGGTGGGTCTCCTATGTTTGTCACGCTGTAGGTGGGTAGCATTGGGCATGAGGGGGAGTGTTGGAAAGTCCACCTTAATTGTGGTCACCCCTAGCCCCCTTAGTTAAGGCAGGTAGCCGTGGCCAGAAGAAGGGTGTGTTGAAGTCCCACATATTGTGGCAGATAGCCATGGGCAAAAATGGGGCATGTTGAAGTCCCATATTGGCTAGAGGTAGTGTCGAGATATAGTATATAAGTGGGGAGCAATCCTCACCTTACAAGCCAATTTTGTAGGGTTGAGTTAGGCTCAACTCCACTTTCTAACAATATACATGATTATGTCCAAATAATCTCATTATATGACCTCCCATGGTATTGAGTATTTATTTTCTGGTTGCAAATGGAACTCATGGAAGGTCAAAGATCACTATCATGGTTTTTTAGTGAGAGAGTACAAGAGAGCGGGCTAGTTGGTTTAGAGATGGGTGGTTATAAAAACTAGAGAAAGAGAGCCAGCGAGTGTGACTTTTTAGAGTGTGTATTGATGAGAACTTTTTAGTGATATGAATGAGGAAATCTAATATGTACTTGAGAGTGGAAGGAAAGAGTGGATGTAATGAAGAGTGTGAGAGTGGTGTTGTTGTGCAGTGTGTGTAGCGTGATTGATGAACAGAGAGGAAGAAGGTGGTTTAGTGTGAGTGAGAATGTGAAGAGTGACTAGTGACAAAAAGAAAGTGTGTTGTGAGGCGAGCAGGGTTAAGATAGTGAAAATGGTGTTGTGTTTCTAAGAAATAAATGTGGAAGAAGATGATAAAAGGGTGAGCGGAAGAGATGAGAGAGAATCTTTTTGTATGTTTTTAAAGAACTCTAATTTTGGAAAAGAACAATCTTGTTATGTCATTGATCTCTTCACCAATACATGAACATATACATGAATGATATCCCTAAATATCTCCTTAGAAATCTATCCTAAAAATCTGCCTAATACACAAATTAATTATGTACAGATATACATGATTATGTACAAATAATCTCATTACCCCCCTCAAGTTGGAGCATGCAAATCACAAATGCCCAACTTGCGCAATAAGGATGTGAATTAAGTAGGACCAAGTGCTTTGGTGAGTATATCAGCCAATTGCGCAGTGGTAGAGATGTAAGAAGGTCCAATGTTGCCTTTTAGAATCTCATCCTAAATAAAATGACAGTCAACTTCGATATGCTTGGTACAATCATGGAAAATCAGGTTTTTGGCAATGTGGAGCGCTGCCTGGCTATCATAATGAAGACGCATAGGTTGAGAATGTGAGACACCAAGTTCGAAAAGAATTTCCTTTAACCATTTTAGCTTGCAGACAGTGGCTACCATGGAATGATATTCAGCTTCTGCGGATGAGCGCAAAACTGTGGGTTGCTTCTTTGTTTTCCACAAAATGGGAGACTTACCCAAATGAATAAACCATCTTGTGAGAGATGTGCAAGTAAAGGGACAACTTCCCCAATCTGAATCACACCACCCGGATAATTGTAAATCACAATTTCTGCTTAAGAGCACATCTTACCCCAGATTCCCTTTTAAGTAGCAAACTACTCGCAACACAGCCTCCTAATGCTCTTGTCTAGGTCGCTTCATAAACTAAGACAATGTGTGAACACGATAACACAATTCAAGTCTAGTAAAACAAAGGTAAATTAGGCATCCCAGCAACCACCTATACTGATCAGGATGAGACAATTCTGATCCTTCAGCAAGACCCAAACGATGATCCTGCTCCATGGGAGTATTTGATGGTTTTGCTCCTAGAAGTCCTATTTCCCCTATGATATCAAGAGCATACTTTTGTTGACATAGAAAAATTCCGCTTGAGGAGCGTGCTATTTCAACACATAGGAAATATTTGAGTTTTCCTAGGTCTTTCATACAGAAGCAAGTATGCAAATAATACTTGAAGCGATTAATAGCTACATGATCATTTCCGGAAATGATGAGGTCGTCTACATAAACCAAGACTACAAGGAACAACTCTTGTTTCTGCAAAACAAAAAAGAAAGTAGTCGGAAAGTGATTGTTTGAATCCATATGATCCTTTATTGCTATAGACAACTTTGCAAACCAACACCTTGGAGCCTACTTAAGCCCATAAAGAGACTTCTTGAGTTGGCACACCATCCTAGGGTCATGAACGGTGAAGCTTAGTGGCAGCTTCATATACATCACCTCGTCAAGTTCCCCATGCAAGAATGCATTGTGAATGTCCATCTGATGCAATTCCCAGTCCTTTGCAGCCACTATTGCTAACATTGTACGCACAATCACCATTTTAACAACTGGAGCAAATATCTCGGTGTAATCAATCCTTTCTACCTGGTGATTTCCAAGAATAACTAACCGCACTTTAAACCTTTCTATGCTCCCATCAGATTTGTGCTTTATTTTGTAGACCCATTTACAACCAAGTGCTCTCTTCCCAAGGGGTAAGTGTGCTTGTAACATCCTTATTTTATTTTATTGTTTGTAAATGTTTTTCTATAAATATTATGAGAAATTATGTACTGTATTTTATAGAAACTTTCTGTACATATTTTCATAATAAAATTTATACAGTTCTATTCAGAAAAAATTTCCTAAGTCTTTTGATATTTTTGTTTTTGCTTAATTTGCTTGTTGACTGGACAATTGTGTCAGATAGCTGTCCAGGATAAATTTTTTGATGTAACATTTTGGACTAGATTGTAATATAATAAAAAGGTAATTGAATATAGATTTAAAATATATACAGTTGAGAAATTAAAATGCTAGTTTTAAATTGTTAGGATTTTCTGAGAGTCACAACTCTGAGAAATTATTACGATAAAATTCTAAGGTAGAAAATTAAGATAAAATTTGTATGACACTTATGGAATTATGTAATAATTTTAATATACTTACAATAATTATTAAAATTGTTTAACTAAGAAAAATAAAAATACAAGTATTAGCTAATCAAAAGTTGACAACACACTATTTCTAATCTAATTAAATTAAGGTAATTAGACCTTGATTAAGAGATAATTAAGACACTATCCCAAGGTTTTTGATAGTGGGAAATCTAATGGTGGTGTTAGTTTCTTTTAATTCAAATTAGTTTGTAAGATAATTAAAAAGCCCTACAATATTCTAGAAAAATCTACAAAATTCAAACTTTTTGACTAATTGAACAAGACAATTGGCAAGTCACATAAGGTATTTGTTTTGGACGTACAAGTGGCTGAAATTGGTGACCAAAGGGACTGCCTTGGGCAGGCAGCTGGACGTGTGCTTCCAATTCAATTTGGTGGAGAAAAATTTTATAAAAACCTAAGAAACAAAAGCAAAAGAAAAAGCTTTCAACTTTGCTCCACTCAAACTCCCAAAACTGTGAGTTTCTCAACAGCAGCCCCTCCATGAAACCCTCATCCTTTCTTCCAATTGCAAGAGAGAAACCAACCAAAACCTCTCAAATTTCAATATAGCTTTGGCCAAATAGAAGGAAATTGGGAGAAAAGCTTAGAAAATTCAAGAAGACAAGGGAGAAAGGGAGAAATGGGTTCAAAGGGTTTCTTCATCAAACTAAGGACCTAAGGTAAGGATTATGGCATTTAATTTCAATTTAGACAACTTGGAATGTAGAAAATCATGTCTTGAGGTTTAGATTTAAAGTTTGGTTAAGAATCATGAAAATAGGAAATTGATTTAGGGATTTTGTTTAATTGATGATAGAATTTTAAAATAGGTGTATGATGGAATGTTTGGTTGATGTTATGATGTTTTGTGATGGATTGAATCTTTGATTGGTTGTTCTTGATTGAAATTATATGGTTGATTGAACTTGTGTGGCTTGTTATTGATTGAAATGTCTTGGTAGTTTGTGAATGTTGTTGGAAATGGTTGTGGAACCATTCGGCCATGGCTAGGGAGGAAGGGTACTATGTGAAAATTTTTCCAAGACCAAGGGCAAAATAGTCATTTCACATGTAGGGACAAAATGGGAATTAAATAAAAAGTTCAAGGGCAATTTAGTAATTTATAAAATATTCAAGGGTAAAATAGTAATTACATATGTTCTAGAAAGTTTAGGGATAATTTTGGAATTTTATCAAAAGATCAAGGGCAAAATTGGAAATTATAGAAAATAGTAAGGGTAATTTGGTAATTTTACATTTTGAGGGCAAAATTGGAATTTTTAAAAAGAGCAAGGGTAGTTTAGTAAATTTTTATAGTAATGACCTAATTGGTATTTTAGTAAAATACTAATGTTAAAATGTTAATTGTTGAATGTTTATATTTCTTTATGTGATTGTTTAATGTTAATTTATACTTATGATCATTATCACATGGCATAAGCATGCATGAGTCTTTTTGGGGATTTTACAAAGATTCAAGTAAAAAATAATTGATGTTGGCTAACCGGGACTGCGGTAGCCATGAAAATGAAAAAGAAGAAAAGAAAAGAAAAGAAAGAAAAGAAAGAATAAAAGTTGACTAACCGAGACTGCGGTAGTCATGAGAAATGATTTTGACAGATGAGAAATGAATCTTTGGGGTGAGCAAAGTAAGTTAGATAGGACTGTATAGTCTATGATTATGTAGTCTATAAGGTGAAGGATATTGGCAATTCCACATGTGGCTGGAAATTGGACTGAGTTGCGGTCATGGTGGCCTTCCTGGGTATCCTGATCTCCTAATTCTGTCTAGTTTATTCGAGTTTAGTAAGGGCTGATAGCTGAATTGCAGTGCGTAATGGTAGGCCAGTTTCTTACTAAACACTCAAAGGGGAAGTCTCCATGGAGTAGGGTCAAAATAATTTTGAGTCAAAACTGCATTTGATTTATTTATGTGATTTAGTAATTGTTATATGAAATGAACATGGTTGATATTGTTTTAATTGTATGAGAAATTAAATGTCTGATCCGGTAAAATTTTGTCCCTAGATTCTAGGGAAATGTAAATGCAGGTGAATGGAGAATAGAAGATAAAGATCCAGAGATCACCAGAGCTGTAGGATGGGAATATTTTGGGTAGATAATAATTTAATTTCTTAGAAATATTTTGTAGTAGTGTTTCGATAAATTTTAATATTGTAAATATGAATTTAACTAAGGATTTAAAATAGAGTATATTAGAACTTTTATGTATAATATAAATTAAATAGTTAAATAATATTATATTAGAAAAGGGGTTACAGTGTCACCGTCCAAGTTTCATTATTTTCAAGAGCCTGTATCTCATCTGTCATGGCTTCCTTCCACCTACTATCCTTAACTGCTTCAACATAAGAAACTGGTTCCCTTTCCTGTGAATTAGAGGCAAGAAAAACACGATGTTCTAGAGAAAAATTGTTACAATTCATATAATGTGATATGGGATAAGATCACTTGAGCATACTGTTGATGATAATGAATGGTTGGATGGGCTTATTCTTCTAGTAGTGTGAGTCACAAAATCACGTAGAAGGACAGATAGTTGCTTTACTCTGTGTCCTCTACCTAAGAGAGGTTCCTCTAGTGGCACTGATGTGTCAAGAGATGCATCTGTTGCATTAGAAACCATCTGCACATCTGATTCCTCATTTGGTTCACCCCCTATCATCCACTATGGTCTCCCTATGATCTACTACACTTTCTATAAAATCTTGTTGAGATTTCTCACGAGTCACCTCTTCTACAACTTCATTATAATTCCCAACATTCTGATCAATATGTTCTATGGGTGCATTGTCACTAGCAAAAGGATAAACTGACTCAACAAATTTAACATCTCGAGAGACAAAGATCTCTTATGTCTCCAAATCAAACAACTTCCACCCCTTCTTACCATATGGATACCCAATGAAAACACATTTTCTACTCTAGCTTGCAAATTTATCTCCTTTCCTTCCTTGATGATGTGCATAACACAATGATCCAAATACCTTCAAAAGTTCATACATGGGTTTTTGTCCATGCAACATCTCATAAGGAATTAACTGAGTAATATTCATCGATTGGTGTCCCATTCGTTTGTGCCATAGATCCATCGAACTCATTCTATCAGTCTTATAAGCCCTCGCTCTCCGAATCGCCTGGAAGAAATAGAGCCCATCCTTGCGTTCACCCACACCAATCAACATCCTCGAATTGTTGTCCTACATAACACACAATTTGTTAGTGAATTGAACAACACAATCCAATTCATCCATCAGTTGAGAAACTGATATCAAATTGTAGTGCAATTTAGGAACATAGAAAACATTGGTGAGTTTCAAGCCTCCATCTAACACAACAGTTCTTTTTTTTTGTTGCTATTGTGCGTTGTCCATCAGGTAGTCCCACCGGGCAACTTTGAATATTATGCAAATTATGCATACTTTTCAGGTTTTAGGAACATAGAGAACATTGTGAGTTTTAAGCCTCCCTCCAACACAACAGTTCCTTCTTTTGTTGCTCCAGTGTCAATAATCCATGTAGTGATATTGCATTCGCCTTTCAACAAGTCCCTCAACATCTGCCACTGCTAAGTAGTTAGTCCGGCCAATCCGAAATTATCTCTTCCTGAGACGATCATTTTAGAGCCTACACCGCCACTCTGGAAAGCCATTCTCAGAGCCTCAACGTGACTGTCTGATACCATGTTAGAAAGTGGAGTTGAGCCTAACTTAACCCTACAGAACTGACTTGTAAGGTGAGGATTACTCCCCACTTATATACTATATCTCGACACTACCTCTAGCCAATGTGGGACTCAACATGCCCTTTTTTTTCCCATGGTTATCCGCCACACAATGTGGGACTTCAGCACACCCCTCTTCTACCCACGGCTACCTACCTCAACTAAGGTGGGCTTTCCATCATGATACTTCTTAGGATCACATGGTTATGGACCAGTCCAGAAATACTCAGCATCCAGTGCATCCTATCCTTGGCAGTAATTCTCTATTGAGAAATCAATTTGGCAAACAAATATTAGGATGCATACCCAGAATAGAATTATTCATCACAAAAGAATATCTCCCTGTGGTGAATAATATTATCATTGGATTACACTGAAAACGAACACAACATATTTCATGCTTTAAAATAGCATGCATAAATATATTCTCGGTTGAGTTGAGTCTCACAGAATCACTCTGCCATTCTAGTTTTATTTTATTTTATTTTCACCTTTTTGATCACATAACATAACTTACATAAGCATCTCAGATTTGTGATAAGCTTAAAAGGCAAAATATTGTCAATATGTTAGATAACTAAACAACAATATGTAGTAGATACAAACATACAATTAACAATATCAAATTAAAAGAGATTGGGTAGTGTAAGAAAAACTGGAATACCAGGTATTTGAAAGTTGAAACACATAAAATGAAACAACACAATATTTGTTCAGCAATTAAAAAAAAATACCTGAGCAGGATCAAGTGTCAGAATCTTCTCTAACAATTTCGGATCATTAAGATCAAAACTTATATTCAGTCACAATGAAAAAAGCTGTTTGGAGATTGAACAGGGAAAAAAATAAAATAAAATAAAACAGTATGCAGTTGGCATTAAAATAGAAATAAAGATTCACTGAATGTCTAACTGTTTGATGGTGGCTACTTACATTACTTCTAACCATGGATGGCAGTTGGCATTCATCGCCAACCAGAATGGCATGGCTTATTCCTGGAAGTAACATAGGTGTTATTGATTCACAGTCTTTTACTTGTGCAGCTTCATCTATCACCAAAATGTTCAGTGGCGTCATGGCTGAAGAGTGCAGATTATATGAACCAGAAACTGTGGAAAATACCAATGTTGATGTTTGGAAACAAAACTTTCTATTTTCAAGGACTCTATATTCTACTTTCAACAGAGCAAAAAGTAGTGTGCCCAAAGTTTTAGTCTTTCCAGTCCCTGGTGGACCCCATATGAGCTTCACAGCAGAGTTGTGATTGTAATTGAGGCCAGATAGACATGCGGAAATTGCTTTATTCTGGGATTCATTAAGCTCTGATAATAACCTTTGATATGAAGTGTCATCCCTTAAAGCATCAGCCTGATAGCCACAACTACCGCATTCCTCAACCTGTTTTTCAGCATACATTCATCAGGTATAGCACTAATTTCAAAATCAATGATTTTAAATTAACATATAGCACAGTTTTCATAAATATATGATTAGAATTTGGGAATCAATTGATCTGGTTGGTGTGGTTAGTGGTGTCTGAAGGGAATAAAAAAATAATAGTAAATGAAGAATAGTGTTCCAGTCTATAACAAAATAACAGACAATTTGCATTTAGCAAATCGTGAATGTATAGCACCAACATAGCATTTAGTTAAACAGTAAATAAAATTTAAGATGTTTATGACTATAAAACCCCAAGTCCACAACATAAATAAAACTAACATCCAAACATTTTTTTAATCCTTAAGAGTATGGCATTTTCTTAATTAGTGCCTACCTTTTATTAATTTTTTGTCATTAGAAATTATAAAAATTGTTAGCTTAGTGCCTTTCTTGGGACTACAAATATACTTGCAACAACAACAAAAGCCTTATCCTACTAGGTGAACTAAAAATATACTATGCTTAAAGACTAAAATAAATACATTCATATTTTTAGGAATTGAAAACATAATCAAGCCCAAATTTAACTTTCTTACCTCATCCGTGGTGCATAAGATCTGCTTGACTAGCTTCAAATTACCGGGCATATGAAGTGCATCCCAAATTTTTCTATTAAGGCTAACATTTGTCAAGAAAACGAGAAATAATGTTTTATGCCCTAATTCTCTCAGGCCAATATCTTTTGATGCCTTAACTTTTAAATAAACAGACATGCCGAATATTTTTGTGCTTTCAACTGATACAAAATTCCACATCCTTCCAATCCCTTGCAAGTCTTTCACAGTTTGTGGTTTATAATCAGCCAAAACTAAAACATCATCGGAAAAGTTTTGTATGGTTCTCCATGATGACCAAACCTGTTTTCCCAGCTATTAATTTTCAACTGATACAGTTTACTTTTTGGCCTGCTATTAATAACTTGCAATTGCAAGTTATACAATTTATTTTCCACTGGCTTGACCTCTGTCATACCAATCATTTCTGCATAAGGTGCTTGGCATATGATCTCCATACTTGAGCATAGTTGTGCTCGAGTTTCTTCCAATAAAGGGTACAAAAAAGATCCAAAGTAATGACCAATTGACTGGAATGATAGTTCAATCTTCTGTTCCTGAAAATCAAGGATCAATCAAGCTCAAGCCATACATAATTTGTTGAGGAAAACATTAAACTGTAGGCCTTGATCTAACACTTATGGTATATATACATATATTGCAACAGCTAAAAAGATCCAAAGTTAGTTTATTTTTGTTTCCAAAATGTGAAACATTCATATGGCTATGCAAAAGCACTCTTTTTGGATTAAGTGAAAAATTCAGAGCAAAATAAGCACATGACAGACCCACTAGTGATGTGGTGTGTGTATGTGCTCGCTCATCAACTAAGCATTAAAATACTTAAGATAAAGCTACACTAAAAAAAAATTCTTGAGATAAAATGCAAGTGCCATTACTAACCTTGTTCTTGTAAAAATCTTCATTTAAAATGTCTTCAATGGACCAAGAAAAAATCAAATCCATGAAGCCACAATCATCAGAGTTGGCCTCCTCCTGACTTGAAGTCTCACCTTCCATCATTTCTTGTTATCTCAGTTTCCTTGGCAGAATAAAATCACAAAACCTCAGTTTTCTTCTTACATGAATGCATGCATGCAATGCATATAAAATATAACTAGGTAACTAAATTATCAGAAACCTACTGAGTACTGAGAGCGAGTTTCTTTGGAATTTCAACTGCACTGATCACTTGTCTAGGAAGTAGTAAGAATGAACCAGTGCTTGTTATGCAAAGTCTGAGACTAAAAGTCTTTCACAATCAATGCTTGGTTTACTAAGAGATAGGCTTATGCATTAAAGCAGAACAACGAAAACGTCTTTTTGTTTTCCCTACACTTTTTAACTTTTGTTACCTCTTGACTCTTTGTCTGCTTCTATATTTTTTATTCCATAAAACAATTTTGAGGAAAAAACTGTTCAACTTCCTTAACTTTAAGTGACACGGAAAGGAATTTTCTGTTCTTAAAATGGATGGTAGTATCAATGTATTGAAAAGAATTTTTTTAATTAAACTGACTCTGTCCCTAAAATACATTTAATGATATATATATTCATAAATTTATTTAACAAGTTAAATGCAATTGGAATTATATAAAGAGAACACAGTCTCTTTAAAGAACCCTTATACACCCTTTCCTGATGAAACAAAAAAAAAAAAAAAAAACCCTTATTCATTTAATTACTAGTATGTAACTCATGCTATTGCACGGGCCATGTTGATTTTAATACATATTTTAAAATTATTTATTTATATAATTTAAAAGAAATATTATTAAATTTTTATACATGTTTTGAAATAATTTTGCAGCTTAGCATAATTATTCAATATATAATAAAAAGCTGAATAGTGTTTATATAAAATATTGGATAATATAAATGTTAAAGACAGGAGTAAAAAATAAATAAAAGATAAGTAATTTTCAAGATAAATATTATTTTCTCTAAGACATACTATTGATAGGAAAAATATAATTAGATTTCAATGTAAGCAAATTCACTTATAATAGTGTGTGTGTATATAAAAATGAAATCATTCTCAAAATAACTTGTGCATATTCACATATCATTTTTTATTAAGCTTTACTTGAACCTTTAAAGCAAATTATAGGCGACAAAGTGGGTTAAACCTGTAGGGTCAACATGCCAATAGTGATGGGATAAGTTAGATAACTCAACCTAACAATTCACTTAGCCAACCAGTGAATTGAAGGCTAATAGTGTTTAAGTAATGAATGAAGCAATTAAAAAGCATTTTATTTATGATGTTGAAGTAGAAATACTAAAAAATTATTTTTTTATATTTTAAAATGAAAAATCTTATTGAAAATGTTACGTGAAGAGAATAGGCCTATCATAAATTTTTAAGTAATTATTTCAACATTTTTTAACAATAAATGTAAAGTTTCTATTAGTTTATTGACCAAAAGGTGTTGTAATTTGCACCTATGTTATAATTTGGTCAAGAAGATCCATAGGATTCACAATTTTCAAGAAAACATCAAATGGATGCATGTGTTGAAGGAATTTACCATATATTGCACATATAATTGAATATAGAATATGAAATCAAATCAAATAATAATAATAATAATAATAATAATTATTATTATTATTATTATTATTATTATTATTATTATTATTATTATTTTAAAATTGCATAAAAATTAATTTAATTAAAATATATATTGCGCAAGTTATGAAACATTGAAAATATAATTTTAATATTTTTATTTAAATCTAGAAAGAAAAATAATAATATATTAAGTTAAACTAAAAAATTCTCTCACTCCTTTAAAAATTATTTTATTTAATATATAGATTCTCAAATATATTAAATAATTTATATATTAAAAAAATACCACCATAGGAATTGAATACAGTACCAAGGGATTTATAACACTCATGCACCCTACTTAACCAACTAAGCTAGACTCTCTTGGTATCTAAGTTCATTAGTTTATAGTTATCTTATGAGTGTCATATTTTTTTATATGTAGCTCCAAATTTTATTCGTAATGTTTTGTTAATAGAGTTAGCTTGTATCTCATTTTATAGGGAATTCTAGTTGGCCCTTAAAAAATTTTATTTCACAATTTTTTTTATAATATCATATTTGTAACAATACAATATTATTTCTATGTTTTTAAAATAATAACATGTAATTTTAATTTATTATATAGAATTATTATTTTATTATTAGTACTCATTTTGGTGAAAGAAATTTCGTAGTATTTTATGTTAAAAACTATTCTAATATCGTCTTAAGGTTTATAAATTTATACATTAATGTTTCATTTACATAAATAATAATATAATATAATAAAAATTAAATTGATTTTTTAAGATTTATGTCATATTATTTTTTTATATTTTTATAATTTATAATAATAATATATTTTATTTTGTAATATATAATATTATATATATTATATAGTATATTATACTATATAAGTAAAATGTTACAATATAATATATAAGTAATAATAGAAGTTTAGGATATTACCAAAAGATTGGATGAGAGATAATTAGAAATTTATTTATTTAAGATGGTTATAAAGAAATAATTTAAAAATATTTTTTTCATAATATAATAAATTCTCGTGTAATATTAAAAAATAAATAATATTATTAAAATATTACTCATAGAGGATATGTTATTATAACTAAAATTTATTTGTTCAAAAATGAAATTGGATATGTGTTAACAACAACCTCATAGGTTGATATAAAAATAAATAAAAATTTTATTTATAATGTCTTAAAAAAATTAAATACTAAAAAAATATGATATTAATTGAAATGGACTAATTTTAAAATATTACTATTTCAAATACTCAAATGAATTATGTTTAATTAATTTCATTAATTTATGCATAAATTATTTTAACAGAAATGTAGATATTAAATTTTTAAATAAATACATGTGCTTAAATTTAAAATTATTCTTAAAATAAATATTTTTAAAAATATATTGTATCATAAATATTTATATTATCAAATTAAGAGGACTTGTTACTGTGAAAGTGAACTATGACATTTAGGTAAAACATACCTTCATTATTAACAATTCAAAATTTATTACTTTGAAGACGATTTTAACAGATCATTTCTAATGTCTATAGAGATACTTTATCAAACACTATAAAATATTAGCTTGAAATTTCCCTCAATATATTTTAAAAAATTATATTTCTTTCTAAAAAAGAAATCTCCTTTAAAGTAAAAAAAGAAGAAATTGTTGAAGTGTATTTAATTATGCAAGACATGAAACAAACAAAAGATATTTTGTTTATGATGTTAGTGAAGAAATAATATAAGTTATTTCTTCCTTAAATTTGTAGATATTAAATTTTTAAATGATAAAAAATACCTGTGTTTAAATTTAAAAAATTATTAAAATACAGAAATTTGAATAAAATATATATTATTATTGTATTATTTACCAAATGGTGTCTAATTGGAATATTAGAAGTAAACTACTTTATATGAACTTCACTTTTATTGTTAGGAATTATTATTTTGAAAATGACTTCACTTGTTCATCACCCTTAACTCAAGGATTAGTTTCTTATTTATGTCTATAAGAATACCTTATAAAATATGGAATTATGTTGAGGAGTATTTATGTTTTGAATGAAGACATTAGAAATTTTTTTATTTATAATTAAAGAAATAATTTAAACTTATTTTCTAATAAAAATATATTTAATAATTATTTCAAAGTATATTTATTATGTATTTATGTAAATATTTCAAAATTATCATATAAATATTAATCAATAGAATTAATTGTATTAAATTATTATAAATAGAGTCAAACTATTATTTTTGTGGTAAATATATTAGCTAATTAACGGACTTTCATTTACGAAATTATTAAAAAAAATGTTATATTTAATTTTACAATCATAATACATGCATTTAAATAAAAATTATTCACTTAATATAAATAATAATATATTTTCTCATTACCATGTTAATATAATAAATATTTTGAACAAAATTTACATATTGGATAATTATTAGAAAATTAAAAGTAATTTAATTTATGATATTATTAATGAAGTAATTTAAAACTAATTTGTAATTAAAATATATCTAATTAATTTATTATAATATATTTATTATATATTTATATAAAAAAAATTTAACATTATATAAAAATATTAATCAAGAAATTTTCGTATTTGAATTTATTAAACATAGAGTCAAAATATTATTTTGTAATAAATATATTTGCTAATTGGATTTAGATTATTTTTTAACATAAACAATTTAACCTCATAAAATAAATATTATTCAATAAAATATTTATTTATGAAATTATTTAAAATTATTTTATTTGATTTCCAAGTAAAAATGATTTTATAGGATTGAAGAGTAAAAAAACAAAAATGTTGAGTCTAGAGTATGCAATTGTGTTAAATATCCAAAGAAATAAATTTTTCACCCATAATGGTTTTACCTGATTCGAGTAGGATTGTCTCCCATGAATGATAAATGTGGACTCTAACATAAAAACATAAAAAATATTTAATTTATGATATTATTGATGAAGTAATTTAAAATAAGTTTTTGTAATAAAAATATACTTAATAAATTAATATTATATTGATATGAATTAACCAAATTTTCGTATATCAAGTTTTAAACATAGAATCAAAATATTATTTTATAATAAATATATTAACTTATTAGATTTAATATTTTTTTTAGTACAAAAATTTCAGCCTAATAAAATAAATATTATTCAACAAAATATTTATTTATGAAATTATTTAAAATATCTTATTAATTACTAAATAAAAATGATTTTATATGATTTAAAAGAAAAAAATGTTGAGTCTTAGGTATGATGTTGTGTTAAATACTCAAAGAAATATATCAGTCGTCCATAATGGTTCTACCTTACTCAAGTAAGATTGACCCCCACGAATGATACTTGTAGTCTCTACTATTAAAAAATTCAAACTAATTCCCATGAATGATACTTGTATCCTAAATTAATTTAATTTATGATATTATTAATGAAGTATTTTAAACAATTTGTAATTAAAATGTATTTAATTAATTTATTATAATATATTTATTATATATTTATGTAAAAAAAAAAGCTAACTTTATTATAAATATATTAATCAAGAAAATTTTTGTATCTGAAGTTATCAATCAAAATATTATTTTGTAATAAATATATTTTCTAGTTAGATTTAATTATTTTTTTAGCATAAATAGTTTAACCCCATAAAATAAATATTACTCAACAAAATATTTATTTATGAAATTATTTAAAATTATTTAATTTGATTTATAAGTAAAAATGATTTTATAGGATTGAAGACTGAAAAAGAAATTATTGAGACTAGAGTATGCAATTGTATTTTTTGTTTTTTTTTTTTGAAAGGGAGTATCCAATTGTGTTAAATACCCGAAGAAATAAATTTTTCACTCATATTGGTCTTACCTGATTTGAGCTGGATTTTCTACCGTGAATGATAAATGTAAACTCTAACATAAAAAGATAAAAAAAAATATTTAATTTAAGATATGATTGATGAAGTAATTTAAAACATTTTTTTGCAATAAAAATATATTTAATAAATTAATATATATATATATATATATATATATATATATATATATTTAACATTACTATATAGATATGAATCAACAAAATTTTTCGTATATGAACTTGGTAGCAAGTGGAGTGAACAAATGTAGTTTTAATATTTTTATTATATATTTATGTATAAAAATTTAACATTATTATATAAAGATTAATCAACAAAAATTTTGTATATGAAGATATATATTGTTGAGCTTGAATATGCCGTTATGTTAAATATTTGGAAAAAGAGATTTGTCACCTATAATGATTGTACCAAACTCAAGCAGGATTGTTTCCCGTAAATGATACTTGTCATCTCTGCCTTAAAAAAATTAAAACTAACTCAATTTATTTATGATATTATTGATGAAGTAATATAAAACAATTTTGTAATAAAAATATATTTAATAAATTAATTTAAAATTTTTTATTATATATTTATGTATAAAAATTTAACTTTATATATAAAGATTAATCAACAAATTTTTTGTATATGAAGATATATATTTTTGAGTCTTGGATATGCCATTATGTTAAATATTTGGAGAAAGAGATTTATCGCCCATAATGGTCGTACCTAACTCGAGCATGATTGTCTCCCGTTAATGACACTTGTCGTCTCTACCTGAAAAAAATTAAAACTAACTCAATTTATTTATGATATTATTGATGAAGTAATATAAAACAATTTTGTAATAAAAATATATTTAATAAATTAATTTAAAATTTTTTATTATATATTTATGTATAAAAATTTAACTTTATATATAAAGATTAATCAACAAATTTTTTGTATATGAAGATATATATTTTTGAGTCTTGGATATGCCATTATGTTAAATATTTGGAGAAAGAGATTTATCGCCCATAATGGTCGTACCTAACTCGAGCATGATTGTCTCCCGTTAATGACACTTGTCGTCTCTACCTGAAAAAAATTAAAACTAACTCAATTTATTTATGATAATATTGATAAAGTAATTTAAAACTATTTTGTAATAAAAATATATTTAATAAATTAATTTTAATATTTTTATTATATATTTATGTATAAAAATTTAACTTTATTATATAAAGATTAATCAACAAAACTTTTGTATATGAAGATATATATTGTTGAGTCTTGGATATGCCATTATGTTAAATATTTGGAGAAAGAGATTTGTTGCCCATAATGGTCGTACCTAACTCGAGCATGATTGTCTCCCGTTAATGATACTTGTCGTCTCTGCCTTAAAAAAATTAAAACTAACTCAATTTATTTATGATAATATTGATAAAGTAATTTAAAATTACTTTGTAATAAAAATATATTTAATAAATTAATTTTAATATTTTTATTATATATTTATGTATAAAAATTTAACTTTATTATATAAAGATTAATCAACAAAACTTTTGTATATGAAGATATATATTGTTGAGTCTTGGATATGCCATTATGTTAAATATTTGGAGAAAGGGATTTGTCGCTCATAATGGTCGTACCTAACTCGAGTATGATTGTCTCCCGTTAATGATACTTGTCGTCTCTGCCTTAAAAAAAATTAAAATAACTCAATTTATTTATGATATTATTGATAAAGTAATTTAAAACTATTTTGTAATAAAAATATATTTAATAAATTAATTTTAAAATTTTTATTATATATTTATGTATAAAAATTTAACATTATCATATAAAGATTAATCAACAAATTTTGTATATAAAGCTGTTAAACATAGAGTTAAAATACAAATATTTATATTTATAATATTATAAACAAATAAATTTATGTATCATTTGATATAAAAAGAAAAAACTAAAAAGAAGAAAAATAACGTAAAAAGAAAAATGAAATGAAAAGTAAAAAGGAAAAAAAAACATAAAATCAAAAATGAAAGAAAAAAATATAAAAAGAAAAAAAAGAAATATATGTTGAATGAAAAAAAAACTGAAAAAGAAGAAAGAAAAAAAATTTGAGTAGGATAAATAATAAAAGAATTTATTTTCCTATGTAGAATAGATATATATAGAAATTGAAAGAGAGAGACAAAAAGAAAGAGAGAAGGAGATTTTGGAGGGAAATTAAAAAAAAAAAAAACTGAAAAGAAAGATAAAAAAGAAAGGGAGAGAGTTTTTGGAGGAAGATCAATAAAAGACAAAAATACCTTAAAAAATGAACACTTATCAACAATTAAAAAAGAATTGAATTGTATTTTTATAGCCTAAATAATTCTTATGTAAATATATTTTTTTATATAATTCTTATATAAATATAAATAGTAAATATATAGATAGTAGATCAATAGTATTAATTTATGAAAAAAAAAAATAGTATTAATAAAACCGTCCAGCATTTGCCAAGCGTCATAGTAGTAGCAACAATTTTCTTACCCATTATTACTTTTACACGTGTCATAGTCATATAATGAAGAATTAGCTTCTGCTGCACACTTCTCATAGAGTGCAGCTACCGCTACTCAGAAAAAAAAAAAAAAAAAAGAAAAAAAAAACCACGCAAATGCTACTCAACTTCTGCTACATATTTTCATCAACAGGTCATTCTCGCTTCACAATTTTTGCAGCTGCTTTCACGCTTTTTTTTTTTCTTCTTCTTTTTCCTATTTCTTGTGCTTTGATTTTTAATTCCAAACTTCCTCATTTTTTCTCTCAGCAAAAACCATTCGTTGACTGTTATTGTGTTCTTCATGTTCATCCTGTATTCTTCATGAAGCTTTTTTTTTTTTTTTTTTTTTTATTTCACCTACACTCTTTCATTTTTTTCTTATTCGAATTTATTTTTGGATTGGCAAATCGATTAATTCCTTGCTGGTGAACATGAACATAAACGATTGTATCAAAAAGTGGATAAAGAGGCTGTGATTTTGAAACCCTCAACGGAACCAAAGATGATGGTGCTTTTATTTGGTACAGGATGGCTTTTCCATTTCACTGCTTTCACTTTCTATTGTTCTTCTTTTATCTCTTTTTTTTTCTTCTTCTTCTTATTTGATTTGTTTCCTTCACATGATGTTTTTTTTTTTCATCACCTTTCGGAGCAAACAACTATTGAGTTTCTTATAAAATATTCAAGTTCGTGCTTTCTCTATTTTCTCATGACAAGTCTTTAAGTTTTCATGTCTATAAAAGGTGTAGCTATGATGGAAATCTCCAGGTCTGGGTTCTGTTCTTTTGTGGATTGTGAACTCTTTCTTTTCCTCTTCTATTTGTTTTGGTATTGTGCAGACTCGATCTTAACGATGGGTGACAAAGGTTAATCTTTCTCACTTTCCCTTATTTTTCCTTTTTTTTTTTTTTTTTCTCAATCTCATTTTCCCTTCTTTTTGCATGCCCAATTTTGTAACAAACAATATTAGGGCCTGTTTGGCTAAATTTATCTAGAAGAACTTCTATGAGAAAAAAATAAGAAGAAAAATATGAAATGAGTTTTTTCCATAAGCTAAAATTAACTTATGTATAAGTTAACATGTAGAAGCTCTCTCGTATAACTTTTCTAAAAGATGTGAGACCAGTGGCAGAGCTTAGTTAGGCTTAAGGGGGGCCATGGCTCCCCAAATTTTTTACAATAATATTAATAGGCCTACCTTTCTAGGATTTAGTTTTAAGAAATTGAGAATATGAAGCACTTAGTAAAACAAATTTAAGTTCTGAAAACTTAACTAAAATTCTGTAAGATAAAAAGTCAATACTATAATTAATTTTATCCATCTTATACATATTTTCTGTTGTAGTAAATCTTTTTTTTTTTTTTTTTTTTTTGCTGAAGCTATTCGTTGTAGTGAATCCTAGCAAATATATAGAGAGAAAGAGAAACCGTATTCTTAAATAAGATTATTTATAATATTATTTAAAGTTGTTTATTCTTTAATTATTAATGATTTTAAATCATTGAAATATTATAAATTTTAATTTGTAAATTCTTAGTCATTAAAAGAGTATAAAGAAGATAACTTTTAGTCATTTTATATGTTAACATTACATTTTAACTTCTTTTTTTTATAACATTAATCATTATGATTGATTTAATAATATTTTTACAGATTAACCATTTCATTAATTAATTATTTTTTCCTTGATATAAAACTTTTTTTTTTGCATCTTTTAAACTAATTATTTTTATCGTTACTAAAAAAAACTAATTATTTTTATGACTTTTATATCCTTGTATTGCTACATAAAAACTTACATATAATATGACTTGAACATGTGAGTTTCTTTGTGTATTTTTTACAAAGACTTTTCTATGAATTTTGAGATTTTCTTTTGAATTTTCTCTACAAAACTTTCTGCAAATTTATTTATAAATTTAGCAAATATATGATTATTTCTTTAAATATATTGAAATTTTCATTAAAAAAAATTTGGCCCCTCCAACATTTTTTCTTAAGCTCTGCCACTATGTGGGTCTTTTTACAAATTAGCTTATGTATATAAGCTAATTCTATAAGTGTTTTTGGATAAACTAACCCAAACAGGCCCTGACAGTCTTTCTTCCCACACTCTGATTTTCTAACTTATTGATGATGTTGGATGTATTCATTTTTTCCTTTCTTTGCAGTTACACCAACAATCCTTTGTTATTGAAGGAATCAATTGGACAATATTGCTGAGTTCATTGCTCCAGTGGGAAATTTCCTGAAAATTGTACAACTAAGGTAAAAGTGAAGTTTATAAATATACTTTTTGGCCATTTATGCTAACAAATTTTATTTTATTTGAATTTTTTTACTATTCTTCAAACCTTCTTACTTTTCTTTTATTTATAAATAGATATTTAAATTTTTTAGTGAATGGTTCTCTTATTTTTATTTAATCAGATCTATTTTCATTAATCATAAGTTGATATAATGACTTGGATTTATTATTGACCTTAGTGTCCCAAATTAAGTATTCGGTTCAATAGTTTTTTTTTTTGTTTTGTTTTTTTTTTTTTTAACTTCATACCTCAGTGAACTTCTTACCTTTCTACTATTAGTTACGGATGAAATAAAACATATTTTGCCATTCCTCATTTGGACTTAAAGAAATCCTCTAAAGTTCATCAATAGGCTTAAGTTATAAGTGTGATAGTTACTATTAGATCTCAGTCAATTTTTTTTTTAAAAGAACGATATATTTGTTTAAGAGGTATAAAAATTGTGACCTAAAAGATATAATAATGAAAGGGAAACAATTGCTTTGAAATTTCTACTTTTTAACTGCTTTAACCCATTTTTATCACTTTTAGTTTGTTTTATTTGATAAGGTTTCCCATACTGCTCTACTTAATAGTTTTAATTCTTTTCCTCTTTTACATTTTATATTTATTTTGACATTGCATTTACTTTTTTTTTTCCTCTCTTTTTTATCCTGTACTTTTTTCCTCTTTTATTGATTTTAAGTTGAACCTTATATGTAAACCTTGATCTTCTTAATTTATACTTATACATCCACTCATGCTGGGTTTGCTTTTGTTAAAATTTTATTAGATTGTGTTTTTATTTTGTTTTTTTCAAATTTATATTATGTAAATGTACGTATGTCCTGTTTAGTGTTAGGATTTTCAGTCAGTAAGCACGGGAAAAAAAATGAGGGCGATGGACGAAGGTTTAAGTTTTTTAGTTTATTGTTGGGATTTTCTGGTATAAGTTTGTGTTTAATCTCTTTTCTTTCTATTTATTGTAAATGATAGACAATTGCATTAGGTGATGTTTTGATTGTATTGTTTCAACTATTTATTAAATCTATAGAGCCAGGAATTACAAGCATTTCTGATATTTTTGTTTTGATCACGAGGATTCATTTATTAGAATTTGAATAAGGTGTACACAAACACATTAATATTGATGAAGTTGGCAGGTGAACTATGATCCGCATTGTACTACTCGGACTCGGCACTCCACCGAGTAGAGGACCTGGCAAAGTAGGTGAAGCCGAGTCGGACCAAGGTAGTTATGACGGAAATTATATCTTACTGAAAAGATATGATATAAAAAGATTAAGATAAAAAATCATGATAGAAGATAAACTTATCTCTATCATAATTAGCGAGATTTGATAGGATTTGATAGGAAAATAACCCTATCAAATCTATCTTTTCACACCCTATAAATACAAAGTTATTCACTCCAATTGAGGTATGAAATTCTACACCCTTTAGTGATACCTGCCCCTTACCTCTGCGCCTCTAACTTAAGCATCGGAATGTCTTTCCAGGTACACCACCCACTATACACCAAGGAGATCACGGCGGAACCACCGCACAGAAGGATTTACCAAATCCGGTAAGAACATTTGGCATCCACCATGGGGCTCAGTGAAACCTTTTCCAGCCACACCAATCAATGCGATACAATCACAATGACAGCAACCCAAGAAAAAGCAACGAATCTTGAAAAGCGACCACTAGTGCTGGAACCTGTAACACAGGGAACACCGACACAGGGGGGATACCCGTCAGGGTAACCCACACAATGTGGTGCCCATCTTGCATCAAGCGCTTGAGAATCACCCGTAGATCCAAGTCCTGCAAAGGGAGGTGAACACACTAAAGCAAAACAGCTCGAAGGATATAGAGGACCTCTATAGAGAGAACGCTAATCTCCGAGAGCAATACAAAGCGGACCAAAACATGCACTCAGTTGCCCTCGCGAACAGCCTGATCGGACAGAACGAGATAACACTACCTGAAGCGAGGCAGACAGAATGATGACTCAAATAGAATCTAGACTCGTATTCGCTACGCACACAATCCTAAGACAGAACTCAATATTGGAGACAACGAGATGACACCCATTCATAGATGGCATTATGGAAACACCACTACTGGACTGGTGGAAGCCCCTGTCCCGTTATGACAGCCTAACTGATCCAAACGAACACATCAATGCGTTCGTCAAGCAGGTCAACCTCTACAAAAATGGTGATACAATCATGTGCCGCATTTTTCCAACCACGTTGAAGGGCAGCGTTGAACTGGTACACACACCTTCCACCGCATTCGATTGGCTCTTTCGCCACCTTTGTTCCTCATTTTAATGCCCAATACGCCACAAGTCAGCCTCATCACTTAACAGCAGTGGCCTTAGCCAACATTCAGCAAGAGGACAATGAATCCCTTAGGGACTTCATGGAGAGATTCGCTGAAATCCCAGTCCGAATCCGAGAGCTGAATCCTCAAGTTGCACTAATCGTCATGCTAATGGCCCTAAAATCTGAGCCTTTCTCTGACAGCTTGTGCAAGAAGTCGCCACATGATATGGACGAGCTCAGAGCAAGAACGGTAAGGTACATCCAGATGGAAGAGATGACGAAGTTCCAAGAACACATTAAAGGGTAATCCCAAAAGAAACATGATGAACACAAGAAAACTGGAATGAGTTAAGAATGGACTTGTAGCAGCAGATCTAGGGTCGAGAAGCCGCCTCGAACCAAGTTCACTCACTACACTCCCTTGGTGGAAAGCAAAAGCCGAATCTTGGAAGAAATCTGTAGCATCGAACTGATCAACCTGCTTGCTCGGAACCGGTCCCCAGAAAAAATGATAGGTCCAAGTATTGTAGATACCATCGAGTGCATGGACATGCCACAGAAGACCGCACTACACTAAAGAATAAGATTGAAAAACTCATCTAAGAAGGCAAGCTACTACGTTTTGTCCAAGATGACAATCGAAATCTGAGCGAGAATGAACCCGAGATAGGGGAGAAGATCATGACAAAAAATCTCGACGAACAAAAGAGAACCAACAAGAGGAACCAAGTAATCCTTCCAAGACTTGGCTCTGAGACGTTATCAACATAAAAGTAGGAGGATTCATCGGTGGAGGGAGCTCAAGCCTGGTAAGGAAGAGACACTTGCACGGTATCCAGTCAATCAACTCGGCTTTTGTGAGATCGAGAGCACTAAGCTCGAAACTCAGCTAGATAGTGAGACCGTAAACGCAATTGCCCAAGTCCTATCAAGGAATGCCGATTTGTTTGCATGCCTGGAATCGACCCAAACTTTCATTGTTTACAAACTTGCTATTACCTAGAGGCCAAACTGGTCTACCAAAAGAAGAGAAGCTTGGAGCCGAGATAGGAAAAGTAGTCGGAGAGGAAACTAAAAAGTTACTCAACGCTAGTTTCATAAGAGAAATGCACTATACCACATGGCTAGTCGTGATGGTGAAAATGGCAAACGACAAACGGAGGATGTGTACTGACTACACAGATCTCAACAAGGCATTCCCCACAGACACATACCCATTGCCGAGTATTGACAGGCTGGTGGACGGAGCGTCCGGTTATCCTATCCTGAGTTTTCTAGATGCCTATTCTGGTTAATACCAGATACCCATGTTCTCACCTAATGAGGAGAAAATGACATTCATAACTGATACGACCAACTAATGCTACACGGTAATGCCATTTGGTCTAAAGAGCACAGGAGCCATTTACCAATGTCTGATGGATAAGATATTTTTGAAGTAGCTCGAACGAAACCTAAAAGTTTGCATAGACGACATGGTAGTCAAAAGCCAAAACCTGAACTCATATTCAGAAGATTTAGCGAGTTATTTGATGAGATCAGGAAACACAATACAAGGCTAAATCCGGATAAATGCGTATTCAAAGTGCAAGGTGGAAAATTCTTAGGCTTCATGCTCACAAACAGAGGTATAGAAGCCAACCTAGAGAAGTGCACAGCTATGATGAACATGAGAAGACCGAATAACATGAAAAAAGTACAAAGGCTAACTGGAAGGCTAGCTTCCCTATCACAATTCCTACCGAAATCGGCAGAGGTGGCCAAACCCTTTTTCCAACACTTCAAGAAGCAACAAGCCACTTACCAGCATATGATGGATAAGATATTTGTGAAGCAACTCGAATGAAACCTAGAGGTTTACGTAGACGATGAGATTAGAAAACACAATATACGACTAAACCCAGAGAAATGCGTATTCAGAGTGCAAGGCGAAAAATTCTTAGGCTTCAGCTCACACACAGAGGCATAGAAGCCAACCCAGAGAAGTGTGTAGCTATCATAAACATGAGAAGCCCAAATAATATGAAAGAAGTACAAAGGCTAACTAGAAGGCTGACTTCCCTATCTTGATTCCTTCCGAGAGTGGCAGAGGTGGCCAGGCCCTTTTTCCAACTCCTCAAGAAGCAATTAGCGTTCGCTTGGAGTGAAGAGTGTGAAGCAAACTTCCAAAAGTTGAAAATGCTACTCACCTCACCACCAGTCCTTACTCAACCAGAACCCAACAAAGACTTGGTGCAATACCTAGTAGTATCGAAAACACAATCAGCTCAGTCATCATCCAAGAAGAAACATAATCGCAAACACAAGTGTAATACGTAAGCCGAGTGCTAAAAGAGGCCGAAACAAAGTACCAGATGATTGAAAAGTTGGCACTAGCCTTAGTCACTTTAGCACAACGACTACGCCATACTTCCAAAGCCACCAAGTGGTGGTACAAACAGACCACCCTATACACCAAGTTTGCGGAAACCAGAGCTCCCTGGAAGGATAATAGCCTGGTCCATAGAATTGTTGGAATTTGGCATCAAGTACGAGCCGATAGGGCCTATTAAAGCCTAATGTTTGGCTGACTTTATAGCAAAACTAGCACTAGTAGAAGAGGCTGAATCACCTTGGTGGACCCTCTACATGGATGGCTCTTCGAACACTAAAGGCAACAGGGCATGTATCATAATTGAAAGTCCTGAAGGAATTGTCTTAGAACAATCACTCATGTTCGATTTTGACGCATCCAACAACCAAGCCGAGTATGAAGCTTGTTAGCCGTATTGAAACTCGATACAGAAGTAGGAGCAAAACACCTCAGATGTTGGAGCGATTCAAAGCTAGTCACGGGACAAATGAACGGATCCTGTCAAACAAAGGACCCCCAGATGACAAGATATTACTAGCTAGCTTCTCAACTGAAGGGTGAATTCGCCCAATTCGAACTTAACCATATCTTGAGATAGCAAAACGAAAGAGCCAACTTGCTATCAAAGTTAGCAAGCACAAAGAAGAAAGGCCAACACAAGACCATTATACAAGAGACGATATCTGCTCTGAGTATCGATAGAGAAGTTTCCAACATCAATAGGCCAGACCGAGAATGGATGACCGAAGTATGGAACTTCTTGAAAGAAGGAACCTTCCCCGAAAGCCGAGATGAGGCAAGGAAAATCAAAAGAAGGGTAAGTTACTACGTGATCAAGGGAAAATACCTTTATGGAATAGGCTTCACAACACCTTTACTAAAATGCATTACAGAGGCACAGGACGAGTACGTGATAAACAAGATGCATAGAGGAATATGTGAAATGCACTATGGAGGAAAAGCCATGGGTACCCGAGTATTGCGAGCTGGATACTGCTGGCCAATAATGCGGTAAGACTGCATCGAGTATGTGAAAAAGTGTGAAGAATGCCAAAAATATGGCAACATATCTCACTTACCAGCAGAAGAACTGCACAACATCACCGCACCATGGCCCTTTGCCATGTAGGGAGTAGATATCTAGGGACAATTCCCACTTGCCAAGGGATAGGTCAAATTTCTCTTGGTCGAAATTGACTACTTCACAAAGTAGATCAAGGCTGAACCCTTGGCCAACGTACAAAAGTTCATACGGAGAAACACCATTTACCGATTTGGCATCCCACACTCAATAGTATCCGACAATGAAAAATAGTTCGTTGAAAAGAACCTGGAAGAGTTTCTTAAGAACCTTGGGATTCGGCACCGAGTGACTTCAGTGGAGCACCCTCAAACCAATGGGAAAACTGAAGCAGCTAACATGGTCATACTGGGAGAACTAAAAAAGCGAGTCGGCAATGCCAAAGGAAGCTGGGACGGCAAGTTTTCAGCAATCCTTTGGGCATATCATTACACACCGCAATCCACAATTGGGGAAACACCTTTCTGACTCTCAAACGGATCAGATGCCATGATACCATTAGAAGTCAGTGAACCCTCTTTATGATGAGTAAACTTTGTTCAAGAGAGCAATGACCAGTCACTAAGGCATGCACTGGACATGACCGAAGAGACCATCAACGAGGTCCAAATCAGAGCAGAAGTCTGTAAAAGAAGAGTTGAGAAGAGATACAATAGCAAGATGAAGCCAAGGAACTTTGAAGTAGGAGACCTGGTTTGGAGAAAGTGCGAAGAAGCAAGGAAAGCAACCAAAGAGGGCAAACTTGTAGCTAACTGGGAAGGCCCTTTTAGAGTAACCAAGACACTACGGAATAAAGCCTACCGACTAGAGCATCCATCAGGCACGGCCATCCCCTGCACTTGGAATGCTACTTATCTAAAGTTCTACTACAGTTAGAGCATTGTAAGTGGTGATGTACTTTTTTTCCAACTTTGACATTTTTTCCCAAGAGGTTTTTTTTGTCAAAGAGGTTTTAATAAGGCACACCTGACTTTTATCATTAATAAAGTTCTTTCTCCATTACATTATCTTCTCAATGATTTGCTTAAAATCGAGTAGACCAATTGGATACCTGATACAAAACAAGCCACTCAACTCGAAGTGAGTGATATTCGACATTCCGAAAGGGGAATGACTAAAAATTTTGATAACTAGATCTTAATGACTAAGTTATGAAAATAAGCTAACCGTGTAGACCTTCACAGGATATAGAAAAATGAGTTAAGCTAAAAATGCATAGACCTCTAACAGGATACAGAAAAACAAGTTAATCTAAAAACCGTGTAGACCTTTATAGGATACGAAAAATAAGTTAAAATAATAACGTAGACCCTAACCGGATACAAATCTGGTGCGTACAATTGTCACACGGAAAATAAAGTGCAAACACTTAAGAGAAAATAAGTTAAACATCCTATTAGGTAGGCTGGGTGCAAGCCTTACAAAATTTAAAAAGCGAAAAGCCTTAAAACTAGGTTGCAAGCTGGTCAAGTTGGGTTGAGTTGCCAGGAGCCTTTTCATCTTGGATAGTCGACTCATCCACCAATTCCCACTGTATATTCACATCCTTATCAATGTTAAAAACAGAGACATCAGCATCCTTGAAGAAGAACTGGGCCTGGCAAACTGCCTTCTTGAACCCGACTTCATGAGTTGAGATTATCTCAGCCACAACCTTGCCCATGTCGGCCTTCAACTTGGCCTCAGAGTTGGTGGTGCCTAGCTTGACATGCTCTAGCTCCTGGTTAAGGTGCTCCACCTTGGCCTGGAAATCCATCGCCGAGTTCTTAGTAGCCGCCAAATAGAGCTTCAAAGTGTCTTCTTGGATTTTTGCCTCATTCAACTTGGCCTCAAGTGCCTTAAGAGACTTACGAGACTCGGGGATCAGCATCCCTTAACATGTCCCGGCAAGCCTGACCAAGGTTCTAGGCATTAATGAGCGCTTGAGGGTTGAAGTCTTTCCCCCATAATGAAGTACTGCCATCTTTCATAGAAATAAAGGCCAGATACTTCTCAACCTAGGAAGTCACCAGCTGAGTAATATATGGACTCTACTTAGCCATTTTAGAAGAACCATCCTCCACCTGAGCTACATTTAGATTCTTCCTCTTCAGAAAAGGGGGAGGAGGAGGAGGAGGAGGTGGAGGAGGAGTGGTAGAAACAATTTGAGCTCCCTCAGGCGCAACTTCTTGGTTCTTCAGCTTCTCCAATCGACCTTTCTTCACATTCTTGTAATCAAACTTCCCCTTCGCAACTGCCAAAAGGGAAAAGGGGAAATGATTAACAAAAACAAGCAAGTATAAAATGGAGAATTTCGAGTAATTAAAAAAGAACTCACAATCCCAATCCGCTCTCAGAGTCTTGGAGATAGGAATCTCAACAATAATTATACATTTCAGCAGGCAAGGAAGTTTACAAAGATCAACCATGTCATCCTGGTCCTCAGGAGACATGTTCACTATCTTATAGGACAACTTTTTATTTGGGGACCGAGTGCAGTACATAGGAAACCTGGACCTCCCTTATTTTTCAAAGAAATTAGACATCCCGTCCTTCCTTGGCCTAACTTGGAAAAATCCTCCCTTTGAAATTTTTCCAAGACGAAGTGTAAGGGTCGAGTATGGCTTTACCCGGGATGCTAGTTAAGGAAACCCAACCACCCTTCTTACTCTCCTTCACCAAATAGTGAAAGAGAAACTTAGGAAAGGTTGGCATAATAAAGAACTCATTACAGAGTACCCTAAAGGCATAAATAGATGCCCAGGCATTCGGATGCAGCTAGGTAAGAGCAACGTTCAACTCTTAAAGGATGTCACATTCAAATTTATCAAAAGGAACAGTGATGCCAAGAAAAGAGAACAAGGCCTCGTACACGTAAGTATAATGAGACTCACAGGTAAGAGCTCGAAGAAAGACGTGCTCACTCGGCCTGCAAGGCTCGGCGTGAACAATATTTGGCAGATTCGAGTGGCACAGATCAATCTCCTCTAAAAGAGAGAGAATAGACTCATGGATCTAATACCGAGAGGAGTAACCCCACACCTCCACATGTACCCAGAAGTAACTCGGAAGTGTAATAGGAGGGAAGACCTTTTTGGGAGGCTTAGAATTACAAGGTTCGGGTGGAAGTGAAGGATGAGAAATAGGTTAAACACAATGACCAACCAGAGGAACCTCTTCGGTAGCCTTCGAATTGTCCAACACCACGACTCCCTCAACGACAGTAGCCAAAGGCACTTCTGCCTACTCAGAAGGAATGGAAGGGCGAACCATTTCCACTGTAGCGGGGTATGATGCCGACGTACTGTCGCTAACTCCATCGAAGTTATGACGATGAGGCAAGGCCTCGTCATCGAAATCCTCTCCGATCAAATGCACCTCCAACGACAGCATCTTGCCACCGCTGAAAAGCCCCGATTCCTCGAAAAAGAAGACATCTTAAGGAAAGGGGAGGAAGGAGCATACCTGAACGGAAAAAGGAGGAAGAAAGCAAGAGAGAGGAAGAAACAACGGAGGATGCTCACCGGAGAAGAAGACTCAGTGAAAGGGAAGAAGTAGGTGAAGGGCGCGTACAATGACATAGGGCTTCAAAAGTCTTGAATACAAAAGGATGAAACAACTTGGATCGTTGGATCGAAACCCTTCAGCAAACGAATCAATGGTTGGGGAGGCTTGAGACCTTTGAGTATCCAGAGGATGTTTCAAAATTCAAAAATAATCATTGCCACCACCCTCTAGAAATGTTACAATTTAATAGGTTTGAAATGATGTGACCACCATTTGAAACGACTGAGCCGAATCTAACAGAACGAGATGAGTAGGACGCAGCATTAACAAGGCCAACCCCAAAGAAACATATACTTGAACTTGAGCAAGACAGTGTATCTCTCGGACTCGGCATTCTACCACTTAAGCTCTTACAAAACTTCAGAGCTTGGGAGCATGTGTACTACTCGGACTCGGCACTCCACTGAGTAGAGGACCTGACTGAGTAGGTGAAGCCGACTCAAACCAAGGTAGTTATAACGGAAATTATATCTTACTAAAAGATAAGATATAAAAAGATTAAGATAAAAGATCATGATAGAAGATAAATTAATCTCTATCATAATTAACGAGATTTGATAGGAAAATAACCCTATCAAATCTATCTCTTCTACACCCTTTAGTGATACCTGTCATTTACCTTAACTTGAGCATCGAAGTGTCTTTGCAGGTATATCCCCCACCATACACCAAGGAGATCACGGCGGAGCCACCGCACCAAAGAATTTACCAAATCCTGTAAGAACACTCATATTTATACATCCCGATAATTGTATGCACTTTCATCATTTAGATTCTGAATTGCCTTTTATCCTTTTATGGATAATTGATACTAATATAACATTTTGGTATATGTCTTTCAATGGACAATGTTTTGTACTTTTATATATTATAAAAAAATCCAATGTGACAGACAATATACTTTCTTTGGAGCTTTTGATTTACCCTTATGACACAGTTTATTACACTCCTGATGCTATAATGAACTAGAAACAGAACAATTGTACATGTAAAATGTTGAGCAGGAGAGAGAGAGATAATTTATGTTTGAATTTTAGTTTGTGATAAGAAAATAAAATGTTGAGAAATTCTTATTGCAGGGGCGGCAACTGAGATTCTGATGCAATAGAAATTATATATTCCATCAAGCACTCTTAATCGGGATAATTGTGTTGTAAGTAGTCCAATATTTTTCACTTCCACAATTGAAAAACCAGAAATTTGGGTTCTATCGTGTAGGAAAGGAGGACATATAAAAAAATGGGTCATGATGGTACTTGGGAGTACTTGGAACTAATAAATGGGAGGTCGAAATTATTATTTTATTTTATATCATTTTCTTCATGTACATCAAAACCGTAATGCTTTTTATCAATGTTCTTAAAATTGGATTGGTCATTGAACCGGTAAGGATACTAGTTTAAAGTTTAATGATTCAATCATGGTTCAACCGTAGTTAAACCGGTATTTAATTCAATAATATTTTAATAAATTTTATATAATATATTCAAATAATATTTATTAATAATTATATTTAAAAATATTTACACCTAATTATAATTTTATATAAAAGATTTAGAATATATATATATATATAGGCTTAATTGCACTTTTACCCTCAACCTTTAAATTTTTGGCAAATTTTATCCCTAACAAATTAATTTGGCGCATTTTATCTCCAACTTTTTAAAAAACTTACAAAATTTACCTTTAGTAATTGAGCTGATGTGGCAGTGTAAAAGTTGAGGGTAAAATTTGTCAAAAAGTTAAAAGTTGGGAGTAAAATTTGCCAACAAATGAAAAATTGGGGATAAATTCGCTAAAAACTAAAAATTTATGGTAAAAAGTGCAATTATTTTAGCTTGCCACGTCAGCTCAACGACAGAAGGTAAAATTTCCAAGTTTTTTAAAAAGTTGGTGGTAAAATGTGCCAAATTAATTTGTTGGGAGTAAAATTCATTAAAAAGTTAAAAAATAGAGGTAAAAAATACAATTAAGCCATATATATATATATATACACACACACATTTATATCTAATTACAATTTGGTTTTAAGGCTTCCAATAAAACCAAATTGTAATTAGATATAAATGTGTGTGTGTATATATATATATATATATATATATATATATATATATATATATATATATATATATATAACTTAATTAAAAAAAATTGTACATAATTAAAAAACTTAATTACTCGAACTCATGGAGCATTGTTTGATGACAAATGAGATATAGGATTTAAGGTTAATAAATAAACATAGATAGTCAGGATTTTTTTTCTTGAGTGGTGCATTGTGGATTTCTTTGCACAGACGCCAATAGTATTCTCGACTGTTGTGCCGGTAACTTTGTACAGAAGCTAACAATACTAACATAACTCTTTGATAATATCAGTTTTGTTTAATATTCTCATCGCTCCAATGAAAATGAAAATGACCTCAACAAGCTTGTTTAAAAAAAAAAAAAAAAAAAAGCTTCAAAGAAGATGAATATCAGATCGACGGGCTTAAGCAAAAATGGAGATTAGATCAACGATGTCAGAGGTGGCAACGTTGCGCGACAACAGGAAGACGCTTCGCACAACAACTAAAAGGTCGAGCAGCTTCTCAAACATTGCACATGGTGGAGTCTTAGGCGAAAGACCAGTGACCTCACGGCAAAAGCAAGAGGACTGTCTGGAACCAGAAAATCGCCGATTTTTGTGGTTTCTCCAGTTTGAACAGTTTTTCACCGTTTCTTCGACAGTCCTATTTTGTGGTCTAATAGGAAAGGTTACCATGCCGGTTACCAGTTGACCGGTAGAACCAGCCGGTCTGATTTTCAGAAGTTTAGCAAAGCATTCATGGGCAAGTAGAGTTTTTTTTTTTTTTTTTTTTTTTTTTTTTTTTTTTTTTTTTTACTTTTTCTTTCTGAAATTATTGGAAGACTACAATTCAATTGACGTAATTGGATTGGAGTGGTATGATCTCTTGATGTTATATTTTTAGTGATATGATATTGATTTATTTATACCCATCACTAAAATGATTTATTGGGTGTTGTACTCGTTATGTAATTGACATAATACTTGGACTTAATCTTTATGATATAGGAAATGAGAATTTTAGTTTAGACTTATATTTGTCTTATAATATATATGGTTTATGTTTTCTATTTTAATAAATATTTTAATAAATATTGCACTTATATGTAAAATTTTATACTTCTAAATTATTTAATTATTTTTTATTAACACAATAATAATAATAATAATTTTTATTGATTTTTTAAATATATTTTTAACATATAGAAAAGTTGAGACCCGTGAAACACATGTCACTTTACTAGTTTTTTATATATCCATGATAATGGGGTATCTCATCTGCATCCGTCCTAGTGGCAAATCTACACTTGTTTTAGGAGTGCACTTGCACCCCTTCATTTTTTTAAAATTATATATAAATATCTTAAATGTGTATATTTTGTTCTCTCTAATTTTGTATATTTGAACCCCCTACTCTATTTTTTTACTCCTTTCATGCTAATAATTATTAATTTTTATTTTTAAATAGATTGTCCCCCTTACTTAGGATCTAGATCTGCCACTGCAGGTGTGTATATTAATTTTAGTTTAATATGTTTTTTAAATACATGTCTATTTATATGAATTTTTTTACTTATTATGTTTGTACTGTTTATGATAATATATTATTTTTAGTGCATTGCACAATGTTGTACTCTATTAGTATTAAAAAGTTTTAATTACTATCTACACAAACATAAAATATATGTTAGAAATATTAAGTTGTGTAAGTGTGAACATACATGAAAGTCAAAGAAAGATATTATTTATCTACAATTAAAAAATTATAGATGAATAAGATTTATTTGGAGAAAAAAAAAACAATATATCATCATGATACGTGTAGATTTATAAATAAATCACAAAGACATCTGACTTAATCCAGAATCGTTCTCCAAATATTTAATGGGGACAAAATAATGATGATAATTGTTTAACTTTTGTTTTATTAAACTCTATTACTTACACATAATTGTTTTCAACTTACTGAATTTTTTTCACTTTTATATACAACTATTTTTTATTATTATCTGTCTCCATTTTTTTAAAAAATAAAAGGAGTTCAATTTTAATTATTTGTTTCCATTTAAAAAAAATAAAGGAGAGTAAAAAAGATAAGCAATTGCAAGTTTACTTCTTTTTACTTATTCTTTTCATCTACTGACATTTAAAACTGCCAATTAATTTGAATTTTAAAAATTTGTCAATTTATTAGTTAAAACTACTCATTTTTTTAATTTAAAAAACCTAACAATTTGTTAATTTAAATAGACAATTTTTTATAATTTTAAAAATCTACAAATTTATTAATTAAAATTGCCCATGTTTTTAATTTTAAAAAAGTACCAATTCTTTAATTAAAACTGCTTAGTTTTTTAATTTAATTTAAGAATCTATCAATTTGTTAAATAAAATTGTCCATTTTTTTAAGTCAAATTGTCCATTTTTTGAGTCTTAAAAATTTACTAATTTGCTAATTAACATTTTAAAAACATACCAATTTGTTTTTTTTTACTGCACCAATTTGTTAATGAAAGGCTTATTTTTTATTTTCTTTTTCTTTTTCACTATTGTTTCAAAATATCATTTTCATTTTTTATGTTTTTCAATATTCTAACTTCTGTTTATATATTCCAACTGCTGTTCATAGGTTTAAGCACCGTTTTAGTTTTGGTTTTATCTTTAATCGTTTATGTAGAAGAAAGTTCATAATTTTTTTTATAAAAAAAGTAGTGCTCTTTTCTATCATATCTACACGACTACACTTTATCTTCAATTGTAAGGCTGATGATAAATATTTTGGTACGCACTAAACATTTAAAAAACTAAACATTAATTTCTAATATAAACCTTTCATTAAAGAAGAAAAATATATGAATTTCAAATTTCCTATGAATGCAAAAGAACGTAATAGGATATTGACTCTAAAAACTGGAAACATAGTCTAATTTAAGGAAGAAAAAGCCACATAGTCTAATTTATGAATAAGCTATCATATATCTCCAATGTGCTTGTTACAATATGAAGTATAATTAAAAAAAAAAAAAAAGTGTAGTCTGATTGATTGAATCCTTTGTATAGAAATACAGCCAAATTGGAAGTAAATAAATATTACTTTTTGGTACAAATGAAGACAACAGAAAACTAAGCAAAACTAAGTACTCCCTCCGTTCCAGTTTATATGACGTTTAAGGTTTTGGCACTGGTATTAAGAAATGCAATTAATTTATTGAATTTCTTAGAAAACATTAGGTAATTTCCTAATATATCATTTATCTCTCTAATTAATTACTTATATTACACTACTCCCACTAAATATTAATTAAGGGTAGTTTTGAAAAAAGATATTTAATGCAGCATTGATTTTGTAAAACGTCATATATTTGGAACAAATTTTTTTCTCTAAAACGTCATATAATCTGGAACGGAGGGAGTAAGATACAAATGCAAGGTCACTTAAAGAGACATCCAAAACTGCATTGCGTGGAGCACATATTCATGCATGTCAATCCTTGATGTCACCAGTTTGTGGTAGCATGGAAAGCTTCTAGGCAATGTGCCTCGAACATATAAAAGAAATAAATATATAAACAAAGTAAAAATAGAGAGAATGAGGAATTTACGCCAATGAAAAGAACAAATCCGAAGAGATGAGATTTTCTGCATTAAAAAAAAAAAAGACAAATTAGAACACATAAAACACACATAAAAAAGCTTAACATTAGGCAATGAACTTTTTTTTTTCGGTGATAAATTGATTAAAAAAGAAAACTTATATATAAAAGTTAGGTAGAAGTTGACAACAATTGAAACTGAATTGAAGGTACTCCTAAACAAAGTCACACGCAATTAATGAAAATCAATTTTTTTGTTGCGATCGAAGGAAAGGAAGAACCTTAGATGCCAATTGCCAAGTATGTTTGAGAGCTTTGAAGCATTAACACGTATATTTTATAGAGAGTGTTTTTCTTTTATAGATAATAATGGAAGAATCAAGAATGAAATGAAGGAAAATATCCTATCAATATTTACTTCCCCAATTGACACCTTTCCATTTTACTCTCCCCAAGAACATGCTGACTGGTGGCGCATCAATACTTACAAATGCCTAGACCCACAAATCAAACGGTCCTATCCTGTATCACCCTAGGCACGCATTCTCCATTTGCAGCATATAGCCATCCAAATTAACTAAGGCAAGGATGTGTCTGAAAAAAAAAAAAAACAGATAATCAACCTAAGCACACAATAAAGAGAAAAATAATAATAAAGGGAAATAATAACACAATTGAAAAAAAAAAAAAAAACATTACCTGATGCCTGTGGCTTGCCACACTATTCGCAAGTAGAGCACGAAACAATATGAACAAACATTTGCGGAAGACTACCAATTCAAAGCCACTTTGTGTAATACCTAAACCATTCAATTCCTCGAGAAAAACATACATAAATCACAAATTTCTGAATTTGATTAAAAAAAAAGGAAAAAAAAAAAAACAAAGAAGAAGGAAATATGTGCAGCGAGGTGACGTAAGAGGTTTACTGGTTGAGGAAGAGATCATCGGGGAGTGTCATGTGTGTGTTATGGATTTGGCGACGGGGATCAAGCATAGGATTGCGTCCCACGGTGCTGGTTTGCGCAGAAGCTATCATCAAGAAATTTAGGAAAAGAGAATTTCACGGGAAAAAAAAGGAAGTGAATGTGAGTGAGAGAACCGTTTAGCAACAGTTATAAGATCTTCAATTAAAACCACGAAGCCCCACGTTGACGGTTTGCAGTTACATTTGAAGGTGTTGCCTCTGTTTTGAAGGGGTTCAAACAATAAACAAATAATATGATAAAATGACATGAGGTCCACGTTAGAGTTTACAATTAGAATTGATCTGAATGGTAATTTACAGTTATTTAAAAGATTAGCATGGGTAAAATGATATTAAAAAGGTGGAGACTAAATGGTGGTTACCGGAGGTGGGATCCTCTTTATATAATGGTATAGATTAATATTTTTTTGATAAGTGATATATATTAATATTTTTTTTTATCAGTGATATATATTAATATTTAATATTTGTGTAATATACATATTAATAGTACCCATTGCTTTATCTTTCAGGATCCCACACCGAAGCTCATTTTTGTGTAACCAACTTTGCAACAAAGAGATGTTCCTCCAAATCCAATGTCATCGTTGTTTTTATACAAGATGCCAAAATAAATTAAGAAAATGTATCCATTTATGCCTTTATCCAAAACACTACTTGTTGTTCTGTCAAAAAAACAAAAACACTGCTTGTTCTATTTGAGATAAATTTATGCTTCATATATACATATTGCTACTCTGTTGCTCCTACTTATTATAATGCTTGTAGCTATCCTTAAAACTAAATTTCTAATCATAAAATTAACTTTGTATATATCAATATTGACCTGAGCTATGAATGTATCACGAAGATTATTTTTCAGATTTTGATAGTACACACCACTCTGTATAGTCAAAAAGTGAAGAGACATTGCATTGCTAAGAAAGCATGTGAAGACTCCATTATTATGGCAAATGAAACTTCTCAGAAAGCACATTCAGACAATCTTCAACCCTTGGATTAATCCAATGCTACACAATGATTCTGCATTGTCAAAAAGTAAAGAGACATGAAACGTATTGACTCAGAAGATGTGAGACCTACTAGGAACCTGCTAAGAAAGCATGTCAAGACTTTGCATCATATTCCTAGCAAATTAAAACTTCTCAGACACTTACTTGACATAATAGTTGGATGGATTTTGCAAATAGTTGGACAACTCTTGCCATGAAGAGTCCACCAATTAGCCACTCACCACACAATATTCCTCTATAGGTGACTCCAAAGTTTATGCTTTCAACTTTTTATACCCAGATGCATGTTGAGCTAATTCGTTGGCTTTGTCGTTGTCATCCCTACAAATATGTTCTACAGTGATGTCAGCAAAACATTTAAACAAATATTTAGCCGAATCATGGAATTCTACCAACATGATGGTGTTACACTTATATTCACCCCTTAAATGCCGAACTACCAGCTGTGAGTCCCCATAGACGTATGCACACTTCACTCCATTTTTTAGTAGTATTTGCAATCACCATATTAATGCTTTGTATTCAGCTTGTTTATTAGAATAGTCATTAATTTGTCGAAGATATTTCCACACTACCCCCGCCGGATTGATGACTACTACGCCAATTCCCACACCATCTTGAGTGCGTGATCCATCAAAACTTAAAACCCAAGGTTGTAGGCCAACATAAATTGCGAGCCAATTCGGGTATATTATCTACATCAACACATGGATGCTGAGTCACAAAATCAGCCAACACCTAGCCTTTCATAGCCCGTAATGGTACATACGTCAGAGCGTAAGCATTTAACTTTATCGCCCATTTCATTAAACTTCCTTGCAAAATAGGCCGATTTAGCAAATACTTAACAATATCAAATTTACATAAAACCAAAACCTCACTGGGTAATAGATAATATTCCAATTTTCTACAAGCATGAAATAATGATAAACATAACTTCTCAACAGGGGTGTATCTGCATTCAGCATCATGTAACAATCGGCTAAGATAATAAATTGCTCTTTCGGTCCCATCTTTAGCATATCTTACGCTAAATGGCATCTAATGGATTCTTCAGTAGCCAATGTATAAAACTTCAATGGTTTTCCTGGTATTGGAGGCACCAACACCAAAGGTTCAGCTAACACTTGCTTGATTTGTTCAAATGCTTGTCGTTGATCCTCTCCTCAAGTAAACTCTTAATTGTTCTTCACTTTTAGCAATGGTGAAAAAGCCATCATCTTCCCAGCCGAATTAGCTTTAAACCTTCGTATAAAGTTGATCTTGCCAATAAGACTCTGCAATTCCTTCTTATTTTGAGGAGTTCTGGCTTTTAACACAACTTTTGCTTTACTCCTGTCGACTTCTATCCCCTGCTGATGAACCGAAAATCCCAAAACTTGGCCCCCTTTAACTTGGCCTCAACTACCTTAAGAGACTTACGAGAGTTGGGGACTAGCATCCCTTAACATGTCCTGGTCAGTCTGACCAAGGTTCTAGGCATTAATGAGCGCTTGAGGGTTGAAGTCTTTCTCCTATAATGAAGTACTACCATCTTTCATAGAAAGAAAGGCTGGATGCCTCTCAACCTGTGAAGTATGGCTTTACCCCGGGATGCTAGTTAAGGAAACCCAACCACCCTTCTTACTCTCCTTCACCGAATAGTGAAAGAGAAACTTAGGAGAGGTTGGGGTAATAAAGAATTGATTACAGAGTACCCTAAAGGCACACATAGATGCCCAGGCATTCAGATGCAGCTGGGTAAGAGCAACGTTCTCCTTTTGAAGGACGTCACATTCAAATTTATCAAAAGGAACAGTGACGCCGAGAGAAGAGAACAAGGCCTCATACACGTAAGTATAATGGGACTCACAGCGAAGAGCCTGAAGAAAGACGTGCTCACTGGGCCTGCAAGGCTCAGTGTGAACAATATCTGGCAGATTCCAGTGGCACAAATCAATCTCCTCTAAAAAAGATAGAATAAACTCATAGGTCTAATACCGAGAGAAGTAACCCCCCACCTCCACTTCCCAGAAGTAACTCGGAAGTGTAATAGGAGGGAAGACCTTTTTGGGAGGCTTAAAATTACAAGGCTCGAGTGGAGGAGAAGAATGAGAAATAGGTTGAACACAACGACCAACCAGAGGAACCTCTTTGGTAGCCTTCGAATCATCCAACACCACGACTCCCTCAACGGCAGTAGCCAAAGGCACTTCTACCTGCTCAAAAGGAATGGAAGGGCAAACCAACCACTATAGTGGGGTATGATGCTGACGTGCTATCGCTAACTCCGCCAGAGTTATGACGACGCGGCAAGGCCTCGCCATCGGAATCCTCTCCAATCAAATGCACCTTTGATAGCAGCATCTTGCCACCCCTGAAATGCCCCAATTCCCCAAAAAAGAAGACATCTTAAGGAAAAAAGAACAAGGAAAGGGGAGGAAGGAGCGTACCTGAACGGAAAAAGGAGGAAGAAAGCAAGTGAGAGGAAGAAACAGCGGAGGATGCTCACCGGAGACGAAGACTCAGAGAAAGGGAAGAAGTAGGCGAAGGGCACATACAATGACCCTTATATATGGCTTCAAAAGTCTTGAATACAAAAGGACAAAACGACTTGGACCGTTGGATCAAAACCCTTCAGTAAATGGATCAATGGTTGGGGAGGTTTGAGACCTTTGAGTATCCCAAGGATGTTTAGAATTTCAAAAATAATCATTGCCGCCACCCTCTGGAAACATTATTATTTAATAGGTTTGAAGTGATGTGGCCTCCACTTGAAACCACAAAGCCGAATCTAACAGAACGAGACGAGTAGGACGCAACATTAATAAGGTCAACCCCAAAGAAACATATACTCGAACTCAAGCAAGACAGCGTACCTCTCGGACTCGGCATTCTACCACTTAAGCTCTTACAAAACATCAGAGCTTGGGGGCATTGTACTACTCGGACTCAGCACTCCACCGAGTAGAGGACCTGGCTGAGTAGGTGAAGCCAACTCGGACCAAGGTAGTTATAACGGAAATTATATCTTACTAAAATATAAGATATAAAAAGATTAAGATAAAAGATCATGATAGAAGATAAATTTATCTCTATCATAATTAACGAGATTTTATAGGAAAATAACCCTATCAAATCTATCTCTTCACACCTTATAAATACAAAGTTATTCACTCCAATCGAGGTACGAAAGTCTGCACCCTTTAGTCATACATGTCCCTTACCTTTGCGCATCTAACATGAGCGTTAAAGTGTCTTTGCAGGTATATCCCCACCAAACACCAAGGAGATCACGGTGAAGCCACCGCACCGAAGGATTTACCAAATTCGATAAGAACACTCATATTTATACATCCCAATAATTGTATGCACTTTCATCATTTGGATTCTGAATTGCCTTTTATCCTTTTGTGGATAATTGATACTAATATAACATTTTGGTATATGTCTTTCATTGGACAATGTTTTGTACTTTTATATATTATAAAAAATCCAATGTGACACACAATATATTTTCTTCGGAGCTTTTGATTTACCCTTATGACACAGTTTATTACACTCCTGATGCTATAATGAACTAGAAACAGAACAATTGTACATGTAAAATGTTGAGCAGGAGAGAGAGAGATAATTTATGTTTGAATTTTAGTTTGTGATAAGAAAATAAAATGTTGAGAAATTCTTATTGCAGGGGCGGCAACTGAGATTCTGATGCAATAGAAATTATATATTCCATCATGCACTCTTAATCGGGATAATTGTGTTGTAAGTAGTCCAATATTTTTCACTTCCACAATTGCAAAACCAGAAATTTGGGTTCTATCGTGTAGGAAAGGAGGACATATAAAAAAACGTGTCATGATGGTACTTGGGAGTACTAGGAGCTGATAAATGGGAGGTCGAAATTATTTTTTTAATTTAATTTTATTTTATATCATTTTCTTCATGTACATCAAAACCGTAATGCTTTTTATCAATGTTCTTAAAATTGGACCGGTAATTAAACCGGTAAGAATACTGGTTTAAAGTTTAATGGTTGAACTGTGGTTAAATCGGTATTTAATTAAATAATATTTAATAAATTTTATATAATATATTCAAATAATATTTATTAATAATTATATTTAAAAATATTTACACCTAATTATAATTTTATACAAAAAGATTTAGAATATATATATATATATATATATATATATATATATATATATATATATAGGCTTAATTGCACTTTTACCCTTAACTTTTAAATTTTTGACGAATTTTATCTTTTACAAATTAATTTGGTGCATTTTATCTGCAACTTTTTAAAAACCTTGCAAAATTTACCTTTAGTAATTGAGTTGATGTGGCAACGTAAAAGTTAGGGGTAAAATTTGTCAAAAAGTTAAAAAGTTGGGAGTAAAATTTGCTAACAAATGAAAAAATTGGGGGTAAAATTCGCTAAAAAGTAAAAAGTTATGGTAAAAAGTGAAATTATTTTAGCCTGTCATGTCAGCTCAATGATAGAAGGTAAAATTTGCAAGTTTTTTTTAAAATTAGTGGTAAAATATGCCAAATTAATTTGTTAAGAGTAAAATTCGTCAAAAAATTAAAAAATGAAAGTAAAAAATGAAATTAAGCCACATATATATATATATATATATATATATATATATATAACTTAATTAAAAAAAAATTGTACATAATTAAAAAACTTAATTACTCGGACTCATGGAACATTGTTTGATGACAAATGAGATATAGGATTTAAGGTTAATAAATTAATATAGATAGTCCGGATTTTTTTTCTTGAGTGGTGCATTGTGGATTTCTTTGCACAGACGCCAATAGTATTCTCGACTGTTGTGCCAGTAACTTTGTACAGAAGCTAACAATACTAACATAACTCTTTGATAATATCAGTTTTGTTTAATATTCTCACCGCTTCAATGAAAATGAAAATGACTAAAAAAAAAAAAAGCTTCAAAGAAGATGAATATCAGATCGACGGGCTTAAGCAAAAATGGAGATTAGATCAACGATGTCAGAGGTGGCAACGTTGCGCGACAACAGGAAGACGCTTCGCATATCAACTAAAAGGTCGAGCAGCTTCTTAAACATTGCACATGGTGGAGTCTTAGGCGAAAGACCACTGACCTCACGGCAGAAGCAAGAGGATCGTCTGGAACCATAAAATCGCCGATTTTTGTGGTTTCTCCAGTTTTTTACCAGTTTGAACAGTTTTTCACCGTTTCTTCGACAGTCCGATTTTGTGGTCTAATAGGATCGGTTACCATGCCGGTTACCCGTCGACCGGTTGAACCGGCCGGTCTGATTTTCAGAAGTATAGCAAAGCATTCATGGACTGGTAGAGTTTTTTTTTTTTTTTTTTTTTTTTTTTTTTTTTTTACTTTTTCTTTATGAAATTATTGAAAGTCAACAATTCAATTGACATATTTGGATTGGAGTGGTATGATCTCTTGATGTTATATTTTTAGTGATATGATACTGATTTATTTATACCCATCACTAAAATGATTTATTGGGTGTTGTACTCGTTATGTAATTGCCATAATACTTGGACTTAATCTCTATGATATAGGTAATGAGAATTTTAGTTTAGACTTATATTTGTCGTATAATATATATGGTTTATGTTTTCTATTTTAATAAATATTTTAATAAATATTGCACTTATTTGTAAAATTTTATACTTCTAAATTATTTAATTATTTTTTATTAACACAATAATAATTATTATTATTTTTATTGATTTTTTAAATATTTTTTTAACATATAGAAAAGTTGAGACACGTGAAACACGGGTCACTTTACTAGGTTTTTATATATCCATGATAATGGGGTATCTCATCTGCACCTGTCCTCATGTGTGAGAGATGGTGCACTGTTGCAGTCTCCTTTAAATGTGGTACGTAACACACAAATATCTCCACGAGCATCACAGTAGTGGAAGATCTACACTTTTTCAGGAGTGAACTTGCATCCCTTCATTTTTAAAAAATTATATATAAATATCTTAAATATGTATATTTTATCCTTTCTAATTTTGTATATTTGAACCCGTACCCTATTCTTTTACTCCTTTCATGCTAATAATTAATAATTTTTATTTTTAAATAGATTGTCCCCCTAACTTAGGATCTAGATCTGCCACTGCAGTGTGTATATTAATTTTAGTTTAATATGATTTTTAAATACATGTCTATTTATATGAATTTTTTTACTTCTTATGTTTGTACTGTTTATGATAATATATTATTTTTAGTGCATTGCACAATATTGTACTCTATTAGTATTAAAAAGTTTTAATTACTATCTACACAAACATAAAATATATGTTAGAAATATTAAGTTGTGTAAGTGTGAACATACATGAAAGTCAAAGAAAGATATTATTTATCTACAATTAAAAAATTATAGATGAATAAGATTTATTTGGAGAAAAAAAAACAATAAATCATCATGATACGTGTAGATTTATAAATAAATCACAGACATCTAACTTAATCCAGAATTGTTCTCCAAATATTTAATGGGGACAAAAATAATGATGATAATTGTTTAACTTTTGTTTTATTAAACTCTATTACTTACACATAATTGTTTTCAACTTACTGAATTTTTTTCAATTTTATATGCAACTGTTTTTTTTTTATCTGACTCCATTTTTTTAAAAAATAAAAGGAGTTCAATTTTAATTATTTATTTCCATTTTAAAAAATAAAGGAGAGTAAAAAAGATAAGTAATTGCAATTTTACTTTTTTTTTTTACTTATTCTTTTCATCTACTGACATTTAAAACTGCCAATTAATTTGAATTTTAAAAACCTGTCAATTTATTAATTAAACTACTCATTTTTTTTTAATTTTAAAAGCCTAACAATTTGTTAATTTAAATAGACAAATTTTAAAAATCTACAAATTTATTAATTAAAACTGCCCATGTTTTTAATTTTAAAAAAGTGCCAATTTTTTAATTAAAACTGCTTAGTTTTTTAATTTAATTTAAGAATCTATCAATTTGTTAAATAAAACTGTCCATTTTTTTTTGAAGTCAAATTGTCCATTTTTTGAATCTTAAAAATTTACTAATTTGTTAATTAAAATTTGAAAAACCTACCAATTTGTTGTTTTTTTACTGCACCAATTTGTTAATGAAAGGCTTATTTTTTTTTTCTTTTTCACTATCGTTTCAAAATATCATTTTCATTTTTTATGTTTTTCAATATTCTAACTTCTGTTTATATATTCCAACTGTTGTTCCTAGGTTTAAGCACCGTTTTAGTTCTGGTTTTATCTTTAATCGTTTATGTAGAAGAAAGTTCATAATTTTTTTTATAAAAAAAAAGTAGTGCTCTTTTCTATCATATCTACACGACTGCACTTTATCTTCAATTGTAAGGCTGATGATAAATATTTTGGTATGCACTAAACATTTAAAAAACTAAACATAAATTTCTAATATAAGCCTTTCAATAAAGAAGAAAAAGATATGAATTTCAAATTTCCTATGAATGCAAAAGAACGTAATAGGATATTGACTCTAAAAACTGGAAACATAGTCTAATTTAAGGAAGAAAAAGCCACATGGTCTAATTTATGAATAAGCTGTCATATATCTCCAATGTGCTTGTTACAATATGAAGTATAATTAAAAAAAAAAAAAGTGTAGTCTGATTGATTCAATCCTTTATATAGAAATACAGCCAAATTGAAAGTAAATAAATATTACTTTTTGGTACAAATGAAAACAACAGAAAACTAAGCAAAATTAAATACAAATGCAAGGTCACTTAAAGAGACATCCAAAACTGCATTGCGTGGAGCACATATTCATGCATGTCAATCCTTGATGTCACCAGTTTGTGGTAGCATGGAAAGCTTCTAGGCAATCTGCCTCGAACATATAAAAGAAATAAATATATAAACAAAGTAAAAATAGAGAGAATGAGGAGTTTACGCTAATGAAAAGAACAAATCCGAAGAGATGAGATTTTCTGCATTAAAAAAAAAAAAAAAAACAAAGACAAATTAGAACACATAAAACACACACATAAAAAAGCTTAACATTAGGCAATGAACTTTTTTTTTTTTCGTAATAAATTAATTAAAAAAGAAAACTTATATATAAAAGTTAAGTAGAAGTTGACAACAATTGAAACTGAATTGAAGGTACTCCTAAACAAAGTCACACGCAATTAATGAAAATCAAATTTTTTGTTGCGATCGAAGGACAGGAAGAACCTTAGATGCCAATTGCCAAGTATGTTTGACAGCTTTGAAACATTAACACGTACAGTTTATAGAGAGTGTTTTTCTTTTATAAATAATAATGGAAGAATCAAGAATGAAATGAAGGAAAATATCCTATCAATATTTACTTCCCCAATTGACACCATTCCATTTTACTCTCCCCAAGAACATGCTGACTGGTGGCGCATCAATACTTACAAATGCCTAGACCCACAAATCAAACGGTCCTATCCTGTATCACCCTAGGCACGCATTCTCCATTTGCAACATATAGCCATCCAAATTAACTAAGGCAAGGATGTGTCTGAAAAAAAAAAAAAAAACAGATAATCAACCTAAGCACACAATAAAGAGAAAAATAATAAAAAAGGGAAATAATAACACAATTGAAAAAAAAAAAAAAAATTACCTGATGCCTGTGGCTTGCCACACTATTCGCAAGTAGAGCACGAAACAATATGAACAAATATTTGCGGAAGAGTACCAATTCAAAGCCACTTTGTGTAATACAAAAACCATTCAATTCCTCGAGAAAAACATACATAAATCACAAATTTCTGAATTTGATTAAAAAAAAAGAAAAAAAAAAACAAAGAAGAAGGAAGCATGTGCAGCGAGGTGACGTAAGAGGTTTACTGGTTGAGGAAGAGATCATCGGGGAGTGTCATGTGTGTTATGGATTTGGCGACGGGGATCAAGCATAGGATTGCGTCCAACGGTGCTGGTTTGCGCAGAAGCTATCATCAAGAAATTTAGGGAAAGAGAATTTCGCGGGAAAAAAAGGAAGTGAATGTGAGTGAGAGAACCGTTTGCAGCAGTTATAAGATCTTCAATTAAAACCACGAAGCCCCACGTTGACTGTTTGCAGTTACATTTGAAGGTGTTGCCTCTGTTTTGAAGGGGTTCAAACAATAAACAAATAATATGATAAAATGACATGAGGCCCACGTCATAGTTTATAATTAGAATTGATCTGAATGGTAATTTACAGTAATTTAAAAGATTAACATGGGTAAAATAGTCTTAAAAAAGTAGAGACTAAAAGGTGGTTACTAGAGGTGGTATCCTCTTTATATAATGGTATAGATTAATATTTTTTTGATAAGTGATATATATTAATATTTTTTTTTCTGATCAGTAATATATATTAATATTTAATATTTGTGTAATATATATTAATATTACCCATTGCTTTATCCTTCAGGATCCCACACCGAAGCTCATTTTTGTGTAACCAGCTCTCTAACAAAGAGATGTTCCTCCAAATCCGATATCATCATTGTTTTTATACAAGATACCAAAATAAATTAAGAAAATGTATCCATTTATGCCTTTATCCAAAACACTGCTTGTTGTTCTGTCAAAAAAATAGAAACACTGCTTGTTCTAATTGAGATAAATTTATGCTTCATATATACATGTTGGTACTCTGTTGCTCCTACTTATTATAATGCTTGTAGCTATCCTTAATACTAAATTTCTAACCATAAAATTAACTTCGTATATATCAATATTGACATGAGCTATGAATGTATCATGAAGATTATTTTTCAGATTCTGATAGTACACACCACTCTGTATAGTCAAAAAGTGAAGAGACATTGTGTTGCTATGAGGATGTAGAACTTACTAGGAGTTTGCTAAGAAAGCGCGTGAGGACTCCATTATTATGGCAAATGAAACTTCTCAGAAAGCACATTCAGACAATCTTCAACCCTTGGATTAATCCAATGCTACACAATGATTCTGCATTATCAAAAAGTAAAGAGACATGAAACGTATTGACTCAGAAGATGTGAGACCCACTAGGAACCTGCTAAGAAAGCATGTCAAGACTTTGCATCATATTCCTAGCAAATTAAAACTTCTAAGAAACTTACATGACATGATAGTTGGATGGATTTTGCAAATAGTTGGACAACTCTTGCCACGAAGAGTCCATTGATTCGGCACTCATCACACAATATTCCTCTATAGGTGACTCCAAAGTTTCTGCTTTCAACTTTTCATACCCAGATGCATGTTGAGCTAATTCGTTGGCTTTGTCGTTGTCATCCCTACAAATATGTTATATAGTGATGTCAACAAAACATTTAAACAAATATTTAGCCGAATCATGGAATTCTACCAACATGATGGTGTTACACTTATATTCACCCCTTAAATGCCGAACTACCAGCTGTGAGTCCCCATAGACGTATGCACACTTCACTCCGTTTTTTAGTAGTATTTGCAATCACCATATTAATGCTTTGTATTCGGCTTGTTTATTAGAATAGTCATTAATTTGTCGAAGATATTTCCACACTACCCCAGCCAGATTGATGACTACTACGCCAATTCCCACACCATCTCGAGTGCGTGATCCATCAAAACTTAAAACCCAAGGTTGCAGGCCAACATAATTGCTAGCCAATTCGAGTATATTATCTACATCAACACATGGATGCTGAGTCACAAAATCAGCCAACACCTAGCCTTTCATAGCCCGTAATGGTACATACGTCAGAGCGTAAGCATTTAACTTTATTGCCCATTTCATTAAACTTCCTTGCAAAATAGGTCGATTTAGCAAATACTTAACAATATCAAATTTACATAAAACCAAAACTTCACTGGGTAGTAGATAATATTCTAGTTTTTCTACAAGCATGAAATAATGATAAACATAACTTCTAAACAGGATGTATCTGCATTCAGCATCATGTAACAATCGGCTAAGATAATAAATTGCTCTTTCGGTCCCATCTTCAGCATCTTATGCTAAAAGGCATTTGATGGATTCTTCAATAGCCAATATATATAACTTCAATGGTTTTCCTGGTATTGGAGGCACCAACACCAGAGGTTCGGCTAACACTTGCTTGATTTGTTCAAATGCTTGTCGCTGATCCTCTCCCCAAGTAAACTCTTCATTGTTCTTCACTTTTAGCAATGGTGAAAAGGCCTTCATCTTCCCAGCCGAATTAGCTTTAAACCTTCGTATAAAGTTGATCTTACCAATAAGACTCTACAACTCCTTCTTATTCTGAGGAGGTCTGGCTTCTAACACAACTTTTACTTTACTCCTGTCAACTTCTATCCCCAGCTGATGAACCAAAAATCCCAAAATATTTTCGGCTGATACTCCAAATGCACATTTACTCATATTCATTTTCAACCCATGGAACCTCATCTTTTACAAAGCTTGCTCTAGATCGACTAAATGCTGATTCATGTTGACAGACCTAACCACCACATCATCTATGTAAACTTCCATACTCTTTCCAATAGCATAATGGAAGATAAGATTCATAGCTCTTTGGTAAGTAGCACCAGCATTTTTCAATCCGAATGGCATCACTAACCATTCGTATATCCCCAATGCACCGGGACAATGGAACGTCGTTTTGTGTACGTCTTCTATAGCCATTAAGATCTGGTTATAACTAGAATGCCCATCCATGAATGTGAGTACGCCATGTTTAGCTACTGCGTCAACTAACATATCAGCGATGGGCATGACATATTCGTCCTTGGGGGTTGCTACATTCAAATCTCTGAAATCAATGCACACTCTTACTTGCCCATTCTTATTTATAATCGACACTATATTTGACAGCCACTTGGCATACCTAGTCGTTTGGATGAAACTCACCTTCAACATTTTTTTCAATTTCTCCCTTGATTTGAGGCAACAGCTAAGGGTTACAACATCTTAGAAGTTGCCAATGTGGCTTGAATCCTTCTTTGATTGGTAATCTATGTTCTACCAACTCCCTTGACAATCCCAGCATTTCACGATAATCCCATGCAAAATAATCTCTATATTTTGTAATAAGTTCAATTAACCAGCTTCTGTCTTCTTTGGCTAATAGCCCGTTTACTTTAGTCATTATGGGATCCTCTTCCATTCCTAGATTAAAGCTTTCTAAGGGATCTTGTGCCTAAAAAATGAGGGCATCTCTTTTTATTGCAGGCATGGTGATTTGATCATTCTATTTTATGTTAGGTTCTAAGACCTTGGACGATGTCCAACCTCTCCTATTACGGTTTTGATGATAATAACTAAAGGATAAATTTTGAAGTATCTAATGATCTAGTTTGAGTGTTATAGGATTTACATCGTCCAATCCCGCAATGGTATTGTATCTCTCAAACCTGGACTCTATGTTTTAATAAAGTGAGCGTCCAATTGTGTTTTATAAGAAACATACAGGCAGCGTCCAATGCTCCTGTGAGAACATGCGTCCAACGCTTAAGTAACACTCAGTAGTTACTATCAGTTAAAATACGCTTTCTATAATATAAGGCAACGTTCACTATATCATATTTTAACATGCCATGATCTTTTCAAAAAGTATTGAACAGGAAAAGAAGAAGCTTCTCTCTGCAGAGAAAGTACAAGTAGGAGAGAGGCGCTACGAGTACGGCTGTCACATCCATCATTTCACTCTAAGTCAAAGTGTGACAACGGCAATAAGCTACAGAAAGAATCGCTCTTGGAAAAGGAACAGAATCCTCAACGGATATCTTTCAACAAACTTCCTATATATAGAAGGATGAGCTCACGTATCAAAAACAAGAATTTTGAAAAGAACAGAAATCCTGTAAAAACGACTGGACGACCATAAGCGAAAAAGAGCATTCATCTTAGCTTTGCTAAGCGAGTCTATAAACTCATTCTTATTGTAATATCCTCTCATTGAGAGCTATATTTACTTACAATATCAAACATTACTGTTTGGAAAGCCAGGAGTGGCTTAGTGTTAAAGAATACTTGGTTTTTGTGTTTAATCTCAAGAGGAGATTAAGGGTGTGCCAGAAGTGGCCTAGAGAATACTTGTAGCCAGAAGTGGCAAAGTTAAGAATACTTGAGTGTAATCAGTTTTGATTAGTAGAACCCTTCAAAAGTTTTTGAAGGAGAACTGGACGTAGCTCAGTTGAGTGAACCAGTATAAAACTACGTATTCTATTCACTCAACTTCTAGCTTACTTGCATTTCTTTTAAACTATCTCTTCAGCATATTACGAAAAAGTTTCTATACACCTTTTTATCCAAGTTTATTCATTAAGTGTATTTAAACGAAAAAGAAGAAGAGTAGTTTCTTTGGACGGTTATTTTTAATCGACTGGACGATAGCTTATTTTTTCTGTTTTACTAAACTTCTGTAAAACGAAAAGATACACTATCTTCATTCTAGCTAAAGTTTTCCAAAGAAAATTTAAATACACTATTCAACCCCCCTTCTAGTGTATTTCTCTACATTTCATTTTATTTACCCCATAGGAAAATCTATCATGGCTGATTTGGCTATCTTATCTTCCAAGATAAACAAGGTCAGCCGATCTAGCAGAATTCGCAGAACTTCATTCTATGTATCCATCTAATAACTCAATCGAAGGTCATACTTCGGCCTGCCAGTTCATAACGAACCCTTTCTTAGTCAAATTGTAGGATTGCCAGCTTTCTTCTTCATAATCGCTTGGAACCTAAATAGGAGCCAGGTGTGGAAAGTGCAACAAGGCCTCAGCCATTTTCACATCGGTTGAGAATGGTCTATTATCGACTGATATGGTGCTTACTTAATCTCCTTCCCAAAACAAAAATTGCTGATGAATCATGGAAGGGACACATTGGCTGGAATGAATCTAGTCCCGCCTAACAACACCGAATACGCTGGTTTAGCATCCACCACAAAGAAGGCTAAATGCATGGTTTTTGTTCCTACTGTAATTTCTGCTTCCAAAACCCCTAAAGTAGCGGTGGCTCCTCCAGTGAAATTTGTCATCTTCATATTGGTGGGCACCAAGTCCTTTTGTCCTTTGTTGATTCTCTTCAAAGTAACTAATGACATTATATTTAGAATTGCTCCACCATGAACAAACACCCTAGATAGAGTTTTGCCATTTAACTGGGCCCTTACATAGAGAGGCCTCAAATGTTTCATCATGTATGATGTAGGCTTGTCGAATGCAATTTTGACCATCTTGCCAGCGTTACCTCTATCAATAGTAGCCCATTATGTTCCTTCAATGCATACATCACCCTCCAAACTTTCGTTTTGATCAGGATAGGTCCAAAATTCACTGGGTAGTAGGCTCACTGCATCCACCTCGACTCCTAATAGATCATCCCCATTTAACCATGCCTCTAGTAATGACTCTTCAATTTTCTCTAGATCATGCTTTTGTCCCGCCAATTCCTCCTTTTCTTCCGCAAGGTCTCCATGAACCATGACACTTGCTGTGGAACTTTGTTCTTCTCCCAACCTTTTAGCTGGTTCGGCAATAATACCATCTGAATTAGTAAGCTTTGTCAAGTCAAGCGTTTCTAGGTTTTGTACCTGACTGCCACCTCCAAAGGCTTGGTCCAATGCCATGGTAACCTGGTTCATCGAATGCTCTCCTTTGCTTCTTCCTTTAATATAAGCCATCAATGCCAAGGTCTACTTCATCTTCTTAATAGCCCTAGTCCTTTGTAACCTCCTCTTCTGCATTCGGGTTAAAACACCTTCTTGGCCCTTAAGCTTGTGATTTGGGACTGTCTGGTTTACATGCCATTCGTTTACCATCATTTTAGCATAAGGCTTGATCATCCTGGGTGACGAAAAATCCTTATTTTTAACTGTAATGGGCAGAGTTCTCATGTCATTTTCTACATTAAATTTGGCTACCCTTTTCTAGTTTCTTGGTATTGAGGCTTCATCCACCCTTGGCAGTTGTGTTGTCTCATTCTTCTCATGCATCTTTTGTCTCAATTCTTCAAACTTATGTGTCTCTTCTTTCCTTCTCCTAGCCCGTCGTAAGTCAACTAGTTTAGGCCCAATAATTCGATACGACATCCCCGTTGAGGTGCCTTCATGCCGAATTTTTAATCTGCCAAATACACTCATCCTATTCTGATGAGGGACCCACATTCCTCTTGTCGCAGGTGACTGTTACAGACTTTCAAACACAGAAGTCCTTGAGGCTAAAGCACCTGCTTTTTGCTTCCACTTTGTCCTAGGCTTCCATGTTTGTTTTCCCTTCTTTCTTTCATCGACAGGAGTCTTGTAGGATACCATATTGATATCCAATTTTGGGAAAGGATTGGTATCAACTGCCATTTTCGGCTGCATTCTTATCGGTTAGCTTAAAGTGGCTTTCTTTCGAAGCCCTTTGAACAACTTGTAGAAACACTACGCAATTTGCCGTAAAATGGCTGTATGAATTATGCCATTTGCGATACTTTTTTCCTTTTAACTCTTCAACTGATGGTATCCGATGCCCTTCCTTCAAGCAAATCTGCTGATCTTTTAACAAATAGTCAAAGATCTGATCAGCCTTTGATATGTCAAAATCATACTCCGACTTTTTGTCAGCTAATGTACTCTTTCCTTTTCTAGGTTTCAATGCTGGACAAGAATAAGGTTTCCCCACAAAATTTTGGCTGCCATAATTTTGGCTTCTTCTTCATAATTCTCACTATCTTCTTCAGCATTAATTATTGAAATCAAGAGATCCACGTCTTCGACTAGCTCTCCTCTTGGATAAACTGTTTGATCCGATTCACCTTGGATGCCAACTAGCCCAGGTCATTGTATTCTTGTGCAACTAGCTTTTCCTTCAATTGAGGATGCATATTGCCAGCCGCCATTGCAGCACACTCACTTTCTGGCAACTGTACCGAGCATTTGCTCCCTGTATTTCTAAACTTCTCAATGAAATCTATTGCCGATTTATTCACTAATTGTCTTGTGTTCATTAAATCGAATATAGTTACTTCGGGCTGCGGCCTGTAAAAGCGATCATGGAAACACCTTTCCATGTTTGCCAAATTTTGTACTGAGTTTGGTGGCAGATTTGAATACCATGTGAACGCCTCTCTTGTCAGGGATAATAGGAATAATTGTAATTTGTGACATTCATTCTGGCAGGCTTCGCCACATTGGGCCGTAAATAGGCCTATGTGCTCAATGGTTGACTTACCGTCTTCTCCAAAAAAAAGTGGTAAAATTTGGTGTTTTGAATCCTTTAGGCAAATGCACCATCCGATCAATCCACTTAGGATATGGCTTCTTATACATTGGTCTCTCCATCGGTTTGAGTTGGATGCCAAAGTACTTCCTCATGATTTCAGCTATCAATTTAGGATCCACCAAAGGTACTGTTGTGGTTCTCGATGGTTGATAGCCGATTTGGTTCACAGCATTTTGCGCCACATATGTTTTGTTGTTGACACCAGAAATTTCTCCATTATTCATCATTCCAATGGGGACTTGACTCCCTCCAACGGGTTGGGTGTGAGGCAAACCAATATGTCCAATAGCATTTGCTAGTCTCTTTGCTAATCCCATATATGGAGAAACATACTTGTCAGCATATTCAATTGTACTTGCTTGCCCCCAGGGGTAACGACAAATGGAATAGTGGTATTTACTGGCATATAACTAGTATTGGTTGCCAAAGGTTTTGGAAAAAAACCATAATTGGCTGCCTGTTGGCTGGGCTATTGTAAACACGCTATCGATGTCATTGTAGGTTGAGCCACTTACCACACAGGCATGGCAAATAGATTTGGCTGGACTATAGGTATTAGTCCTGCCTGAATTTTCCCACCAGTTGGAGGAGAATCTAAGCTAATTACCTGGTTCCACGGGAACGAAGTAGTCAAATTTTCTCTACCAGTTCTCTGGCTTGTTGTAGTTCATTTTGCACCATTGGTTTCACAATTTTTGATAGTTGTCCAAACAATTGATAAATAATATCATGGACTCCAAGTTTTATCCACTGTTGGATGAATGAAATTATCATGACCGTAGGCATTTCACTAATTACTGGTGAAGTAACTGGCGACTTGGTTGCCATCACATTCGTTAGAGGATTTCGGCAAGAAATATAAACTGAAAAGATAAATTGTATTGATTGAGTTTTGGTCGAAAGGTCCTTACAAACGCATCCAAAACACATATTTATACTAGAAAATCGTAACTAACTATCCTAGATTGTGTCTCTACCATGCCTGGCCACTATTGGCTTGACCATAACTAAATCGGCTACCCTAAACCTTCTTCGGCTAACTCTCAGCACTGCTTCATATCCCAAGTCCCATTTTCTGCTCCTATTTTCTGGGAACCACTCCTAGCTCATGGGATCTTAACAAAATCGAGCCTTCAACTGCTTTTCTCCATGCTCCCTTGTTTTTCGGTCCATCTTCAGTTAGCCCATATCCTAATTATCTTGTTACCACTTCAAGATTTCCGTTGAATTTGAATTTCAAATCATTAGCCAAAAGGTTCATTTTCACTAATCATTTGCCACCAACATCGGCCAACAATATCGGATACCAGCTTACCCTTTTAGCCTTATCCTTTCGGCTAGTTGACTTTTTGGTTAACAGATTTTGAGTGGAAACAATGTCATAATTTGTTGCTACTAAAATTATCTATATAATCTAATATTTCTAACTCTAACAAAAATGTTAAAAGAAATAGTGAAAATTTGCCAACTATTGAGTCTTGAAAATAGCCAACAATTTTTCAAGCATGGCCGATATATTTATAGCTCAAATCAAATAATGTACGGATTTATCCAACTTTAATAACTTGGACAGTATGAACTCTCTTATAAAAGAGAGTAAAAAGCTTATACGAGGTTTTTATTTTATTTTTATCTGTAGGAATCGAAAATAGCATCAGGGGTTTACAACATTCACACACTCTGCTCAATCAACTGAGGTAGACCCCCTGGTAACTTGTACAAGGTTTTAATATGTAAGTAGTTTTAAATAATTTAGTATATTTTTAGAAAATCCTATAATCTTATTTGATTATTAACTTTTGTAAGTAATCCTATATATTTATTTATAACTTATAAATATATACTACCCATATCTAAAATATAATTTTAATCTTGATATAGATAAAAGTAATAATGTTTGAAATAAATATTTTTCAGCTCAACACAAGGGGTATTTATTAAAATAAAAAGCTCATTTATGTTGTAGTTTTGAAATATCTTTATCTTTATTATAATAAAAGTAAACAAGTCTTAGCGGGAAATCTTATGCAATTGAGCGGGAAAATTTTAGAGAAATTTTTTCTATTTTTTTATTCATAAAATTATGTAAATATGGTAATTAATATAATTAGAACAAATATATCTTTTAATTTCAAATAATTAAATTAATTATTGTCAACACATGTATATATTTTAATTAAGGTAATCTTTATCTTTATCTTTATAATAATAAAGTAAAGAAGTTTGAGAGGAAAAAAATTATACAATTGAGCGGTAAATTTTTCAAAAAATTTATATCTATTTTTTAATTCATAAAATTATATAAATATAGTAATTAAACTAATTAGAACAGGTATATATTCTTATTTGAAATTATTAAAATAATTATGATATACACATATATGTTTTAATTAAGGTAATTAAGATTATTTTAAATTAAGGTAATTATATAATTTTAAATTAATTATAATACTTACGAATAATATATATTTCTTCTTCCTTTCATTGCTTTTGTTCAATCTTCCTAACATGCCACGTTATTTAGTGTTTTTGACCTATTTTTTTACTCGTTTGCAGAAATTCACCATTGATGAAGATAGAGAAGAAATTATACGTAAACTAGTGTTTTTCTTTTCCTTCTTCATTATTTATTTCTTTCATTATTTATTATCTTCTTAAATATTAGTACTTCTCTTTTTTATTTCTTTTCTTCTACCATACCTCACATACAATTGTTTTCTTTCTTTTTTCTGATTTCACTTCTTTGTAGTTAACAAAGGTACAACCTTGATGAGAAAAATAGAGAAAAACTGTGCTGGGTAAATCATGTGAAATGTAGAGATTTACACTAGAAGGAGGGTTGAATAGTGTGTTAGTTATAAGCTTTAAAAACTTTTAGCAAAGATGGAGATAAACTAACTTAAGTTTCACAAGGGACTTGTAAAATAAAAGATCACAAGTATCGTCCAATCGTTAAAATGACAGTTTAGTGAAACTGTGTTTTATTGTTAACGTCCAGGTGCAAATAAAAGGTTTTCGTAAATAAGATATAAAGAGACTTGTGCGCAATATGTGAAGAAATAACTCAAGAGAATAGCAAGTAAGCTTGAAAGCGATAGAGTAAAAACACTTGGTTTATACTAGTTCACTCAACCTGAGCTACGTCCAGTTCTCCTTCAAAAACCTTTGAAGGGTTCCACTAATCATTTTTTGATTACAAACAAGTATTTTACATGCCCTACCACTCCTCGCTACAAGTATTCTCTAAGCCACTTCTGGCACACCTTTAATCTCCCCATGAGATTAAAGAACACCCAAGTGTTCTTTGTCACTAAGCCACTCCTGGCTTACCAAACAGAATCTGTTTGAATACAAGTTAAAGAGATAACTCTCACAAAGAGAATATTACAATATAACTTCAATACACATAATAACTTAACAAGGCTAAGTGGATTGCTCTTTTTGCATAAGTGTAGGTCGTCCAATCGATTTGGTAGAGTTACAGCTCTTAGAAAAATCTGAATGCTTCGTTGTTGATTTCGTGAGCTTGTTCCTCTATTTATAGGCATCTAGGTGAAGATATCCGTTGTGTGATCTTTGCCTTTGCCATTAACAGTTCTCTCACAATCATATGATCATTGCTACGTGTCAGCTCAGGGTGGAGAGATGGAGGAGACAACAGTACATGCAGTGCCTCCACTACTTATACGGTTCCTGCAGAGAGAAGCTTTTCTGTCGACTGTGGTACACTTTTCAAATTTTCAAATGAAATGTCACATTAGAAAAGAGAGGGAATAACAGAACATTTCATAGAATCATCATCGAAACGTATAAGTGTACTTCTACTCAATCGTGGACTCATTATATAACTATTTGATAAAAAAAGGTGATGTAAGTTATATAGGCACTGGATGCTTCCTTGAATGGAAATACAATACCATAAAGGCATTGGATGGTGTAGTACCTATAATACTCAAACATAGAACATTAGATACTTCAAAATTTAACCTCATTTGTTATCATCAAAACCCAAGTTTGAGGGGTTGGACATCGTCCAAAGTCTTAGATTCTAACAATCTCCCCCTTTTTGACGATGACAAATAATACTAAATTTTGATGTGAATAAATACATAATCATATATAAAAAAGAATAGTAGATGAATAAATGATTATGTTATGCCAGTGTATGTTGACAAGGTGAAAAAATATATGAAATGAAGTACTCCCCCTGAGTTCAACATTTCTCATGCACTTAAAAAATACCATATACTAAGAATATATCAAAGATAACAGGTATCAGAGTGAAAAGCAAAAGCATATAATAGATATGGATGAGGAACTTATGATCTAAAGCACCTCATATGTATTGTTAAATGAACAGCCAAAAGAGTTTCACAAAGTAAGGTTTACTAAAGAAAATACTCTATGACATCATAATTCCAATTTCTCCCCCTTTGTTATCAACAAAAAAAAAATGGGTTTGAAAGATGGAAAAATGACTTGACCATCATGGTCACCTAGGGCTGTTGAGGAGGATCTTGTGGTGGTGGTGGTGCCTGAGGAGGTGGTGCAGGGTGTTCAACCGAAGGTTGTGGATACTATTGAGGTATTGGTTGAATAGAAGGAACCTGATGAATAACAGTGCCAATGAGGTTAGCAGCTGTGGATTGAATTTGGTTCACAAGCATTTGCGACAGGTTGAGAAACTGATCGGCAATTGCATTCTGCATCATCAGCCTAAGTTATGCAACCTCAGTTTGTTGTCTCTCTTGAAAGGCACGGAGGGTAGCTTCAGTATCAGCTTATTGTTGCATTAGAGCAGCTTGCATGATCTCTTGGACTCTTTCTTTAGATACTCCTTGAGGTTCAACAAAGTGCAAGGGAATAATACCCCTTGGACTTGAAGACCCCGTAGGAACCATTTGTCTTATTCCAGAGTGTGCATCAGTGGACACATCAACTACAGGTATGTTTGTAGCAACTTCATGAAGAGGCTTGCCAACAGTAGACTCCATTGGTTGTGATGCTTCAACCTCAGCTATGTTGGCATCTCTAGATGGTTCAGATTGGATGGTTTGTTCCTCATGGGAGGCGACCAAGTGTTCCACGTCAACCTGTACCTCAGTCTCTAAGTCTAAATGCATGAGTATATTAGTCACCTTTTCTGAGGCTTCATTCATTTCTTCTTGTGTAGCTTTAGGTTTATCAACTGCTTCTACTTATTCAGCTAATACTTTTTAAGCTTCTTCTATTGCAAGTTGCACCAAACGAGCTTTTTCTGCCTCTTCTGCTCATGCTTTTTTAGCTTGTTCAGCACGTTCCTGTTCAGACAATTCTTGCTGAATTCTTTCATCTTTAGCTCTCTGTTCTTCATGAAGTGCTTGAACGTCTTATGCAAATTGAGTATGATCAAGATTTTGAAGATCATATACCTTGTTGCTTTTGTTGATTGAAAGTTTCTTCAACAAATCGAGATAATCATCATCATCAGCAATGAAGCAAGTGAAGGTGTCAGAGAAGTGATGAGTCTTGACTGGACGTAGTACTTCAAGTCCTTCTAGAGAATGAATGAATGAATCTTTGGAGCATCCAAAGGTTGAGGCTTTCTGCGTATCTACCCACACAATTTGACGCCAGAAGGTCATGGTGTCAAAAGTGCCAAGGGGCCTTGTTAGCTTTCCAGTCTTATCGAAAAGATGATTCCAGGTATGTGAGGAAGTCAAGAGCTGAACCTTTTCATCTCTACTAGGCATCTCAGTGCCATAGTACTTGAATCTTTTCTTCCTTCCATCATCATATAAAGGTAGTCTAGGACATACCTTATCAAGTACAAACTTGATATTAGTGGAGCGTCTGATGTAGAGGTTGGGTGGATAAGCAACTGCTTGGTCTTGAATGTACATCTGTTGGAGCAGTTTGCCAAGATCATCATAATCACTGGGCTGAAAGTTGAGCACTGGAGTTCCAGTTGGTAGTGGAAGAAATTTTGTGATGGGAGTCCAGATGTGAACATCTTTGACCCATTGCACTTCTGGATGCTGCTTTGATTTAGATGAGTCTAAACTCTCCTTTATGGCTATTTTCAGTTCAACAACCAATTCTTTGTTGCTAGAAGGAGGCTTCTTTGTTGATGGTTTCCTCTTTCTTTGATCCTTTCCCTTCTGCTCTGCCACAGTTTTGGCTAATTTAGATGCAACTTCAACATCTGGCTTAGGAAGTTCATCTTCAGCTGGACGCACCCTTTGTTGTGAACCAGTTGGACATGTATAAGGACCCTCCATCCTAACCAGGTTTGGATAAGATTATCTCGTCCAAGTTGGTGGAGGATTGCTGATTATAGTCCCCTCTGGTAATGACGCAAATTCAGCAGATTGAGGATGAACATAGTCATACCTCGTCCATTCAGGTGCAGATACTGGAGTCAGACTTCTCTCCAGTGGTTCCTGTCGAGATCTCCAAATAACATCTCTTTTCTTACAATAGTTCTGTTCATTCCTTGTAAGGAATGCAACAGGGAACCTTGTCTTATTTTCTTCTTCTTTTGTCTTCCTTTTTGGTGGGATCATCCAATGAGGCCATGCATCTCTCCAAGCATCCCTTGGACGTACAAATTTTGTTAGATCTAACTGGAGAGGTGGACGTTGTGCTGTTGTAGATGTTGAAGCTACTGTTGGAGTAGGTTGTGGAGCACTTATAGATTCACTCTCAGTGTCTTGAGAGGTGGGGGCTTGAATTGGAAGTTTCCTTTGCCTGGTTGCCTGAGTCTTTACTCTCTTCGGTATTTTAGGAGGAAGAGCAGAAATACCTACTTTGGACATTGTAGATACCTGCTGTTTCTTCTGTTGTGTAGACTCCATCTCTTCAACTTTTCTTTTGATTTTCCCAATTGGCATTTGATCCTTATCATCAAAGTCATCTAGCATTTTTAGCTTGTGAACTCTGGGCTTTTCTAGTGCATGCTTCACTGAAGCAGTCTTTGGATACTGCTCATCTTGTTCAGGCTTGGATGGAGCAGTCCTTGGACACTTCTTAGCAGGTGGATTGGACGGTGCATGAGTAGCATGTCTTTTCTTGGTTCTTCTTTCCTTTTCTGCATCTTCTCCATGTTGTTGTGACATGTGTCTTATTGCTTTCCTGCTTTCTTGTTCCTTCATCAATCGTTTGATCTTTTTCCCAAGGCCAAGAATATCAATGTCTTCTTCATCATCATTTTGAATGAGTCTACATTGCTCATGACATTTTTTATTTATGCTTTCCTCATCCAAATCCCTCAGGACCATTACTGTAAGCTTTATCTTCATCGGCTTGATGTTTGATTCACCGAATTTCTGTTGTGTTGCAACCATTCCTTTTTTTCTCACAATATCTTCATGATTAGCTTTGTCCAACTCATCAAAGAATCATTGGTATGCTTTCTGATCCCAGAGGATCTTATTTAGTAGTGCGGCATAGAAGATGTCATCATTTCCACCTATAGTCTTAAGCATTCTCAAAATATTGATGTAAATAGTGTGAGGTAGGTTGAATAGGATACCTTCCATCAGATGAAATATCACGAACTTGTGTAAGTCCGTGACTGAGTCCTTAGACCCAGCTTTGTGCATAATGCTCTTGTTGAACACTTGCTGCCATATCTTTGCTTCCTCACACAGATTCTTGTATTCAATCTTGGATGAGTCTATAGACTTGTTCTTGCAAAGCCCCTTCCCAACATGGTTTTCATATTTCTTGGCCCATTCTGGACTATAATGATTTTGTTCCCTGACATAGCCAGTGACTTTTGCTATTGATTCAATGGACAGAGTCACTTCTCGTCCAAGTACAGTGGCCACAAGTTCCCTTGAAGTGTGGAACCTTGCATTTCTCCATAACATCCTGATCAGCTCTGGAAAAATCTCCTGGTTGTCATTGAAGTATCCTTTGATCCCACATTTTAGGAAACTTTCTTCAATGTTGAGACCTAACTTTTCAAGTTGTTCAATGTCGAAAAAGTTCTCAATGTGGACAGTAGTAGCACCTTAAGACACAATAGTGGTTTCAGGGTAGGTATGAACATCAAGTTCAGAGGCACTTGAGTTAGCAGAATTCGACATGATGATAAAGATTGGATTTTTAGGTTTTGCAGAGTGGGTTTAGGCTTTCTGAGGAAGAGAGAGAGAATGCTTAAGGTAGAAGATAATCTCAAAGTAGAGAAATTGGTAAAGTAATTTCCTGAGTGGATTTGACAGTTTAAGTATAAGCTTTGTTTGGGGAACATTAACCGGTTTTGAGCTTTTATGAATATTTGAAATGGAGGTTATGCCATAAGACCTGCCATGATGAGGCGTGCTGAGGATATGGGTAACTATGTATGGTTACCAATAGCTAAGTGACTCAGCATAGAGCATTTACTCACACTTACTCAAAACGAAACCGTTTTAGCCATTTTAAAAAAATGTTAAATAAAAAAAACAAAAACAATAACAAAACATCATCCAGTCATTAGACTTAAGTGTAACATATGCAGTGCACATGCATGACTGAGTGTCCTTTGGATGACATGTCCATTGGACGCTGTAGTCACATTGGATGCTACATGCAGACATTAATCATTCCTTTACAAGATCCATGCCAAGTCTATTCCTTAGAAGGACTAGCTTGTCTTTAATAAGGGGTTTTGTAAATATATCAGCTAGCTGATTATCTGTGGTTACAAAATGTAATTCCACAGTACCTTTCTGAACATGATCTCTTATAAAGTGATGTTTAATTTCTATGTGTTTTGCCCTTGAATGCAATATAGGGTTTTTAGAAAGATCAATTATAGCTTTGCTATCACAGAAGATAGGAATGTTACTCTCATATATGTTGTAGTCCTCAAGTTGATGCTTGATCCACAAGATTTGAGAGCAGCACTTAGTAGTTGAAATATACTATGCTTTAGCAGTGGATAGTGCAATTGTTCCTTGCTTCTTGCATATCCAGCAGACTAAATTTCCACCAATGAAGTGACATCCTCCACTAGTGCTTTTTCTTTCAATTTTGTCTCCAGCATAGTCAGCATCACAGTATCCAACTAATCTGAAATCTTTCTGCGTTTTGAAATATAGACCAAGATTAGTTGTTCCAACAAGGTATCGAAAGATTCTTTTAACAATAGTTAAGTGAACTTCCCTTGGGTTAGATTGGAATCTGCCACATAGTCATACACTGAACAAGATATCAGGTCTAGAGGCTGAGGTATAGAAGTGATCTTATCATTCCTCTGTATAGGGTTGATAATTGCCTTATATTCCTACGTTTTGTAGTAGTTAGGGGCAATTATTTGACATCTTTCATGCTTTTGAGCCTTGTTTATCTTTAATTTAGTTAAGTTCTGAATAAAAGTTTGGTTTAGTTAGAAATTTTTAAATTTTCCCCTTTTTACAGTTGATCTTTTGGTTGTTTAGTGTGTTTTTAGAAACTTTGTTGAAGCTTGGAGAAAGCTTTGGTGATATCCTGAGATGAATGATGCGTAAAGGATCAATTGGGGTGAAGTGGAGAGCTTTGAAGGTCTTGCAGGAGCAAAAGAAGCTTGTTAGAAGCCTTGGAACATGCTTGTACAACTAAACTATGCAGCTATGCAAAGTTTGAAATTCTGACGTTTGACCTTTGCACAACCGTACAAATCTGTGTGTAAAATTTGCACAACCTGTGCACGAGCAGCTGTGAGAAAAACCCCTAATTTTCTGTTTTGTTTTCTTTTGGGCTTCAACTCTTTTGGCCTATAGTCTTAAACAGGAAGTTTATATCCTAGCCTGGGGTTATGGTACGTTGTGCGTAGAGAAAAACAAGAGGTCCGACGACGACTTTGAACGCGTTTGGCTCAGTTCTCTATGCTTTCATCATCTCTTGCTTCTTCCCCCATGGCTATGCATAGCTAAGTCCATTATTCGTTGGAGTTTAATGTAATCGAGTCTACTTTCATGTAATTACTCTATTATTATTCAATTAAGCATTATTATTGTTTCTCTTCTATGCGTAATGCTTGTTTTTGGCTTGATCACCCGATTGCATGATTCTATATATTCAATTATAATTGGGAAATTTAATTGAATTGCGAACTTGAGAGGACACCCAATGCTTTTATGCCTAGGGATAGGGTAAAGAGGATTGGACATCTCTAGAACCCCTATTTTTAAAGCAAGTACTTTGGTTATACTAATTCAAGGGATTGATAGTGGAATCAAAGGACTTAGGTTCTCTCACTTAAGGGATTAAGGTTTGAATAAATATGTGGTTTGATGATAACAAAAGCTTATTTGAATAAGAAAATTAGTGATTGCATGTTAGGATGACTAGATGAAGTTAAACCCCGATGTAATTCATTCATTGATTTAAACCCAATTTTCTGCATACGCTACGTGTTTGGTGAATTTACCTAAATCCAATTTCTCTTCTTCTACTTATTTAATTTATGCACTTGTTTAATTTTGGTTACCTAAATTCTCAATTTTCGTAGTCCATTTAATTTTGCTATTAATTACCCAATTATCATACAAGTCCCTGTGGATACGATACTTTACTTACCCTTTGTTACTTGAACGATTTGGTACACTTGCCAAAATCGCAACAAGGGTGTTGTCCACCTTCTTTGAACTATCGTCCAATCTAAGTATTGTTGTTGGATGCATAAGAGTTTTCATTGGTTTTGCATCGTCCATTTTGAACTTTTTTAGAAGCTCTTTAACATACTTGGTTTGATGTATGTATATGCCTTTATCAGTTTGCTTAATTTGCAGTCCAAGGAAGAATTTTAGTTCTCCCATCATGCTCATCTCAAATTTTGTCTACATTAACTTAGCAAACTCCTCACAAAGAGATTCATTAGTAGCACTAAATATGATATCATCAACATATATTTGAGTAATAATAAAATCAGAAGAATAATCTTTGCGAAATAGTTTAGTGTCTACTTTTCCTTTTGAAAAACCATTTTCTAAAAGTAATGAGCTGAGTTTTTCATACCAAGCTCTTGGTGCTTGTTTCAGCCCATATAAGGCTTTGTTAAGTTTGAAAACATGATTAGGAAAAACATCACTCTCAAACCCTGGGGGTTGTTCCAAATAGACTTCTTCTTTTATTAATCCATTGAGGAATGCAACTTTTACGTCCATTTGGTATAGCTTTATATTGCTATGAGCTGCAAATGATAGTAAAATGCGAATTGCCTCTATACGTGCAACAGGTGCATAAGTTTTAGTATAATCTATACCTTCTTGTTATGAGTAACCTTTGGCTACCAACCTGGCTTTGTTTCTCACAACATTACCTGTTTCGTCCAGCTTGTTTCTAAACACCCACTTAGCTCCTACAACTTCTTTGTCATCTGGGAGTTTTACAAGCTTCCAGACATCATTCTTTTGAAACTGGCCAAGTTCTTCTTGCATTGCTTTGACCCAGCTTTCATCTTCCAGGGCATCATCCACAGTCTTAGGTTCTATCTGTGATATGAATGCTGTGTGACCTTGTTGAAGCGAGGATCTAGTTCTGACTTTATCCTTTGGATCACCAATGATTTGATCTTTTGGATTAGGCTTCTTCATTTGCCAATTGCGTCCAGTTGGTTCCCTTTATTCTTCTGTTGATCCATCTAGGGGTGCATTGGACTTTTCAACTGAGACATCATTGTTGGACGTGTCTGATGACTTCTTTCCATCGTCCAACCTAGATCTGCAAATGATTCATCCAGCTCTGATAATTCCTTATCAGGTTTGGTGTAATTGAACTTCACATGGATGGCTTCTTCAACAACTAAGGTTCTAGAATTATAAACTCTATATGCCTTTGAGGTTTCAGAATATCCAAGCAATATTCCTTCATCACACTTAGAGTCAAATTTTCCCAAGTTGTCCTTAGTGTTCAGAATGAAACATTGACATCCAAATGGATGGAAGTAGGATATGTTGGGTCTTCTCCCTTTCCACAATTCATATGGAGTCTTTTTCATGATATGTCTAATATAGATTATGTTCTGTAAATAACAGGCAGTATTCACTGCTTCAGCCCAGAAGTGTTTAGGGGTTGAATTATCATTCAATATGGTTCTGGCCATCTCTTGGAGTGACATGTTCTTCCTCTCAACAACACCATTCTGTTGTGGTGTTCTGGGTGTTGAGAAGTTGTGAAGGATACCATTATCCTCACAGAACCTTTGAAAACTTTTGTTTTCAAATTCTCCCCCATGATCACTTCGGATCGAAGTAATGCATACACCTTTTTCATTTTGAACTCTTTTACAGAAGCTATAGAAGACCTTAAAAGACTCATCTTTGTGAGATAGGAACATGACCCATGTCCATCTTGTATAGTCGTCCACTATAACCAATTCGTATATTTTACCACTTACCGAGGCTTGTGGGTCCAAACAGGTCAATATGTAACAGCTCAAGAGGTCTAGACATGGAAACAATGTTTTTACTTTGAAAAGAGCTTTTCACTTGTTTCCCCTCCTGACAGGCTTCACAAAGAAGATCATCTTTATATGACATACTTGGTAATCCTCTTACGAGGTTATGCCTATTAAGCTTTAAGATTAATCTCAAGCTGGCATGCCCAAGTCTTTTATGCCATAGCCAATGATTTTCTTTAACTAAAACTAAGCATGATACATTTTGACTTGATAGTTCTCCAAGTTTAATCTTGTACAGATTACTTTGCCTCTTTGCAGTAAAGAGAAGGGATCCATCAGAGTTCTTGACTATACACTCACCTTTGTTAAAGGCAACATCATATCCACTATCACATAATTGACTTATGCTAAGTAGATTGAGCTTGAGACCTTTAACATAAAGAACATTATCAATACATGGATATGGTGGTATACTAATCTTACCCACGCCAGCTATCATCCCTTTATGATTCCATTCGAAAGTGATTGTCCCACCAGTCTTGGGTTGGAGGCTTTGGAACATACACCTTTCTCCTGTCATGTGATGCGAGCACCCACTATCCAGGTACTGTGACTGAAGTTTCTTTCCTACTGTTAAGCATGTCTGCAACAGGAACAATTTTATCCTTAGGTACCCAGATTGACTTGGGTCCTTTCTTGTTAGTTTGAAGGGCACTGGATGCTCCCCTCTTAGGTAGGTGTATGCATTTGGACGTTATATATTCAGGTTTCCCACATAAGTAACACACATCTACTTCCTCATCATGAATAAATTTCTTTCCCTTATATCCATGCCCTGACCTATCATTTGGTCTCTTACAACCTTTATATTTTAAAAGCATTTTAAGGTTGTTAGATCCCTTGACAAAGTTTGACAAATCCTTCTTTAGGTTTTCAATCTCTTCATGAAGTTTTACAACATCATATGGTTGGCCTCTTAAAGAATTATCTGCTTCAACTTTCAGAAGCTTCTCAACTAGCCTTTTGTTTTCTGCTTTAAGATTTTGAATCTCTATGGAAAGATTCATTTCTCTAGTCCTTGAATCCTCATAGGATTTATATGCTTGAGCAGTATCATTCCAGAGAGTTCACCTATCCTCATTTAAGGCTTTAGGTTCATTTGAGAGCTCTGTTAACTTTTTCTGTAAATCTTCCTTTTCACTTTCAAGTTGTTTGAGACTATTTTCTAAAACTTCCTTTTCTTTTAAAGTGACTTGGACAATTTCTTCAAAGTTTTATAGGCCTTTGACATCATAGAAGAGTTTGAAAGTAAATCATGATACACTTCTTAAAGTGACTTTAAATCATTAAAGTTTACCTCATCTTCCTCTTCTAGTTCAAAAGAATCTGATGTAGTGTCTACCATCAGACATATGTGTGCTTCCTCTTCTTCTTCATCGTCTGATGATGAGTCATTGTCCATATCTTCCCATGTGGACATCAGAACCTTTTTGCCCTTCTTTTTGTTGAAAACTTTGTTCTTCTTGTCCTTGAGCTTGTCAAGGTCTGGGCATTCTAATTTGAAGGGTCCAGGCTTCTTGCATTCGTAGCATATGATTGGACTCTTCTCCTTTTCTTTAAGACCTTTCTTGTTTAGGTTTCTCCATCTGGATCCACCTTTCTTCTTCAACATAGAGTGGATTCTCTTGGATATGAAGGATAGCTCATCACCCTCGTTTGAGTCATCATCTTCAGATTGTTCATCTGATGACGCTTCAGCTTGCATGGCTTTGAACAATGGTGCTTTCTTTGGCTTCTGGACGCTGAGTGCTAGAGACTTGCTTTTCTTGCCATCACCATCTTGTTGCAATTCCAGCTCATGCACTTTAGGGATTCCCACAACCTCTTCTAAGGATATATCATCCAGTCCTTTGGTTGCTCTCAATGTGCTAACATGTGGTCTCCATTGCCTAGGCAAACTCCTCAGAATTTTGTCAATATGTTCATAGTTAATGTAATCTTTACCATGTGCTCTAAGCTCATTTAGTATAGTTTGAAATCATCCAAACATACTTTGTATGTCCTTGTTTCCCTCCATACTAAATAGTTCATATTGAAGAGTAAGAAGACTGAGTTTGTTGCATTTTACCTGGGTGGAACCCTCTTACGTTAATGCAAGAGTGTCCCACATTTGTTTCGCGCTTTTGAAACTATACACTTTGTTGTATTCTTGTTCGGACAGTGCACACATGATGATATTTCTAGCTCTAGAGTTGAGATGAAATCTTTTTTTTGCTCCTCCATCCATCTAGCCTTTGGGATCTCGTTTAGATTCTCATCAAATGGAATGTAGTCACCCATCTCCACAACGTCCCGTATGTCTATATGACAGGACTCAAAGAATGCTATCATTCTTTGCTTCTAGTAATCATATTTGACACCCTTGAAGAGTGGTGGTCTATTCACAGGTTGTCCCTCATTTTCCATCTTTCTCAGGATCTAGTTTCCTCTGTACTGCTAAGTATTCCTCAACCCGAGAGGCCGAGCTCTAATGCCAACTAAAATGTAGAGATTCACACTAGAAGGGGGGTTGAATAGTGTGTTAGTTATAAGCTTTAAAAACTTTTTGCAAAGATGGAGATAAACTAACTTAAGTTTCACAAGGGACTTGTAAAATAAAAGATCATAGGTATCGTCCAATCGTTAAAATGACAGTTTAGTGAAACTGTGTTTCCTTGTTAACGTCTAGGTGCAAATAAAAGGTTTTCATAAATAAGATATAAAGAAACTTGTGTGCAATATGTGAAGAAATAACTGAAGAGAATAGCAAGAAAGCTTGAAAGCAATAGAGTAAAAACACTTAGTTTATACTGGTTCACTTAACGTGAGCTACGTCCAGTTCTCCTTCAAAAACCTTTGAAGGGTTCCATTAATCAATTTCTGATTACAAACAAGTATTTTATATACCCTGCCACTCCTAGATACAAGTATTCTCTAGGCCACTTCTGGCACAAGATATTCATTGTGGATTTGTGCCTTTGCTAATAACCGTTCTCTCACAATCATATGACTGTTGCTACGTGTCAGCTCAGGGTGGAGAGATGGAGGAGACAACAATACATGCAGCACCTCCACTACTTGTACAGTTCCTGCATAGAGAAGCTTTTTTGTCCCCTGTGATACACTTTTCGAATTTTCAAATGAAATGTCACATTAGAAAATAAAGGGAATAATAGAACATTTCAGAGAATCATCATTGAAACGTATAAGTGTACTTCTACTCAATCGTGGATGCATTATATAACTGTTTGATAGAAAAGTTGATGTAAGTTATATAGGTGCTGGACGCTTCCTCGAATGGACGCAGTGTTTACACACTGGTTTTCCCAATACATTGGACGCTTGGGTTTTATACTTAGAAAAACAAGTTTTCAATTACTCATTGGACGCACTGTACACACAGAACTATCTTGTTTGAGATTAAGAAATACAATACCATAGAGGCATTGGATGGTGTAGTACCTATAATACTCAAACATAGAATATTAGATACTTCAAAATTTAACCTCATTTGTTATCATCAAAACCGAAGTTTGAGGGGTTGGACATCGTCCAAAGTCTTAGATTCTAACACCATGTTATTTATTAATTTATAAAAGGTATTTTACCAATTTATTCTTTCATGTGTAACTTAGTGTTATTTTCTTGATTTTTTTTTCTCTATATAGAGTTTTAATATGTGACTTTTTATTTATTTTCTGTTGACTTACCAAGCATTTAATTTTTTATTTAATAAGTATTGACATCTTTCGACATTTGGAAGAGACATGATCTTATTTGTTTCACGTGATTATTTATGTTTTTTATAAAAAAATTATTCAATTTTTTGAATTATGAGTTAAGTCATGTAATAATGATCAAGTATTGGATATTGTCTTATGTGATAAAAATGATGCGCAAGATGAAGATGTACATTCTATTGTTACTTGTGAGATGAAAGACAAGATGGTGGATAACAAGATTAAACCTTCAAACAATAGTACAATGTAAAAAATTAATAACTTTATAAACAAATTCATATTTGGTGTCTTAATTTTTAAAAAAAGTAACAATATTAATGTAAAAAATAATTAAGAACAATTTTATTTAACTATGTAAATAAGTTCTGAGTATGTAACTGATTAATTAGGGAATATTAACATAAATAATAACATAATTTTAAAATAATTAGATACATGATAAGAAAATAATTATTATAGAAATAAAATTAAAACATTATTATTAAAATAATTTAAAATTTTTAAATCAATTATGGCAAGAAATTATGAAAAATTAATTAAAATTAAAAGTAAATAATTGAAAAAAATAAACACAAGAGACATCAATTTGTCATTATCAATATCATCGATTTAAATTTAAATTAATGGATAAATAATAATTAAATAAAAAAATGATTTAAAGGATGAAGAATAAAAAAAATGAGAGTAGATTATGATAAGTAAAAGAAATCAATCAATTAAAATACAAATTAATTAAATAATTAAAGTAAATAATTAAAATTACAGTAAGAAATTGAGAGAAAATTCAGCTAAATAAAAAAGTCTACCAAATTAAAATTAATTAAAATTAAAAGTTAATTAATAAAAATAATTAAAAGAAATTATTACCTGCTGAAACCAACTTTTATTGTTGTTATCATATATTTAAATCATTTTAAGTTTAAATTAAATGATGATCAAAGGATTTCAAGGATAAAGGATCATAAAATAAATTGGAGAAGATTATAATAAGAAAGAGAAATTAATTAATTAAAATTAATTAAAAGTTTAAAGTACATAATTAAAAATTACAGTAAGGAATTGAGAGGAAATTTAGTAAGTAAAAAAATCAATCAATAGAAATTAATTAAAATTAAAAATAAATAATTAAAAGAAATTATAAGTATGAGAAATCAATTATCATTCATAATTATTATGAATTTAAATCAATTTAAATTTAAGTTATTGGATCAATAATAATTAAAGGACCAAAGAATCTAAGGAATGAATGATAGTAAAACCAATGAGAGAAGAATGCTTTAGCAAAGGAAATCAATCATTAATCAATTAAACTTAAAATTTCACCAAAAAAAAAATAAAACTAAAATTTATTAAAGGATTAAAAAATAATTAAAATAATAAAAAGAAATTATGGTAAGAAATTGACAGGATGGAGTAAGTAAAAAAAATCAACAAATACAAATTAAAAGTAAATAATTAGAAGTAGAAAAATTAATTGTCATAATCATCAATTTAAATTAAAGAATCAATAATAATTAAAGTATATATATATATATATATATATATATATATATATATTATTTTATGAGAAAATAGGCTATAAACTAGCCATGCAAAATAGTTTTATACTATTACTCAATCACAAATAATATATGGTGTACTAATAAATTTTCTAAAACTTAGATTAATTATTACTTTAAATTTTATATTTTATAACTCTTTAACAAAATATATAATAAATGTAAATTAAAATAACAATTTTATACTTTAAAAATATAACAACACGGTCGTACATCACATGGTCACCATACTAATTAACATTATAGAATTCGGGTAGCTCAAAAAAGGGTAATTAACACAACCACGCATTCCACTTGAGTTAAGGCTTTTTGTTTCTCTGCTGCATGTATTCACATGGTTAGTGGGGTTAGTTAATTGTGTGTGATGATTATTATCTTTCCCAAGCTGCACTAATTTTGTAAGTGGAGATTCAGTATTTAAGTGGTCAATGTTATATTACCTAATTAAAGTTGACTAATCATATTATTACACCAAAAATGATTATGATTTACTCTATTTTTATGTGGCATTCCAAAACATCATTACACTATTAAAGTTGAATAATACCTTTTTTTCTTTTGATAGGTATATAAATCAATATATTTTTAATATAATTAATTAAAGAAATTACTTAGTCTTATTTTTATCCAAATTATATAATATTTGGTATACAGCTTAGTTAAATAAATTTTAAGTAAATAACTTGATAATGATACTTATTCTTTAAAACTTATTTTCTTTTAAAATAATTTTAGATAATTTTCTATAAAATTAAAAAAGTTGTAGCACACGAGACACACACTCTTAACATATTACAATATTGTTAACCACTTATATAATTTTTTTTTTGAAATTTTAATGATATTTTGTAGTCATATAATATTAATATGTTTATTCATATTTCTTTAAATTATTTTGAAAGATTAATACTCCAAATAATCTTAACACTTTTAATGTTCAATGATACCTTTTCTTTTATTCAAGCTGTTAGATAATATTTTTTTTACAAAATTATTAGAAGAAATGATTTTTACTTTTATTTTTTTATCCAAATTACAATCTTCTCTTTGCTATATAGTTAACTATTTTCAATTAAATAAATTGAAAAGGATACTTATTATTTCAAACTTATTTTTGCTTTGTTTGTTTTATATAATATAAATTTATTTTTATATTAATAAAATAAAAAAATGATGCAGCGCATGGGATAAGCACTCTTTATATATTATCACATGAAATTAGTTTAAAATTCACTAAAATTAATTTCACTAATTTAATATAGATGAATTATTACAGCGCATGGGACAAGCACTCTTTTCAAATTCTCTGTGTCATGCATTCCCGTGGTTTACGCCCAGAGAATTCTTCAATAAAGAATCACCAATAAATAAAAATATTAAAAAGCAGTCAAATAAAGCCAGCATCGATCAGATCCCACCATGCAAAATAAAAAATAAATAAATGATTGATTGGTTTTTCTTTAGAGAAGATGATGCCCCCATTTTTTTACAGACCTGTCAATACAAAATCCAAAACTATCCATCCTTAAAGTTAAAGGCTAGGGTCTTTTGCATATGCATGCAACACAATAACCAACAATGACTTGACTTTCCAACCAACACATTCACACTTACCCATATTTTTCTTCGCCTTGTCACCTACTCCACCTACCATTTCCCACTTTTAAAATATATATATATATATATATATATATATATATATATATATATATATATATATATATATATAGCATTTAAAAATAAAAATACTGGGACCAAAGTTGTCTAATCCCCGCTAAAAACATAATTAAGCTTTAAAAAACCAGTCTTCAACACGCTGCATAGTCAAAAAGTCTGGACAAATCATGAGACGCATTGCTCATAGAGGATGTGGAATTCTAAAACCTAGAAACTTCTCAAAAATATACACGGCATGAAGTGTATGCTTACATCTTCTTTTTTTTTTTTTAATTCTTTCTGATATGCTTACCAAGGTAGTAGCATCCATCCAAGGCTCTTAGTAGTTTTCTTGACAAGGTAGGTATGTGTGATATCCATGCACCAACTTGAGAGGGGGGTGTTGGAACTTATTAGAGATTAGTTATAATTTGAATTCAAATTGTAATTGATCTAGATCCTTGCATATCTTCTTGTTATGTATCAGGATAGTGTTTTGATTTTTATCTCCTATAATCAAGGAGATTTTGCATTTTTCTCCTATAATCATGTGGAGAGTTTGTAAATAGGACCATGTATTTATTCATGATGCGTAAAATGCATTCGCAAAGGGCAAGCGTACCCTACGCGGTAATAATAGTGGACTCTCGGAGTCCAGATATCGAATCCAAAGGACCAGTCGTGTTCCCAAATAATTAATTTTGCAATGGATTAAACAATTCAATTAAGAATCAAACTTGAGAAAATAATGTTCAATTGTTCAGTTCTTAAGAGCTAAGGACTAAGATAAGAAGATTAATGTGAGACAGTAAGATTGGAACGCCAAGGATTATGATTTTGCATGAATCCCTTTTTCCCTCATCTTGATCTCATGAATACTCTAATTAAGTTAATTGCTAGTCCTCTTTAAATTCATTAGTAAACAATTGGTCGTAGCTTACTACTGTTGTTTCCCTAATTCAATTCCCAATTGGTCATAGGTAAATTAAATTAGGGCAAATGATGATACTCAGAGAGGTTGATTAATAGAATTAATCCACTAAAAATTCACACAATTAGTTTGATCATGCAAATCATATGAATTCAATCACTTTAGAGTTCTATCAATCCTAGGCAATTGATCATAGACAAGGGACTGACCAACATTTAGAGTGATCAATTCTAATAACAAACAAAATAGTAAAGAGATTCAATAACTGGAAACTTTGAGACATTCATTGATAATCAAAGATGGGGTACAAAAGACACAGCTACATCATAATCCTGGGCTAGGAGGACTAGCCAATCATGTCAATGAACAAACCAACACACCCCATAGAAAACGTAAAGATTACAAAGGGATAAGAGATTTTACAAGTGGTATTCCCAATGATGATCTCTACATCTTATAGCAGTCAGACTGTCTCACGAGACCTCTATCTCACTCAGAACCCTTAGTATTTAGAAATAGAGCAAAAGATACTAGAAGAGAGTTTTCAGCATCTATTTATAAAGTTTCAAACTATTGACGTGGCTCACCACGGCTGTGCTGATCAGATGACCACGGTCGTGGTCCTTGCATAGTATGGAGGCCCAATTTGCGTGTATTTCGATCACGGCCGTGGTAAATGAACCATGACTGTGCTAAAAAAATTGACGCTGATGCTCAACTTTGAGTGATTCCTGCTTGGCTGTGATTCTTGAATCATGGATGTGGTGACTTAGCATGGCTGTGCTACATCTACCATGGTCGTGGTCTTCCAGACAATGGCAACTCTCCTCCAATTGATGTGTTTTTAAGCTCTTTTCCTCAAGGGATCCCTGAATTGCTTGTCTTACACAAACTAGTGACAAACCGCGAGTTCTGCCAACAAAATAAGCTCAAATCATGTGCAAATGGCATCCAAACTCAGATAAAAACACAATCAAAATCCGGTTTATCAAACCTCCCCACACTTAAGCATTGTTTGTCCTCAAGTAATTATTCTGAGTTAGACATCAAAATTGATTCTCCTTAGCCAGGAACTTGTAACAGAATTCCCAATTTATTTATACTGAAGAAAAGAAAATGACTAAGGCAGATACAACAGAATGCAGTAGTTTCCTCTTGGGGTCTCTTAGGCCTAAACCTACACAAAATTTTGTTTCCCAAGAACCATAGTTCACTCATCTCTCCTTCTCTCAGTGTTTCAGGGTCAATAGAAAAGCTCTTCAATCACATTCAAATGAACATCTTCACTAATCTATGCATCGATCAACTCAACTCAATTGGACTTTTTACAATCAGAACAGATGAGGCATGACGAGGTGTAATGGGGCTAGGATTTCAATGATGGGCAAATATTGAAAGAAAAATGATAACAATGGGCTTTACAATCAATTTATGCTCACTGATCCAAGATCAAGGAGAGACCAATGTTTATTTCTTCTTCTTCTTTTCTCTTTTCTTTTTCTTTTTTCTTTTTTTTTTCTTAGCTCTCACTTCTTCTTTCTCCCTTTTTTTTAAGACCTTTGACCTTGATTTATTCATTGTATAGGAGAGGAAGTGAGACACACCGAGTCTTTTCTGTTTTAGAATATCCTTCATTACATTGGCTTTCTCCTATCTTTCAGACCATCAAGCATATTGTACAAAAACTAACATAGTAGGGTGACAAAGAAATATTCACAAGGCTCAAAACAGGCAACTAAGTGAGATTGTATCATAAACTCTGCATCCAGAAAAATGCCTAAACAATGCCTCAACAGTTTCAGAAAATCAAAAGTCAATCAAGGATATGTATGTCAGCATAGAAAATAAAACATGTCACCTAAATTGATTCCATATCACACTGAAGGACTTAAGGTTCAAATCTCTCGTCTCTTTGTTCAAGCTCAAGGGAAATAATCTATTTGTCCAGTTTTAGTGCCAATGTTTCCCCTTGCTGCTATCTGAAAGATTTTTTTTTAGGGAAATTCTGCAAACAAAAATTCTACGACTATTAAGGATCTAAAGATGACATCAGAACAAAGAAGTAACATAAGCACACAATGTCTCAAGAATGGGGAAAACAACCATGACCCCCCTCCCCACACTTAATATCTGCAGTGTCCTCAATACATCCAAAATAGAAATGAAAACAGGAAACAATGTATGGAAAATGACAAAACTAGCAGAGTACGGTGCTATAAATAAAACAGACTTAAAGAACAAAATAAAAGAAAAAGAAAAAAAATAAAAACCTAATGAAATATAAAAGCTCCTCAAGAAGGAGGAGGATCTGGAAAGAGACAATCCTGAAGCTACCGCAAAAAGTCCATTTAAGCAGTGAAATTGTCAGTTATCATTTGTTGTTGTGCCTCAAATCGGGTGTCCTGATCATCCAACCTCCGCATCACCCTAGTCTCTAAATGATCCACTCTATGGAGGATCTGGCTCATGTCAAATGTGAGTGGTGGAGGTGGTGCCTGATGCTGCTCTGTCGGCTGCTCCTCCGTTCCCAACTACTACTCTGCCATGCTTGGCTCTTGGGGCAGGATCTCTGGCTTTGCCTAATATGGATCAGGCTGCTCAACGAGGAAGAACTATTAGCCCTGGCATCGAAGGATCCCCAGAGAAACCAGAGTGGATATGTCAATGTAGGAAACAGTCATGCCATCTTGGGCTGCCTCCATGAAGCCAAAGTGAGTAGCCAACCCGGTGATGAATGATCCAACTGCAATGTGGCCAGTCTGGCTCTGAGAAACTCATAATCCGATGGTGCTGTAATGTCTGATAAAGAGTAGGTCGGCGTTACACCGCCTTCCTCGAACTATGCACCATAGAGGGAAGAGGTCCTTCCCAGTAATCGTGCCGGTGCTCTCCTTGCGGCCATGGAGGGTCCCAGATAAGCACCGATGGCACACCTGAAATGTTGGGTCTCTGATGCCACTGGCCTTTGAGGTGCCAGGGATGAAGCAGGCCTGTCCTGTAATCTCCCTCCAGAAGACTGCTGGTCTGTAAGTCTTTGGGTGCCATCTCAGTGCACCCTTATATTCATCTATCATAAGGGACTCTGGTGTCTAAGAACCCAAGACAACATTGAAATTAGCCAACGTCATCTTCCAGACCTATCCCATCATGAAAAAGGAGACCATGTGCAGAAGGGCTAGATCATCTATCTGTGGCACCTCCTCATCCTCCATGTCATCCTCATCCACCTCTTATGGAGGTTCAGGTCGAGGTATGGGGTCCTACTCCTAGCAAGTGGAGATAAAGTCAACAGTGGGGCATCTGTATGCCTGTTCTGTAATGTCCACTATCTTTTCCCATCCCACGACTGTGAGGTATGCCATGACCCGCTGTAGTAGACCATGCTCCTCCAAAAGTATTGTGTCTAGGGCTCTGGTGGGATGATAGTCAAAGGTCCTCAGCACTGTGTACCAGTCCATGTGCTCTGGTGGTACTGGAGTATCATAATCTGTAGGCTGAGCCCCCAGATGGTGTCGAGGTGGTGGAGCAGGAGGTGATGACGTGGATCGTGTGGAAGATGCTGAACCCTGTGGTGGCTGGCACTGACATTGGCTCCTAGTGTCGGGATTTTGATCATGAATGACCAAATTCGGCTAAGCCTATGTGGTTTGAGCATATTTTCCACGAGTGCGGGATGGGCCATCACCTGCCATGACTACACACAAGAAGCATAACCAAAATAAATAAAGCAGGAAGGGTTAGAATAGAAAAAGAATGGCCATTGTGTGGCTGACCACGGCTGTCATAATGTCGACCACGGTTGTGGTAAAATTTACCACGGCCGTGGTCATCGTCAGAAGAAAAAGTTTTTGAATTTTTAAATGAAAATAATTGCATAAAAGGGAAAATAAAATATGGTGAATGCAGTATGGTCATATGAATGAAAATGCATGTTGACAAACCATAGAAAGCTTACTTTAATACTGAGGATGTTAAAGGTTAGGGGAGAGAGAACAGAGAAATAAGGAGAGAACCACGGTTGGTGGTAACTGACCATCCCCCATGGCTATATATAGTGGGGTTCAAAGCACGGCCATGGTAAACTTCTTATCTGCCACCTTCTGTTTGTGTTTTTTTTTTTTACTGGAGAACTGACCACAATTGTGGTAAGGGTGACCTTGGCCATGATTGTAAATGATGTCCTCTAAGCAGTTGTTCAAGAAGTAGTTGGACATTGTTATATATATGAGTGAGTAGGTATGGACCAAGTCATGCAATGGGAGATGCTCATGTAAAGGGGGTTTGAATTCTCTATAAATAAATGGACCCTTAGAAACGAAAAAATGCATATGAATGTTCCCCTATGGATATGGTTAAGTGTTAGAGTTGGGTCAGGTTTAGATGTCATGAAGAAAAATATCAATGTTATGTCTCTTTGAACCTGACCCTTCTCTAACAACCTAGCCTTATTCATAACAACCTAAAAAAATGCTAAGTATAAATGATTTGATTGGTAAATATGCATTGGATTTTTTTTTATTAGACAACTGACCACGGCTGTGGTAAAAGTTACCATGGTTGTCCAGTGCTACCATGGTCGTGCTTAACTGACCACGGTCGTGGTCGTGTATGACGTTGTTGGGAAAATCTGGGAGCACAATTGTGGTCAGTTAGTACCACTGTTTGGCTTCTACCACCATGATTATGCTCAATGTAGCACAGCCGTGGTCCCCACATGCGGAATGAAAAGATAAGAAACTTAATCCTAGCTGCGAAAAGAAAAAAAAAATGAATGCAAACTAAAGCTAATAAAATGAGAGGATACAATAGGTAATGAACCCAGCTCCCATAGGTTGCCTCCTGGGTAGCGCTTGTTTAACGTCCCAAGCCTGACGGGTGAGAAGGAACTCAGTTCATCCCTGGAGGTGTGCTATGAAGCGCACTTATTGCAGACTTGCATAATATGTTTTCACTCTATGGCCATTTATTTTGAAGGTAGAATCATCTTCCTTCTGTAACTATAATGTCCCATAAGGGAACACTTTGTGCACAGTGTAGGGTCCATTCCACCTTGAGCGGAGTTTTCTAGGGAACAAATGTAGGCGAGAGTTGTAAATGAGGACCTTCTCGCCTACATGGAACTGCCTCTGCCTAATATGAGCATCATACCATTTTTGGATCTCTTGGCATTTTCATATGCTACAAGGCGGAACCCCTCAAGTTCATTCAATTGCATCAACTTGTTGGTACCTGCAAGCTCAGAATCAAAGTTTAGAAATTTCAGAGCCCACCTGGCTCTGTGTTCTAACTCAACAAGTAAATGACAGTTTCTCCCAAACATAAGTTTGTAAGGAGACATCCCAATAGGAGTCTTAAAAGCAGTTATGTAAGCCCAAAGTGCGTCATCTAATTTGATAGACCAATCTTTCATAGACGCGCTTATAGTTTTCTCCAAAATCCTCTTCAACTCCTTATTGGAGAGCTTCACTTGTCTATGGATGGTAAGGAGTAGAAACCTTGTGAGTTACTCCATACTTGGCCAAGAGGCCATCAAACAATTTGTTGCAGAAGTGAGTACCACCATCATTAATGATTGCTCTAGGAGTGCCAAATCTTGTAAAAATGTTTTTCTTCAGGAATTTAATCACACTCTTAGCATCATTAGTAGGTAGTGATACAACTTTTACCCACTTTGACACATAATCTACAGTAACCAAGATATATTCATTACCAAAATATTTGGGGAAAGGACCCATGAAGTCTATTCCCTACACATCAAACATCTCCACAACCAACATGTTATTTTGAGGCATCTCAAATCGCCTCGACAAAGCGCCAGTGCGTTGACATCTATCAAAGGCCTTCACAAATGCATGTTCATCTTTGTAGAGGGAAGGCCAGTAAAAACCACACTAAAGCACGTTATGGGTGGTCCTCATAGGGCCTGAGTGTCCACCGGCTTCTAAAGAGTGACAATGGTTTAAGATGGAAATTACCTCATCGTAAGGCACACGCCGCCTTACCAGGTTGTCACCACATACCTTGTATAGAAAGGGGTCATCCCTGAAATACTTCCTACACTCTGACATTAATCTCTTTTTCTATTGATAATTGAATTCAGGGGGCAATACTTGGCAGGCTAAATAGTTGACTATATCAGCATACCAAGGTGTCCCTTCAGAGGAAGTGATAGGAAAAAGGTGTTCATCAGGGAATGTCTCCTTAATGGTCCCATCAAACATAGGTTGCATAACAAAGGGGTCTAAACAGGACAGGTGGTCCGCAACCAAGTTCTCTGATCCCTTTTTGACCTTGATTTCTAAATTAAATTCTTGTAGCAACAATATCCACCTGATGAGTCTTGGCTTTGCATCCTGTTTACTCAAAAGAAACTTGATAGCAGAGTGGTAAGTGAAAACAATAACTTTAGATAGAACTAAGTAATGCCTAAACTTATCAAACGTAAAAATTACTGCTAAAAGTTTCTTTTCAGTGGTAATGTTATTCCTTTGGGCCTCATCCAATGTCCTACTGGCATAATAAATAGTATGAAAATTTTACTTCTTCTTTGACCCAAAATAGCACCCACAGTTGTGTCACTAGCATCACATATCAATTCAAAAGGCAGTGACCAATCAGGGGCTACTACCATTGGAGCGCTAAGAAGCCTCTCTTTCAGTAGTTTGAATGCCTGTAAGCACTCATCAGAAAACTCAAAGGTCACGTCTTTAGCCATTAGGTCATTCATGGGTTTTGTAATTTTTGAAAAATCTTTTATAAAGCACCTGTAAAACCTAGCATGACCCAAGAAGTTTCTGACAGCCTTTATAATTTGGTGGAGGTAATTTACAATCATCCCCACCTTAGCAAGATCTATCTAAATGCCTCTATGGGACACCTTGTGCCCAAATACAATACATTCTTATACCATAAATTGGCATATTTCCCAATTCAAGACCAACCTTTTTTCCCTGCATCTTTTCAAGACCAAATTTAGATTACTCAGGCATGTGTCAAAAGTGCTTCCAAATACAGAAAAGCCATCCATAAAAAGTTCAATGCAAAGTCATCCATAAATCAAAAAATATTGACATCATGCATCTTTGAAATGTAGCAGGTGCATTACAAAGTCCAAAAAGCATTCATCTATACGCAAATGTTCCATAGGGACATGTAAAAGTAGTTTTCTCTTGGTCCTTTTCAGCCAATGGAATTTGTGTATAGCCCAAACAACCATCTAAGCAATAATAGAAAGCTTTTCCTGCTAATTTTTCTAACATCTGGTCAATGAAAGGAAGGGGGAAATGGTCCTTCTGGGTGGCTTCATTTAATTTCCTATAGTTAATGCACATCCGCCACCCGGTGGTTTTCCTAACAGCTATGAGCTCATGTTGCTTATTTCTTGTCACAGTGGTGCCCCCCTTTTTAGGGACACACTGAACAGGACTCATCCAGTCACTATCAGAAATAGGGTAAATAACATATGCATCAAGTAGTTTAATTATCTCGCCTTTTACCACTTCCATCATATTTGGGTTGCGTCTCCTCTGAGGAAGTCTTTTGGGTAGAAATCCATCTTCCAAATGAATTATGTGAGTACACACAGTAGGGTCAAGACCCTTAATGTCATGGATGGTCCATCCAAAAGCCTCCTTGTTATCTCTTAGAATCCACAGTAATTTATCCTCCTTTGTTTTAGTTAAACCTGCAAAAATAACAACTGGCAGAGCAGAGGGTGGGTTAAGAAAAGCATACTTCAAGTTGGAAGGTAGCGACTTCAACTCCAAAATAGGAGGTTCCTCAATGGAGGGCTTGGGTTTTGGTCCCTTGCTCCTTTCCAACTTCTCAAAGCCAACAACTTTGGCTTCTTGTTGATCTTGGAGGAACATCAGTATTTCCTCCACAATGTCATTCAATTCCTAGTCCAAGTCCTCCATGGTGAGAACTATTTCCAAGGGGTCTTCTATCCCCACAGTAGGGAATGAAGCCTCAGTCAAGTCATCGATTATGTCCTTAGACTGAACAAAATTGCAAGAAGCAAAAGAGGTAGGCTTTTTCACAGAATCATATATGTTGAAAACCACATTTTCTTCATCCAACCTTAAGGTTCTTAAGGTGAGTTTTCGTTGCCTTACCTCAATTACCATGTTACAAGTATTCAGAAAAGGATGCCCCAATATGATTGGGACATCATCCTCTTCTTCCATATGAACCACCACAAAATCAGCTGGGAAAATAAATTTGCCTACTTTTACCAATACATCCTCTATTACCCCCCTTGGGTATACAATAGACCTATTCGCAAGATGAATGGTAATGTTGGAGGGCTGTGGTTCTTTCATGCTTATTTTCTTAAAAACAGAGTAAGGCATCAGATTAATGCTTGCACCCAAATCACATAAGCATTTTTAAAAATAAGCATTCCCTATCTTGTAGGGAAGAGTAAAACTCCCTGGGTCTGCCATTTTGGGGGGCAATTTGTTAAGGATCACAGTAGAACACTCCTCATTAAGGCCTATTGTCTCAAATTCCACTAATTTCTGCTTGTTAGAAATGATCTCTTTTAAAAATTTAGCATACTTTGGCATTTAAGCAATAGCCTCAACAAAAGGGAAGTTTATGTGCAATTTCTTAAACATCTCTAAAAAAGTAGAGAACTGCTGGTCTTGTCTCTCATTCCTGACCCTCTGAGGAAAAGGAATACTTACCTTATGAGGTGTCAGTACCTCTTTTTTCTTCTCCTTCTCAGGAACTTGATTCTCTTTAGAAAAAACCTTTTCATCATCAACTATGGCTGGGCTTTCCTTCTATTCCAGCTCCTTCCTGGCCTTGTTACTCCTGGTCAACACTACTTTGACATATTCCTTCTTAGGATTAGTCTCTGTTTGGGATAGTAGTGTTCCAGGAGTTCTCTGAGACAACAAGGCTTTCATGTCAGTCATTTGTGACTCTATGCTCTTCATTCTTTCATCATTTTTGGCTATGTATTGCATCATGACCTTTTGAAGAGAAGGTCTTCTCTGCTCTTGTCTTGACCTCTAGTTTTGCAAATGTGGAGGTCTGTAGAGACCCTTGATTCTGGTTCTGCCCTTGTCTCTACCCCTGATCCCTCTGATTCTTCCAGGAGAACTTAGGATGATCCCTCCATCCTTAGTTGAAGGTGTTAGAGAAGGGATCATATTCGGTGCTTTTCCCACTAGCCCAATTCACCTCCTCTATAGCTTGAGCCAGTTTAGCATCTATAGGGCATTCATTCTCCTCATGAGCCTCTCCACACTTATAACAAGTAGGAGGTGGACGAGATGCTGAGAGAATATGAGCCTATGCCTTCATCATATTCTTCATCTGCTTAGATAGTATCTCTAGCTTTTGGTTAATCCCCGGAGCTTTTTTCTCCAGTCTCCACCTGATTCATAGGCTTCCTCAGAATACGCCTATCTACAGTATGGTTGTAGGCGTTGGAGGCCATAGCTTCAATGATTATGTTTGCCTCTGTTGGTAATTTAGCCATCAACGAACCTCTACAAGCAGCGTCGAGGCTACTCCTGTTATGGTTGGACACACTTTCATAGAAAATCTGGATGAATCTCTGCTGGCTAAACCCGTGGTGTGGGCAACTCCAAAGCAGTTCCTGAAATCTGTCCCAAGCTTCTGATAGGCTCTCCTGCTCCCTCTGAGCAAAATTGCCTATCTCTCTTTGCATCTGGTTTGTCTTCACTTTAGAATAGTACTTCCGGAGGAATTTGTTTGTGCACATCTCCCAGGTAGTGATGTTGTTGGCTGGAAGTTAGCACAACCAACTGAGTGTTTTCCCGTTGAGGGAGAATGGGAAAGCAGCCAGTCTAATATATTTAGCAGACACCTGAGGATACTTAACTGTGCTGGCCATCCTCAGGAATCTTCTCAGATGTTCCACCGGGTCCTCGGTAGCCAGTCCATTGAATTGGTTACTCTCTATCATCTGGAGGAAGCCATGTTTCAATTCAAAATTGACATCCCCTAGTGCTAGCAATAAGATGCTGTTAGCTACCCCAACTTGAGGAGTGAGATAGTCTAACAGAGACTGCTTCACTGGTGGATCATTTTCTTCAGCCATTACTCTTCTTCTCTGTTCCTCTTTGTTCTTCCGAACAAGCTTTTCAATCTCATGTTCGTTCACAAGCTCTGGCATCTGGGATCTGGTTAGCATGCACTATCAACACAACAGGAAGATTAAACGTAATAGGTAAAGAAGAGAATGATATAATGAAAACAAATAGATTTTTTTATATAAAATGAAATAAAAATTTAGAAATTAAACAAACAAAAATAAAATAAAATAGATAAAACAGAAAATTAAAAGGAATCGAAACTATGCATAATATGAACAAGAATTGCTTAATTTTCAAGAAATAAATTATCTAGGAACTACATAACTAGTCCCCGATGACGGCGCCAGAAACTTGATGCGTAAAATGTGTTTTCAAAGGGCAAGCATACCCTACGCGGTAGTAACAGTGGACTCTCAAAGTCCAGATATTGAACCTAAAGGACCAATCGTGTTCCCAAACAATTAATTTTCAATGGATTAAACAATTCAATTAAGAATCAAATTTGATAAAATAATGTTCAATTGTTCAGTTCTTAAGAGCTAAGCACTAAGATAAGAAGATTAATGTGAGACAGTAAGATTGGAATGCCAAGGATTAAGATTTTGCATCCATCCCTTTTTCCCTCATCTTGATCTCAATGAATACTCTAATTAAGTTAATTGCCAGTCATCTTTAAATTCATTAGTAAACAATTGGTCGTAGCTTACTACTGCTGTTTCCCCTAATTCAATTCCCAATTGGTCATAGGTGAATTAAATTAGGGCAAACGATGATACTCAAAGAGGTTGATTAATAGAATTAATCCAGTGGAAATTCACACAATTAGTTTGATCATGCAAATCATATGAATTCAATCACTTTACAGTTCTGTCAATCCCAGGCAATTGATCATACACAAGGGACTGACCAACATTTAAAGTGATCAATTCTAATGACAAACAAAATAGTAAAGAGATTCAATAACTGGAAACTTCGAGACATTCATTGATAATCAAAGATGGGGTACAAAGGACACAACTACATCATAATCCTAGTCTAGGAGGACTAGTCACTCATGTCCATGAACAAACCAGTAAACCCCGTAGAAAACATAAAGATTACAAAGGGATAAGAGATTTTACAAGTGGTATTCCCAATGACAATCTCTAATTCTTATAGCAGTCAGACTCTCTCACAAGACCTCTATCTCACTCAGAACCCTTAGTATTTAGAAACAGAGCAAAGGATACGAGAATAGGGTTTTCAGCATCTATTTATAAAGTTTCAAACTGTTGACATGGCTCACCACGACCATGCTGATCAAATACCACGGTCATGGTCATTGCATAGTCTAGAGACCTAATTTGTATGTATTTCAAGCATGGTTATGGTAAATGAACCACGGCTGTGCTCGGAAAATTGACGCTGATGCTCAACTTTGAGTGATTCCTGCTTGGCTGTGGTTCTTGAATCATGGCTGTGGTGACTTAGCACGGCTGTGCTACATCTACCACGGTCGTGGTCTTCCAGACAATGGCAATTCTCCTCCAATTGATGTGTTTTTAAGCTTTTTTCCTCAAGGAATCCCTGAATTGCCTGGCTTACACAAACTAGTGACAAACCGTGAGTTCTGCCAACAAAATAAGCTCAAATCATGTACAAATGGCATCCAAACTCAGATAAAAACACAATCAAAATCCGGTTTATCAATTCACTATTTTAGATCAATACAAATCACCATATACCATTTTCTTAATAAAATCCTCTTCTCAATGTAATGATATTGTTTTTACTTGATAAGTTAGGTCATCCTTGAACGCAATGAATTTATAGGGAAATATAATTTGTTAAATACTGAAATAGTTAATTGGAAAGAGAGGAGGATTAGTTGGGTGCCAAATAAGAAGCCCCAGATACCTTCTGGTTAAACCAAAAAAAGAAAAGAAAAAAAGAAATAATATTAAATTCTTAAGAGTGAAAAAATATTTTAGATATTAACTTTCTTTTACTCCTTCAAAATGATCTTAACTCATAATATTGGTTTAAGGAAGCCTCCAGAGTTCATTAACTTCAATCAGTAACCACTAACTAGAATGCAATATCCTCACGAAGATCTGAAATATCTTTACGAAGTTCTCCATCCTCAAAGCTAGTTTATTCACAGTAAGTTTTATACGTTATTCTTTACTCCAACTTAAAGTTCATTACAACAAAATCACTATCGAGTTTATTAACTTCAATAATCACTTTGCATATTTCATTACAAATTTGTTTAATTAAGATCCTTAGTTATGTATCATTATCGTGTTTGTTAACTTTAACTGTAATAATCTCCTTGCATATGTCATTATGAATATGTTTAATATCTTCAAAGTTATTTGTACTGAGTTTAGTACATGTAATATGTAATACGAGAAAATATTAGATAGTCCAGAACCACCACTTGTTTATGGTCTCAACTAATCTGTACATTACATGCATTCAAGTTTTTCAATTTACACAATAGAATTAATACCACTTAATTACATATTATGTAGACATAATGGTGACCATGTGCTGAATTTTTTGGTAACCATGTTATTGGTGAGACGTGTCCATCGACTTTGTCAATGACTAATATCTACCAAGGAACTTGGCTAGACACCTTTATTAGAGTCTCTTCTTCTAACCACATTTTTTTTTTCATCTATAAATCTCAAATTTGTTACTTTACTTGAGGGATCTGAGTGCAGTTTCACTTGAACCAACAACTTGTTAGTTGTGTTTGTTTTAGCTTTTCAAAATAATTAAATGATGAAAAAATATAAAATCTTATTAAAATTAGAAGCTATTTTGAATAATTTCTATCAAAATTAACTGCTTTTTTTTAAAAATATTTTTATGATTGTAAATATAAATAATTAATTAACTTTTGTTTTTATAAAAATTTCTAAAAAGAAATCACTAAGTTATTTTACATCGTAATAATTTTTTTAATTTATAACATATTGTCTCAAAACATTTCTTAATTTTTGACCACTATTTTTATTTAATGGGTATAAGCTACATTTGTGTAATATTTAGTCCTCATTTTTGTATTATTTAGAACGTGTTAAAAATTATAAAGGAAAAAGTAAAGAAAATATTTTAATTGAAAATAGTGAAATATTATTATATTTACAATTAAATAATAAAGATTAAGTACTATTTGTGATTAAAGAATATATATTATAAAAATATTTTAATATTTACATAAATAAAATTAAAATATTTAAGTGGAAAAATAATATAAACAATTGAAATTTAATTTCTTATAAATAAACTAGACTAATTATATTATTACACCAAAATGATTGCGATTTATCTATTTTTATGTGGCATTCCAAAACATCATGACACTATTAAAGTTCAATAATACTTTTTTTTTTCTTTTGATAGGTATAAATCAATATATTTTTAATATAATTACTTAAAGAAATTACTTATTCTTAATTTTATCCAAGTTATATAATATTTGGTATACAGTTTAGTTAAATAAATTTTAAGTAAATAACTTGAAAATGATACTTGTTTTTTAAAACTTATTTTGTCTTTAAAATAGTTTTAGATAGTTTTCTATAAAATTAAAAAAGTTGTAGCACACGAGACACACACTCTTAACATATTACAATATTGTTAACCACTTATATAATTTTTTTTTTGAAATTTTAATGATATTTTGTAGACATAGAATATTAATATGTTTATTCATATTTCTTTAAATTATTTTGAAAGATTAATACTCCAAATAATCTTAACACTTTTAATGTTCAATGATACCTTTTCTTTTATTCAAGCTGTTAGATAATATTTTTTTTACAAAATTATTAGAAGAAATGATTTTTACTTTTATTTTTTTATCCAAATTACAATCTTCTCTTTGCTATATAGTTAACTATTTTCAATTAAATAAATTGAAAAGGATACTTATTATTTCAAACTTATTTTTGCTTTGTTTGTTTTATATAATATAAATTTATTTTTATATTAATAAAATAAAAAAATGATTCAGCGCATGGGATAAGCACTCTTTATATATTATCACATGAAATTAGTTTAAAATTCACTAAAATTAATTTCACTAATTTAATATAGATGAATTATTACAGCGCATGTGTCATGCATTCCCGTGGTTTACGCCCAGACAATTCTCCAATAAAGAATCACCAATAAATAAAAATATTAAAAAGCAGTCAAATAAAGCCAACATCGATCAGATCCCACCATGCAAAATAAAAAAATAAATGATTGATTGGTTTTTCTTTAGAGAAGATGATGCCCCCATTTTTTTACAGACCCATCAATACAAAATCCAAAACCATCCATCTTTAAAGTTAAAGGCTAGGGTCTTTTGCATATGCATACAACACAATAACCAACAAGGACTTGTCTTTCCATCCAACACATTCACACTTACCCATATTTTTCTTCGCCTTGTCACCCACTCCACCTACCATTCCCCATTTTTAATATATATAGATATAGCATTTAAAAATAAAAATACTGGGACCAAAGTTGTCTAATCCCCACCAAAAACATAATTAAGCTTTAAAAAAGCAGTCTTCAACACGCTGCATAGTCAAAAGTCTGGACAAATCATGAGACGCATTGCTCATAGAGGATGTGGGACTCCACTAGTAAAGACCGCGAAATTCTAAAACCTAGAAACTTCTCAGAAATATACACGACATGAAGTGTATGCTTACATCTTCTTCTTTTTTTTAATTCTTCTTTCATACTCTACAAACAGTATAAATTTTTATTCTTATTCTTATTTTTATCCAAATTATATAATATTTGGTATACAGCTTAGTTAAATAAATTTTAAGTAAATAACTTGATAATGATACTTATTCTTTAAAACTTATTTTCTCTTAAAATAATTTTAGATAATTTTCAATAAAATTAAAAAAGTTGTAGCACACGGGACACAGACTCTTAACATATTACAATATTGTTAACCACTTATATAAGTTTTTTTTTTTAAATTTTAATGATATTTTGTAGACATATAATATTAATATGTTTATTCATATTTTTTTAAATTATTTTGAAGGATTAATACTCCAAATAATCGTAACACTTTTAATGTTCAATGATACCTTTTCTTTTATTCAAGCTGTTAGATAATTTTTTTTTTTTTTACAAAATTATTAGAGGAAATGATTTTTACTTTTCTTTTATCCAAATTACAATCTTCGCTTTGCTATACAGTTAACTATTTTCAATTAAATAAATTGAAAAGGATACTTATTATTTCAAACTTATTTTTGCTTTGTTTGTTTTATATAATGTAATTTTTTTATATTAATAAAATAAAAAATGATGCAGCACATGGGATAAGCACTCTTTATATATTATCACATGATATAAGTTTAAAATTCACTAAAAATTAATTTCACAAATTTAATATAGATCAATCATTACAGCGCATGGGACAAGCACTCTTTACAAATTCTCTGTGTCATGCATTCCCGTGGTTTACGCACAGAGAATTCTTCAATAAAGAATCACCAATAAATAAAAATATTAAAAAGCAGTCAAATAAAGCCAGCATCGATCAGATCCCACCATGCAAAAAAAAAAAAAAAAAAAAAAAAATGATTGATTGGTTTTTCTTTAGAGAAGATGATGCCCCCGTTTTTTAACAAACCCGTCAATACAAAATCCAAAACTATCCATCTTTAAAGTTAAGGGCTAGGGTCTTTTGCATATGCATACAACACAATAACCAACAAGGACTTGTGTTTCCATCCAACACATTCACACTTACCCATATTTTTCTTCGCCTTGTCACCCACTCCACCTACCATTCCCCATTTTTAAAATATATATATAGCATTTAAAAATAAAAATACTGGGACCAAAGTTGTCTAATCCCCGCCAAAAACATAATCAAGCTTTAAAAAAGCAGTCTTCAACACGCTGCATAGTCAAAGAGTCTGGACAAATCATGAGACGCATTGCTCATAGAGGATGTGGGACTCCACTAGTAAAGACCGCGAGATTCTAAAACCTAGAAACTTCTCAGAAATATATACACGACATGAAGTGTATGCTTACATCTTCTTCTTTTTTTTAATTCTTCTTTCATACTCTACAAACAGTATAAATTTACACGACATGAACGGCATATTTATATGCATTACACAATTCTTGTCTAGATATTCCTGAGCTGTTGTGTTGAACTAAAGAATCTGAGTATTCTTCTCTGTTGCAACAAGTTTGATTGGTCTGTAGTAAGGTCTTTTTCTCCACTTTCAGTTATTAAATTTGTGAATTTTAACTGATATATATTATGGTTTAATTTCTTGTTGCTGCCATCTGCATGACTGTCTCTGCTGTCTTGAACATGAGCTTTGCAGATATAAGTTCTTTTCCATTTAATGTCAATGCTTTTCTCATAGGTTGTTTAAGGCTAAGTGAATGCATGTTCTAGCAGTGCCTACTGGCTACTATTAATAAATTAAAAATAGAAGCTGAGCCAAGCATGTTGGACTTCATCCTTGATTCGATTGATGGAAAGCAAGCACATGGTTATAGCACAAACTTTAGGTTTTATTTCCACGCCAATCAATATAAGCTTTGTTACAAAATTTAACTGCATTCTAAGTGTTTCCTCTGTTTTAGCAGTCTTTGTTTTCTGGTATACAGATGAAATTCAAGCACCATTGACCAATTAAGAAGCTGTGATATAAAGGATTAAATATATTTTTAGTCCCTCAAATGTGGGCTATTTTTTTTTAGTCCTGCAAATTTAAAGTTGCTTTTTTTAGTCCTTGAAATTTGCATAATGCTCTTTTTAGTCCCTGTGAGCCAAATGTGAAATAAGAGATTCGCAATTTGTGATAACTTTTGACTGTCATAATTTAATTTTCTATTTTATATTTTAAAGTACGATTTTCTGGCGTTTTAATTTTGCCGAAATCAAGTCAATAAAAAAATTAAAAATCCATTAACTGTTTTAAAAACTACTGTAAGTTTTTTTATTGACATGACTAAAACGATATTAAACCACCAGAAATTGTACTTTAAAATTTTAAATAGAAAATCAATTTATGAAACTCATAAGTCATCACAAATTGCAATCTCTTATTCCCCGTTTAACTCATTGTGCAGAAGGACTAAAAAGAGCATTACGTGAATTTCGGGGCTAAAAAAACAACTTTAAATTTGGAGGACTAAAAAACAAATAACCCACATTTAAAGGACTAAAAACATATTTAAACCTAATATAAAAAGATTCAATTGTCAATATCATGTTAAGTTCTCTGTTAGACATCCCTTAACTTTTGATATTTTCTAAATAATCTATCCATTGAACAGTTGCAGGGTCTTGAACATATTACATATTTTTCAATCAACGTTAGATAAAAGACATTATGTGTTTGATAATATGTCAATGAAATATTGATCTGTATTTGAAGTTTAGGACTTTGGGTTTGATAATCTGAAGTTTTGATTCATTATTCATGTTAATAGGCCTTTTTTTATATCTAATCATTTACTTAGCTTTTGATATGCTGAAATGGAGTATCAGTTTTTGCAATTCAAAAGCAAGCCACTAGTCAAGGGAAAGGACATCTCCAAGGATCACAAAACACCTCAAAGTCACACTAGCAATTTGGCAAACATTTGTCTAATTGTTCTTTTGTAAGTGAGCAAGACTATGAACTTTGAAATTTGAACTGTCTGATCTCATATTAGACAGATTTATTAATTCCAACTAAATTAATATTAAGAACAAGTGTTATGAACACATTTAACCATAAAAGCCTTTTTATTTATTTCTTCAAGTGTAGTGTTATAACAATTGCAGGTGCAGCACTTGGAATTCATAATGGATGGGCAGCAAATGATCAGTGCTTTTGCCTCTTCCTCTAACACTTCTTCCATGGTGTCTTCTAAAAAATATGACGTTTTTCTAAGCTTTCGAGGTGAGGACACCCGTAAGAACTTCACAAGTCATCTTCATGAAGCTTTGATGCAAAAGAAAGTTGAAACCTATATAGACTACCGGCTTAAAAGGGGAGATGAAATCTCACCAGCACTCATCAAAGCCATCGAAGATTCTCATATATCTGTTGTCGTCCTCTCAAAGAACTATGTTTCCTCAAAGTGGTGCTTGGAAGAACTCAGACAGATTCTGGAATGCAGGAAAAACCAAGGACAGATTGTATTACCACTGTTCTACAATGTAGATCCATCTCATGTGAGGAAGCAGACTGGGAGCTACAAGAAAGCCTTTGCAAAACATGAGGGACAACCCAACTACAACAAATGGAAAGCTGCTCTCACTGAAGTAGCCAATTTAGCAGGGTGGGACTCCCGAGACAGGTAAATAAAATGAATGTTTAATTACTTTTTTTCCTCTAATTTATTTGTTAGATTCAATTTTGTTAAAAGGTTCAATTAGGTTTTTTATTTTTTTTAAAAAAAATAGGTTCAATTTAATCCCATTTTTCTTCTATCTACTCAATTTTTTTTTTTAAAATAGAATTAAATTAAATTGGACCAAATTGAACTCATTTTAAACAATAAAGGAAGGGAACTAATTGAACATTTTAAAAGAACATGACTTAATTGAACAATTTTTAAAAATTACAAGACTTAATTGAACCTAAAAAATAAATTAGGGGACAAAAAAGAAATTAAAAATGAATTGAGAGTGAGAAAATTTTCTGAAAGAAAAAATGAGAAAGCCAGGGGAGGAGGTTAGTAGTAGCTAAGGAGGGCAATGCTTTTAGAAAATATTATATATATTAGATTTATCTGTAGTTGCTTTCTAAAATGACATCATGACATCCTTATTTTATTTATGTTGCTTTGACTTACGAGTGGATCAATTAATAGTACATTTAGCCTTAATGGTGTGTGTTTAAAAAGTAAATTTACAGCTTAAATTGTATATAATATATTTTTTAGTGTAATTTTTAAAATAAAAATGTGATTTAAACATATCCTTTTTTAAAAAGTCAAATATAATTATTAAAATTTATTTATATTTTTTATGCATAAAAGTTATTTATATTCTTAAAATTTTATATTTTACTCTTAAATATTCTTTAAAGTTATTTACTCTTTAATTATTAATTATTTTTAGTCATTAAAAAGGATTAAAGAAAATTTGAATTTACAAATTTTTAGTCATTCAAAGAATATAAAACATTACTTTTAGTCATTTTCTTAAGGTCATCCATTATATGACTTGAACCAACGAATTTTTCTTGTGAATTTTTATGTAGATTTTTCTATTAATTTTTTTATTTCCTTGCAAATTTTTTACATTTTTCTGTGCAAAATTTGCTATAATTTTGACAAAAATATGATTATATCTTTAAATTTAATGAAATATTCATAGAATAATTTATTTTATTTTTGCATATTCTAATACAAATTATGTTTTGTATAAGACATTAGTGTTTCTTGCAATTTTTTTCACCAAACATTATAAATAAATTTTCTAGTTTTTCATGCAATAGTAGACAAAGGTATAAAAATAATCAAAAAAATAATCTAGGGAGTGTTGTTAATAGTATAGAAAAATTATATTAATATCATAAAATTTGATTGATTAAAAAAATTAATATTGAAATAATATCATTAAATGTTTAAAATTGTTCATAAAATATTATATTATCAAACTATTATATTTTATTTAATATTATAATTTTAATTATTTTGGCCCCTCCAAAAAGAATTTTCAAGCTCTGCCACTGGAGAAACCTAATGTATCATTTTTTAATTTGAGTTGGCCAAATTTGATTCTAAATCCAACAGAAAGATAAGGATGATAATACTATGAAACAAATATGATATCAAATTATATGGAGAAGTGAATAATAATAGATATAGTTGTTTCCTTTTTTCGTGTATGCTTGTGCAATGCAATTGTTGCTCTGTAGTGAAGTGCATTTGTCCTAAAAAAATGTCTAATTGTGTAGTGTTAAAAAATAATTCTTTTTAATTCTGAATAAATGACAAAATAAACTAACAAGAATTTCCCTTACATGGTTTGGAAAAATTCCCCTCAATCCTAGGTCTGACTAGGTTTTTATTTTGTGAACAATATTCTCATAGTATATTATACATATTGAAGTAATATATACAAATACACAACAATAATTTATTCAGTTTACTCATCTGCTATATGAAGTTAACTTTTGGAAAAAATAAATCAAATATTTTATCTTAAATAATACAAAAAGGAAATTTTAAACATTGATATCTACATTACACCCTAACTTACAAATTTTAAAATGTGTTCTATCCATTAATTATCTTGTATGTGTACCTATTAACTTCTAATACTATTACATGCATGTGACCATACTTTTGTAGTATAGCAACTTTCATGGTAGTTTGCTTAATAAGAAGTTCGTTTTGTAGGAAAAAACACAAATGATTGGTTATCTTATCTAAGTCATTGGATTTTCATTCCCCAATTATTTCTTTTTTGGTTTTTCTCTAGTACACTACCATATAGGTCCAAGATTATGTATATCATTTGTATAGTTATGTTTTTTTTTTTTTTGAAGTTGTTAGACTTATAACATCATTTATTTCTTTGTTTCCCTTTTCATATGCTAGCACTGAATCCAAACTCGTTAAGAAGATTGTTGGAGACGTTCTGGAAGTTTTGCAAAAATTGACTCCTAGATACTCAAACCAGCTTGAAGGGCTGGTTGGAATTGAGAACAATTATGAACAAATTGAATCATTGCTAAAAATTGGGTCAGGTGAAGTTAGAACCATTGGAATATGGGGCATGGGTGGCATAGGAAAGACCACCCTTGCTACTGCTCTATATGCCAAACTGCCTCATGAGTTTGAAGGTGGTTGCTTCCTTGCAAATGTAAGGGAACAATCAGAGAAGCATGGACTTGAAGCTTTACGTAACAAACTTTTTTCTAAGTTATTAGAGGAAGAAAATCATTGTTTTGATGCACCCTTGTTAGTATCCAATTCTATCATGCAAAGGCTTGGACGTAAAAAAGTTTTGATCGTGTTGGATGACGTGGATACCATAAAGCAATTAGAATTTCTAATTAAGGATCGTGGTTTCTTGAGACCGGGAAGTAGAATCATTGTTACAACCAGAAATAAGCATATATTTCACCAAGTTGTTGATGTATATTATGAGGTCAAGGAATTGAGTTTTCATCAGTCTCTTCAGCTTTTCTGTTTGACTGTTTCTGAAGAAAAACATCCTAAACATGGTTATGAAGATCTATCATGGAGTGTAATTTCCTATTGCAGAGGTAATCCTTTGGCTTTAAAAGTTGTGGGTGCAAATCTTCGTGGAAAGAGTAAAGAGGCATGGAAAAGTGAATTGAGAAAATTCCAAGAGGTTCCAGATAGAGAGATGCACGACATATTAAAATTAAGTTACGATGGCTTAGATCATTCCCAAAAAAACATCTTTTTAGACATTGCATGCTTCTTCAAAGGAAAACCAATAGATTGGGTGACAAATCTACTGGAAGATTGCAATTTCTTTGCAGCTTCTGGGATAGAAGTCCTTGTAGATAAAGCTCTCATAACAATTTCAGATTGCAATGGGATAGAAATGCATGACTTGATACAGGAAATGGGTTGGAAAATTGTTCTTCAAGAATCCATCAATGACCCAGGAAGACGAAGTCGAATATGGAAACCTAAGGAAGCGCTTGAAGTATTGAAATATAATAGGGTAATTGGCAGGTTCAATTGTTTCTTTTTTATAACATATGAGTCTTTTTAGAATGTATAATATGATATGATAGCCTTGCTAATTATTATTCTAAATTTTGCTTGTCAGGGGACTGATGTTGTTGAAGGTATAATTTTAGATTTGGATACATTAACTGAGAATCTAAGTCTGAGATCTGATTCCCTAGCAAAGATGACTAATATGAGATTTCTTAAAATCTCTAGAGAGAAATGGCACATGCGGTGGAGTAATGAAGGATTTAATGTGTACTTTCCTAATGGTCTTGAGTCACTGTCTTATAAATTGAGGTACCTTCATTGGGAAGATTTCTGTCTTAAGTCTTTGCCGTCTAACTTTTGTGCTGAACAGCTTGTAGAGCTTCGCATGCCTGACAGCAAGCTTACAAAGCTTTGGGATGGGATTCAGGTATGAACGTGACTATACATACAACATTTTCTTGTTCAATTTGTAAAGATATGGGAGAGTCCTGTGAGGTAACTGGTGTTGTGTTGCCTCAGTGAAGCTCATGATTATGAATTTAACAATATCTGAACAATGTTATGCATCTTTCTTGTTACAGAATCTTGTAAATTTAAAGACAATTATCCTTCGGGACTCCAGAGACCTGATTGAGATGCCAGACTTATCCAAGGCAGAAAAACTTGAAATTGTTTATCTTAGTGGATGTGAAAGCTTGCGTGAGCTCCATCCATCCATATCATCTCTCCACAATCTTAGAGAATTGTCTATAAATTTTTGCAGATGGATTGAAAGCCTTAATGTTCATTCAAAATCTCTCCAACAATTGTACGCCGTTGATTGTTCATCTCTCAAGAAATTCTCAATGACATCAGTGAAAATGACGTCGATGAACTTATCTGCCACCTCCATATGTGCAACTTCGTCATCAATTTGTTATAACAATCTTGATGAGTTATCATATGACTCGGGAATGGGATCCATTACAGCACCAGACCATTATGGATGCATGCAGCACAATGCATCAGAATTGTCTTTAGAAGATTCGTGGCTAACAGAAAATAATGCTGAGAGCTTGCCTGCAAACATAAAAAATCTTTCATCTGAGAGATGCCTTTCGTTAATGCGCTGCAGTAAACTTGTGTCTCTGTCGGAGCTTCCACCATCCCTAACATATCTTCGCTTAGATGGTTGCAGTAAACTTGTGTCTCTGCCTGAGCTTCCACCATCCCTAACATATCTTTTCTTAGATGGTTGCAGTAAACTTGTGTCTCTGCCGGAGCTCCCACCATTGTTGAATGAGGTGAGCACCCAAAACTGCACTTCTCTGGATACAGACTCCACTCAACGGCTACTGTTACAACACATGCTTCAGAGGCTCATGCCCTACTATCTTAACAATAATCAGCTTTACTTTGGGCATTTCATTTTCCCAGGAGACCATGTGACTGATGAGTGTGGGTTTCGTACAGCAGGGAGTTCAATAACTATTCCTTATCTCCCACTCCCACCATCATCTCACTTGTGCGCTTTCATTTATTGCGTCATTCTTCCTAAGGGATTTTGTTGTGATATTAATTATTCTGTCATATGTTCTATCTATCAAGATGGTAAAGAGGTTGGCTGTGACATCAATACAATTTACACGGATTTGATTTCAGAACACGTGTTATTTTCGTATGTTAAAATAAAGTTCCAAGTTTGCAGTGACAACTTACCATTTAAATTAGAATTTTATTGCCGAGACAGGGTTGGAGACAAATACCACCAAGAGAGCATAAAAGAGTGTGGGGTCTTCCCAGTATATGCCTCAGAATCGGGGTTGAAGTTGTTTGATAGTAGTAGCAAGGAAATTTTTGAATCAGAATCCATTACTCAAATTTCTGATGATGAGTCGCACCCCAAAGGAATTGGAGTTGAAGGCTCTAATAATGAAAATAAAAATGAATGGGAACAACTTCTCAATGTGTTTTCATCATCGGTATGAAACTTCACCCATCCCTTGATTGATTGTAGGCTCTGTATTTGTTACTTTTTTTCTTAAATGAATCTAGTCTTTCATGTTGAGCAGGTTTTCTTTATTATTTGAAAATACTCTTAATTCTAGAAAATTATGCCTACTATTTTGCAATAACATTGTGGTTGTACTTGCATGTTGAGCAGGTTTTCTTTTGAAAAAATTGTGGAGAACATTTGGTGGGAAACATTGAGCACTAGCTTTGTGGAAGTGAATCTCTTCATTTCGTGGTCTGAAACGGTGATGGTAATAGATTGATGATTCAAAATTTAAATGTAAAAGTGCACTCATTGTTGCTTATGACTTTTAGCTTTGTAGCTATCCAACAGTTGGAACTTGGAATTAATTGTGATATTTGTTTTATTCTTAGGAGTTTTATACATCATGTGATAGAGTAACAAGTTATAATTTTTGGCCATTTATTTCTTTTATATTAATTAATTATAAATAAGATTACTATTAAACTTTTTTTTTTCCAGAGGAGGTATTAAACCTGAAGGTAATAGTAATGAAATATCATATTTTGAGATAAGCTATAAAGTGTGTGTGTGTGTGTGTGTGTGTGTGTGTGTGTGTGTGTGTGTATATATATATATATATATATATATATATATATATATATATATATATATATATATATATATGCAGTAAAAAAAGATATATATACATAATAATTTATTTATTTTTAAAGATTAATATTTCAAATAATCGTAACACTTTTAAAGTTCAATGATACTTTTCCTTTTTTTCAAGATGTTAGATAATTTTTTTTTTTAATTATTAGAGCAAATGATTTTTTCTTATTTGTTTATCCAAATCATAATCTTCACTTTGTATTTTAGTTAACTATTTGGAATTAAATAAATTAAAAATGATACTTATTATTTCAAACTTATTTTCTCTTCAAATATTTTATATATTATAATTTTTTTTATTTTAATAAAATAAAAAATTATGCAACACATGGGGCAATTTGTAAATTGACATATTGTAATGTTTTTATTTTTATTTGTAAGTTGTGAAACAATTTTAATTAGAATATTTATAAGTTAATTTTAATAACTCAGTACATTAAATAAATCTTCTTGAACTTTCTGATTCTATTTTAAAATATTGTCTATGTAATTACATTACTGTAAGTGTATCATAAAATAGAGGGTCATGTTTTATTATTTATGAGAAATCTATCATCTCAATTATGTTCATAATGCAGGATGATTCATAAAAAATATATTTTATATTTAACAATAATATTGTTCATGGAAGGATAGATTAAAAGATAAAGATTTGTTGCGAACAATGTCTGAAATTAATAAATATGGTCCAATTAACGGTACTTAAATGATTTTTCTCAATAAAAAGGTAAGGATATTTTGATAATTAGTTATTGATTTTTGGGTTAATTATGTTTTCTGTCCCTCAACTTTTTCGATTTTTCACTTTTAGTCCCTAAAAAAATTTTGACTGGTCTTAGTCCCTGAACTTTTTTCCTTCAATGTTTTTAGTCCCTTAACTTTTCTCAATTTTTGTTTTTAGTCCCTAAACAAATATTTGACCGGTCATAGTCCCCACCATAAAAAGTCCCTGAAGGACTAAAAACATTGAAGGAAAAAAGTTCAAGGACTAAAACCAGTCAAAATTTTGTTTAGGGACTAAAAGTGAAAACTAGAAAAAAGTTGAGGCACCAAAAACATAATTAACCCTTGATTTTTTATGTGAATATTGTAATTAATTACAAAAGGTATTTAATTACTTTTATATTATAATTTTTGGCTGATAGAATTCATGTTACCATTAAAGACAATTACTTTGAACAGTCTTGGGAAGTTATTCTAGAAGGCTTAAATTATAATATAAAAAATGTATTACTGGTTCAGTAATTGAATCAAAATTTAGTACTATTGAGAAGATGTAAGTTTAATTTTATTCATGTTAGCAGTGTAACTTCCCAATTTTTTTCATTTAGGAATTTAAATTGTTTGATATATTTTAAGGAATTAAATTATTTCTTAAAATATAATTGATTGATTTTTAGGAATATAAATTTTTTATTTCTTAAAAATAAATTTGATTTTTTAAAGGAATTTGACGAACAGTAAATCATGGATAATTCCTTAATTAAATTAGTATCGGGGTTTTAATAACTCTTTTGTCATGAAATTTTTTTCTTTATGTTTGATTAAATATTCCACGCTTTGGTTAGATTTTTATTTGAGTAAATTACTTAACTTGGTGATTTCTTTTCAGAGTGATGTTTGAAATTAATTAAATTAGCATGTTGATGTATTTAATTAAAGTGGTGAATTTAATTATTTGACTTAGTGTGTTAATTAAATAGATATGTTTTAGTATATATAATTACGGGCCTAGATAAATAGGAGAAGTATCTGGGCCTAGGAAGTTAGAAAAAATTTACCTGGGTGTATATAGCAGTACAAAGGGAACATCTAGTAAAAATGGCCTGATACAAAACTTGGGTCCAAAAAGCAATTATTGGGAATGCAAATAGTGAGAGATTGGACTGTCACCTATTTTTGGGCCCATAACACTTAAATTAGAAGTTAAAAGAGCTTTACTATATCCACTTCCTTTTTTTTCTATGTACACTCCCATTTTTTTCTAATTATTATTATCATATATACCCTTTATACCCCTAACATATATAATTATTATTCCGGAATGTACTTTCCAGAATACTTTTTGGTATTCCGGAAAGTATTTTCCGGAATGTTAAAAATAAAACTGTATTCTGAAAAGTACTTTCTAGAATACTGTTTTGTGTTCCAAAAAGTACTTTCCGGAATATTATTTTGGGTTATGGAAAGTACTTTCTGGAATGTTAAGAATAAAATCTGGAAAAATTCAAACACAACATTAAGACCATTAAAAACACCATATAAAGGAAAATTGTACAATAGTGAGCAATTGAAGTGGAGAAAACATATAATTGATATTGGTCCTTCAATCTGGATGACTCTAAGAGGTACTCCATTACAACAACTTGAATAAACATACTAAGATTGAGCACAGGAGGAGTAAAGGAAAGTAGTTGGAAGCATAAGCATATTGTATTGGAGTTTGGTGGATGAAAAAACCCTAACGCTAGAGCAAGAGATTAAGCAAGTGAGGAGTAAAGGAAGATCAGAGCAAGAGATTGGAGGGGGATGAAGGGAGTGAAAGAGAGGGAGGTGTTGTTGCTATGAAACAGGGAGTGTGTTGTTACGCTAAAAAGGGAACGTACGAGGGAGAGAAGAAGGTTTGAAAGGGAGAGGTTATTTAAGTAATTTAATTTTAAAAAAGGAAAGGGGAGTGTACTTAACAAAAAAAGGGGAGTGGAAATAAAAAGAGCCAATTGAAATGGGTCTTTTTGTTTCTACACCACCTAACTAACCCAAAATGCAAACAAGTTAGAAAAAGAAAATGGGAGATGGAGAGAGAGTGGGAGAGATTTCTGAAAATAAAAATCACTATTCACTCACCATGCATTTGTCATTTCAAATCTCTTCCAACACTCCACCTTTCATCATCGCATTTCCTTCATAATTTTTCCTTAATTTTCTCCAAGCAAAGGCCACTATTGGCCATCTTTGCCACCCTCCCTTGACCACCCTTCAGCCCAAGATTTCTATAGTGTTCTCCCTCAAGTACAAATACAACTCTCACCAAGCTCATTTCCACACCAAAGCCAGAATGCACACTAGTTTTAGTGGAATAGTAAAAATGTAATTGAAATAAATGTATTTTAGTACTATGGTGATAAATTGAGCACTTGATGGAATGTGTCTACCCTAAAGGGAGGCCATTGAACCTTGATAAAAAAAATTTGTTGTTTTATTTGGATTGAGTTTATTTATTGTCATCATTGATATTATTCATGTTGGACTGAGGCCTGGGGAATTATGATCCTTGGGCAAACTTATGTGCTAGAAATTGGTTTGTCCATGTGCTCATGTATTGACTGTGATGGTATTTGGTGTGACTAAGGATTTTGGAATCCTTAGGGTGGGACAAATGGACTCAATGCATGAGTGCATTTGTAGTAACTAGAATTTAATCTTAGTGCTAATTAAAGATTCATTGTGACAAACAATGAATAAAGACTTAATAAGCATGTGAACCTCATAAATGATTGGACTTAGTAAATCTTATTAGGTACCTTTGCACATCAGAGTATATTTCTGGAGATTTGGACTTAGAAGAAAGCACTAGGACCTTTGCTTGGAGGATCTGTATTATGGAACAACACCTTGCATAAAACTTGAGAGAGTGAGGAATTACATAACACTTAATAAAATGGAGGATGGAACATGAATTTAATTCATGGAATGTGTGTGAGTGCCTTGAGGCATTTGTTTGTGGATTATGGTGTGTTTAAGTACTTTTAGTGGCTTATTTGTAGAGAAAGGGGGAGAGGTTCACTTTTCCCTAACTGTGTGAGAACCGTGGTGAACGCGTTACATTCATAATGAAGCATAGCAAGATGGCATGTATTTCGAGGAATGCAAGGACAACTTATGGAAGCTAGCTATGGAAGCAAGCGTTGAAGTAGTCACATGGGGAATTCTGCTTGGAATAAGTGATTGAATTGTGAGAGATGGGGTTAGGATAATCAACTAGTGTTGTGGTTCTCAATTGGTATATGGAAGATTCGAAGGTGAGGCCCGAAACTCATACTTTGTTCCCTAACCGCCATCAAGTACTTGTGATTAAGGAATCCCACGCAGGCAAGAAAAAGACGATCCTAGTGGGGAGAGTTGTTGAGGAGTAAGTCCTCAAAGATTGGATGACTGCACAGAGTGGTACCTAGGGGATGGATCATTGACTTGTTTCTTGGGGTATGGCACCAAGTTTGTGGTAGCACTTCCATAGAGCCAACTTGGCAATCTCGACAAATGTGAGACAAAATCGTGTTGGTGAGAGCCCTGTCATTGTGTCGTGACGAATGGTGTATGTAGGATCGAGGCTGCAGATCTAGAGGGGGGTGAGTAGATCTTTCAAACTTTTTACTACAAAAATCTCATTTCATTTTCAAAATCTTCTAATTCACCTTCCTTATTTTATAAAGAACCTAAATATTCAAAAGAAAGATTTTAGAAAAGATTTGAATAGAGATTTTATTAATCAAAATAATTCATTTTAAAAGATGTTGAATGGAAAGACTTAAGCAAATAACCTTGATATCTTGAATGGACAAGAATGTAAAGATTAAAGTAATAATGCTCAAGAATTTTATACTGGTTCAGTCATAAAGACCTACATCTAGTTGATCCAACGCCCTGTTAGATCTTTCACTATTTCAAATTTCAAGTTACAAGCACACTATACACACAAGAAATTTGAAATACACACTTTCTAAACTTGAACCCTACAAGAAAAGAAAGAACACCATCTAATAGAACCTTACTATTAGATTCTGAAAAACCCTATTTCATAGAACAATAATCTTTCTAAAAGATCAAAGTTATGGAACAATTTCACCTTTTGTGAGTGATAGAATGTTTAATCTCTTCAAATTCCAATCATCTCTTCAAGCAAAATGATCTTCCTTTTAGATTCTTCCATTTCAAAAATGAAGAAGATCAAATAGCTTTAGAACCTTCCAGATGCTCTTTTCTCAAGTGTTTTTAAAATTGATTTTCAGAAAAGCATTGTTTAAGAGAAAGAGAGGTGCTCTATTTATAAAATTTCAAAAGTATAACAGATTTAATTTGTTACGTAGACCACATAATCTATTAAATCATTCTTCAGTGCACTTGGTTTCTATTCAAGAATCACTTTAACATGTTACATCAAAGTGTAACCTATTAAATTGCTCTTGATGATATTCAAAAGTGATCTAGGTTCGTTTTAATGTGTTACATGTCCATGTAATCGATTAAACTAAGCTTTCTTCTTTCTGAAACAACTTTTAGTAACCATAGTAATCGATTAAACCGTGTTGTAATCGATTAAGATAGAAACTATGTAAGTTCTTTCAAAAACAAGACTCAAAGTCTAAAATGCCTTGTGTAATCGATTATCTCGAGGTGTAATCAATTACGCTTAGTATTTTAGCTTTTCCTAGATAGAAAAAAAAAAGGTAATCTGTTACATATATTATGTAATCAATTACTACTATGGAATTATCTAAAGATCAATCAAAATACTTTCCAAGACTTGGACTAATTCTAGGCATAATCTAAGACTAAAATCTAATCACATAGATGCCTAAGTCTATAACAAACGATACAATGCCACATCCTTACATGTTTGGCATATTTAAAAATTAAAACCAAAACATAAAAAGAGAGAAAACTAAAAGATACACTACCTATCTAGTCTTCATGTCAACAATCTACTCCCAATAGTCATCCAACTTAAATGTGTAAGACCACTGAGTTCTAGGAGTCCCAGTGGCAGCGGGCCCGACATGATAGGAAATTAGAATTCGTTGAAAACGCAAATAGAATTACAAGTGAGATCATTAGGTGACCACATGGTGGTCATCTTTTTTTTTATGTTTGTGACCAAAAGGTCATTTGCTTGTGGTTTTAGAGGACATGGTTAACTCATTCCATACACCATTTTTTTACATATACCGATGGCAGCCAGGTTCCCAATGACTCATCTGTGAGTCATCGCTTATGAAGGATCATGGACTCGCGACAAGGAGTCCCACAAAGATAATTTTATGGGACACCTACGTCTCTTCATGTTGACTTTGGAGGGATTAGAAGTGCAACCCCAAGTGTATGACTTATACCTTTGGCTTACCCAGCCTACTCCACCCTACTATCGGTACACACGCCCTTTGGAGATTGTTGTGCTCTCGTCTTCATCATCTTCATCATCTTCTTCGTCATCCTCGGATGGACCTGTTGCTCCTCATGTGAGTTTTGAGGTTTTTTCTTCTGGGGAGCTACCTCATAGGCCTGCATTACCATCCTTTCATCCCAACCCGTTCTTAGCACAACATATGATGCCGTCAGGGGTGGACGAAGATGGTGGCACCCTCTATTATGGATTTGGAGGATTTCGAGTTGAAAGAAGAAGAAGACTCAAAGATGATAGAAGAGGATCCTGAAGAGGATCCGATGGAGGATTCTAATGAGGTTCTTCGCAAAGATCTTCTTAGGTGACTCTTAGGGGATATATTAGGGGAGGGTACAGTCGGTATATAGGAATAGGGTAGTAGATGACTACTCTGAGTCATAGGTTTTTCCTTTTTGATGTATTTATGATGGGTAGACCTAAAATTCAACTATTTGTATTTACTCAATCATTTGTTATGCATTTTGATACTTTACATTTTGGTTGAATTTGGGGTATATATGATATACATTATCCTTCCATTGCTATGCTTGTTATTTAGCACTCTTGATTCATACTTATATATGTAGTTTGGAGGCCACGATGGCACACCTAGTTTTATATCTCTTATACTAACATTTGAGAGAGTGTATGTATTTTTTTTTTTTATGTTGATGCATATGTGCGTAATTCTTGCAAAAACATTTACAAACACCATGCAACACGAACTTATATTTATTTCTCAAGGCATTCAATTTCAAATGAAAATGGCGTCTTGCAAAATAATTAGTGATGATTTATTGTAAACATGTATAAATAAGTTTTACTAATAAAATGGAGATTTTAATTATTTGGTTAAAAAATTTCCAAACTATCAATTTATATATATATATGTGTGTGTGTGTGTGTGTGTATGAAATACTAATATCAATTCCATTTCTAATTTCTGGAATTTTAGCCTCGATTAGCAAGGGACTAGAGAAACTTTCTAGTTATGAATTGGGAATAGAACCAATAGGCGATGCTTGATTACAATTTCGAATATGTTATTATATGTTTGCTTTCATTTTTGTTGTTTTTGATGTTGAAACAATTTTTCTTTATCCATGGACAATGAGTTTTGATGTATTAGGGGTATTCGTATTTATAGAAGCTTTCATATTCGTGCTTATCCTAATTATTGGTTCAGTTTATGCATGGTGAAAAGGGGCATTAGAATGGTCTTAATTCTTGACTATTTAGACAATTAGAAAAAAAAAATTGAGATAGTTATAAATCCAATTGAGTTTCCCTTACTTGATCAAACAATCAAAAATTCAGTTATTTCAACTACATTAAATGATCTCTCAAATTGGTCAAGATTATTCCGTTTATGGCCACTTCTTTATGGTACTAGTTGTTACTTCATTGAATTTGTTTCATTAATAGGATCACGATTCAACTTTGATCATTATGGACTAGTACCACGATTGAGTCCTCGACAAACAGACTTAATTTTAACAGTGGGCACAGTAACTATGAAAATGGCTCCTTCTTTAGTTCGATTATATGAACAAATGTCTAAACCAAAATATGTTATTTCTATAGGAGCCTGTACAATTATAGGGGGATGTTTAGTACCAATTCTTATAGTACTGTTTGGGGCATGGATAAACTAATTCCAGTGGATGTCTATTTATCGGGTTGTCCACCTAAACCAGAGGCCATTATAGATGCTATAACTAAACTTCATAAGAAAATATCTCAAGAAATCTATGAAGATCAAATGAGTTCTCAACAAAAGAATAGTTGTTTTACAACCAACCACAAGTGTCATGTTGGATACAGTACTCATACCGGCAATTATGGTAAAGAATTATTCTATCAACTGCCATATACTTTAGAGATACCATCTGACACATTTTTTAAAGTACAATAATAATATCAATTCCATTTTTTAAAATTTCATCTTAATGTAAATAGGAAATACTAATACCAAATTAATAAAAAAATTCAGGAGAAGCAAAAGATTGCAAGGTCGTTTGTCTTCTTGGCTAGTCAAACATGGACTAATTCATAGATCATTGGGTTTCAATTGGCATTCCACTTCTGTCATTTTACATGTATATGGTTACAATTATCTACATTCCCAATGTGCCTATGATGTAGCACTAGGAGGACTATTAGCTAGTGTATATCATCTTACAAAAATAGAGTATGGTATAGAACAACCCAAAGAGGTATGCATAAAAATATTTGTTGCAAGAAAAAATCCCAGAATTCCTTCAATTTTCTAGGCGTGGAAAAGAACAGATTTTCAAGAAAATAAATCTTATGATATGTTGGGAATCTCTTGTGATAATCATCTGCGTCTGAGACCTATTTTAATGCCCGAAAGTTGGATAGGATGGCCTTTGCGTAAAGGTTATATCGCCCCAAATTTTTATGAAATACAAGATGCTCACTAAATGATAAAAGTAAGAAACTAATCCAAACTTCTACAACCCATGATATACACACACACACACACATAAGATTTTCCACGAAATTCTAAATCGACTTTCGACTAAGTAATTAAGAGGACATATATTTTATTGCTGCAAGTGTATATATGTGTGTATATATATATATATATATATATATATATATATATATATATATATATATATATATATCCAAGTGCACTAAATTTTGGGCATTACAAAATAAACAATGAAAATAAATCTTGGGCACAACAAAAAGGAAAGTTCCAAAGCTTGTTGGTATTCGGTCAGAGCAAGGCAACAACGGCAAAGAAGGATGGTGTCTATTTGCAATTTTGCATGAAGCTCAGTTTTTTCAAATTGGTAGATATAGATTATGGCCAAACAGGTAAAAAAAATCAATTAAAAGAATGAAGACATAAGCAAGCTAGAATAAGAAGGTACCAACTATCAACTTTGCATAACTTAAAAAGAAAAAAGGCATGGGAGATTGCTGAACAGCTCCTTGCTTGGAAAGAAAAACTAATGAGATTATCTTTACATAATCATGTATATATGTACATAACTAATTTGTATATTAGGCAGATTTTTAGGACAAATTTCTAAGGAGATTTTTAGGGATATCATTCATGTATATATTCATGTATTGCTGAAGAGATCAATGACAAAACAAGATTGTTCTTTTCCAAAATTATAATTCTTTATGGTATCAGAGGCTATCCTAGATCCATAGGTGGGGCCCCTATGTTTGTCACGTTGTAGGCGGGTAGCCTTGGGCGGTGAGGGGGAGTGTTGGAAAGCCCACCTTAATTATGGTCACCCCTATCCCACCTTAGTTGAGGCAAGTAGCCGTGGGTAGAAGAGGGGTGTGTTGAAGTCCCACATTGGCTAGAGGTAGTTCTTATATATAGTATATAAGTAGGGAGCAATCTTCACCTTACAAGCCAATTTTGTAAGGTTGAGTTAGGCTCAACTCCACTTTCTAACAATATACATGATTATGTCCAGATAATCTCATTATATGACCTCCCATGGTATTAAGTATTTATTTTCTGGTTGCGGATGGAACTCAGGAGGATCAAAGATCACTATCATGGTTTTTTAGTGAGAGAGTATGAGAGAGAGGGCTGGTTTGTCTAGAGATGGGTGATTATAAAAACTAAAGAAAGAGAGCCAGCGAGCCTGACTTTTTAGAGTGTGTATTGATGAGAGCTTTTTATTGATATGAATGAGGAAATCTGATATGTCCTTGAGAGTGGAAGGAAAGAATGGATGTAATGAAGAGTGTGAGAGAGATATTGTTGTGCAGTGTGTGTAGTGAGAGTGATGAACTGAGAGGAAGAAGGTGGTTTAGTGTGAGTGAGAATGTGTAGAGTGACTAGTGAGAAAGACAAAGTATGTTGTGAGGTGAGAAGTGTTGAGAGAGTGAAAATGGTGTTGTGCTTCTAAGAAACAAGTGTGGAAGAAGATGATAAAAAAGTGAGTGGAAGAGATGAGAGAGAATCTTTTTGTGTGTTTTCAAAGAATTCTTATTTTGGAAAAGAACAATCTTGTTCTGCCATTGATCTCTTCACCAATACATGAATATATACATGAATGATATCCCTATAAATCTCCTTAGAAAATTTTCCTAAAAATCTGCCTAATATACAAATTAATTATGTATAGATATACATTATTTTGTACAAATATTCTCGCTACCCCCTTAAAGTTGGAGTAACCAAATCGCAAATGCCCAACTTGCACAATAAGGATGTGAATTGAGTAGAACCAAGTGCTTTGGTGAGTATATTAGCCAATTATGCAGTGGTAGAGATGTAAAAAGGTCCAATGTTGCCTTTTAGATTCTCATCCCGAACAAAATGACAACCAACTTTGATATGCTTGGTAAATTCATGGAAAACTGGGTTTTTGGCAATGTGGAGCGCTACTTGGCTATCACAATGAGATGCATAGGTTGAGAATGTGAGACACCAAGGTTGGAAAGAATTTCCTTTAACCATTTCAGCTCGCAGATAGTGGCTGCCATGGAACGATATTCAGCTTCTGCGGATAAGCGCGAAACCATGGGTTGCTTCTTTATTTTCCACGAAATGGGAGACTTACCCAAATGAATAAACCATCCTGTTAGAGACTTACGAGTAAGGGGACAACTTCCCCAATCTGAATCACACCACCTAGATAATTGTAAATCACAATTTTTGCTTAAGAGCACACCTTGCCCTAGATTCCCTTTTAAGTAGCAAACTACTCGCAACGCAGCCTCCCAATGCTCTTATCTAGGTTGCTTCATAAACTGAGACAATGTGTGAACAGAATATCACAATTCAGGTCTAGTAAAATAAAGGTAAATTAGGCATCCCAGCAACTGCCTATACTGATCAGGATGAGACAACTTTGATCCTTTAGCAAGACCTAAGCGATGATTTTGCTCCATGGGAGTATTTGATGCTTTTGCTCCTAGAAGTCCTATTTCCCCTATGATATCAAGAGAATACTTTCGTTGACATAGAAAAATTCTGCTTGAGGAGCGTGCCACTTCAACACATAGGAAATATTTGAGTTTTCCTAGGTCTTTCATACGGAAGCAATTAGTATGCAAATAATACTTGAAGTGGTTAATAGCTGCATGATCATATCCAGAAATGGTGAGGTCGTTTACATAAACCAAGACTACAAGGAGCAACTCTTGTTTTTGTAAAACAAAAAGAGAGTAGTCAAAAAGTGATTATTTGAATCCATACGATCCTTTAGTGTTGTAGACAACTTTGCAAACCAACACCTTGGAGCCTACTTAAGCCCATAAAAAGACTTCTTGAGTTGGCACACCATCCTAGGGTCATGAATGGTGAAGCCTGGTGGCAGCTTCATATACATCACTTCGTCAAGTTCACCATGCAAGAATGCATTGTGAACATCCATCTGATGCAATTCCCAGTCCTTTGCAGCCGCTATTGCTAACATTGTACGCACAGTCACCAGTTTAATAACTGGAGCAAATGTCTCTATGTAATCAATCCCTTCTACCTGGTGATTACCAAGAACAACTAACCGTGCTTTAAACCTTTCTATGCTCCCATCAGATTTATGCTTTACTTTGTAGACCCATTTACAACCAAGTGCTCTCTTCCCAAGGGGTAGGTGTATCACTGTCCAAGTTTCATTATTTTCAAGAGTCGGTATCTCATCTATCATGGCTTCCTTCCACCTACTATCCTTAACTGCTTCAGCATAAGAAACTAGTTCCCTTTCCCGTGAAATATAGGCAAGAAAAATACAATGTGTTGGAGAAAAATTGTTACAATTCACATAATGTGATATGGGATAAGGATCACCACACTGTTTATGAGTATGAATGGTTGGATGGGCTCATTCTTCTAGTAATGTGAGTGGCACTGATGTGTCAAGAGATGCATCTATTGCATTAGAAACCAGTTGCTCATCTGGTTCCTCATTTGGTTCACCCCCTATCGTCCACTATGGTCTCCCTATGATCTACTACACTTTCTACAAAATCTTGTTGAGACTTCTCACGAGTCATCTATTCTACAACATCATCATAATTCACAACATTCTAATCAATTTGTTCTATGGGTGCATTGTCAGTAACAAAAGGATAAACTGACTCAACAAATTTAACATCTGGAGAGACAAAGATCTCTCATGTCTCCAAATCAAACAACTTCCACCCCTTCTTACCATATGGATACCCAATGAAAACACATTTTCTACTCTGGTTTGCAAATTTATCTCCTTTCCTTCCTTGATGATGCACATAGCACAATGATCCAAATACCCTCAAATGTTCATACATGGGTTTCTGTCCATGCAACATCTCATGAGGAGTCTTTCCATTCAACACCACTGAGGGAGTTCGGTTGATCAGATGACCTGCAGTCAAAATACATTCTCCACAAAATTCAATGGGAAGATTTCCTTGGAATCGCAATGCTCGTGCCACATTCAAAATATGCTTATGTTTCCACTCCACTATCCCATTTTGTTTTTGTTGGGGAGCTGTAATGCAAGATGTTTGAAAAATCATTCCATGATCAAGAAAATATTTTCTCATGGAAGTGAACTTAGTCCTATTATCACTTTGATCTATTTTTACTTGTTTCTAAAATTGCCTTTCAAGCAAGGCAAAATTTTTTTGAAGTGTTTGTGGCACCTCTCTTTTATCAATCAATAGATACATTCACAAGGCACACGAGTAATCCTCTATAATTGTTAAGAAATAGAAAGCAGAACACCTTGAAGGGTTCCTATATGCTCCCCACAAATCACAATGGATCAATTCAAATGCACCACTAGCTTCATGTTCACTCAAAGAAAATTTCTCCCTAGTTTGCTTTGCTCTAAAACAAATATAACATGCTTTATTTACCACCGTACTATCTTTATGTCTACTAGCTCCAGGAATTAACTGAGTAATATTCATCGACGGGTGTCCCATCAGTTTGTGCCACAGATCCATCGAACTCATTCAGTCTTATAAGCCTTCGCTCTCCAATTGTTGCTGTTGTGTGTTGTCCATCAGGTAGTCCCACTAGGCAACTTTGAATATTATGCAAATCATGCATACTTTTCAAGTCCCCTGCATGTGGTTTGAAGCTCCAGTGTCAATAATCCATTTATTGGTGTCACATTCGCCTTTCAACAAGTCCCTCAACATCTGCCACTGCTAAGTAGTTAGTCCGGCCAATCCAGAATTATCTCTTCATGAGACGATCAATTCAGAGCCTACATCGCCACTCTAGAAAGCCATTCTCGGAGCCTCAACGTGGCTATCTGATACCATGTTAGAAAGTGGAGTTGAGCCTAACTCAACCCTACAAAACCGACTTGCAAGGTGAGGATTGCTCCCCACTTATATACTATATCTTGGAACTACCTCTAGTCAATGTGGGACTTCAACATGCCCCCTTTTTTCCCACGGCTATTCGCCACATAATGTGGGACTTCAACACACCCATCTTCTGCCCACGGCTACTTGCCTCAACTAAGGTGGGCTAGGGGTGACCATAATTAAGGTGGACTTTCCAACATGATACCTCTTAGGATCACATGGTAATGGACCAATCCAAAAATACTCAGCATCTTGTGCATCCTATCCTTGGCAGTAATTCTCTGTTGAGAAATCAATTTGGCAAACAAGTATTAGGATGTAGACCCAGAATATAATTATTCATCACAAAAGAATATCTCCCTGTGGTGAATAACATTATCATTGGATTACACTGAAAATGAACAGAACATATTTCATGCTTTAAAATAACATGCATAAATATATTATCAGTTGAGTTGAGTCTTATAGCATCACTGTACCATTCTAGTTTTATTTTATTTTATTTTCACCTTTTTGATCACATAACATAAGCATCTCAAATTTGTAATAAGTTTAAAAGGCAAAATATTGTCAATATGTTAGATAACTAAACAACAATATGTAGTAGATACAAACATACAATTAAAAATTAGCAATATCAAATTAAAAGAGACTGGGCAGTGCAAGAAAAACTGGAATACTAGGTATTTGAAAGTTGAAACACATAGAATGAAACAACACAACATTTGTTCAGCAATTAAAAAAAAATACCTGAGCAAGTGTAACGACCCGTCTACATTACATAACTATTAAAGCTAAGGTTCCTTGATTTCCTTTTAATTTAGAATCTCTTTCATTAGTTTTACTTTATGAAAATATCGCATGAACTTTTCGCATTTCCAAAAATAATAATTAAAGTTCAAAACTAAAAGAAAATAAAATTTTATCTACAAATAACTCTTGGAGCTTATACATAAGACAAACCTAAGCTGGTCATCTCTATACATATAACTATATATACCAAACAAAGAAAAAAGAGAACGCAACTTGAATCTCGTGCTCGTTCCATCTACTAAGCCTCCAAGAGGAAGAATCCACCTAGAAATTCATCTACTCCCCCGAACACAACGCCCGAGATCATCACAGGCACAAACCACACGTGCAAACAGTGCAAGGGTAAGCTTACCAAACAAAACTATACATATAACTGAAACCGTTATACAAAACTTAGTTCATAAACTCATAACTCAATTCAATCAATAAACAACAATATCATAGTTCAACCATCTCAAATAGTTCATACAACATAGTTATATCACAATTTATTAACATAACTCATCACATCTCATGGATTACATCAAATCAACAAATGTCATAAATCCTCATCTAACATCCACAACATAAACCATCACCACTCATCATCATGAGCCATAAACATCATAAGTCTCATCTCAACAAAATACAACCACCAACATCCCTCATCACAGAGTGATGTACAACATAAACCACTAGACAACCTTAGTCGACAAGACTGACTCTACTCCATAGAGTTTCGACATCATATGAGTGGTCCTCATAGGCCCTATCCCTACCATAGTCTCACCTTTGACCATTCAGGGAGTCCCTTAAGCCACCCTGTGGAGGAAGTGTGGATTTAATCGAATATAGACAAATGGGTATTGGCTTACCTCTGTAAGGTTTGCAAAACCTTACATCTCTAGGAATTCGCCCACTTGGCTATTCTATAGGCCCACCGTTAGCCACCACGAAAACCTCCAGCACTAGGTTGAGAGTCTACCTAGCACCCTCAACTTACGTGCCTACCCATATGTTTGTGCACCAACTGTGCACACCTATGCACCAACTGTGCATATACAACATTCGGAATATTTCTGTGCACCAACTGTGTGCACCCACCGTATTCCAGCGGCAAACATATTTAGATTCCCTTACAGTCTTATATACAACACCTCTGTACCCGCCATCTCCAATGGCCTGACTTAAGAATCCAAATACATCTCAACAACATCAACAATCCTCAACCACGAGAATAATCCATCCCCTATACACTAAAAGAGTCACTAAACCTCTTGGGAAGTAGTTCTCAACACTCCAACACGCCATTCGGAGTCAAAACATAAGGGGTGGTACTTGGGAAAATATCCCACTAGGCGAGACCCCCGGGTCGCTTTAGTAGGGTGGAGTTATGGCGTGAAACTCCCTCTCACAAGTATACCATTTTCCTATAAAAGTCTTCCCAAAGGGCATAGCTAACTCCTCTTTAACATATAGGAATGGTTCCAACACAAGTCACATATATCATCATCTCATCAACATTCAATTTCAATTTCTCAACAAAACACATACACCTCAATAATAAATAATGTTCTCAACAAATTATATCCCATCAACATTAGTATACCAACCCCAACAACAAAGTCATTCTCATTCAAAACAAGATTACAAGATCCATCCTACAGTCAAAAGACTGTATCACACAAGACATATTTCAAATATTAAATATTCAAGATTCACATCTCAATAAACAAACATCACCATTCCAATAACTCATATTGACCAAATTGACCAAATAAGGTCGATTTCTCATTGGCAGTACTGAATGTGAGCTCTCACTTATTGTAGCAAATGACCTCGGAATTAAAAACTTTTTATATCAAATCGAAACTCTTGAAATCTATTTTACAGAAAAGTATCCCACTTATAAAATCAACATCTAGAAAATTTTATAAAAATTTTCAAAGTCAGCAGCCCTGAATATTTGAATGCTCACTGAATATAGCTCAAAGAAATGTAAATTTCTCCCACTTTCCAAACTCGTTTTGAGCTGAACTTTTTACAGTAAAAGTGTAACATCTTATCTTTCTAAAAAGTTAACTCTTTCCCCCAAATTCTTTCCCTACTGTTCCCAGTAAATTTCTTTCTAATAGCCTAAGTTTCAAACTCAAAACAGAGCCCAAAACTCTTGCCCTGTTTCTTTTTAAAAGGTTAATTTAGAAATTTGACATGATAATTTTTGTAATTTATATGGATAAAAAGATTGTTTTGTCTAGTTTCTAATTGTGCAAAAATGAAAAAGAAACATTAAGCACACAAGTGGGAATTTGAGAAAAACCGAGACATGTTCAAGGGGAAACTCGAAAACAGAATAACCATTTTGAGAGCCATGGATGAACCCAGAGATGAGGTTTCTCTCCAAGGTGTCAAAATGAAAGTTTCTCCATTTCGTGTATGTTTTCATATAAAACAAATTTCGTGAAAAACCAACGGTTAGATCTTCCAAATATCACAAAATCGTGGGGGTTGTCCAGAGCTGGACGAACCTAACAGCCACTGCCACTTTATTTTGTGGTTTGATTTTCACATGCAAAGTTTATCAAATAATTTCAAGAAAATTTGGACATGGTCTCCTTTGTTTTAGGAGCCTTCCCAATCAATTTCAAAGATTAAAACAATCCAAAGACAGTAAATGAAAATCCCACACAGCCACTGCCAAAGGGTTTCAACCCATTTCATCAACTTTTCACCTTAAGCATTCAAACAAAACACAAACAACAGTCCAGATGAGGGGCATTCATGCTGTGTGTGGTTGAGTCCCCTAACTCTCAACCACACTTAAACTGAAAATAGAGAAGCTTCCCTTATCCAAAATTCTTGAAATTTCCTTAACCTTTGCTATGGAATCAACTAAGAGGAACCTAAACCAACATCAAAATAAGCTTAAATCAAGATTTCATCCATAACCCAAAATTTTAAATAAAACCCGTTTAGAATTTTTTTTGGTGAAAAGAGAGAAATTAACCAAAAATCTTAGAATAAAAGATATGAACTTACCAATTAGATGAAAATCCAAGAAGTTCTATAGAAGGATACAAGCTAAACTTCAACCTCATAGAAAAGGAAGAATCGAACAGAGAAGGAAAAAAAAGAGGAAAATGACGGAATGGGTTGAGGTTTTGCTATTCGCACCCCTATTTTTTCTAACCTCACACCCCCTTTTTCTATAACAAAAACTTACGAAAAATTGAAATTATTACGAAAACTACTAAACATACAATAATCACATCAACAAAACAATCTATTTTATTTATATAGTTCATTAAATAACACAATTTAAATTTAATTACTTTTTCATACATTACGAAAAAATCATAGTGTTACAGCAGGATCAAGTGTCTAAATCTTCTCTAACAATTTCAGATCATTAAGATCAAAAATTATAATTCGGTCACAATGAGAAAAGTTGTTTGGAGATTGAACAGGGAAAAAAATAAAATAAAATAAAAGAGTATGCAGCATAGAACTGCTTTTTTTTTTTTGGTCGGGGGATTAGGGGAGATAAAAAGCATGTCAGTAGAAAAGAAGATGAAATGAAAGAAAGTTAAAACTTTTACTTCCTCTTATTTAGTTATGTAGAAAATAGAAAGAAAAAGGAATTAATAAACATGTATATAAAATGAGATAAATATCCATAAAAAAAAATAAGATCCATTTGTCTCCCTTTCCTTTCAAATCAGAAAGAATGCCTTTTTATTTATGTGTGTCTTTATCTTACATCATTTCTTCCTTTCCTCCCTTCTATTGTGAAACCAAACAAAAGAAGAGAAGAGAAACTACCACTTTTCCATTCTCTCCTCTTCTTCATGACTCTACCCAACCAAATATATTACTATATGGAATCTTCCCTGATGTCTTTTGTTGGTCTCGCTGGCTGGAATTGATTATACCAAAGAGTCTTAGAAAGTACAAGCACCAAGCCAGTTCCCTTCATCTCGTGCTCCACACAGCTAAAAAATCTTATTTAATTGTTCCGGCCAGCTACAATACTATTTACTAAGAAAACATGCTACACCTACAAGCTGTGTACTAGAACCAATTTCCATGAGTAGATAACTGTACGCCTCACGTAGTAAAAGCAAGAAATAATTAATGGAATGAAAGTAAGAACATAGGTAACTAGCTAAATTCATGATAAGTATTAAGAAGGTTAGATCCACCGATTCAGTGAAGACTGCATTCTTGGACGAAATTCTGCCAGTTGATTGTTATCTTTTACCACTTCCATTAACATGTTTCTTTTGTGTATTACATAATTTTGTGCTTGAATCCATAATTATTATGGAGCATTTGAGTATAGGTGTGACATCTTAGTGATGTGTCAAAGATTTATCTAAAACTAGAGAATAGCCATCACAGCACTAAGCCTATAAGACATTGACACCCCTAAAAAAAAAGGAAAAATATTCTCTTTCTAAAATTCTTGTCATGTATATCTAAAAGCCTTGTGACATTTCCTTCTACAATCTCATTCCGCTTGCTTGCAGTTGCACTTGATATTACATTAGTAACAATACATCATTAAACATAATCATCATGCAGCTCTAGTTCCAACACCTTCGTCCTAACTAAAGACTAAGCTTTGCCAGATTTACCCCGAAGTCATACATGACAATCAAAATAACATCCCCCAATGAAAGAAATCAATCTCTTCATTCCATCGCTATCCAACAGTTGGAACTTGGAATATTAATTGTGATTTTTATTTTATTCTAAGGAGTTTTATACATCATGATAGTGTAACAAGTGTCAATTTTAGCTTGGTGAAGTCAATCTCTTCATTTTGTGTTCTGAAACGGTGATGGTAATAGATTCATGATTCAAAATTTAGATGTAAAAGTGCACTCATTGTTGTTTATTTTGTCCCTGCTGTTGGAATAAAATAATAATAGAACCAATAAACAATCAAAGTGACATTCCAAATTGTAGAAGTTATGGATATTTACCCAAGAAAAACTAGAGTTCATTAACTTCAGTAACTAGAATGCAATACTCGAACTCAAAATTCTTTTCAATTTCAAGAATATCACTATCGCATTTATTAACTTCAATAATCACCTAACACATTTCATTAAAAACATGTTTAAGATCCTCAGTTATTTTATGTGGAAAGCCTATCACAGTTTCACATAATCTATTTCATCATTCACAGTATCACAATCCTATTTCATCTTTCATTTTTCTCTCTTCTTATCTCTCACTAGGACTATGTATGGATATCATTTTTCATCACAAAAGCCTCACATTAAAGTATTACAAAGGAAAGTTAATATTATCTGGATTCACATTACCATTGAAACAGTTACAAAGCATTATACTAGTTTGGAAATAAAGAAAACAAAACTTGGTACAAGATTCCCGGAACTAGACCAAGAACCTAATATACATCTTTAAGCATACTGCCTTCATTAATACATGCCGCAGAGGAATCAAAGGTATAAAATATTAAAAGTGAACAACTTCAAAAGCATGAAGATTTAAGAGGTTCTCTTCCCTTTCGTGGTCTCTCTGTGACACAAGGTCTGTTGGAATGAAATTTTAGTAGTGAAGGAAATATGAGAATAGAGAGACTAGAAATTTTATAAGGAAGAGGCTACTTGTATAATTGATCGCTTCTTGTATTTTTGGATTGATACAAACTCTAGGACATCACACCTATTTATACTAGTGGCTCCTCCTAAACCAATAGTTAGGATTTTCCCAACACAAATTTAATCTAATGACTACAAATGATTTTCTAGAATTTTCTACATAAATACAAACCTACTCACACATTCTAGATAATTCTATATGCTACTCTAGAATTATCTTCTAAAGAGTTTCTTCTAGAACATGCTTCTAGAATTTTAGCTTAGGATTTTTCTAGAAATTGGGCTTTTATTTAAACAAATAAGGCCCAAAATCAAGTTTATATTTCAACACCCCCTCTTAAACTTGATTTTGTTACTCCGATCAAACTTCTCAACCTGGTGAAGTCTTCTTTCTTAAATGGCTTGGTGAAGATATCGGCTACTTGATCATGAGTCTTCACGTACTCCAAATGCACATCCTTTCTCGTGATGCACTCTCTAATGTAGTGGTAGCGTGTATCAATATGCTTACTTCGATCATGGAAAACTGGGTTCTTAGCTAAAGCTATTGCTGACTTGTTGTCCATGAAAATCTTAGTTGGCTTTTCTTATGACAAACCCAACTCCTTTAGTAGATTCCGTAACCAAATTGCATGGCAAACACACGAGGTAGCAGCTATGTACTCTGCTTCACATGTAGAATGAGTAACAATCGGTTGCTTCTTTGACATCCATGTGAAGGCAGTGTCTCCCATGTAGAACACAAACCTAGTTGTGCTCTTGCAGTCATCCACATCTCCACTCCAATCACTATCATTGTATCCAACAAGCTTGTAATCATCGAAAACATAATAGTACAAGCCAAAATTTTTTGTACCTTTTATGTATCAAAAAATTCTCTTTGCCGCCTTCAAATGAGTGGTTGTTGGATTCTCCATGTAGCGACTAACAACTCCAACCACATAGAGAATATCAGGCCTTGTGCATGTTAAATATCGTAAACTTCCAACCAAGCTTTTAAATAGTGTTGGATCCATTTTTTCTCCTTCCTCATGTTTTGATAGCTTGATTCCACATTCCATTGGTGTGTTGACCGGATTAGAGTCATCCATCTTGAACTTCTTAATCACCTCCATAGCATAGCCTTCTTGAGTGATGAAGATGCCTTTGTCTTCTTGCTTTACTTCAATGCTGAGGTAGTAAAACATGAGACCAATATCGGTCATCTCGAACTTTTTTGTCATCTTTTTCTTAAACTCATCGAACATGCTTGGATTTCTACCTGTAAAGATCAAGTCATCTACATAGAAGCACACAATCAAAACATCATTATTTTGGGCTTTGATGTAAAGTGCATGCTCATATGGACACTTGATGAAGTTTCTCTCATGTAGGTACTTGTCAATTCGAGCATTCCAAGCTCTTAGAGCTTGCTTCAACCCATAAAGCGCCTTTTTTAACTTTAAAACCATGTCTTGTTTTCCTTTGACTTCGTAGCCTTAAGGTTGTTCAATATAGACTTCTTCTTCAAGGACTCCATTAAGGAATGCATATTTCATGTCCATTTGATGTATCCTCCAATTATTTCGAGCTGCTAATGAAATGATTAGTCTAACAGTTTCTAGTCGAGCAATGGGAGTAAATACCTCATCATAGTTGATGTCAGCTCTTTGACTATAGCCTTTTGCCATCAATCTTGCCTTATATCTTTTGATTTCTCCTTTAGCATTCTTTTTGGCTTTGTACACCCACTTCACACTAATCGCCTTGTTCCCTTTTGGAAGTGAAACTAGCTCCCATGTGTCGTTCTTCTTGATCGCTTTGATTTCTTTATCCATAGCGTTTTTCCAATTCTTGTTTTCTACGGCTTCTTGGAAGTTCATGGGCTCACAATCAGCAAATAGACAAAAGAGAGTAAGATTATCTTGATTTTCAGTTACCTCATAAAGTTCTTGTATGCTCTTGAAGCGTGAAACTCTTTCACTTTAGCTTTCATCTTCTTGAATATTTGCAGTTGGTGAAGTTGGTGGGGTAGTAGGCTCTTCTCTTACTTGGTCTATCCTTGAATGCTATATGCTATCTTCTTCGAAACACGGAAAGAAGTAGCTGTAGTCTTCATCATGTGGTCCCCAATCCCATTCTCCTTCTTTACTAAAAATGACGTCTCGACTAATGATTGTCTTCCTCGTATTTGGATTGTAGAGCTTATAGCCTTTGGAATTGGAGTCATAACCGATGAAGATATGTTTCTCGCTTTTGTCATCCAACTTGCTTCTTTTCTCATATGGTATGTGCACATGAGCAATGCTTCCAAAGACTCTTAGATGGGGAATGCCAGGCTTCCTTCCACTCCATGCTTCTTGTGGTGTTTTTCCCCACACACTTCTTGTTGGAGACTAGTTGGAAAGGTAAACTGCACAAGCCACTGCTTCTGCCCAAAACTCTTTTGGGAGTTTCTTGCTCTTGAGCATGCTCCTTGCCATGTCTAGGATTGTTCTATTCTTCCTTTCTACCACTCCATTTTGTTGAGGGGATCTTGGCACTGTTAATGGTCATCGAATTCCATGATCTTCACAATACTTTTGGAATTCATTTGATGTGAACTCTCCTCCACGATCAGATCTCATGGCTTTGATCTCAAGACCACTTTCCTTTTCAACAAGGGCTTTGAACTTCTTGAAATTCTCGAACACCTCTAATTTATGCTTCAAAAAATACACCCATGTTTTCTTGAAAAATCATCAATGAAGAGAAGGAAATGATTACTCTTACCAAGTGAGCTTGGCTTAATCGGACCGCACACATTCATATGTATGAGTTCCAACGGCTTTTTGGCTCTTGAGTTAGACTCCTTTGGAAAGCTTTTCTTGAATTGCTTTCCAAGTAGACATCCTTCTCACACTTGATCGGGGTGACTAATGCAAGGTAATCCTCTCACCATTTCCTTCTTGGAGATCAATTCTAATCCTCCAAAATTGAGATGCCCAAATCGAAGATGCCAAAGCCAAGATGCATCCTTGTAGCACATCTTGAGACACTTCGCAGCATCATTTTGAATGTTGAGCACGAACATTCTATTTCTTGACATTGGCACCTTAACAATTAAGTTACTTGCAGTGTCTCTTATAGAAAGGTTATTATCTTTTAAGCGAATATCATAACCTTTCTCTAGGAGTTGCCCCAGGCTCAAGATATTACTTTTCATGTTTGGCAGATAATAAACATTAGAGATGAATTGATGCTCACCATTCTTCAAACGGATAAGAATGTTACCTTTTCCTTTCACCTATACCTTGGATTCATCTCCAAAGGCTACATTGCCACTCACAGATTCATCAAGCTCCATGAACATGCTCCTTTTTCCGCACATATGATTGCTTACGCCAGTGTCTAGGTACCATCTATTGTCTTCACTTCTTAAATTATCCGTGCAAGCCATTAGTAAGGTGCCACCTTCTTTACTTCTTTCTTCAACATAATTTGCCTTCTAGTCAACTCTATTTTTGCTAGGAGCTCTACATTCAGGAGCATAATGACCAAACTTCTCACAATTGTAACATTTCACATTTGACTTGTCATACCTTGATCTTGAGTTGCCTTGCCCACGGCCTCTTGTTGAGCTTCCTCCTCTTTGAAAGTTGTTGTTGTCGTCACAGGGCCTCCAACCTTGTCCTTGTCCATGGCCTCGTCCTCTTCCTCGATCTCCACCACGACCTCATCCTTATTGGCTTCTATTACTGTGACTACTTTCTTCATTGGTCGAATCAACTTACATCTTAAGTAGTTGCTCCATGATCCCTTCCTTTTTCTTTTTCTTTTCTTCATAAGCTTGTAACGAACCCAAAAGTTGCTCAATGGTCATAGCCTCCAAGTCTTTTGTTTCTTCAATGATGGCGACAATATGTTCGAACTTTGGATCTAACGATCTAAGAATTTTCTCCATAATTTTTACATCATCAATTTTTTCACCATTTCTCTTAAGTTGATTAGTGACTATTAAGACTCTAGAGAAATAGTCAAAGATAACTTCACCTTCTTTCATATGCAAAGTTTCAAACTCAGCTCTTAAAGTTTGAAGACGTACCTTCTTGATCGGATCCGCTCCTTTGTATGAGGTTTGAAGCTTCTCCTATGCTTCTTTCGCCGACTTTGCTTCCGAAATCTTCTCAAAAGCATCATCATCTAATCCTTGATAGATTAGATAGAGAGCCTTCTTGTCTCTCTTTCTTGAGTCTCTCAAACTATCTCTTTGAGTTTGAGAAAGACTACCCTCATTCTCCGGCTCGGTGTGACCTTTTTCTACTATCTCCCATACATCTTGCGCGCCAAGGAGAGCCTTCATCTTGATGCTCCAATTGTCATAGTTGCTCTTGTTGATCGTTGGGACTTGGAAGGAAACTATGCCGCTACTCGCCATCACTTTAGAAAGGATCTTCAATCTCTGATGCCAATTTGTTGGAATGAAATTTTAGTAGTGAAGGAAATATGAGAATAGAGAGACTAGAAATTTTATAAGGAAGAGGCTACTTGTATAATTGATCACTTCTTGTATTTTTGGCTTGATACAAACTCTAGGACATCACACCTATTTATACTAGTGGCTCCTCCTAAACCAATGGTTAGGATTTTGCCAACACAAATTTAATCTAATGGCTACAAATGACTTTCTAGAATTTTCTACATAAATACAAACCTACTCACACATTCTAGATAATTCTATATGCTACTCTAGAATTATCTTCTAAAGAGTTTCTTCTAGAACATGCTTCTAGAATTTTAGCTTAGGATGTTTCTAGAAATTGGGCTTTTATTTAGACAAATAAGGCCCAAAATCAAGTGTATATTTCAACAAGGTCAAAACATTATGTTAGGTGCTTCACAAACACTTCAATGCAGTTCAAGCAATCAAACTATTATATGATCCTTCTACCAATAACTCAATCCATCAATATGTTGATCTTTCTACCACTGTTCATCAACTACCATATCAGCGGAGTGTCACCAAACATATGATAAGAAAAGGGTTTTACTGCTGCCAACCATACTGTTGGTTGCGGTTACCAGCCATCATGTTTGAGCCACGCCCAGCTGCTGATCCACCATAAGGAGCAACACCTTGAGGATAATTTGGAGCTCCAACTCCATAGCCACTACCACCCCCACCACCAGGACCACCACTTCCGGTCCCACCAGAGGGACCTCAAGGCTTCCCGTAATAGTAAATGACAGTTGATAGAAGCAACAAACTTATATGGCGAAAGAACACATGGGATAAGCATTTAATCCTATGAAGATCACATACTTCTTCCCAGGAAAATTAATATTTTGAAAGTAAATACTCAATATCATGGGATTGAAAGGTCATACCTCTTAGGATCACATGGTAATGGATCAGTCCAGAAATACTCAGCATCAAGTGCATCCTTGGCAGTAATTCTCTGTCGAGATATAAAATTTCAAACAAATAAGATTTTTAATTATTTTAGCTATTTTTATTATTATTTAATATAATAATATAGTTTTTATTTTAAATAACATTTTAATCATCTATTTTATTATTAGCATATAGTGTTTATTTTATATAATGCATTATTAGCATATTTTGATCTGTTGAGTTTAAATAACATTTTTAATTATTCTATTTTATTACTATATAATATAATAATATAGTATGTAAATATGCTCAGCTTTGTTATATAAGGATATATAGTAATTTAAATAATAAATATATTTTGTTTAAATATAATATTTATTATTATTAAGTTATAGTAACTGAAAATATATATTATATGAAATTATAATAACAAATAATAATAACAATTTAAAGTGTATACTGATCAATTCTCCTTGTAAATTTAAAGTAATTTGCTGAAAAATTAAAATTTTATCATTAATGTATTATTAATTTTTAATATCATTAAATATTAATTAATTTCAATAAAACCCAAGAGTTATAATCTAATTATTAATTTTTTGAATACCATGGACCTTTTCCATGACGTCCACCATGTGTATCATTTCAACAAGATACTTTTATCTTTAATTATTAATTCAAATCAAATTAAATAATATGAATTATTTTAAATTTAACGACATATATAATATAAAAATATGTCTTTTATCCATAGTTTTAAAAATCGGCTTAGATCGGCCGGTCGGACTGGTCCGATCAGGACTTGGTGGTTTAGCCAATCCAAGCTGGTTATCGGATGGTTCATGTCTTTGACCCGGCTAGACCTTAGAATTATACACAGCAAACATGTGCCATCCCAAGCTCTGTCCAGTTGCTCCATCCTGAGGTTGCACACGCCATCCAAGAAGGTGGTGAACACTCCATCCCACAGACGGAACAACAGTTTTAATGTGAATATTTAATTGAATATAAAATGTAAAAACATGCACAAGGTAAGATTCGAACTCATGTTCCCAGAGTTGGGACCATAGTTTTAAAAATCGAACCGGTGATCGACCTAGTCAAGCTACTGGGTCATTGGGTCAATAGTCGAACCAGTGGGTTACTAATTAAACCGCATGACTCGGTCTTTTTAAAAAAAATTAAAATTTTCATACCCTACCATAAATATTGTATATATATTATGATAAAATTATATATATATATATATATATATATATATATATATATATATTATTTGGGCACAAATTAACTATGGGAATGTTCTAGCTTAGTGGTTAAGTGCAATGACTAAGCTTATGAGGGCACAAGTTCTACTCTCTGTAGCAGCATTTTTATCGATATTTTTACTAATTAAAGCTTGAATTTGACACTACTATTCTGTGCACCTTGGGCCTCGTATGCCAGCAAGTAGCAGCTGTCCTGCACACTCCATGGGCCTCGTGCGCGTGCAACAAGTAGCAACCAGAGCACCATTATAGAACCGGTCCGAGTCACGGGCCAGACGGGTCATTGGTTAAACCGGAAAACCAGCCGGTTGCAGCGGGTCAACAGCATGACCGATCGAATAATTGGCTCGGACCGACTCTACCTCTAGTTCCCGGTTGGACTAGTCCGACCTGTAGTTAGAGCCGATTTTTAAAACTATGGTTGGGACAACGCTTTTAAGTTTTAACCATTGAGATAACTAATATGTTTTATGTATAGCTGCCAAGTTTTATTTATATATGATATCTTATATATAATTTTTATATATTTAATATAGACAGGGTCATGCAAATCAATTAGTAATCCACTGGTTTGACCATTGACCCAGTAACCTAGTGCCTTGACCAGTTCAGTTTTTAAAACTATGCTTTTATCTATAAAATCCGTATTTTTATATAACAGACACTTTTACAAAATGAAAATGCCTATGACCCAATCCCATCTTTTCCTTAGTGAACTAACAAAGGCACTTGCTATTTACATCCCCATTTTGGCTAAGCACACCCCCATTCCTTGCTTTTTATACTTTTTTCTACCAAATTTACCCTTTTAAATCCTTATTTTACACCCCCATTTTTGTTAGTCTTTAAATCTTATTTTCATCCCATCTTTATTGTTCTTTAAACCATAATTTTGAATCCTATCTTCACCCCTATATTCATTATATAATACTACATTTTCCATCAATATTATATGCAATATTGTGTGTTTTTCTTCACGTGGGCTCTATGTTTCAAGGTACATTCATCACTAACTCCATCTATTATACAGTATAATCAAACTTCATTTTTTTACACAGTAAAAGTAAGGGAAACTAATAAGAAAACATTTGTTAATTGCAAAGCAAAGCTTTTGACGGTGGTTCTTGACATTGTTTTAAGCAATTTTGAATATGCGTTTTGAATATATGTTGGTCTCCAAAATGCCATTCAACTCCAGGGTGTACTATGTTGAAATAAGTGTACGAACGTCAACATTGGTGCGACTCATTAAGGTTAAGGTATGTTTTATAACTACTGGAAATGTCTTTCCGGAACAGCATATACCAATTCTGAAAATACACTTCCGGTAGTTCTGGAAGTGTATTTCTGGAATTGGTATATGTTGTTCCGGAAAGATGTTTTGGGTACTATTTTATTTTGCTTTATCTCGTCACAATGTTATTTCTTTTCTAATTTTTTTCTTATATATGTGAACATGAAATATTGTGTTAGTAAGGTGTATGAATAGATGAATATACCAATTGATGGGAAGGAAAACAAGATTGTTGATTGTAATGATGCATTCAACACTACATCGGTAATGGCGCTGAGAGCATACGTGCCAAGGGGTGCAATGGTTTAAGATAAAAGGGTATACAGGGTAATTAAAAAGGAATGGGGGTATACTTAGCAAAAATGGGGGTGTAAATGGCAAGTATCATTAACAAATTACAAATCCAACCCAAGAATACATACTATATAATCAAAGTCATCCATCTATTCCATACTATAACCAAAAGCCAACTTTGACAAAGCAAATAAAAATGAAAATAGGTTGAGAGCCATTTCAAGGGTGGAAATCCAAAAATGGGAAAAGAAAAATGAACCAGTTAACGCACTGCTGTTGATGTGGACTATGATATTTCAACCATATTGTATTTGGATCCATATATATATTTAACAACACGAATGACGCATGATGTGTTAACTAAAACATATTTTCTAATGTATTCTGAAATCAATTGCATTTCTCACTGCCACGCTAGATTAGTAGTCAAATATTTGACCCTTCTGCATACTTCCATATCATGATCTATTAAGTTGTGATAAAGGACAAATCTACTTATTGAAACAAGAATATATTTTTAGGCCAATTCTAGGGTGGACCACGTAGTAAGTGGTCCATTATGCACAAAAAAAATTTGGCCTTCATATTAGTCTTAGATTCATTATAAAACTATGCACCTTGCACATCGTATTATTTCTCCCTCCCCAAATTTAAGTCACCTCCGACCATGCTTCACTGCCACCACCGTGCACCGTCATCGAAGGTGATGCTCGGTAGACGTTTTGGCTTCCTCTCTCTTTTCGTCTCCTCTTTTCCAGATTCACTACGTCATCTCCACTTGCTGATTTGGCTCCCTGACTCCCCTACGTCGCGTCACTTTCTGTGCCCCCTTTTCCCTTCGTCATCATCTCTTTGCACCGCACTCCTCCAAGTCCCTCGACATCGGCGACTCCTTGCCGGAAGATGGCGACGACATCGCCTACAACCTCCACCACGACTTCTCGCCGCAGCGTCATCGACGAGGATCTTAGTTCTCTTTTCTTAAAACGAGCTGATATGATATCTCCTCCAAGAACCACATGACAAGATCTATCACTCTAAAAAGTTTTGATTTCAGATCCTTATGGGATTAAAGCTATTTTCTTTGTTGCATATGATCTTGTGGGAGACACTCAATTTGTTTTGCCCGTTTGTTTTTTTCCTCTAAAACCATATTTTAATTCTCTATTTTAGTTGATTTTTCAGAAATTGGTGTTCTTTTTCATCTGTTGATTGACTTTGTTTTGGTGAATTCTGGCTTTGTTGTCGGTGGTGAGTGGTGACGGGCAGCCAGAGGGAGGAGAGGGCGAAGGAAAAAGAAAGAGAAAATTAAAAAAAAAGCATTGTCACCGGAAAATCACTTCAGACAATGGCGTGAGGCGGTTGACGGAGCAGATCCAGGAAGGGAGCTTTAATATGATGGAGAAGGTGTAGGATAAGAGAGGTGAAACTAGATTAATTTGATGGTAAAAAATAGTGGTCCAAATTACACCACATGTAAGGGTGGTCCACCGAAGCAATGGCCAAATTATTACCATGTGTCGTAGCATAATTGCAAGAGCCAAAATCCTACAGTAAAATAATTTAATTCGCCGTGTGCACTTGGCCCAAAGACTTTTCATTTTCCAGCGAAGTGTCCGATTCAACCAATTTTATTGGTATTTGGACAAAATTAAAGAACAACCAAATTAAAAATAGGAAATGATTATTGAGTCATTAATACAATAATATAAATCATGATAGATTAAGATAACTAGTGTTTTAGTCCTACATTGCACAGACTTATTAACATTTTCACTACCTTATTTATATAGTAAATAGAAAGAAACTTGAAAAAAAAAAAAACAAAGAATCATATAGCACATTGAAAGAAATTTTAAAAAAGAAATTAGAAACTATAAAATTAAAATAAAAAAAGGAAAGATATAACAATGTAACTTTAATTTTTTTAATATTAACTTCGAAAATTGAAAAGTAAATTGAATTAAGGATTTAGAATTATTTACTAAAGAGAGGAATCTTCGGAATTAAAAAATAGAGTTAAAAAATTGATAAAAGAAATATTAAAAAAAAACAATAGATTAGAGAGTATAAAATTTGAAAGAAAAAAAAATTATATAGTACATAGAATGAAATTTTGAAAAAGAGATAATTATAAAAGAAATTAGAAACTGTAATTTTTTTAAAAGAAAAGAAATAATGGAAGATGTAATGATGTAACTTTAACTTTTTTAATATTAAATTTGAAAATGGAAAAGTAAATTGAATTAAGGATTTGGAATTATTGATGAAAGAGAGAAATCTTTGGAATTAAAAAATAGAGTTAGAAAATCAGATAAAAGAAATATTAAAAAAAAAAGCCCAAAATATTAGAAAGTATAAAATTTGAAGAAAAAAAAAGAATTATATATTACATTGAAAGAAATTTTGAAAAAGAGATAATTATAAAAGAAATTAGAAACTATAATTTTTTTAAAGGAAAAAAATATAACGGAAGATGTAATGATGTAACTTTATTTTTTAAAATTAACTTTGAAAAGTGAAAAGTAAATTGAATTAAGGATTTGAAATTATTGGTGATAGAGAGAAATCTTCGGAATTAAAAAATAGAATTAAAAAAACTGATAAAGATATAGTAGTATCAGATAAAGAAGTGAATAGAGGTAGTTATAGAAATATTGTGAATGTGGGGTAGTTTAAAAAATTAATAAGAGAGATTTTAGGAAAAGTAGAAGAACCAGATGCATGTTAGGAGAGTATTCAAATAAGAGTGGATGTGTGAGAAAGTGGGGAAAGTGAAGTAAGGAGAGGAGACAATCTCTTAAGGGGATACGTTAGATGTAAGATGAATTAAAACTTCATGAAATATAAATAATGAACCTAAAATAAATCTCTTTAAAAAAAAACTAAAATAAATCAAGAATTATATATAAAAAGAAAATAACCATCTAGGAAATAATTAGCATACAAAGAATTAAATTTCACTTTTCTATAACTTCAATTTAATTATAGTTTTAAACATGTTTCTCACTCATTATGCATTTTGATGTGATTATGATTGTAAAGAAAATTCAGTTTATATAGCGGTGAGAGAGGTATAGATGGGAGAACACCACTTTAGAATAATTTCAGCGAGTAAGGATGAATACCAAATGGACCAATGTGGGAGAAAAACAAATGTTTCAATATCCAATATGCATGAATTAATATAGAAATAAGCCATTCAAGATTCAAGAGGACACATCATTACATTTGACACTAGCGTGAAAAGTTGCTTTAGCCTTTAGAAGAATTTAAAACCATTTGCATCCAATGCTCCACATCCAAGCGTGAAAAGTTGCTTTAGCCTTTAGAAGAATTTAAAACCATTTGCATCCAATGCTCCACTTTGATTCTGCATAGTTAAAAAGTCAAGAGACATGAAACAACGTATTGTTCAGAGGATGTGGGACCCACTAGGAGCCTGCTTAATTAAAAAGCACATAAGCAAAGGCTAATTCTTCTTTCATACTTGACAAAGAGTTTAAACCTTTTAATCTCATTTATTTCTATGCACTATATAATTGTTGTCTAGTTATTCTCTGTTGCATCCCAGAAGCTCTTGTGTTGAAGTGAACAATCTTTGTATTCTTCTCTGTTCCAAGAAGTTGGATTGGTTCTGTGGTGAGGTCTTTTTCTCCGTTTTCAATTTTAATTTCTAATTGCCTCCATCTGCATGACTGTCTATTCTGTTGTGAGCATGTGCTTCACAGATTTAAGTTCTTTTTCCATTTGATGTCAAAGCTTTTCTCATGCCTACATTGTTTAATGTTCTAGCGGTGTCTACTATTAATAATAGAAGTTCAACCATGCATGTTGGACTTCAACCTTTTTTTGTTTGATGGAAAGCAAGCACACATTGGTTATTACACGCATTTCAAGTTTTATTTCCGGGCCACTCAATATAAGCATTATTACATATTGGAGTGAATTCTAAGTGTGTCCTCTGTTTTACCAGTACTCTTGTTTTCTGGTATACAGATGAAATTCAAACACTATTTGAGACCTATAAAGAATCTGAAACATAGAAGATTCAATTATCAATATCTTATAAATTCTGTGTAAATCATACCATACATTACCAGATTGCATTTAAAGTTGAGTATTTTCTAAACAATCAAAGATAGATGTTAGACAGTCGGCTGTTTGATAAAAGGTCAAAGAAACATCAATCTGAATTTGAAGTTTAGGACTTTTGGTTTCAATCTGCACTTCTATAGTGTAACATGAAGTTTAGATTAATTATTCATGTTATTAGGCATTTTACATCTGATCTTGAGTTTTTGATATGTTTAAATGGACTATCAGCTTTCCCATGTCAAAAGCAAGCCACACTAATCAAGGCAAAAGAAATCTCCAAGGATCACAAAACACCTCTGTTAGATAAGAATTTAGAACAAACCAAAACAACAAACATAATAGTAGTATTTTATACAGAATCAAAATACACAATAATTCTTATAGCAATCAATTGGTACAAAAAATATATATAACAAAAAACAGTTTAGAAAGAGTCTGGGTTGAAGCACGCAATGCGCTATCCTTAGAGAGAAAACGCCCCACTGCACTGGTACTTGAAATTGATGCGCTCCTCTCCCAAGATACGACAACCTGTTAGATCAATCTTTTGCAGAGAAGGATCCCCGAACCAAACACACCAATGCACCAAAATATATAATAATAATAATAATAAAATATTAAGAAAGAAAGAATATCTCTTCTTCTTTAAAGTATATGCAAAACTGGATAGTATTTTTACTGCTTTGTGTGTACTGTGTTACGTGTGTTATTTGTGATCAGCAAGCTAATATTTATAGGCAGCTAGTAACAACAAACAGCCTCATGGGTACCAACGTTCAAAAACACCGAAACAGAAAAACTTCCCCCAACGTAAAAAAGGGCTTCTAACATATAGAAAAAGAAATGACCCAGTAAAAACAATTCCTAAAAACAAGGAACTAACATATTCAGAAAATATTTAGTGGGTGAAATATCTTTTAAGGAAAACTGATTTAGAAAAAAGATATATTAACTTTAAATTTTAAATTATAAAGAAAATATTTTCCAACAATCCCCCACTAATTTAAAATTTAAAGAAATAAAACAATATAATAATGTAAAATACTGAAAAACAATTTTTATTGGAGCATATGATATTATATTTTCAGCATAAGGAACCTTCCGGGTTTGAGCCTTACACCTAGTGCATGAACTTCCACCTGAGGAAAATGTAGTGACTAGATTGTCTTGAACTACACCCCTTTAACCAAGCTTTAGAACACAACACAATATAATATAGGTGTTCATTTGAGTTCTAATCAGTGGGTGCGCGTTACGGCCTTGCGCATGTATCTTGTTTCGTGAGTGTCACTTAGAGATTAGCCCATATCTCACAGTGGCGGCCCCACCACCACACTCACTAGGTGAACCCTCAAAGAGTGATCTATGACTACCACCCCCACAATTAACTGTCTTTGGGTTCATTAAGAGGTATTTAAATATGATCTTTTCATAAAAAGTATGTATACCTCAACCTTATGATCGCCACAGTTTATAGTACACCTTGTCATAGGAATGGGAATCAGAACAGCTTTGCAAAAATAATAATTTTGGTGTACTTTAGTCAACAAAACAACTTCGTTGTTACCCGTTGAACTCCATTCATGGGATCGCCAATCACACGGAGACGGGTGTCCATTGTTGTGACTAATTGATGGACTTTAGTCCCATTCCCCTCGACAATTTAAGTATGTATTGACATATCAATCTTTTTGTAAGTAGTGGATCAACAACTTTCTTTTTAGACCTGCCATAATCAAGAGAAATAGCACCATGAGATATCAAATCTCTAGTAGACTATTGTCTTACTCTGAGGTGTCTTCTTTTCTCATTAAAACATTGCCAGTAACTTTGGCAATAGCAACTTGGCTATCACAATGCATAGAGATAGGATGTATCATTTGACACAAGCAAAAGGAAAGCTTGTTGCACTGGTTTGAAACACATAAGTACTGCTTGACCAACTTTAGTATTATATCATACGATGTACAACTGCTTTTGAGTACAATGACATATATTGTATCATGCTTCCAACCTGTGGACCCTGATCATTAATCACTCAAAATCAGTCAAAGATTTAAGATATTCAGATACATTTCGATTCATGAACACAAGACTAAGATGAACTCATATTTTCCAAACTGTAAATACAAACCTAATGAAAAGGATATTGAATTCAGTTCATCGTAATAATTTCATAACGTAACATGAGAACAATTAAAAGCATTGGAAGAATATGCCATCATAGGAAAACATCAAGATCATCTATAGGAATCTATAGGAAGTAGAATCATTCAACATAACACGTGCATAATCATGCTTAAAAGATTTTTATTTTATTTCAATACACTAATTAAACTTGACAGGGAACCACTTTCTTAAAAGCATGATTTGTTAGTTAAAGCCCAAATACAGCCACCGTAAATGATACATATATAAATATTGCAACTTAAAAAATAGCTAGCGGTATATTAACAGTGTAACACCCATTTGGCCAAACATACAAAACATATCAATATCGGCAAATAACTATAACTCACGCCAGGCATAGAGGAGTCATAAACTCAAGTAAATTTTTTAATGCACATATATTCTCCATTGCAAGCCCTTTGCCAATCTGATTAAAAAACAATAATAGTACATCATAAAGAAATATATATATCAGCAGTAGCATTTTTTTTTAAGGTGCAGGGATACCTATTCGTGAGTTCAGTGTGGCTTGGCAACATAAAATCAAACATGGTCAATTTCAAATTAACTACTGTCATGAATTATTTATTTATTTATTCACTAAATTTTGTAAAGCAATGTACAAGAAAACAATTTCATGTACAATCTAAAAACCATAACAGTCAACATGAAGTTCAACTATAACCCAACACATACACTTAGTACGATGCAATTTTTGAAGAAAAGATTTTACTCGTCAGTGAATCTATGATAGAAATATTGTCAACAGAAAAAAAGAAGTTTTCTCTCTAAGATTGTTAGATAAGAATTTAGAACAAACCAATACAACAAACATAATAGTAGTATTTTATACAGAATCAAAATACACAATAATTCTTATAGCAATCAATTGGTACAAAAAATATATATAACAAAAAACAGTTTAGAAAGAGCCTGGGTTGAAGCATGCAATGCGCTATCCTTAGAGAGAAAACGCCCCATTGCACTGGTACTTGAAATTGATGCGCTCCTCTCCCAAGATACGACAACTCGTTAGATCAATCTTTTGCAGAGAAGGATCCCCGAACCAAACACACCAATGCACCAAAATATATAATAATAATAATAAAATATTAAGAAAGAAAGAATATCTCTTCTTCTTTAAAGTATATGCAAAACTGGATAGTATTTTTACTGCTTTGTGTGTACTGTGTTACGTGTGTTATTTGTGATCAGCAAGCTAATATTTATAGGCAGCTAGTAACAACAAACAGCCTCATGGGTACCAACGTTCAAAAACATCGAAACAGAAAAACTTCCCCCAACGTAAAAAAGGGCTTCTAATGTATAGAAAAAGAAATGACCCAGTAAAAACAATTCCTAAAAACAAGGAACTAACATATTCAGAAAATATTTAGTGGGTGAAATATCTTTTAAGGAAAACTGATTTAGAAAAAAGATATATTAACTTTAAATTTTAAATTATAAAGAAAATATTTTCCAACAACCTCAAAATCACACTAGCAATTTGGCAAACACATGTCTATTTCTTTTCTGTAAGGAAGCAAGAGGGCGAACTTTGAAGTTTGATCCCATATTAGACAGATTTATATTTCCAACTAATAGTATTAGGGACAAGTAAGCACACATTGAAACAAAAGCGTTTTTTATTTCTTCAAGTGTAGTGTTATAACCATTTCAGATGCAACACTTGGAATTCATAATGGCTGAGCAGCAAATGATCGATGCTTTCGCTTCTTCCTCTAACTCTTCTTCCTTGGGGTCTTCTAAAAAATATGATGTTTTTCTAAGCTTTTGAGGTGAGGACACCCGTAAGCAGAGGCGGAGGGAGGGGGAACTGGCAGTCGCCATGCCCAACACATACACTTAGTACGATGCAATTTTTGAAGAAAAGATTTTACTCGTCAGTGAATCTATGATAGAAATATTGTCAACAGAAAAAAAGAAGTTTTCTCTCTAAGATTGTTAGATAAGAATTTAGAACAAACCAATACAACAAACATAATAGTAGTATTTTATACAGAATCAAAATACACAATAATTCTTATAGCAATCAATTGGTACAAAAAATATATATAACAAAAAACAGTTTAGAAAGAGCCTGGGTTGAAGCATGCAATGCGCTATCCTTAGAGAGAAAACGCCCCATTGCACTGGTACTTGAAATTGATGCGCTCCTCTCCCAAGATACGACAACTCGTTAGATCAATCTTTTGCAGAGAAGGATCCCCGAACCAAACACACCAATGCACCAAAATATATAATAATAATAATAAAATATTAAGAAAGAAAGAATATCTCTTCTTCTTTAAAGTATATGCAAAACTGGATAGTATTTTTACTGCTTTGTGTGTACTGTGTTACGTGTGTTATTTGTGATCAGCAAGCTAATATTTATAGGCAGCTAGTAACAACAAACAGCCTCATGGGTACCAACGTTCAAAAACATCGAAACAGAAAAACTTCCCCCAACGTAAAAAAGGGCTTCTAATGTATAGAAAAAGAAATGACCCAGTAAAAACAATTCCTAAAAACAAGGAACTAACATATTCAGAAAATATTTAGTGGGTGAAATATCTTTTAAGGAAAACTGATTTAGAAAAAAGATATATTAACTTTAAATTTTAAATTATAAAGAAAATATTTTCCAACAACCTCAAAATCACACTAGCAATTTGGCAAACACATGTCTATTTCTTTTCTGTAAGGAAGCAAGAGGGCGAACTTTGAAGTTTGATCCCATATTAGACAGATTTATATTTCCAACTAATAGTATTAGGGACAAGTAAGCACACATTGAAACAAAAGCGTTTTTTATTTCTTCAAGTGTAGTGTTATAACCATTTCAGATGCAACACTTGGAATTCATAATGGCTGAGCAGCAAATGATCGATGCTTTCGCTTCTTCCTCTAACTCTTCTTCCTTGGGGTCTTCTAAAAAATATGATGTTTTTCTAAGCTTTTGAGGTGAGGACACCCGTAAGCAGAGGCGGAGGGAGGGGGAACTGGCAGTCGCCATGCCCAACACATACACTTAGTACGATGCAATTTTTGAAGAAAAGATTTTACTCGTCAGTGAATCTATGATAGAAATATTGTCAACAGAAAAAAAGAAGTTTTCTCTCTAAGATTGTTAGATAAGAATTTAGAACAAACCAATACAACAAACATAATAGTAGTATTTTATACAGAATCAAAATACACAATAATTCTTATAGCAATCAATTGGTACAAAAAATATATATAACAAAAAACAGTTTAGAAAGAGCCTGGGTTGAAGCATGCAATGCGCTATCCTTAGAGAGAAAACGCCCCATTGCACTGGTACTTGAAATTGATGCGCTCCTCTCCCAAGATACGACAACTCGTTAGATCAATCTTTTGCAGAGAAGGATCCCCGAACCAAACACACCAATGCACCAAAATATATAATAATAATAATAAAATATTAAGAAAGAAAGAATATCTCTTCTTCTTTAAAGTATATGCAAAACTGGATAGTATTTTTACTGCTTTGTGTGTACTGTGTTACGTGTGTTATTTGTGATCAGCAAGCTAATATTTATAGGCAGCTAGTAACAACAAACAGCCTCATGGGTACCAACGTTCAAAAACATCGAAACAGAAAAACTTCCCCCAACGTAAAAAAGGGCTTCTAATGTATAGAAAAAGAAATGACCCAGTAAAAACAATTCCTAAAAACAAGGAACTAACATATTCAGAAAATATTTAGTGGGTGAAATATCTTTTAAGGAAAACTGATTTAGAAAAAAGATATATTAACTTTAAATTTTAAATTATAAAGAAAATATTTTCCAACAACCTCAAAATCACACTAGCAATTTGGCAAACACATGTCTATTTCTTTTCTGTAAGGAAGCAAGAGGGCGAACTTTGAAGTTTGATCCCATATTAGACAGATTTATATTTCCAACTAATAGTATTAGGGACAAGTAAGCACACATTGAAACAAAAGCGTTTTTTATTTCTTCAAGTGTAGTGTTATAACCATTTCAGATGCAACACTTGGAATTCATAATGGCTGAGCAGCAAATGATCGATGCTTTCGCTTCTTCCTCTAACTCTTCTTCCTTGGGGTCTTCTAAAAAATATGATGTTTTTCTAAGCTTTTGAGGTGAGGACACCCGTAAGCAGAGGCGGAGGGAGGGGGAACTGGCAGTCGCCATGCCCAACACATACACTTAGTACGATGCAATTTTTGAAGAAAAGATTTTACTCGTCAGTGAATCTATGATAGAAATATTGTCAACAGAAAAAAAGAAGTTTTCTCTCTAAGATTGTTAGATAAGAATTTAGAACAAACCAATGCAACAAACATAATAGTAGTATTTTATACAGAATCAAAATACACAATAATTCTTATAGCAATCAATTGGTACAAAAAATATATATAACAAAAAACAGTTTAGAAAGAGCCTGGGTTGAAGCATGCAATGCGCTATCCTTAGAGAGAAAACGCCCCATTGCACTGGTACTTGAAATTGATGCGCTCCTCTCCCAAGATACGACAACTCGTTAGATCAATCTTTTGCAGAGAAGGATCCCCGAACCAAACACACCAATGCACCAAAATATATAATAATAATAATAAAATATTAAGAAAGAAAGAATATCTCTTCTTCTTTAAAGTATATGCAAAACTGGATAGTATTTTTACTGCTTTGTGTGTACTGTGTTACGTGTGTTATTTGTGATCAGCAAGCTAATATTTATAGGCAGCTAGTAACAACAAACAGCCTCATGGGTACCAACGTTCAAAAACATCGAAACAGAAAAACTTCCCCCAACGTAAAAAAGGGCTTCTAATGTATAGAAAAAGAAATGACCCAGTAAAAACAATTCCTAAAAACAAGGAACTAACATATTCAGAAAATATTTAGTGGGTGAAATATCTTTTAAGGAAAACTGATTTAGAAAAAAGATATATTAACTTTAAATTTTAAATTATAAAGAAAATATTTTCCAACAACCTCAAAATCACACTAGCAATTTGGCAAACACATGTCTATTTCTTTTCTGTAAGGAAGCAAGAGGGCGAACTTTGAAGTTTGATCCCATATTAGACAGATTTATATTTCCAACTAATAGTATTAGGGACAAGTAAGCACACATTGAAACAAAAGCGTTTTTTATTTCTTCAAGTGTAGTGTTATAACCATTTCAGATGCAACACTTGGAATTCATAATGGCTGAGCAGCAAATGATCGATGCTTTCGCTTCTTCCTCTAACTCTTCTTCCTTGGGGTCTTCTAAAAAATATGATGTTTTTCTAAGCTTTTGAGGTGAGGACACCCGTAAGCAGAGGCGGAGGGAGGGGGAACTGGCAGTCGCCATGCCCCCCCCCCCCCCCCCCCCCACCCAAGGTTTTTAAAATGTGTTTAAGTTAGTATAAAAAAATTTATGCCCCCTAAAAATTTATAAAAAAATATTAAAAAATAATGCATGAATTTATTATGTTAATTGACATTTAGGAAGAGAAAAGGGAGAAGAGAGAAAAGTGTAAGTATGATAAGTAACTTAATATGATAGAAAAATAGAGATAAAGGGAAATTATGACTATTTATGATGTTGATGTTACATATAATTATTCAAAATTATTTTATCCATCTAATATATATATATATATATATATATATATATATATATATATATATATATATGAAGCAAGTAACTAATTTATTAAAACTAATAAAAATAATTAAGTTATTTAATTTTAATAAATGTTGCATAGAATTAAATAGTTTAAGTAATGATTGTATTTAACATTATTCGTAATTTAAGGAATGATTTTTTCATTAATAAGTATGACTTAAAATGTTAATAGGTCAATGAATGCATCTACTTATGAAATGTTTGAGTGTCTCATTAATAAACTTTGTAATAAATTAAGGGTATAAAAGAAAATATATAATTAACATTTTTTACTGTAAAGAAATCACATTTGAAAATGAGACTATATTTCTATAATTAGAACAAGAGAAATGTATCTACCATTTCTTATATAAAAAAAATAAAAATAACATTATTTTTGTATTCGGTATAGTTATATTTATTTTTATTTATAAAAAATATTAGATATGTATAATATATTAAAATATTTTTTTGTATATTTTATACATGTAAAAATTTAAAATTTATTATTAAATTATATTTTTTTTCCTTGGCCCCCCTCCAACCAAATTTCTGGCTCCGCCCCTGCGCATGTATCAATTGTCATTCTCTCGAAGAACTATGCTTCCTCAAAGTGGTGCTTGGAAGAACTCAACAAGATTCTAGAATGCAAGAAAAACCAAGGACAAATAGTGATACCGGTATTCTACAACATAGATCCATCCCATGTGAGGAAGCAGACTGGGACCTTTGAGCAAGCCTTTACAAAACATGAGGGGGATCCCAGGTGCAATAAATGGAAAGCTGCTCTCACTGAAGTAGCCAATTTAGCTGGGTGGGACTCCCAAGACAGGTAAATAAAATGAATTGAGAGTGAGTAAATTTTCTGAAAGAAAAAATGAGTTATTTTGAATTGGTCAAATTTAATTCTAAATCCAACAGAAACATAGGGATAAAAAACTATGAGCAAATATGATATCAAATTATATATTGAACTGAAGTGATAGATATAGTTGTTTCCTTCTTTCATGTATGCATGTGTAATGCAATTACTGCTCTGCAGTTAGGTTTCTTTGTCCACGAATGTGTCTAATTGTGTAGAGTTAAGAAATAGTAATTCTTTTTTACTTATAGTTGAATAAATGACAAAAAAAACCCATAAGAGATGATAAAGTAACAAGAATTTCCTTTAAGCGGTTTGGAAAAATTCCCCTCAATCATAGGTCTCACTATAAGCAACAATAATTTATTCGAACTTACTCATCTGTTATGAAGTTTATTTTTGAAAAATATTTCAAATATTTTCTCTTAAATAATACAAAAAGTAAATTTAAACAATGATATCTCTATTACACAGTGGCTTCTCTGATAAATTTTAAAATTTGTGTCATATCCATTAATTATCTTGTATGTGTACTTGTTAACTTCTAATACAGTTACGTGCATGTGAGCATACTTTTGTAGTATAGCAATTTTCATGGTAGTTTGCTTAAGAAGTTTGTTATGTAGGAATAACAGATATTGATTATCTTCTCTATGTCATTGGATTTTCATTCCCCAGTTATTATTTTTTTCTTTACTACTCTACCATATTGATCCAAGATTATGTATAATCATTTGAGTAGTTATGCTTTTTTTTTTTTTGGAGTTGTTAGAGTTATGATACATAATTTATTTCTAATTCCCTTTTCATATGCTAGGACTAAATCTGAACTCCTTAAGGACATTGTTGGAGACATTTTGCGAAAACTGACTCCTAGATACCAAAACCAACTTAAAGGACTGGTTGGAATTGAGGACAATTATAAACAGATTGAATCATTACTAAAACTTGGGTCAAGTGAAGTTAGAACCCTTGGATTATGGGGCATGGGTGGCATAGAAAAGACCACCCTTGCTACTATTTTGTATGCCAAACTGTCTCCTGAGTTCGAAGTTGGCTGCTTCCTGGCAAATGTATGGGAAAATTCAAGCAGACATGGTGGACTTGAAGTTTTACGTAAAAAACTTTTTTCTAGGTTGTTAGAGAATGAAAATAATTGTTTTGATGCACCCTTTTTAGTACCCGATTTTGTCATGTGTAGGCTTGGACATAAAAAAGTTTTCATTGTGTTGGATGATTTGGCTACCTTAAGGCAATTAGAATGTCTAGTTAAAGATTATGATTTGTTGGGACCAGGAAGTAGAACCATTGTTACAACTAGAGATAAGCAAATATTCAGACAAGTTGATGAAGTGTATGAGATCAAGAAATTGAGTTCTCATCAATCTCTTCAGCTTTTCTCTTTAACTGTTTTTGAAGAAGAACAACCTAAACATGGATACGCAGATCTATCAAGAAGTGCAATTTCCTATTGCAATGGTATTCCTCTGGCTTTAAAAGTTCTTGGTGCAAGTCCTTGTCGAAGGAGTAAAGAGGCATGGGAAAGTGAATTGAGAAAACTCCAAAAGATCCAAAATACAGAAATTTATGACGTATTAAAATTAAGTTATGATACCTTAGAAGATTCTCAGCAGGACATCTTTTTAGACATTGCATGCTTCTTCAATGGAGAAAGAAAAGATTGGGTAACAAGTGTACTAGAAGCTTGTGAATTCTTTGCAGCATCTCGGATAGAAGTCCTTTTGGATAAAGCTCTCATAACAATTTCAAATTCCGATTGCATAGTTATGCATGACTTGATACAGCAAATGGGTTAAGAAATTGTTCATCAAGAATCTATCAAAGACCCCGGAAGACAAAGTTGATTATGGGAACATGAGGAAGTACATGAAGTATTGAAATATAACACGGTAAGTATTGAAATACATGCATCTTTCTAGAATGTAACTACTATGATAGCCCTACTAATTATTATTCTAAATTTTGTTTGTCAGGGAACTAATGTTGTTGAAGGCATGGCTTTAGATTTGAATAAATTAACCGGCGATGTATATTTGAAATCTGATTCCTTCACAAGGATGACTAACATGAGATTTCTTAAAATCCATGATGATTGGCAGAAAATGGATTTAATGTGCACCTTCCCAACGGGCTTGAGTCATTGTCTTATAAATTGAGGTACCTTCACTGGGATAGATTCTGTCTTCAGTCTTTGCCGTCTAACTTTTGTGCTGAACAACTTGTAGAGCTTCACATGCCTTACAGCAAGGTTAAAAAGCTTTGGGACGGGGTTCAGGTACGATGTGACTATATGTACTACATTTTTCTTTCAATTTGTAGACGTGAGATAGAGGGTCCTAAGTGGTGGTAACTGGCCTGTGCTGCCTCAAGTGAGGCTCATGATTATGATTTATGAATTTAACAATTTCTGAACAATGTGATACATCATTCTTTTAACAGAATCTTGTGAATTTAAAGGAAATTGACATTTGGGGTTCCCAAGACCTGATTGAGATCCCAGACTTATCCAGGGCAGAAAAACTTGAAACTTTTATTCTTGGTCATTGTGAAAGGTTGCATCAGCTCCATCCATCCATGTCATCTCTCCTCAAGCTTACACATTTGCAGGTATCTTTCTGCAAAAAGATTGAAAGACTTAATGTTCATTCAAAATCTCTCCATGAATTGTTTCTGTATGGTTGTCCATCTCTCAAGGAATTCTTAGTGACATCAAAGGAAATTATGGAGTTGGACTTATCTGACACCTCTATATGTGCATTGTCCTCATCCATTAAGAGTAATAGGAAACTTACATCTCTTTCTCTAAGGGGTTGTAACAATCTTGACAAGTTATCAGATGATTGGGGAATGGAATCCATTACAGCACAGGACCAATATGGGGGTATGCAACACAATGCATGCAAATTGTTATCCATTCTAGCACTTTTTCACAACATTGGTCCCTTTTCGTCTTTAGAAGAGTTAGACCTAAGTGAAACTGTTATTGAGAGCTTGCCTGCAAATATAAAAAACCTTTCATTGTTGACACGACTTGGGTTAGATGGCAGCAGAAAACTCGTCTCTCTGCCGGAGCTTCCACCATCCCTAACAACACTTGACATGGATAATTGCTGGAAACTAATATCTCTGCCAGAGCTTCCACCATTGGTTAACTTGATGAGTGCCTGTAACTGCACTTCTTTGGAGACAGACTTCACTCAACGGCTGGTGTTACAACACATGTTACAGAGTCACATACCCTACGTACACCAACAATATCTCAATGATCCATGGTATGATAACTATGAGTATTTCATTTTCCCGAAAGACCATGTCATGGAAGAGTGTGGGTTTCGTACAACAGGGAGTTCAATAACTATTCCTTATCTCCCACTATCATCTCACTTGTGCGGTTTCATCTATTGCATCATTCTTTCTAATGTATTATACTTTGATCGTGTTAAGTGTACTATCTGTCAAGACGGTAAAAGGGTTGGCAGGGAGAAAATATTTTTAATTCGCAGTAATTCAATTTTAAAGTTAAAAGGTGGCATGTTTTCAACAATGACTTACCATTTAAACTAGAATTTTATTGCCTCGACTGGGTTAGAGGTGAATACCACCAAGAGTGCATAAAAGAGTGTGGGGTCTTCCCAGTATATGCCTCAGAATCCGGGTTGAAGCTGTTTGGTAGTAGTAGCAAGGAAATTATTGAACTGGAATCAATTACTCAAATCTTTGATAATGAGTCACAGCCAAGAGCAAATGGAGTTGGAGTTGGAGTTGGAGGCTCTAGTAATGAAAAAGAAGACTGGGAACAACTTCTTCCCGCATTGAAGAGGAGGAGGACTTCTCCATAAATGATAATCTTTATGTGATTACTTCATTGGTATGATTCCTATGAAACTTAACCCACACCTTCTTGTATGCTCTTATTGATTTGTTACTTTTATTTTCTTAGATGAAATTAGTCCTGAAATTATCAGTAGGAAATACTCCTGATTCTAGAAAATTATGCCTAGTATATATATTGCAATAACATTGTGCTGTATTTACATGTTGAGCAGGTTTTCTTTTGAAATACTTGTGGAGAATTTTGGTGGGAATTGAGCACTAGCTTGGTGGAAGAGTCAACGCAGTACTCAGAATTTTTTGGTGGTATATTTCTCTTCATTTACGAATAAAAAAGGACAAAATTATAGTATTTATTTTAGAGTTTCTTTAGATACAGTAGATGGGTGATATCAAACTATGATGGTAATAGATTGATAATTCAAAATTTAGATGTAATAAGTGCAGTTATAAGTTGATTGTGACTTTTACCTTTGTAGCTATCCAACGTTTGGAACTAACTGTGATTTTGGCTTTATTCTCGGGAGTTTTATGTATCATGATCGTATAATAATTTGCAATTTTTGCCCATTCATTTCTTATATCAGTGCTAAACCTTAAAGTAAAAGAAAATATCATATTGTGAGATTGGCTATTAACTGAACAAAGAAGAGTTAGAAAAATCTTTGAGACAAAAATTTATGGTGTTTCAGCTTCAAAATTTTAACATGCTTGTAACAAGTTACAATTTTTTCACTCGTTTTTTTATATTAGATATTTAGAATATTAGTGATAATCTATCTAGACAAAAGTTGTGAAGATTTGGCTTTAAAGTTGTGGCAAGCATCATATGAAGTCAGCCATTGGTGGATTAAGACAATCAAAAACAGAGATCATAATATGTAAATATAACTACACACTATCATTTTAATATGTAAATGACTACATGAAATTAAGAATTTATCAACGACTTGAAAGCAACTGATGAAATAGGTTTTCAAGTAGAAAACGAAGAAATGAAAGAATAAACTAGAGATTGAATAATGTCGAATTGAGACTGATTTGATGTGATATAAAATGCAAACACACCAATTTTATAATTGCATTAGCCACTTGATTTGCCAAGCTTAGATCAGCAAGTCTATTTTCAAATAGGCCAATGACAAATTTACTCTTCAGATTCTTGACACAGATCTTCAATCTTACTCTCATTGCGATAATATTGTTCTTTACTTGATAGGTTAGATCATCATTGAACTTGGTGAAGTTATAGGGAATCATAATCTTTTGAATAATGAATCAGTTACTTGAAATCAAATTTCGGCATATATAAGGGTTGCATTAGAGGAACCTGGAGGCTTCCCATAATGAATAATGATGTGTAGGTCGTGCAGCAACTGCATGCTGGTTATAAGACCAACAAACTTAATTGGGGAAACAGCACATGGGATAGACATCTAATCCTATGTAAACACAAACTTCCAAGGAAAATTAATGTTTTATGTTTTAAAATACTATTTAATCCTATGTAGAATTGCTTAACAAGTATTTGGTTGAGGAGAAGGGAGTAAAATCTCTCTTTATCTAATTTTTGTCCCCCTCCAATATTAGGGAAATTAAAGGGGAAAAAGGAATTTTAAAACTTTTCAAGTATATCGATTAAAATATCTCTACTTTTATTTTGAAATCCAAAATTGTAAGACTGTAAATGTAAATTTATTTTTAAAATCCCTTTCTCTTTATGAACGAAACAAGAAAAAGGAATTTTCTTCCGTTATTAGGAGAAAGAAATATGAACTAATTATATATCTTTTATTTTACCTGAAACATGCCTTTTTTTAATGACCTATGTATTTTAACATTCTTTTTTTTTTTTTCTAGTTTTACTAATATGAAAAATATATTATTTTATTAATTGTTAGTATCATTGATTTGTAAAAGTGATTTTGAAATTATATAAAATAAGAATTTGAAAGAATTCTTATTTATTTTGATATAGAGAAACGTGAGTAGGGGTGGAAACGGGGTAGGTCAGGCCAGGATTTGGTAGGTTTGAGCCTAGCCTGGTTCATAATTATTAAGCCTAAGCCTGGCCTATGACCTGTTACAGGCCATTTTTTAAGGCCTGGCCTGGCTTGTTTAAAAGCCTGGTCTGGCTTAAAAACCTACTTAAATGACCTGTTTTTTATATGTTAAGATTTTTCCTAAAAAAAAAGTAATATCCATATATAGATATTGCAAAAATTTGAGTTTGTTCGTGAGGAGATTCTCCCTAGAAACCAACGTGGTCATTTTCTTAATTTTATTCGGTAGTTCCACAACAAGAAAGTCTATCATCATCAAGTATAGGAATTATAATGTTACAGGCAGCCAATGCAAGAAAAAACACATAACCATATTCTCTTTTTTTTTTTTACTAAAATAACCATATTCTTCTTTATTTGAGTTTGTGCAACGTTGTCATTTCTTTAAAGCTAACCACAATTTCATTTGAACAAATTTTAATTTCAATTAAAGGAAGTCATAGCAGTAAGGCGTTGTGATTTTGATGTTTCAAATTAAAATATTATGTATTATATTTATGTTTATGTTTATTATAGATAAATATAAATATAAATTATACATATAATATAATAACATTATATAATATTAGCGAAAACACGGGCATTGCCGCGCCTTTGTGTCCGCATTTCTATTTCGTTATCGTATTTCTTTGCATTAAAATTAATATATTTTTACAATTTATCTTATTATGTATTGACTCAAAATTAATAATGTAAGACAATTTACTATTTTTTTGAAAACTAATTTTTTTAATGGTTTATATTAGAAATTAATTTAAACGATTTTTATCATGTTAACTAATTTTATACAAAGTTTAGGTTTATATCAGAAGTTAACGATTTTTATTATGTTAACTAATTTCATACAAAGTTTAAAAATATGAAACAAAAGTGAAATGAAATAAAACTTTTTATTAATAATTGGTTAGAAAAAGAAAGGTTGTAGTTAAATATGTTTGTCATTGCGCGTGCACACACAGAAATTAACGATTGATAAATTAAATCTTGGTATTACAAACAAAGTGGTCCTCAACTATTTTTTTTAATAACTGATAAATAAAAGGAGAACAAAGAGTTTGAAAATATTCTGAATACTTTGGGATTTTAGTTTCTTCCCTGCAATTGCGTGCTAACAAATTATAGGACCTGAAAACATATTTTTATTTCTATTTTTAATCATAAAATATCACCTTAATTTAAAGTATTTTGATACAAAAAAAAAAATATTCTACTGTAATATTGAATTTCAAATTTAACATGAAACAAAATTCTGGAAGCTAAACTTAGTATACATAATCATGGGTGTAAAATAACACAACAAAAATTAACAAAATGTATTGTAATGATGACACTAAAATCCACTTTACTTCACGTGTTCTTAGCGACCTTTATCTCAAAACCTACACCCAATGATTAAAACAGTCGTAAGAATAAGAAAGAAACATTTATTTTAGAATACTGAATCACAATTCAAAACACAACCAATCACTAATGTAATGCTTCGTAACCAGATTTATAGTTTACCTAATTAACTAATCCAGTAATTCTCATAGACCTAGGAGGCAATTGATATGGAAAGTGATAATAATTCATATGTGTCTTTCCTTCTGCTTGGGTCCCTCACATACAACTCATATCATAGCCATCTCTTAAAAATAATGTAATGTAAGACCCAAAATGGTGAAAAAAGAAAAAAAAAAAAAAAAAAAACTCCAAAACCACAAACATGTCAGGAGAAGAAAAGGAAGAAAAATGAAAAATAAAATAAAAAAGTGATGATAAGAAAAGTAATTATAATAATTTTTAAAATAAAAAATGTTTAAAAATGAGGAACAGATATTTTGTTAATTTGATTAAAAAAATGCACTCCAATGTCACAAATATAAGAATCAGGACAAAGAAGAAAAACTGAAAGAAAATTAAAAAAAGGTGGTAATAAAAAAATAATTTATACAAATTTTGAAAATGAATACTAATAATAATAATAATAATTTATTAAAATTTCTAAAATAAAAACCACATTTTAAAAAAAGAAACAAATATTTTCTTAATTTAATTCTTAAAAAAAACTTCAGTCGAATGTTACAAACATAAAAAATAAAGATAAAGAAGGGAAAAAGATCGAAAGAAAACAAAATATATAAGGTGATGAAAAGAAAAATAATTTATAAGAAATTTCAAAAATTTCATAAAGAAAGATAATTTATAAAAATTTTAAAAATGAAACTAATTTTTAAAAATAAAAGTAGAAAAATGAAATAATTAAAAAACCTTTACTTAAATATAAGTTTTTATTTTTAAAATGAATAATAATTTTTAAAAAAAATTAAATGAAAAGTATTTTAAAAAAAATTACAATGAAAAATTACTGTTTGGCTGCATTTCTCTACTCCATAGCCGTGAAATTATTTCACTATTTGGAAAGAAAAAAAAAAAAAAAGAATCACAGTTAGCAATGAAATATTTTAAAATTTCCTTTTTATTAATTTTGATTTTAAAACTCATTTTGATTGTAGATAAAAAAAAAAACTATTTTTATTTACTGTTAGATAAAAATGATACTTAAAAAAATTAACTGCCATGTTCAAATATCATTATCTTTTAAAACTCTTTTTATTTAATAGTAGTATACAAGTTTTTATTTAAAATTGGTTTAAATGAAAAAAATATAAAACTTTTTAAATGAAAATTAATTTAAAAATTTGTTTAAATGAAATAAAATTTAAATATATGTACAACGAAAATTAAAACGAAAAGTAATTTTTATAAAATTTCTAAAACGAACGTAAGAATGAGAAGAAAGATTTCACCAAAAAAAATAGAAGAAAGAAGGAAAAAAGAATAAGAGAAAAGAAGAAAAGAAAATAAATTGCAAATGAAGAGAATAGAAAGAGAAAAAAAAACCTTTGTGCATACCTGGTTCCAATTCACAGAGGCAGGTTTTATGAATTTATTTTCACGCAAAAGCTAATTGACAAACGCTTCAAGGTTGTCTAATCGGACATTTTAAACACACTGTTAAAAAAAGGAAGAATTATACTTTTGATTTGGAATCAGGTATATGAGTAAAGAAGAAAAGAAAATGAAAATTGTAGATGAAGAGGATAAAAAAAAGAAAAAAAAAAATCTTTGTGCATACCTGATTTCAATTCACAGAAACGTATTATGAATTTTCCACATCTAGTTTGGATGATCGGGCTTTTAAGAAAGAAAAAAGAATAAGAGAAAAGAAGGGGGGGAAAGCAACAGAAGAAGACAATAGGAAAAAAAAAAAAAAAAACCTTAGTAGTGCGTAATTGTCTAATTGATCTAATCCATGGTAGCATCCAGAAAGAAAAAACAATTACCGCTTCCACAATTGCCTCCTACTCATTGCTTAATCTTTCCTGCAAAACCTAAGTAAAAATTAAATACTCACAACAAAAAGTAAATCAATAAAATTAAAAACTCACAACAACAAAAATATATAGATAGAATATCAGTGCTCATCTGATAATGACAGTCTCAAACCCCATACCACATGAATTTAAACTTTTGCTAGATCTGTTGAATTAAAAAAGTAAATAGTAATAAATAAAGGAAATTAAAATTAGACAGAGATGCGTATGAGTGAGTTGGGATGAAAACCTGCAAAACCGCGAATACATGAATATATCAGTGAGAAGAACCGTAATGTGAGAAAAGAGGAAGAGGGTTTAAGCGTAAGAGAGAGATGCATAGCAACAGTTAAAAAAATTGATATTGGCTTTTGATTTGAGCATTAAAAACCTGAAGCCCCACGTAGCATAGTGTGCAGTTACATTTGAAGCAGTTAACGGATAAAATAGAAAAAAATGTGAACACTAAAATAAAAATAATTAAAGGGTATTGGGCTTGCTTCTGTCATGGTTTTCGAATACACCGTTGTTACTTCTTAAATATTATTAAGGGTAGAATGGTCTAAAAATTTTGGAGACCAAAAGCAGTTACCAAAAGGATCGAGAATTGCCTTTATATATTGTTATATATTATAGAGTTATAGATAAAGAATTAAACAGGCTTGCCTTTCAGGCTTAATAGGCTTTTTTTAAAGCCTGAAGCCTGGCCTTTTTATTAAATGGGCTTTCTAAAAAGTCTAAATTTGACCTTTTTAATAAATAGGCCAGGCCAAATGGCCAGATGCCATGTTCCGGCTGCTTAATCCAAGTCACATTTAGAGTTGGGCCAAACGTAAAGCAACTCAAGCTCAAGCCTTTGGCTCATCAACAAAAGAATTATTTGTTCTTTATTTTTATAAAACAAAAAAGACCTCATATATTGACAAAAAAGATCACACATGTTAAGAAAAAAAAGCTCAACCTATAGCTTTTATTTAAAATAATGATTTTTTCCTTAAAATTTGCTTTGGGCATCATTTATTGTTGGGTTGGCCATAACCACTTTCCAACATAATATATAGGTGAATATTAATGAAAATTATTAAGATTAATGAAAATTAAAATAGAGTTATTATAAGGGTTAAGGGAAAAAGTATATCAAAAGTTGTGTTTAAAAAGTAGAATGACTACTAAACTAAAATATTGATGTGACAAAATTGTGTTGTTAAATATTACTTATGTAACACCGTGATTTTTCTAATTTATGATAAAGTAATTGAAGATAATTACAAGAGATAATTAAATTTAATTTCACGTGAAAATTTAATTAATAAATGTGAGAATTTTCTATAAAAGTGAGAAAATAGTCAAGAAAAATGGAGGATTTAATTATGATTAGTTTCTAGTAATTATAATTAAATCACTGTGAAATTTATATGTTGTTCGATTACTGTTGATTAATATAAATAATGTTTTAACGCAGTTCAAATAATGCAATTTTGAGAGCTTTTCTGGAATGGAAAAATTTCCATGAGACATTCTAAATTTTATTTTTGGGTGTTCTAAATTAAAATTAGTAAGTCATACATTTACTAATTTATGATTAGCAATCTAATTAGCTTGATTTGCATTTTGTTACCTCTCCCATTTAAATGTTTTACCTAAAGCTACAAGTAGACCTACCACAATTTACTCCTACGTACTTCATAGCAAAATTTTCAAAGGCACCCTTAATACAATTTGAACAAAACTGTGTGAATTAAATTGAGAGTCCAGCTTGCTTCCTTTGTGAAATTTGCTTCTTGACCAAAATTAATGCAAAAGACAAAAGATCCATTGTCTATAGTGTGGAGCATCATTCTACACATTTTGTAGCCAAATTTAAGATGTGGAATTCTTGTTTTCCTTACTTACCAAAATGCTCATGGTCTACTACCAAGGACCATTTTACTATTTGTTCATTTACTTCATTTGACTACATTGAAGAGAAGAAATTTACATGGGGTCATTTGCTTCTATAAATTGATGTCCTCAAAAACTTACTTCCTATTTTTCTCTCTAAGAATCAGGCGTGAGATTCTAGCAGCTCATTCTCTTCATTTTTGTTTCAACTTTTGTCTCCTTAATCTTCTTACAAACCCAAAGGTCCTTATAAATCTTCTTCAAGCAAGTTTGGTTTCCACCATTTTGCTAAGTGTTGTGACTTGTTGGTAAGACTATCTTTCATTTTCTTTCTTCCTAATGACAGAACCTTTCTTTCGTTTTCTAAATCTTGCCCTTTTGTTTTGATAATGGAAATGGTTTATTTTTTAGTTGCTTTTTAAAAGAAAGAAATGGGTGTTTTTGTCCAAGAGAATATATATATATATATATATATATATATATACTAGTATGTTACCCGTGCAGACTGCACGGGATTTTTTTAATGTAATTTTATTTAATTTATATAAATATTTTTCTTTAGACTTAATTATGCTTTTAATTCTTAAAATTTTGAAGTGAATCTTGTTTCGGTTTTCCAATTTCTTTAAAAAATTATTTTAATACTTTAAATTTGGAAAAATACATTTTTAATTCTTAAATACTAAATTTTGAGTGACTAAATTTTAAAATGATTTTTTCAAAACAATTTTTAGTCCCTAAGAATTGAATTTTAGGGACTAAAATCGTATTTTTTCAAATTTGAGAAATTAATTTTTTTTTAATTTTGGAGACCAAAAACAAATTATTCCTAATTTAAGAAACTAAAAACATAATTAATTATTTTCTTTTTAATGACTTGATCTTGTTTTTATTATAGATAACAAAGTGAAAAAAATAAAGTGTAAATATTAATATTTGATTGTAAAAAATATAATAAAATAATGGTGCAAAAAAGTCCATGTAGATCATATTGATAGTATGAAAAATACATGAAAGGTTTGAGAGATGTAGGCAAAGACCTAAAGTAAAGCAGAAATAATAAATTATAAGTTTTTGAGAGGATTTTATCTCAAAAAAAAAGTTTTTGAGAGGATTAACATGCAAAATTATTTGTTTAAACCAAGTATTTGAGGCAGTTAAATTTATATTTCTCAATGTTCTCCATATGTTCTCACGTGTTGTTTGCAAAAATAACAATATAATAAAGAGCTTAATTTTTCTCTAATAATGTATTGATGGTTAGCTTCATAAATGAAAAATAGGTGTTAAAAGATATTTACTTCGTTAAATGATTTCATCGAATTCAACTCTCATTAGTTAGAGTTTAGTGTAATTTCCAAATAATAAAGAAGACTCAAATTTTCTTTAACGATTAATGAATTGGTCTATTTAAATTATTATTATTATTATTATTATTATTATTATTATTATTATTATTATTATTATTATTATTATTATTATTCAACAACACCCCCTTAATAATTTTTCTAAAATTGTTTCATTTTTTATTTATTATTTTATTTAAGTAAACTAACACATTATTATTTAAAGTTTTCTTACAATAATAATATGATTTAAGTATAATTTATCATATACAACATTAATTATTTTCGTATTATGTCTCATTTTTTAAAAATGTTTAGTTAGTATTTAACCCTTCACGTTATTATAATATCCTCTGTATTTTTTTATATTTTATAATAAAATTATTTATTATAATTTATATTATATATATATATATATATATATATATATATTATTTGTATATCATAGTATAATATGTCAATAAATTTTTTTATTTAATTTCTTTCAAATTATGTATATTATTTTCCAATGTTAATAATTTTTACAATATGATAAAGTTTATATTTCTGAACTTTTATTGTAAAAATATTATTTAACTATAAAACAACAAAAGTGAAATAGATGGAATTGTGTACATATTTATATAATTATATAGATGTTAAAAAGTAAAAGGTTTAATTGTACTTTTGATTCTCCTATTTTCTCAATATCACAATGTTGTCTCTCCATTTTTTATTTTTATTTTTGTGAATTTAATCCTTTACCATTTTTATTGTGTAATTTTAGTCCATCAGGTAAATTAATATCCAACATTTAACGAAAGTTCTCACATAACACTCTACAACACTGTCACATCATAATTTTTGTTAAATATTGGGTGTTTAGTTTATAAATAAACCAAAATCGCACAATTAAAATAGTGAACAAATCACAAAAAGAAAAAAATGGAGGGATGAAATTTGTGAAATTGAAAAAATAGGAGGTCCAAAATACAATTGAGCCAAAATGAAAATCATAGATTCTATATGGCCAAAATAATAAGAAAATAATGTTTTTGTATAATAATAATAATAATAATAATAATAATAATAATAATAATAATAATAACAATAACAATAATAATTTTTTCACTGCAATAATAATAATAAAATAATAATGTATTGAGAGATTTTTTTAATGATTTTATTTTTTATTTTATATTGTTTTACATTTAATTATAATTATTATGATAAGATAGTACAATTTCTATCATTTTACAACAACAATACATTGTATTTATATTTTATTAAATATAAATAATATTTCATTATTATTTCTCATATTTGTAAAAATAGTTTCTTATTATTTTATTATTTTTTCATTTTTACAAAAATATTTCATTGGTATTTTATATTTCAAACTATTATAATATTTTTTTTATTTTTTAAATTTATAAAATAATATTTTACTTTCATAAACAATAATAGCATTTATAGTTTATAATTATAATATATCAAGGTATTTTGCTTTTATAAGATTTATATTATATTAGTTTTTTTAATTCTTCATGGTTATATAATTTTTTAAGTTTTACGTTATGGCATAATATGTAATAATATATAATATAAGTAATATATAATAATATGATATTATATATATATATATATATATATATATAATATTTATAGATACGCTGTTATATATTATTATATATATAATATAATATCAATAATATATAATAACATATATTTTCTGGAAAAAAAAAAAAGGGCTGTTATGGTAATTAAGTAGTACTTTCTATTAAGAGGGGTAGGCTAGGAAATTTCTTTTCTACTGTACTTTCTAATTAGTGTTTGAACCGTTGGATGATTTATTGAAGAAAAACTATCAATGGTTAGAGTTTAAAGAATAGGCACATATTGACACGTGGATAGAAAGAAAGCCTGAAATATTGGTTAGATAGATATATCTAATGAGAGAAGACTTATCTTATCTTATATAAGAGTAAGAGAAATAAATATTGAATACGATGCACAATGACGAGATTTGAAGGGAGGATATTTGGAAAAAAGCTCTGCACAATGACGTTGACTTATGCCTTGTGATGCAAATGCAGTTGCAGACATGTTAGCCAAATGGAGGACTAACAATGCTTCGGAGAACGTGATTTGGAAGAACCCGCCTTCCTTTGTGTTGGCAGAGGTCCAACGTGACTCTTTGCATGTAGTGTAGTTGCTTTTTTGCTTGTTCTTTTTCATTTCTCACTGTACAAAAAAAAAAAAAGTTACTTGGTTAGCTTTTTTAAAACTTTTTTTTTTTATTTCTTATAAGAAAAAAGTAAGTCACTTAGTTTTTTGAAGAACTTTTTAAAAAAGTATTAGAAAAAGAAAAGTTGGACTAAACATTACTTTAGTTTAGTTCTCAGAAGTATAATAAAATGTGGAATTTATAAATTGTTAATATTTTATCTTTTTTACAACAAAATCGATGCTAATATTATATGACTAAAATAAGTTAATTTTTTATTATCAGAATAAATGAACAAAAAAAATTGGTTCTTGAAATGAAAAATATTTCTTTTTTGTTTTAAAAAAAATAGATATACTCAAATCTAGGACAAAAAAAAACTTTATACTTTGTTTCACTTAAAAATATATTTTCTATTTATCCATTTTCAAATTTTGTACTTTATTGCTTTTGCTTGATCATTGATCATGATAATTAATGACCAAAAAAAAGAAAATACATCCAACTTAATTTACATAAATCATAGTAATATTCAAACAAAATCACAACTCTATAATACACTATTAGATAACTTTATCTTTTTAATATGTTAAACTTTTTAAAGGTCCGTGCATAAAGGTGCGATGCACGGGTTTAAAACTGATGCACCATAATTTTTGTTTTGAGGATTTAGCCCAACTCTTCTTTGATGAGCTAATAGCCTATTTCATAATATGACATTTTCTATTTAATAATCTTTTAGATAACTAATATGAAAGAAATGAATTGCCAAAAATTGCATCTTGTTACACCATTATGGTGTATAAAACTCTCAAGAATAAAACCAAAACCACAATTAAATATGATTGCGCACTTTTACATCTAATGTAATATATATTAATATTACACATTGCTTTATCCTTTAGGACCCCACATCGAAGCTCATTTTTGTATAACCTGCTCTATAACAAAGAGATGCACCTCCAAATCCGATATCATCATTGTTTTTATACAAGATGCCAAAATAAATTAAGAAAATATATCCATTTATGCCTTCATCCAAAACACCGCTTGCTCTAATTGAGATAAATTTATGCTTCATATATACATGTTGGTACTCTGTTGCTCCTACTTATTATAATGCCTGTAGCTATCCTTAATTCTAATCATAAAATTAACTTCATATCTATTAATATTAACAGGAGCTATGAATGTATTACCAAGATTATTTTTCAGATTCTGATAGTACACACTACTCTGTATAGTCAAAAAGTGAAGAGACATTGCGTTGCTTAGGGGATGTGGGACTTACTAGAAGTTCGCTAAGAAACTATGTGAAGACTCCATTATTATGGCAAATGAAACTTAGCAGAAAAGAAAGCACATTCAGAAAATCTTCAACCCTCGGATTCATCCAATGCTACACATTAATTCTGCATTGTCAAAAAATTGGAGACATTAAAGTGTTGCTCAGAAGACAAAAGACTCACTAAAGCACGTGAAGACTCCGAATCATATTCATAGCAAATGAAACTTCTCGGAAACTTACTTGACTTAAACAGTATATTTACATCTCTTGTCTAAGGCACTCTACCATTGTTGACTACTTTTTCTCTGTTGCACCCCAGAAGCTCTTGTGTTCAACTAAAGAATATGTGTATGCTCTTCTGTTTGAAGAAGTTGGACTGAGTCTCTGGTAAGGTCTTTTTCTCCAATTTCAGTTTTACTTCCGAATAGAAATAATAGAAGAAGTAGGATAAGGCTAATTTGATTTCTTATTGTTTTCCCATGTTTTAACTGAAAGAAAATGGGTTAAGAATGTGAATACAGCTTGAGAATATATCATGGGCTTCAGAACAATGAAGCATCAGCCGTTCTGTGGTTGTCTATGATAAAAAATAACTTGCCTTTTTTTAAAAAAATAAAATAAAATAAAAAGTTGAAGAGACAGAATGAGCTTTTAATTGAAGTACATAAAGAATTCATTTATAGTCTTTGTATTATTTGTCAAGCTTGCTTTTGTTAAGTTGACAATAGGTGTAAGGGCATCAGCTTCTAATTGTCGTTCAAATTGGTTTTCTAAAATTCTCTTTCAACCTATGTAGACCTACTTTCAGTTATTAGATTTTTGAATTTTAACTGATATGTTGGTTTAATTTCTAATTGTTGCCATCTGCATGACTGTTTATTCTGTGGTGAACATGTGCTTTTCAGATCTAAGTTCATTTCCATTTGATGTTAATGCTTTTCTCAAGGCCTAGGTTGTTTAAGGCTACTATTAATAATAGAAGTTGAACCATGCATGTTGGACTTCAACCTTGTTTGGTTTGATGGAAAGCAAGCACACATTGGTTATAACACATATTACAGGTTTTATTTCTAAGCTTTATTACAAATTGGACCAAATTATAAGTGTTTCCTCTGTTTTAGAAGTCTTTGTTTTCTGGTATACAGTCATATAGATGGAATTCAAGTGCCACTTGACCAATAAGGAAGCTGAAACATAAAAGATTCAACTGTCTATATCATATTAAGTTCTCTGTTTTAATACTCCAGCTTGTATTTAAAGTTGAGATATTTTCTAAACAATCTATCTATTGATCAATAGTTGCAGTGTCATGAACATACTGCATATTTTTCAATCATTGTTAGATACAAGACAATCATCTATTTGATAATATGTCAAGGAAATATTGATCTAAATTTGAAGTTTAGGACTTTAGGTTTTGATTTGCACTGCTACAGTGTAATCCGAAGTTTTGATTCATTATTCATGTTATTAAGCTTTTTTTTATATCTAATCATTTACTTAAGCCCTGTTGAGGGTGGTTTTCCATTTTTAGTTTTGAAATTTTTAAAAACTAAAACCAATTTTAGTTTTGAGCTTTTAGTTTCAGTTCTTTTTTGTTTTTAGTTTTTAAAAAGTTGTTACAAATTGAAGATTGATAAATGAGTCAACCGTTTTATCTTATCTTGCTTCACTATGAAATAATACAATATAAAAAATATCGACACATAAAAAATAATTCAAAATATAAAATAATTAAACCCATGGTGGCGGTAAAGGCGGTGATGGAGGTGATAGTGGCGGTGGCGGTGGCGGAATGGTAGTGGTGGCGGTGATGGCAATGGTGGTGGAGGTGACGGTGGCGGTGATGGCGGCGGTGGCGGCAACAATGGTGGTGGTGGTGGCGGTGGCGGCGATGGCAAAATGATAGTGGTGGTGGTGGTGGCAGTGGTAGTGGCGATGGTAGTGATGGTGGTGGCGGCAGTGGTGGAGGTGACGTTGGTGGCGATAGTGCTAGTGACGGTGGTGGCGGCGGCGGCGGTGGTGGAATGGTGGTGGCGGCGGCGGCGGCAACGGTAGTGGTGGAATGGTGGTGGCGATGGTAGTGATGGTGGTGGTGACAGTGGCGAAGGTGGCGGTGGTGGCGACGATGGTGGTGGTGGTGGAGAAATGGTGGTGGCGGCGGTGGTGGAGGTGACGGTGGCGGTGATGGTGGTGGAGGTGACGGTGGTATTAATTGCTGTGGTGGCAGTGCCGAAAGTGGTGGTGGCGGCGTTGGTGGTGAAATGGTGGTGGCGGTGACGACGGTGACGGTGGCGGCAGCGGCGGCGGCGGTGGCGGCGGCAGCGGCGATGGTGGTGGTGGTGGTAGTTGTGGTGGTCAAATGATGGTGGTGGTGGCAATGAGAATGTTTTTAAAAAACTAAAAATCAAATTCACAAAACCTTTTTTCTTAGTTTTCAAAATGAATATAAAAGTGTTTTGAAATTGAGATAAAAACCATTTCAGCTTTATTTTTGCTGAACGCATTTTGTTTTGATAATTGCATTTGAAAGTGTTTTGATAATTGCATTTGAAAACACCAAAAACCAAAAACTGGCAACCACCTCGAACAGATTCATTGTTGTTATTTTAAAACTCTTAATTCAAATTCTTTTCTCATTTAATTTATTATTCAATCATTTTTTCTTAAATGGTCTTTATCTTTCATACGTTTCTTAAATGTTCTATATCTTACATTATCCTTTATCCTTCATTATTAATTAAGGAATATACACTGGTTATTTTAATAATTTTAATTTTTCCTCTAAAACTTTAAGGGTCAATTTGGTAATTTCAAGTAAATTAAAACAATTACAAAAATTCAAAATAAAATTAAATGAAAGTAACAAATGTTTTCTTGTGATTTTAATATAAATCAATATAACCGTTTTCAATCAATTTCAAAATAAAGGGGATTTAAAATCAATAAATTAATTAGTAAAAATGTCAAAAATAACAATTGATCAATTATCGTTTAAAATCAATCATATATACTATATATATTGGGGCATTGTCTGTACTCATGACTTTTCTCCTTCTCTACTCTTTTGCAATGCCTTAATTGTCTCAACAAAGGTTGTCTTACTTTTTTCCTCTTCCCTAGTCTTAAATATTCTTCTACAACTGTTTATTCATTTAGATTTTTTTTGAAGAAGGGATTTTCTTTTGTTACTCTTCTTTTTAAAACTTTGCTTTTATTTAATTTAGTTTTTGTTAGCATCTAAGGTTGGATGCATTGCAACGACAACAAATATTGGTAAGTTTTCAATGAGTATTAATTTGTTTTGTTTTGCAATCATTTTGTTGTTTATAATTTTTTTCATATCATCTTTATTTGTTTTTGGTAGAGGTTTCCTACTAAGTGTGTTCGTGAATATATATCGGTACGATGCAAAAAAATTACGTTTATATATTGGGACAAACAAAGGTTGACTTACAAGATGATGGGAAAAAAGATATAAGATGATGGAAAAAAGACTTAATAGCTAAATAAGTGTTATCTTGGAGATGGGTTGTATCAATTTTGTTGGTCAAATGTAATATGTGAGGAGATCTATTTGTAGTTTTATTTAGGAGGTGGTGGTGAAGAACAGTTTGTAAAAGTTGTAAACAAAATGTTTAAATCGTTTTGGTTGTAATTTTTAGTTTTGATATCAAGTTGTACTCTTTTTAGATTATTATTATTATAAATTTAAATAAAATGTTCATATTTTATTATTTAATATTCAGCTTTTTTTTTGTTACGAATTTATTATTCAGCTACAAATATTAAAATAATATTGATTAAATAAACATTAAAATTTTAGAAATTAATGTAAATATTTATAAAATTGTTGAAATCCTTTCAATTTCTTTCAAGTTACTACATTTACACTTTCAATAATATCAAATGCATTAAAAGGAGAATATGTAGACAGATTAGTAATATGTGTTAATCTTGGAAGCACAAAGTTTTGATCTAAATTAAAAATATTGAATCACACATTGCATTTAATCTTTCAATATATACTATTAAATGCATTAAACATTGAAAATGAGAAACTATGCAGACGGAAAATAATTTCGTGACTTAACTATTATATATGTAACGAATAAATTCCCTAATAGAAGGAATGTGAAAATTAATATAATTTCCATCCTTGCTAGCAATTCCATTTTATTTTTTTTATTTTTTTGTGCAACCTCTAATAAAATTTTTATAATAAAATAATAATAAATATTTGATATAAATGATTATATAAAATTTTATAAAATATCTAGCTAAAACTTTTACAATATGAAAGGATTTAAATTATGTGAATATTAGTGGTTATTTAACGCTGAAAATCTATGAAATCTTGATAAATTATATAAGGAAAATTTCCCTATGGATTAGCTGTTGGTAAAAATCGGAGCTGCTGGTGATACTTGCCAGATATATCATATCATCTTCTGCTAGCTGACTCTTTAGGAGTCTCGAAAATTAGGAATTGTTTATTGTTTCTTCCCTTTAGTTCACTTTTATTTTTCACTGATCAAATTATTAACTTAGTTGTGCTTAAAATTAAAATATAAACTATTCTTATCGGGTTTGGTGAGTGTTCTGATGCGGTGGCTCCGTTGAGTTCTCCTCCTTGAATGATGGGGGGTGTACCTGCAAAGACACTCTGACGCTCAAGTTAGAGACGCAGAGGTAGGAGGCAGGTATTGCAATTGGGAATAGAATTTTTGTACCTCGATTGGATGGATTATTGTTGTGTTTATAGAATATAAAGAGATAGATTTGATAGGGTTATTTTCCTATCAAATCTCCTCAAATCTCGTAATTCATGATAGAGATAGTCTTATCTTCTATCATGATCTTGTGCCTTGATCTTTCTATATCTTATCTCATGGTAAGATATACTTTCTGTTATAACTTCCTTAGTCCGAGTGAGATCATTCCACTCGGCCTGGTTTGCGACTCGATATAGTGCCGAGTCTGAGTAGTACACATACCCCCAAGCTTCTAAAATCGTGGAAGAGCTTAAGTGGTAGTCTCGCCGAATTCAAGTTCCATTCGACCGAGTCGGCGTTGCATTTTACTCGTTTCATTCTATCGGATTCGGCTTTGTCGTTTAGTTTTGTAATGGTCGCGTGACTTCGTTTTTGAGTGGTCGCGTCGTTTTCGACCCATTAACTCGTAACGTTTCCCGAGGGCGGTGACAATGATTATTTTTGAATTTCGAAAACATCCTCGGGGATACCCAAAGGTCTTAAGCCTCTCCAACCATTGATCTATTTAGCGAAGGGTCTTGATCCAACGGTCTGAGTCGCTTCATCGTTTCATATTTGAAACGTTTGGGGCCTTATATAAGGGTCACTGTGCTCGTCGGACTTTCATTTTCCTTTCTCCTGAGCTTTCTTCTCTGGTGAACTTTCTCCGCCATTTCCTTCTTCCTTCTCATTTTTCTTCCTCCTTTTTCCGTTCAGGTACGCTCCTTCCTCCCCTTCTTTGTTCTTTCTTTCTTGAAGATGTCTTTTTCTGAGGAGTCAGGGTGCTCTGGTGGTGGCAGGATGCTGCCATCAGAGGTTCATTTGATCAAGGAAGACTCCGATGGTAATACCTCGTCGCATCGCGACAACTCCGGTGGGGTTAGCGTCTGCGCGTTGGCGTCGTGCGCTGCTGCAATGAGAGTGGTTCGCCCTTCCCTTGCTTCCGGGCTGGGCGAAGTGCTTTTCACTACTGCTCTAATAGGGGGTCATAGTTTTGGATGATTCTGAGGCCACCGAGGAGGTACCTTTGGTCCCTCATTGTGCCCAGCCTTTTCCTCCTTCTCCTCCTCCCAAACCAAGTGGTTCTAAGTTTCCTAAAAGGGTTTTCCCTCCCATAACTCTTCCAAGTTATTTTTGGGTGAATAATGAGGTAGGTAGTTATGCTTCTTGGTATCAGACCCGAGAGTCTCTTCTTTCTTTTCTAGAGGGGGTTGAGTTATGCCACTCGGACTTACCAAACATTATTCATATCAATCCTTGTAGTCTGGGTGAGCGCGTCTTTCTTTGGGCACTTCCATGTGAGTCTCACTATACTTACATGTACAATGCCTTATTCTCCTCTCTTGGTGTCACTTTGAAAATTTTGAGTGTGATGTCCTTCGAGAGTTGAATGTTGCTCCCACTCAATTGCATCCGAATGCCTGGGTTTCTATATGTGCTTTTAGAGTGTTGTGTAATGAATTCTTCATTACGCCTACCGCTCCTAAGTTCCTTTTTCATTATACGGTGAAATAAAGTAAGAAGGGAGGTTGGGTTTCCTTAACCGGCATCCCGGGTAAATCCTTATTTGGTCCATACATTTCCTTTTGGAAAAACTTCAAGGGAGGGTTTTTCCAGGTTCGACCGTGAAAGGATGGGATGTCGAACTTTTTTGACAAGCAGGGTAGGTCCAGGTTTCCTTTGTATTGGACTCGGTCCCCTAACAAGCAGCTCTCGTGTAAAATAGTGGATATATCTCCTGGGGATCAGAATGACATAGTCGATCTCTGTAGGCTCCCTCATCTTCTTAAATGTAAAACTATAGTTGAGATTCTGTTTTCCAAGACTTTGAGGGCCAACTGGGATCGTGAGTACTTTTCTACTTATTCGGTTCTCTTTCTTCTGTTTATTTTGCTAATCATTTTTCCTCTTTTGCAATTGTGATGGGGAAGTTCGACTACAAAAATGCCAAGAGGATTCGATTGGAGAAGCTAAAAAGTCAGGAGGCTGCAGCCGGCGAAGTCCAAGTCGCTTCTCCAATTCTTCCTCCTCCCCCTCCTTCTCCAAAGAAGAGGGATCTCCCAATGGTTCAAGGGGAGGATGGCCCTTCCAAGAAGGCTAAGTCGAGTCCGCCTTCTATACAACCTGTGGCGTCTCAGGTCGAGAGGCATCTGGCTTTCCTTTCAATGAAGGATGGGCGAACTTCTTTGTGGGGCAAGGACTTCAATCCCCAAGCCTTTATCAACGCCGATAATCTTGGTCAGGCCGATCGGGATATGTTGAGGGATGTTGGTCCCCGTCTTTCCATGGAGGCAATATCACATTTCCAAGCTCGTTCTTGGGCAATTGCACAATATTGGGTTAAAGAGTTCGATCGCAGCCATTGTGAGCTTGCCTTGGCTTAGGAGACGACGTCGAAGGCCGGGCGGACCTTATTGGAGGCTACTCGAGCTAATGAGACTCTACTTCAATCAGCTGAGGAGTCTCATAAGTCCCTTGAGGCAGTGGAAGCAAGGTTGAGGGAAGCTGAGAGCCGGGAGGATGCTTTGAAGCTTTCCCTAGCTCAGACCGAGAAGTCTTCTAAGGACCTTTAAGCCGAGGTGAGGCGTCTCAACCTGGAGTTAGAGCGGGTTAATTTGGATGTTGCTAGCTCTGAGGCTAAGTTGAGGGCCGATCTGGATGAGGCGGTGGCTAAAGTCATCACCACTCATGAAGGCAGGTTCCAAAAGGCGGTTCGCCAGGCTGGGTTTTTCTTTAAGGATGTCGACCTCTCCCTCTTTGATGTTGGTAAGGATATCAATAAGCAAGGGGAGTTGGTTGATGAGTCGGGTATCCCGGATGAGAAGGCTCCTGGCGACTTGGCCTAGGCTTAGCTCTTTTTTTTATTTGCTTTTTTATTGTAGAAGGCTCGCACTCGACCCATCTAATATGGTGCATTTATCTTAATGAAATTTGGTTTTTCTCTCAAGTTTTTGCACTTGCTCTTCCGTATGGCGTCTTAAGATTCGTATCCGGTTAGGGTCTACGTTTTATTAACTCATTTTTTGTATCCTGTTAAAGGTCTACATGGTTTTTAGGTTAATTATTTCGTATCCTGTAAAAGGTCTACACGATTTTTAGCTTAACTCATTTTTTGTATCCTATAAAAGGTCTGCACGATTAGCTTACTTTTGTAACTTAGTCTTTAGCGATCTAGTTATTGAGGTTTATCGGTTGCTCCCTTTTCCGGCTGCTAAGTGTCGGGTATCCGACTGGTCTACTCGCTTTTGGTACCGGGCATCCAATTGGTCTACTAGGTCTTATACAAACACAAAATATATATTAATAGTGAAAGTCAGGTGTGCCTCATTAAAATATCTTTGACAAAAAACCTCTTGGGAAAAAATGTCAAAGTAGGAAAAAGAGTACATCATCGTTTACAGTTTTCTAGCTGTAATAAAACTTCATATGAGTGGCGTTCCAAGTACAGGGAATGGCTTTGCCAGATGGGTGCTCTAGTCGGTAGGCTCCATTTCCCAGTGACTCGGTTACTCTGAAGGGTCCTTCCTAATTGGTTGCCAACTTGCCCTTTCTGGTTGCCTTTCTCGCTTCTCCACATTTTCTCCAAACCAAATCTCCAACTTCGAAGTTTCTTGGTTTAACCTTGCTGTTGTATCTCTTCTTGACTCTTTTTTTGCAGGCCTCTACTCTGATTTGTACCTCGTTGATGGTCTCTTCGGTCATGTCGAGTGCATGCCTTAGCGACTGGTCATTGTTTTCTTGGATGAGGTTTGCTCTTCGCAAAGAGAGTTCTTCAACTTCTATTGGTATCATGGCATCTGATCCATATGAGAGTCGAAAGGGTGTTTCTTCAGTTGTGGATTGTGGAATGCAACGATATGCCCAAAGGATTGCAAGAAGCTCCTCGACCCAACTTCCTTTGGCGTCACCGACTCACTTTTTTAGTTCCCCTAGTATGACTTTGTTGGCAGCTTCAGTTTACCCATTGGTTTGGGGGTGTTCTACTAAAGTTACCCGGTGCCGAATCCCAAGGTTCCTAAAGAACTCTTCTAGGTTCTTTTCGACGAACTGCTTCCCGTTGTCGGATACTATTGAGTGGGGGATGGTAAATCGACATATGATATTTTTCCATATGAATTTTTGTATGTTGTTGGTCGTGATGGTGGCCAAGGTTTCAGCTTCGATCCACTTTATGAAGTAGTCGATTCTGACCAGGAGGAATTTGACTTGTCCTTTAGCAAGTGGGAACGGTCCTAACATATCCACTCCTCACATGGCGAAGGGCCATGGTGCTGTGACGTTATGTAGTTCTTCTGCTGGTAGGTGAGACATGTTGCCATATTTCTGGCATTCTTCACATTTTCTTACATACTTGGCGTAGTCATGGCACATTGTCGACCAGTAATATCCAGCTCGTAAGACTCGAGCGGCCATGGCTTTTCCACCTGAGTGCATTCCACATATCCCTCTATGCATCTCATTTACCACGTATTCAGCATGTGTCTTTGTAATTCATTTCAACAGTGGTGTGGTGAAACCTCTTCTGTAAAGGTTTTCTCCTTCTATAACATAATAACTGGCCCTTCTTCTGATCTACCTGGCTTCCTCTCAGTTTTTCGGAGAGGGTTCCTCTTTTCAGGAAGTTCCATACCTCGGTCATCCACTCTCGATTTGCCGGGTTGATATTGGAAACTTCTTTGTCAATACTTGGAGCGAATACTATCTCTTGTATGACAGTTCGGTGTTACCCTTTCTTCTTTGTGCTTGCTAATTTTGATAGTAGGTCGATTCTTTCGTTTTGTTCTCTTAGGATATGGTTGAGTTCGAATTCAATGAATTCGTACTTCAACTGGGAAGCCAAGTGGTAGTACCTTATCATCTGGGGGTCTTTCATTTGGTAGGATCTGTTCATTTGCCCTGTGACAAGTTTTGAGTCACTCCAGCACCTAAGGTGATTTGCCCCTACTTCTTTGGCGAGTTTCAGCCCGGCCAGTAGGGCTTCATACTCGGCTTGATTGTTAGACACATCAAAGTTGAATCTGAGTGATTGTTCTAAAACAATCCCTTCGGGACTTTCGATTATGACGCCTACTTCGCTACCTTTGACGTTCGAAGAACCATCCACATAGAGGGTCCACCATGGGGAGGGTACCTCTTCTACTGGTGCTAGTTTTGCGATGAAGTCGGCAAAGCATTGGGCTTTGATAAGTCCTCTCGGCTCATACTTGATGCCGAACTCTAACAGTTCTACTGACCAAGCTATCATTCTTCCGGTGAGTTTCGACTTCCTCAACACTTGTCGTATTGGGTGGTCTGTTCTTACCACCACTTGGCGGCTCTGAAAGTATGGTCGTAGTCGTCGTGCTGAAGTAACCAAGGCTAGCGCTAACTTTTCGATCATCTAGTACCTTGTTTCAGCATCTTTCAGCACTCGGCTTATGGAGTAGATAGGTGTTTGCGTCTGATTTTCTTCTTGGATGATGACCAAGTTGATCGCGTCCCCCGAGACTTCTAATATAGCACTAAGTCTTTGCCAGGTTCAGGTCGAGTAAGGATCGGTGGAGAGGTGAGTAGCATTTTTAATTTTAAAAAGTTTGCTTCGCACTCTTTACTCCATTCAAATATTCGTTGCTTCTTGAAGAGTTGGAAAAAGGGTCTGGCTACCTTTACTGCTTTCGGAAAAAAACGGGATAGGGATGACAGCCTTCTAGTTAGCCTTTACACTTCCTTCATGTTACTCGGGCTTCTCATGTTTATGATAGCTGCGCATTTCTCGGGGTTGGCTTCTATGCCTCTGTGTGTGAGCATGAAGCCTAAGAATTTTCTACCTTGGACTCCGAATACACATTTCTCTAGGTTTAGCCTCATATTGTGTTTTCTGATCTCACCAAATATTTCGGCTAAGTCTCCTGAATATAAGTTCGGGTCTCGACTTTTGACTACCATGTCATCTATATAGACTTCTAGATTTCGTCCGAGTTGATCTGCGAAAATCTTGTCCATTAAGCACTGGTACATTGCTCCCACACTCTTTAATCAAATGGCATTACCGTATAGCAGTAATTTGCCACGTCGGTTACGAATGACATCTTATCCTCATCTGGTGGGAACATGGGTATCTCGTTGTAATCGGAATACGCCTCCAAAAAACTCAAGATAAGATAGCCGGATGTTCTGTCCACCAACCTGTCAATACTGGGTAGTAGGTATGAGTCTTTGGGACATGCCTTGTTAAGGTCTGCGTAGTCAGTACACATCCTCCACTTGCCATTTGCTTTCTTTACCATCACCTCATTCATAAGCCATGTGGTGTAGTGTACTTCTCTTATGAAGCTGGCACTAAGTAATTTTTCAGTTTCCTCTTTGACCACTTTTCCTCTCTCGGCTCCAAGTTTTCTTTTCTTTTAGGAGATTGGCTTGGTCTCTGGACAGATGGCCAGATTGTGATAGTGGAAGCTTGGATCGATTCCCGGCATGTCGGTGGGTGACCATGCGAATAGGTCGGCGTTTCCTAATAAGACTTGGGCAATTGCATTCTCGGTTTCGCTTGTTAGCTGAGTCCCAAGATTTATGCATTGCCCAGCTTCTCTTCCCAATAGGAAGGATTTTACCTCCTCGGTGGGTTCTGCTCTCGGCTCACCCTCCCTGGGGTCAAGATCGGCCTCCTCCCTTAGTGGTACCATGAGCGACACACTTGCTATGTGCTTTACTTTTGGTTCTGGGACCTTTTTGCCGCTAGCTATCCTTAGACTTTCTAAGTAGCACTCCCGTGCTGTTTCTTGATCGTCTTTGACTGTCACTATTTCTCCTTCTGAGTAGGGGAATTTCATTGCCAGGTGAGGCATTAAGATCACTACTCCTAACTCGTTGAGTGCAGGTCTACCTATAAGAATATTATACGAAGTGAGAGCGTTGACTAGTAGGTACCAGACTATGATGGTTTTGGATCCTTTTTCTTTATCTCCAAACATGGTGAGGAGGTCAATGTAGCCTCTGGTATCAACTTTTTCGCCTGAAAAACCGATTAGCTGTTTGGTGTACGGCTGTATCTTACTCTCGGGGATGTCTAACTATTGGAAAGTAGACCAGTATAAGATGTCCATCGAGCTGCCCTAGTCTATTAGGACCTTGCATACTAAAAAGTTGGCGACCTCAACCTTAACCACTACTGGGTCATCGTGGTTGGGTTTTATATCTTCGAAGTCTGCATCAGTGAATGTTATGAGGGGCATGCTTCTTGTTATGTTCTCCTGTTCTGTTCGGTCAGGTTGTCCATTGGCGGTTGCATGGGCAGCCAAGTGTGCACTCCGGTCCTCTTGCAGTTTCTGGTATTGCTCTCGGAGAGTGGCATTCTCTTTGCGGAGATCCTCTATCTCTTTTTCGCTATTTTGCTTCAGCGTGTTCACTTCCATTTGCAGGGCTTGGAACAGTAGGTGATTCTCAAGTGCCTGACGCAGGATGGGCGCCACGTTATTGGGGTTACCTCCTTGGGTATCCCCAGGTGCCAGTGTTCCCTAGGTTAGGGTTTTCGACCCTATGGTCGCTTTTCGTGGTTCGCTTTTTTGCCTTCGTACTGACATTGCGATCGTTTCGCGTTGATTGGTGTGGCTGGGAAAAGTTTCACCGAGCCCCATGATGGGCACCAAATGTTCTAATCAGATTTGGTGAGTGTTCTGATGTAGTGGCTCCGTTGAGTTCTCCTCCTTGAATGATGAGGGGTGTACATGCAAAGACACTCCGACGCTCAAGTTAGAGACGCAGAGGTAGAAGGCAGGTATCACAATTGGGAATAGAATTTTCATACCTCGATTGGATGGATTATTGTTGTATTTATAGAGTATAAAGAGATAGTTTTGATAGGGTTATTTTCCTATCAAATCTCCTAAAATCTCGTAATTCATGATAGAGTTAGTCTTATCTTCTATCAAGATCTTGTGCCTTGATCTTTCTATATCTTATTTTATGGTAAGATATACTTTCTGTTATAACTTCCTTAGTCCGAGTGAGATCATTCCACTCGGCCTGGTCTGCGACTTGGTATAGTGCCGAGTCCGAGTAATACATAAACTTACTTGATTGCTTGACAATTATTTTAATTATATAGTAAACACGAGGCATAAAAGTGTCAACCTCATTAAGTTCAATTGTTTATTTCTCGATACCCAACTACATGTTTAAATACAAACGGACCCAATATCTCATATCAGTCCATTTGCGCATGGCCATGCATATTGCACGTCTCACTCTATCGAGAGGCGTATAGACATAACTCTTGTTATGTAGGAGGGACAAATCCTATCTACATCACTCACATTCTTCAACATTATCCATTGTAGGCCCAAATACTACCTTTATAATCACCTTGTTACAGATGACATTTGATAGCATTAATGCCTACATCTCCTACATGTAGGAATCGTAGTGACTTCAAGTCAAAGGACTACTATCACCTTATGGCTGTAACATTGTAGTTTTTCTAATTATGTGACTAAGTGTTTGATTAATAATATAAGAGGAACTAAATTTAAATTATGTTATTTTAACTTAAGTTTATATTTTGTTATGTCCATGGTGTTATTGTTAGTTTTTCATGAATGGTTGGGCTTAGAGTGTGGGTTGTGAGATTTTTAGGTCTTATATGTGAGTTTCCTTTAGTTGAAAAAAAAAAGAAAAAGAAAAGGGGGGTGCCTTAGAGGTAGTATAGGGGAAAATAGAAAATTTTCAATTTACTCTCAAAGCCTTATCCATTGGAAACTCATTCTTTTCCTTTATCTCCTTCATTCTCATCTTTCTTCCCCTCTAAGCTTTCTTTCCTCTTGAGTTGAAGTGGGATTTCTACACCATTTTGAAGCTTGATTCCTTCTTTTCTAGAACCTCCTTAGTTCATTTCAAGTTGGTAAGCTCAATTCCTCCTTTTTCTTGATTTCTTAGTTTCTTTCTCATTTTCTACCAAGAGCTTGAGAAATGGATCTCTTCTAAACTCTTGATTGAAAGGTCAAAATTTTATCAAAGCTCATTTTGGGATTGATCTAGGTCTCCTCTAATTGATTTAATAGCAAAGGTTGAGTAGAGATCATTCTTGGATCACCAAGTCTCCTCCATAGCTTCTTCTTCAAGGTTTTGGGTCAATTCATAGGGTAAGGGAAGCTTTAATATGATTGAATTCTTTGTTTGAATATTCTATGCTTGGAATGAAGTTTTTGATTATTGGATGATGTTTATATGTTATGCTTAATGTAAAATTCAAATTGGAATGAATTTGATAGCCATTGAAGAGTTTTAAGTATGTTTTCAAGGTTCTGCAACCCTGGTTCGCTTAAGCAAGGAGTGGTTCTCGCTTAAGTGAGACAGGTGACAAGGGAACCTTTTAGCCTGAAAATAGTTCTAGCTTAAGCGAGGGAAAATCCTAGCTTAAGCGAGGTCGCACTTAAGCGAGGATTTACCCAAGCTTAAGTGAGGAAACTTGGAAGTGAAAAGTTAGCTCCTGGAATTCTAGCTTAAGCAAGGAAAATTCCTAGCTTAAGCGAGGCAGCGCTTAAGTGAGGATTTATCCAAGCTTAAGCGAGAAAACTTGGAAATGAGAAGTTAGTTTATGAAATTCTAGCTTATGCAAGATTAAGGTGTCGCTTAAGCGAGAATTCATACTCTACACTATAAAATGGCTTCCAAATTTATTTTAAATTGAATTATTTCTATGGTATGGGTGTGATGAAGATGTCCACAAATGTTCTAGATCTATGTTAAGAAATTCACATTTTATTAAGGTTAGTGTTGTGTTGTGAGTAAGGATTCAGAGTAAGGGAATACCTTACTTGGGCTTATTGAACTACTAGATGGGTTCATAAGCATAATTTGAGAAAAATGGTGAATTTATAACATAGAGGGAACATGTGGCATCATGACATTGCATATGGGTAGACACATAAGTTGAGGGTGCTTGGTGGACTCTCAACCTAGTGCCGGAGGTTTTCGTGGTGGCTAATGGGAATGAGCTTACAGAATAGACAGGTGGGCGAATTCCTATAGATGTAAGGTTTTGCAAACCTTACAAAGGTAAGCCAATACCCACACTTGTCTATATTTGATAAAACCACACTTCCTCCATAGGGTCAGCTCAAGGGACTCCCTGAATGGTTAGAGAATGGGACCATGGTAGGGGATAGGGCTTATGGGGAGCGTCCAAAAGTTGTAGAAATCTCCATGGAGTCAAGTCAACACGACATTACATAATGAAATTGTATATGGGATTGATTTATAAATTGATGTATGTGTTATTGTATGATGTTATCTAATTTATTATTGTTGATTGATTCTAATTTTTCCTTTAAGTAAATCCTATCCTTCTTTTATACCTTTGTATATCTATGTTTCTTTTATAAATAAGCTTACCCTTGTGTTTTGTGTTTGTATTTGTGTTGTATTACTGCAATGATCATGTGATTGGCACGGGAGCAGATAGTGGTGATGTTGCAGGTTCTCAGTGTAACACCCTAAATTCGGGTTTTACATATATTCTCATTTTAAACTTATTTTAATTCAATAAGCATGTTACTTTATTCGATCTTCGGAAAAGGTAAGGAAAATATCCTTTAATTATTTGGAAAACGTGTTAACTAATTTTAATTTTTCCAAAAACTGTGAAGTCAATAAAACATAGATCGGAATTTTACTAAGTTTTTAAAAGTTTTGATTAATTAATTTCAGAAGTTGTGTATCGCCGCCTCAGTTGTAAATATACATACATTTAAAAGCGAGTAAAATAGAACAAATAAAGTAAATAGCTCTGGCTATACAATATACATATATACATGAAATAGAGATTTTCATAGCCCAAATATTTTTCTTGTACATATACACATTGTTCAAGGTATATACCAAATACATAGGGTAATAGAGTATGAAAACTGAATATACATAGTAAAATTTGAAACCTAGGTCTACCAATATTCAAATACATAAAAAGGGAAAAACCTAGTCTTAGAGTAGTCATCTCTAAACCCAACCCTGCATGTTAAACTAATCCAAAGAAATGGGATGGCGAAGGGCCTTTGACAAGATCCTGGAGGAGAGAATCTAGTGGTCATTGTCCACAAGATCCTTCACAGAATCTTTCTCAAGGTTCTCCAATCCTCCTCAAATCCTAGGACTCACTGTTCCCTAAGTTCACAACTAGAAGCGGATCCCCCTGACTGACTCTCACCCAATTACGTCTCCAATTCTTTGACATAAGAGGGGTTCGGTGAAAGGCAGGAAGCGTCGGACCAGCGTGAACTCCTCGGATGGCGTGGCATCGAAAACAGTAGCGGTTATCAATGAACTCTTCAAGGACACTCCAAAGAGACGGATGATGACGAGAGCGTTGAAACTGATGAGGATGCCCCCTTGTGATTTCCACAGGTACTGCCATCGGCTCCTAAAACAAAACAAAAAAACAACGTAAGGGTGAACTCTTCGTTTCATCAAGCAAACCACACAAAATGACTTCAAAAGTCATAGTACAATCCTACTAACCACCATGATGGGGTTTTCTAGCGATCACACTCGGATCCTACTCATTCCCAGAACTAACTCAATGGCCAGCTGCCACTGGAACTCCCAAAACTCAGTGGTCTGACGTACTTTTGAGTGGAATGACTATTGGGAGTACACCCTTATCGTGGTACAAGGCAGGCTCTCACCAACCGAAGAATGTCTCGTGGTTATGTCAAGGTTGCCAAGTCGGCTATGTGAATGAAATGTCACAACTTGGCGCCTACCCTCCAAGGTCAATAGTGTCTCACGACCATCTCCCAGGTACCAATCTGTGGTCATTCATACTCCGAGGATTGACTCCTCAAACACTTTCTCACGGAGCTTTATCCATACTTGTCGCTGTGGGTTTTCGCTGCGTATGGTATAAGACGGGATGAATTGACGCCAAGCCGAGACCCTTATTGGCTCCAAACAATATATATATATATATATATATGAGACCATCACCTCGTAGGTGAACACGTCATTCGATCACCGCTTTCATCTCTAACAACTTTCTGTCACAGTCAGAAATGTTGCATGCGACTCTGTTCGTAATTCCATTGCTCCGGCGTACACACGCGTCTCTGTTGCACGACTCTCAAAAAGTGCACTTTCACAACGCACATCACAAAATCTTATTAAGTTTTATTCTTGCCTTACCCTCTCAAATTCAAAATTTTTATTAATTAGTAACTTACCAATGATTCCTCTGTGCAAGGGTCCTAGAATATTTATCTAAGTCTAAAGCATAAATTAAAGAGTTCATTTATTAAGCTTATAAAATATATTAATTCTTAAGTCTAAATTAATTGTTCTCACTGTTGGAATTTATATTATTATTATTGCCAGTAAAATTTTTCGGATTACTAGGACAGTGTCCTAGTCCATATAAGCACTCGCGTTCAAGTCTTATGCTCACAAAAAACAAACATCGTAGAGAAATACAATTCATACTACAATCCCACGTGACTGTACCACAGAGCATTTTCAAAACGCACAAATCACACGCACAGAGATGCCCTAGGTTCACATTCCAAAGGTCTTACAATCATTTAAGGCAAGTGTAAAATTTACCCACTGCCTTGCATGCACACAATTATAATTAATTTAAACATTCAAATATATCACAAAACCAAATATCATATTTCAAGGCAATTTAAAACAGAATCCCTCCCTGGCATCACCTAATCTCTGTCCAAAATTAATTTAGCAAACGATTTTTGTTTTATAAAATTCTTATATCAAATTAAATCCCTTAAAACTTATTTTTCAAAAAGGTATCCCACACTCTCAAATTAAATCTACAAAAATTATAAAAAATTCCTAGAAGTTCACAGGTCAGTATGCCCCTTACAGTGAGCATACCTCAAAGATGAGTAATTTTGTCAAACTTTCCAAATAAGATTTTAACTCAAATTTTTATGGTAAAAGGCTAACATTCATATCTTTTAGAAAAGGTAAAACTGGAATCCTAATTCCTCCTACATTTTCCCAGTAATTTTTTTAAGATCTATGTCTCAGGTTTGAAATTCTGGAATCCATGCATGAGTTCTGTTTAAACCAAATTTGTTAAATTAGTAATTGTGGATGAAAATTTTCAAAACTTATATCATTTTAAAGCTTTGTTTGTCTAGTTTTAGGAAAAAACATTAGATTTCAAAAAAGATCATTACTTTGGTGTAAAAAGCTCAAAAATTGAACCTTGCCCAAACTGGTTTCCACAAGTAGAATAACCTCATTGCATGTCACGGATGAACCTTCATTTGAGGTTATTTCGCAATGGTCTTAAAATAAAATTTGGTGAATTTTGAATTTCCTTTAACAGAGGATAAGTTTCATCAAAATCCAATGGCTAGATCAAAAGTTATTCACAAAAAAAATTCAAAAATCGAACCTTGCCCAAACCAATTTTTGCGAGCAGAGCGGTTCCATTTCATGTCATGGATGAACCTTAATTTGAGGTTATCTCACAATGGCCTCAAAAGAAAAGTTTGTGCATTTTGAGTCTACTTTAACTAGGGACAAGTTTCACCAAAATCCAACGGCTAGATCAAAAGTTATGCACAAAAAAGTTCCAAAACCGAACCTTCTCCGAACCAATTTCCGTGAGCAGAACGATTCCATTGCATGTCACGGATGATCCTTCATTTGAGGATATCACACAATAGTCTCAAAAGAAAAGATGGTATCTTTTGAGTCTAATTTAACTGGGGATAAGTTTTACCAAAATCCAATGGCTAGATCAGAAGTTATGCACAAAAATGTAAACATTGTGCAGGGCTTCTACATGAGATAGCCACTGCCAACACAAATTTTTGAATTTTGAAAATGCATGAGTTCTAACAAAAATTGGGCATGGTCTCCTTTGTATTGGAGCCATCCCACGAATTTTAGAAAAAGAAGATGAGGAGAAGGTTTGGATACAGTTGCAAGCCACTGTCAAAGAGGAAATTTCAAAACACAAACCCAATCACATACATGCGATTACACATTTCACCAACTCAGTCAACAAGGGAGGTATTTTATATGAGTGGCCGGATCCTCCACCTCCAGCCACTTTGAATCCACCAAAGAGTCCCCTTACAGTGTGGTGAGCTCATTGGAATAAGGAGAAGGTGCTGATCACTTTCTTCCAAAGGAGTGCAAGCCCTTGCTCACTCTAGCTATGGCATGCAAGGGAAGGAAGCTGAAAAAAATGGTGCTGTGAGGGGAAAAGGAGGTCTCGGCCAGGAGAAAGGAAGAGAGAGGGAGGAGAAATTTTAATTTTCTTTGGGCTGAAGTGTGAGGCTGACTGTTAGTGAGTGATTGAGGTGAGTGTTAGGTTTAGTTGTGATTTGAGTGATGTTTTGTGAGAGTGAGTGTGAATGGGCTGTGAGGTTGAGTGTGTGAGGGAGTGTTTTGCATGAATTTTAAGTGGCTAATGGTCACTTGATTAGATGGGTTAGGGTTGCGTCAAGTTACACAATGTAGAAATACACTGTGTAATTTAACCCGGAGCGCATTCTAAAAAAAATGAACTTTTAAACATCAAATTTAAATTTTAATAATTCTTTATAATTGGAAAAACTTTTTAAATAACTTTCCTAAAATTTCTCTGTAGAGTAATCACTTATAGATGAATTTTATGAAAGATCACTTGTCTTGCGAATCTCATATTTCAAAAATGATTCAAAACGGTTTTCTAATCAATTTCAAGACTAATACGAAGTAACCAATATCTTATTTATTTATTTCTAATATTTACCACAGACAAATAGTTCTCCTTCTCAGTTACTTCAAGAAATTAAATCACAGATGAAACCAAATAATCAAAACTTGAATTCTCATCACACTATTTATTATTATTATTATTATTATTTCAACTCAAATAAAATTGTACAAACTAGTTTATTTTCACAGAAATCTAAAAACAAACTAACAGACAATTATACAAAAAGTAACCATCGAGAATTAATTCTAGAGAATTAATTACAGGAAGTTACTCACAGAGAACTTTTTACGTCTTTGTTCTTATAAAAGTTTTTCCTATTTGATCCTTATAAAGAAATTACTAACTATATTTTAATTACTCCAGGTATATTTTTTTTTTATTTAAAACAAACAATCAAATCCCCATTAATTTCTACTTAATCTCTCGTGTTCTTACTTACTGAGTTGAAATTTTCGGGGTGTTACACTCAAGCCGCTCGTGACTGAAGCGGATGTAGATATTGAAGATGGGATAAAATCCCTCTTTTTGGATATGTTCTCATATATATATACATATATGTATATATATATATATATATATATATATATATATATATATGAGGAGGGATCCACTTACTCCAAGAGTAAGTCTAAGAGAGTTGCTCTTCATCCTCACCATTCATTTTCTTGAAATCTAATGGTTGAGATTAGTTACTCATTACAACTATTAGATTTCAAAAAAATGAACGGTGAGGATGAAGAGTAAGTTTCTTATACTTACTCTTGGAGTAAGTAGATCCCTCATATATATATATATATATATATATATATATATATATATATATATATATATATATATAAGACCTAATACTTTTATGATATGATGATGTACATTATGTGTAGGAAAATAGGTACATATATGTGTGTTAAATGTGAACATTTCTAAGTAGTTTCATATGATAATATTTAACAAAATGTTTTAGTATAATAAATATGTAATGAAGATGGGTCGTTACAATTAATGGTCGCCATGAGAAGCGCTTATGACACTTACATAACTATTATGAAGCCTTCTCATAATGGGTCTGTCTAGTATAAATATTAGTCCTAATATTTATATACCTGTGTGCTAGTCTGATATCCCATATTCATGACTTGTGAGATGCGATCATCATGCTACTCACACAATAGTCTTAATGCATCATTGTCGTCCTGGTTAACAATAATACTTTGATTACAGACACTTTAAGAACCGTGCTCTATTATTCAATGAATTTCTAAGGACGTTACCATATATAACAAACAATATAGTAACTGAAATGCCTCATATATAAAGTATATAAATCAAAGTTGTAATACAAATATAGTCTAAAATGGATTGGCCACTAGGGCTAACTCCAACATGATCGGACCGAGATTGACTGCACGTTGCTTTTGCTTGCTTGGGAGAATTGTGACATGCGGGGGAGAAATTGTGGTTGAGAGGAATAGAACCCAAGACTTTGAGGTGTTTAGAAATATAACCATATTGCACTAGTGCATTTTATTAGTTTTTATATGACAAAAATAATTTTTATAGTATATTTTTAATGGGTAAATAACTTATTTAGTCCCTAAACTATGCATTTGCTGACAATTTAGTCCCTCCAGTTTTGAAATAACCAATTCAGTCCACAAATGTGCAAATGTTGCGACAAGTTAGTCCAACCATTTATTATAAGTCATGTATGTCATGGACTAATTTGTAATAAGTAGTATAGTTTCAGGACCACTCTGACATTAATGCTATGTTTGGTAAAACTAGCTAATAAGCTTATAAGCTATAAGCTAGTAGCTGAAAAGCTAGAAGCTTATAAGCTAGCTGATTTAATCAGAAGTTTTTGGTAAGATTAACTGATAAGCTAGCGGATAAATGTCAAATGACGTAAAAGGGCATATTTAATATTAATAAACTAATAAGCTAGGTGATTTTACTTATATTGTTTAAAATCAAATTTTTAATAAACTAATACTGTTTTAAATCTAATTTTTCCTTTTTTTTTTTTTGGAAAAAGTAGAATTAAATTAAATCAACTTATATTGTTTGAAATTTTTTTTAATATTTAATTATTATTAATAATATTATTTTAAAACAAAAATAAAAATTGTTTTTTCTTTATAATTTTCATTTTTTTATCAACTTTTGTTTAGTGACCAAATATTTTAAATAAAAATAAAAATAAACAATGTATTAATTCATTAAAATAAATAGTTTAACATTAAACAAAATCATAAAAAAAAAAGTATAATTCCAAGTTTCATAATAACTACGAAAATAAAAATGCCACCTAGTGTTTGTAAGAATGTTAAAATAGGTAAAAGGATTTTTTAATTTAATAAAAGGATAAAAAGGAATTTCAAATAAATTAGTGAGGATAAAATTGATAAGAAAAAAATTATAGTAGCTTATAAGCTAACTTATTTTCCATAAGCTACCTCAAGTAGCTTATGAAAATAAACTACTTGAAGTAGCTTATGGAAAATAAGCTACTAAAATAAACTCATGTACCAAACAAGCTTATTTTGGTCAAAGTAGCTTATAAACTAGTCAAAGGAGCTTATAAGCTCCTCAAAAGCCTCACCAAATACACTCTAAGTGTCGCAACATTTACACATTTGTAAAATAAATTAGTGATTTAAAAAATGTAAGGACTAAATTGTCAGCGAATGCATAGTTCAGGATCTAAATAGGTTATTTATCCATTTTTAATTTAAAAATCATATATTTGATAATAGGTTGTACTAACCAGTGCCCTTATAACACTGGTTAAAAAATTAAAAGAGAAACATTTTATTGAAAATTATATAGAAGCACATTTTTTTCGCATTTCAATAAAAATCTTTATTTTTTTATTTTTTTAACCTCTGTCCTTATCATTTGTCTTTACTAATATATTAATTTATGTTGTTCAATAAGTGACCCATTGAGAGAGAGGATCTCCTCCACTGAAAAAAGCACATAAGCTCTTGTTCTTATCCAATCTAACCCTTAACTTTTTAAAGTTTTCATTTTATAATAAAAATTACGTGAGGGGGCTTAGTAACATAATCTAAGCCATTAATCTATCTATTTGTTATTATATAATAAAAAAATATCTCTGCTGGACACGTGTCACGCTCTTATACGTTACTTCTCTGATTTTCCCGCTCAACTTTTATATTTGGCGCTTTTTTTCTTTTCTTTTTACTTTTCCCGACATCTATCTCACGTAAGTGGTGTTTCGCAATTCAGAACGCAGGCTTATATGCTATCACTTACAAAAAAAAAAAAAAAAGCTTATATGCTATCAGATTTGTCGTTTGCGTCATAGACAACCCAGGCTCCTTTTCTACTATCGGGGGCCCCATGGCCATCATTGTGCTTTTTACTCCTTCTCACTTTTTATTAAATTTTTCTTCAAACATTTGCCACCAAATTGATTCTAGACTATTATTGTTAATTTTTACTTAATCAAGTACATTAAATTATTTTGTAGTTTGTTATATTTTATTAATAACAAAGTGTCTGTCAACCTTTTTTAGTCTTTATGATACTCTTAATCTTTTTTAGATGCTTCAATTTCATATTGGGGTAATTCAATAATTTGGATCAATTTATTAAACTTGAAAACTTAAATTAAACCAATTAAGCTAATTTGATTTAACTTATATGGTTAAGTTTAAAATCAACCAAATTAACTTTATCAAAACAAAATTGAACCAAGTCAATGAAATTTGATTAAGCATCAGTTTTGTGATTTAAATTTTATAATCTATTATTCAAATTATTTAATTAGTTCAAACTCTCTATTTTTCTCTCACGTATTTACTATCTCTCTTGAGTGTGCAGTTGGTTTTTACTACTCCATAACAAAAATACAAAACACCCTCCACGTGAATGAATGTGAAACCTCTTCATCTATGACAGCAGAATTTACTATTGAACTAGAATAACATTTTGATATTAAATTCAAATATAACATTTAATACATCATCTATTTTTATATGTTAAAATTATTATTTACTCTCTCAAAATTTAAATACAAGTAAAAACATTTGCTTTCACTAAGAATATTAGTTAAGCTAATTTAATTTTCTTGATTTCTTAAAAAAATTACATTTTCTAAACTACCCCTAATTATATTTAATGAAGATGATGTTTACATTTGAATTAACTCCAGAATATTTTTGGAATAATGACATTAAAATAGGATTGAATTATTTAAAATTTTCTTATATTTTGATTCATTTAATTTGGACTTTTTTTTTTTTCTTTACATATATTTAAGTCCAAAGTTGTATTGTCTTAAAGAGGAATACTAACAACATTTTCTTTAACACTTTTTTTTTTTATTATTATTAACTTAATTTTATTAGAAATCACAAATTTTGGTGAGTCTCATTTCTAAACTAGGAGAGGGACTTGTTATATGAGAAGCGCAACCTATCAAACAAGTAACCGAAAATTTGAAAAATCTAATATCATATTCTTTTTCAATTGTTAGTGAGACTCATTTTTTATGCGATTTTCACCATGTTTATGACATTTTTTGGTTTGATCATCAATTGAGTTTCATAGTTTTCATGTAATTGAATCTAATGAGACAATTTTTTACATCTCAAATCAGTAAAAAAAAAAGTTCAAAAACTTGTCGCAAAATTGAAAATGATCATTATTTTGGGAGGACCAAATTTAAAGGATAAAGAACCAAATTAATTATTTAAAAAGATAAAATACTAACTTAAATCTAAACAAAATAAAAAATAAAAACTAAAAGTATATTTAGCTTCTACCTATTATGAGAAAATTGATCCCTCATAGCCCTGTGTCCCTTTCTCACACTACTATTTTCTAGCTCACCTTATCATCTCCGGCTCCCTCTCTTTTCCTTTCTGATTTTTATTTTTCTGTTTCTTTCTTTCGTTCTTTTTTTTTTTTTTTTCTCACACTTCCCATTCAACATTTTTTCTTTGAAACAACCCTTTTCTTTTTATGTTTTTCCTTTCTTCTTTTTTATTTTATTTTTACGTTTCTTTCTTTTTTTTTTTCTCATATTTTTCTTTCTTTTTTTGACGTTTCTTTTTTTCATTTTTTTTTCTTTTTATGTTTTTTTTTGTGTTTTTAATGTTCTGTCTTTCTTTCTTTTTTCTTTTTACTTTTTTTTCTTTATTTGTACTTCCACTTTTTTTTACTACCATTATTTTTTTTACTTACACACATTTTTTTTCATAATAATTACACTTTTATTTATATTATATTACTTTTTATGTCCTTTACTTATAAAAAAATTACATTCCATAATTTATATTAACATATATAATCATAAAATAAAAATTATTGTGATTTTGTCAACATCATATTTATCTTTTCTTGAAATATTTAATATAATAATATGCTCTATATTATATAAAAATATGTTATTATTATATTAATTGAATGATAAATATTTATAATTACTTATCACTTATTAAAACTAATTATAGTTTAATTAACTAAATTTATTTTTCCTTTAAAATCTATAAAATCATTTTTACATGGAAATCATATAAAATAAATTTAAACAACTTCATAAATAAATATTCTGTTGATTAATATTTATATTATCAGGTTGAAATTTTTATACTAAAAATTAATTTAAATCTAATTAGTTAATATATTTATTACAAAATAATATTTTGACTCTATGTTTAAAATTAAATTGTTAAATATATTTTTCTTACAAATAGTTTAGAATTACTTTATAATTAATATCATAAAATAAATTAGTTTTAATTATTTTATGGTAGAGACCACATATATCATTCACGAAAGACAATCATGCTCTTTCTTCGAATATTTCTCACAAATGCATATCAAAGAATCAATAATATCATATATTAAAATAGTTTTAATACTTTTTATAGTAGTGACCACAAATATCATTCACAAGAAACAATCCTACTCAAGATCATTATGGGCAACAAAACTTCTTTCTTCGAGTGTTTCAAAATAGTGCATACCAAAGACTCAATAATATCATAAATTAAAATAATTTTATTTTTTTATGATAGAAACCACAAGTATCATTCACTTGAAACATTCATGCTCAAGATCGCTATGGATGATGCTCTTTGAGTATTTAACACAACTAGATACCAGAGACTCAACAATATTTTTATTTACTTTGAAATCTTACAAAAATCACTTTTACTTCAAATTGTATAAAATTATTTTAAACAATATCATAAATAAATATTTTGTTGAATAATATTCATATTATGAGATTGGGATTTTTATACTAAAAAATAATTTAAATATATTTATTATAAAATAATATTTTGACTATATGTTTAATAACTTCATATACAGAAATTGTGTTGATTAATATTTATATAATAATGTTAAATTTTGTATACAAGTATTTAATCACTATAATAAAATTAATTTATAAACTATATTTTTATTACAAAACATATTTAAATTACTAACAAAATAATATCATAAATTAAATTAATTTTAATTTTTTTATGATAGAGATTGCAAGTGTCATTTCCGGGAGATAATCATGTTCAACTTCATTATGAGCGACAAAGCACTTTTTGCAAGTATTTAACACAACTACATATAACAATATTTATTTTTACTTTGAAACCTTGTAAATTTGTTTTTACTCATAATCGTATATAATAATTTTAAATATTTTCATAAATAAATATTTTGTTGAATAATATTTATATTATGTTGTTGAATTTTTTATACTAAAAATTAATTTAAATCTAATTAGTTAATATATTTAGTACAAAATATCAATTATTTATTTTTAAAATAATTTTAAATAATTAGTTTAGAAATTGTATAAAATAATAAAATAATTTAAATTATGACATAAATGAATATTTTGTTGAATAATATTTATTAAAATTAATTTATTAAATTTATTCTTTTTACAAAATAATTTTAAATTGCTTCATCAATAATATCATAAATTAAATATTTTTTTATTTTTTTATGATAGATACCACACTTTTAAAATATTTTCTCAAAAATAAAATTGTAATATCACTAAGTAAGTTTTTTTAATAATCACACCAGTAAGAAGTGTTTCTATGTTTGTTTTAATTGTCATAATTGCTAAGTAGATCCCGATCTAAATAGAAATGTTGTACATGTTGGACATAAATATAAATAAGCTAAATAACTAAGGTGAATTATATAAACAATATTCCATTAATTTATAAATTAAATACTATTAATCAAAATATTAATAGAAATATTTGATCTAACTTATAATTTCTTTGATCTAATATATAATTATGCAATGATTGACTTAAATATAAAATACAACTATCTAGAATTGAAATTGAAATAATTTTATATTATATTATTCCTTCTTTAAAATATATAATTTTACTGTAAATTAAAATACTTATTTTTAAATTAATTTCATTTTACATTGTTATTTTTAATATACTTATTACATATAATATCATTATAAATGTTTAATGGAAATTTGATCGAAGTACTTAGACAAAAATATTAGTCTTTTAAGTATTTATCACAACTAATATACTTTGCTATAATTATTTAATATTGCATGATTATTTTAATTATGGGAAAAAATATCTACATTTGAGAATTTATAATTAGTAACTTAATACATTTTCTTCTCACGGGACAAAATAATACCCATTACCTATAACAACAGATCACAGCTAATGAATTATAAACACATCACAACACATCACAGGACAATAATTTATTTTAAGTAATATTGATTTCAATAGTTTGCATCTAACTTAATTAATTTTTATATTTTAAATTATTTAAAATATTATTTATAAACTATAGTATTATAAAATTAATATTTTTTATTTACAAATATAGTTTTAAAAGAATTGACAACAATTACGTCATTGGTATGTTGTTACCTGACAACAGGAACTAAAAGTGGTAAAGTAGAAAATGTTCAGGAACTTTCACAGATCAAAATTTAGATTAGGGACTAAAAGCAGAAATTAAAAAAAATTGGGACCAGAAAAATAGCAAATCCATATATTTGAGGACAATTCTTTATTTCTTTTTATTAGTTGAATCCTCATTGGTATGCATACTCCAAATAAATTCTTTAATAGCCATTGATGTTTATTGTTTGCAAAATGAGATGTTTGAGCAATAAATAAAAAATCATCACAAAAATTAAGATCAGTAAAAACAAATTAGAAAATGAAAACGAAGGGAACTATACCTGGGTAGCATATTCAAGTGTCTAGATTCAAAAAGAAGGAAAGTGTGACGTTGGTTGCAAATGTAGATGAAAAAAAAAATAAAAGGATAAAATATTATACAAAATTACACATTGCTTTATCCTTTAGGACCCCACATCGAAGCTCATTTTTTTCTAACTAGTTCTATAACAAAGAGATGCACGAAAACTGGCTTATCGTAGATTTTTCTTCATCCCAGGTACATGGTAGACAACATGCAGTTGCACATGCTTTGAACTGAACTGTGGTACAACCTTTGTTTTACCAATATGACTTATTGGTAATCATGAATTATCTGCTGTCACAACCACTCGATCACCTTTATATTCTGATATGTTAAGAAGCTTCTCTTTATCACCTGTTATGTGATTAGAGCATCCCGAGTCAACAATCCAACTCTTAGTGTAGTTAATTTTACTAGGAGTGGACATTGCTAATGCTAACTCTTCCTTCTCTGTCACAACATCTCCAATTGTGACTGCATCATGAATATCTTCAATCACTGCATAAGAGGCCTCCGTATCCCATTCATCTTCGCTATTCTTTGGATTACTTGATGTAGCTATGTTGCCTTCAGCTGTCCGCCTTTTAAATCGACAATCACGAGCAAAGTGACCTTTCTTTACACAATTATAACATTCAAAATTGTGGGATTTATTAGTATAGCTTTGATTCTTTTCAGCTCCTCCTGCTGGGTTGCTTCAGTTTTGGCCTTTCTTTGAGTTGTCATACTTAACAACATGTTTATTTCTTGATTTGTTTTGCTTTTTGCTGAAAAATGCTTCTTCTTCATTCTTCAAGGAAACACCTGCTACTTGTTTTACAAGAGTTTCTTGGTTAGCTAAAAGATTTTCTAACTCTTCTAATGATGGTTGAACTGGCCACCCTTGGATTGCAGTGATGAAACTTCTATATTCAGGCTTTAAGCCATGAATAATAATTCTTCTTTTCCAATCATTATTGATATTTGATGCAGCATCTAATTCAGAAATCTCCCGACATAAGGACTTTACTTTTTGTAAAATACTGATTTATAGTCAAATCACGCTGTGTGAGAGACATCAGTTCATTTTCCAAAAGTTGCAGTCTCATGTCATTCTTTGCAGTAGATCGTGAGACAAAAATGTCCCAAGCCTCCTTTGGAGTTGTAGTATGCCGAATGTGTTCCAGCATCTCCTCCTCAATGGTAGTCTTTATCATGAACATTGCTTTTCCAGATTTGATACGCCACTTTCTCAAAGATTCTGCATCTGTTGGTGGTGTTGTCTCATTCCCATTGACTACTTCCCACAGATTTTGACCTTGCAAGTATGATTCTATGCAAGTCTTCCATGTGCTGTAATTTTTATTATTGAGTTTCTTGATGCACCCAACAGAGATGAAATCTGTCATCATGATAACTTGTTACGACTTTCTTATTTAGTTATAAGAAAGTGTGGTCCCAGACCAACAACAAGCTTTACAGTCCCTGACTGTATATGAGCAGAGTCTCCACTAATGGTACCACTGATTTGGCACCTCCACTAATAGTCCCTGACTATTAGACTTTCCTGGGCAGCACCTCAACTCTCTAGCACCTCACCTGGTCCTATACAACCTGGCTCTTGATACCAAATTGTAGGAAGTAAGAAAACAGAAAGCTAAATATTTTACCCTCACACACTCATATCAGAAGAAAGAAATAGATCTTTATATTGATTTAATTCTATTGAGACACACATACAGGATCTGCTTTTTATAAGCAAGTTCTCCTAAATAAACTATTACATAAATATAGAAAACCCATTAGACTAAGTAAACCAAAAAGAGGCACCGACTGGAAAAAGTGGAACAATAATTATGGTCAAAAGTTGCAACTTACTGCAGCTGTATAAAACAGCTATGCAGTGCTGCAGAGCAGCTTTCCGTAATTATTGGCTTTCTTAACACACACAACTCTGTATAGTCAAAAAGTGAAGAGAATTATTGCGTTGCCCCTGAGGATGTAGGACTTAATTACCAGGAGCCTGCTAAGAAACCACGTGCAGAGTCTCCATCGTTATACCAAATGCAACTTCTCAGAAACACAAACATTCTAAGAAATCACTTTTAGACAGTGTGAATCCTTGGACTCATCCAATCCAATGCTACAGATCGATTTTGAATTGTCAAAAAGTGAAGAGACATGAAACGTGTTGCTCAGAAGATGTGAAACCCACTAGAAACCTGCCAAGAAAGCAGGTGAAGAGTTCTGCATCATATTCATATAGTAGCAAATGAAACTTCTCGGAAACTTAATTACATGACATGAACAGTGTATTTACATCTCTTGTCTAATTCTTCTCTATTTATATGCACTCTACCATTGTTTACTTCTTGTTCTCTGTTGCACCCCAGAAGCTCTTGTGTTCAACTAAAGAATTTGTGTTTCTCTTCTGTTGCAAGAAGTTAGGTTTGTGGTAAGCTCTTTTTGTCTATTTTCAATTTTACCTCCAAATAGAAATAATAAAAGATGAAATGATATGGATAAGAATGTGAATGCTGCCTGATAATATATTATGGACTTCAAAAAATGACCCGTTCTCTAGTTGTCTATGATGAAAAATAACTTTTTTGTTTTTAATATTTAGTGAAAAAGATTGAACTTTTCATTGAAGTGCATAATTAAAGACATTCATTTATATTCTTTGTATTATTGATCATGCTTGCTTTTGTTAAGCTGACAATAGTTCTAAGTCCATCAGCTTCTAAAATTCTCTTTCAACCTATGTAGACCTACTTTCAGTTATTAGATTTGTGAATTTTAACTGATATGTTAGTTTAATTTCCAATTTTTAACTGATATGCTTTGCAGATCTAAGTTTTTTTCCATTTGACGTTGATGCTTTTCTCAAGGCCTAGGTTGTTTAAGGCTAAGTTTTAATGTTCTAGCAGTGCCTACTATTAATAATAGATGTTGAGGCATGCATGTTGGACATCAACCTTGTTTGGTTTGATGGAAAGCAAGCACACATTGGTTAAAACACATATTACAGGTTTTATTTCCAGGAAATCAATATATGCTTTATTACAAATTGGACCGAATTCAAAGTGTTCCCTAACTTCCTCTGTTTTAGCAGTCTTTGTTTTCTGGTATGCAGATGAAATTGAAGTGCCACTTGACCAATAAAGAAGCTGAAACATAAAAGATTCAACTGTTAATATCATATTAGGTTCTCTGTTAATTAATTCCAGTTTGTATTTAAAGTTGAGATATTTTCTAAACACTCAATCCATTGAACAGCTTCAGTGTCTTAAACATACTACAGTACATAGTTTTTAATCGATGTTAGATATAAGACAGCTGTAGTGCCTTAAACATCTGTTTGATACTATGTCAATGAAATATTGATCTGAATTTGAAGTTTAAAACTTTAGATTTCCATCTGCAATACTATAGTGTAATCTGAAGTTTTGATTCATTATTCATAATATTAGGCTTTTTTACATCTAATCATATACTTAGCTTTTGATATCTTCAAATGGACTATCAGCTTTCGCAATTCACAAGCAAGCCACCAGTAAAGGCAACAGAAATCTCCAAGGATCACAAAACACCTCAGTCATACTAGCAATTTGGCAAACATTTGTCTAATTGTTCTTTCGTAAGTGAGCATGAGCATGACTATGAACTTTGAAAATTGAATTGTTTGATCTTATATCAGAAAGATTTATAAATTCCAACAAATTTTTAAACATTGAAACATGAAAGCCTTTTTTTATTTCTTCAAGCGTAGTGTTATAACTATTGCAGGTGCATCACTTGGAATTTGTAATGGAAATAATCAGTGCTTCTGCTTCTTCATCCAACTCTTCTGTGGTGTCTTTTAAAAAATATGATGTTTTTTTAAGCTTTCGAGGTGAGGACACTCGCACAACCTTCATAAGCCATCTTTATGAAGCTTTGAAGCGAGAGAAAGTTGAAACCTTTATAGACTACCAACTTAAAAAGGGAGATGAAATCTCAGCAGCCCTCATCAAAGCCATAAAAGATTCCCATGTATCTGTTGTAATCCTCTCAGAGAATTATGCTACCTCAAAGTGGTGCTTGGAAGAACTCAGCGAGATTCTAAAAAGCAAGAAAAATCAAGGACAAGAAGTGAAACCGGTATTTTACAACACAGATCCATCCAATGTGAGGAAGCAGACTGGGAGCTACAAGGAAGCCTTTGCAAAACATAAGGGAGATGACAGGTGCAACAAATGGAAAGCTGGTCTCACTGAAGTAGCCAATTTAGCTGGGTGGGACTCCCGAGGCAGGTAAATAAAATGAACTGAGAGTGAGAAATTTTTCTGAAAGAAAAAATGAGAGATTAGTAGTAGCTAAGGGCGGCCATGCCCCCCAAAGTTTTTAAAATATATATTATATACATAATTTGTAGTAGATTTACCAATTTGTAGTTGCTTTCTAAAATGATATTATGATATCCTTATTTTATTTATACTGCTTTGATTTACGAGTTGATCAATTAATAGTACATTTAGCCTTAATGGAGTGTGTTTAAAGAGTAAATTTACAACTAAAATTATATATAATATATTTTTAGTGCAATTTTTAAAATAAAAAATGTGATTTAAACATATTTTTTTTTAAAAAGTGAAATATAATTATTAAAATTTATTTGTATTTTCATTTGATACAGATAAAATTTTATATTATATTCTTAAATATTCTTTAAAGTTATTTATTTCTTAAATACTAATGATTTTAAGTCATTAAAGAAGTATAAAAAAATTTAATTTACAAATTTTTAGTCATTCAAAGAATATAAAAGATTACTTTTAGTCATTTTCTTAGGGAAGGTCGTTTGTAATACGACTTGAACCACAATTTTCTTGCGAATTTTTTATTCAGATTTTTCTATTAATTTTGTGATTTCCTTATGCGAACTTTTTACAATTTTTTTTCTCAAAAGTTTGCTATAATTTTGACATAAATATGATTATTTATTTAAATTTAATGAAAGATTCATAGAAAATTTTATTTTTGCAAATTCTCTTACAAATTATGTTTTGTATAAGAATTTAATGTTTCTTGCAATTTTTCACAAAAAATTATAAATAAAATTTCTAGTTTTTTATGCAATAGCAGACAAAAGTATAAAAATCAACGAAATAAAATAATCTAGGAGTGTTGTTATAAAATAGAAAGATTATCCTTTAAAAAATAGAAAAATTATTTTAATATCATAAAATATGATTAATTAAGAAAATAATTAACATTTGAATAATATCATTAAATGTTTAAAATTGTTCATAAAAGATGATATTGTCAAACTATTATATTTAATTGATTTATTATAATTTTAATTATTTTGGCCCTTCAAAAAAAATTTCAAGCTCTGCCACTGGAGAAAGCTAATGTATTGTTTTTTAAATTGAGTTGGCCAAATTTGATTCTAAATCCTACAGAAAGATAAGGATGATAATACTATGAAACAAATATGATATGAAATTATATAGAGAAGTGAATAGTGATATATAGTTGTTTCGTTATGTCGTGTGTGCTTGTGCAATGCAATTGTTGCTCTGTAGTGAAGTTTCTTTGTCCTAAAATATATCTAATTGTGGAGAACGCTAATGTATTGTTTTTAAATTGAGTTGGCAAAATTTTATTCAAAATCCAACAGAAAGATAAGGATGATAATACTATGAAACAAATATGATATCAAATTATATAGAGAAGTGAATAGTGATAGATATAGCTGTTTCCTTATTTCATGTATGCTTGTACAATGCAATTGATACTCTATAGTGAAGTTTGTTTGTCCTCAGATATGTCCAATTGTTTAGAGTTAAAAAATAATTTTTTTAATTATAGCTGAATAAAGGACAAAATACAAAATACATAAGAGATAATAAATTAACAAGAATTTCCCTTACGTGGTTTAGAAAAATTCCCCTCAATCCTAGGTCGCACCATGTTTTCAGTTTGTGAACAATATTCTCGTAGTATAGTATATTTTACATATTGAAGTAATATATACAAATACACAACAATAATTTATTCCAGTTTACTCATCTGCTATATGAAGTTAACTTTTGTAAAAAGTTCAAATATTTTCTCTTAAATTATACAAAAGTGAATTTTAAACATTTATATCTCCATTGCACCCTAACTTCTCTTGTAAATTTTAAAATGTGTGCTATTCATTAATTATCTTTTGTATGTGTACTTGTTAACTTCTAATACTGTTACATGCATGGAAGCATACTTTTGTAATATAGCAACTTTCATGGTAGTTTTCTTAAGAAGTTCGTTGTGTAAGAAAAACACATATCGGTGTTGATTATCTTCTCTAAGTCATTGGATTTCCAATTCTCAATTACATTTTTTCTATTTTGTCTACTACACTACCATATAGATCCTTTATTATGTATATCATTTATATATATAGTTACATTTTTCTTTTTTCTGTTGAAGTTGTTAAACTTACAACACATCATTTATTTCTTTGTTGCCCTTTTCATATGCTAGGACTGAATCTGAACTTGTTAAGGACATTGTTGGAGATGTTTTGGCAGTTTTGAAAAAGCTGACTCCTAGATACCCAAACCAACTTGAAGGACTAGTTGGAATTGAGGACAACTATAAACAAATTGAATCATTGCTAAAAATTGGGTCAGGTGAAGTTAGAACCATTGGAATATGGGGCATGGGTGGCATAGGAAAGACCACCCTTGCTACTGCTTTGTACGCCAAACTACTGTCTCATGAGTTTGAAGTTGGTTGCTTCCTTGCAAATGTAAGGGAAAATTCAAGCAGGCCTGGTGGACTCGAAGCTTTACATAATAAACTTTTTTCTGAGTTGTTAAAGGAAGAAAGTCATTGTTTAGGTGCATCCTTGTTAGTACCCCATTCTGTCACGCGTAGGCTTGGATGTAAAAAAGCTTTGATTGTGTTGGATGATGTGGATACCGTAGAGCAATTAGATTCTCTAACTAAATATCGTGGCTTGGGACCCGGAAGTAGAATTGTTGTTACAACTAGAAATAAGCAAATATTTCACAAAGTTGAAGTATTTAAGGTCGAGGAATTGAGTTTTCATCACTCTCTCCAGCTTTTTAGTTTGACTGCTTTTGGACAAGAACAACCTAAAGATGGATATGAAGATCTATCAAGAAAAGCAATTTCCTATTGCAAAGGTAGTCCTTTGGCTTTAAAAGTTTTGGGTGCTAGTCTTCGTCAAAGAAGTAAAAAGGCATGGAAAAGTCAATTTGAGAAATTCCAACAGACTCAAAATATGAAAATTCATAACATATTAAAATCAAGTTATGATGACTTAGAACCTTCTGAAAAAGGAATCTTTTTAGACATTGCATGCTTCTTCAAAGGAAAAGAAAGAGATTTCGTAACAAATCTACTGGAAGCTTCAAATTTCTATGCAACATCTGGGATAGAAGTCCTTTTGGATAAAACTCTCATAACAATTTCAAAATTCAATGAGATAGAAATGCATGACTTGATACAGGAAATGGGTCAGGAAATTGTTCTTCAAGAATCCAACAACGACATTGGAAGACGAAGTCGATTATGGAAACCTGAAGAAGTGAAAGAAGTATTGAAATATAACAAGGTAAATGGTTGGTTCAATTGTTTCTTTTTGATAATACATGTGTCTTTTTATAATGTAGCTAATATGATAGCTTTGCTAATTATTATTCTGAATTTTGTTTGTCAGGGAACTGATGTTGTTGAAGGCATAATTTTAGACTTGGATACATTAACTGAGGATCTAAGTTTGAGATCTGATTCCCTAGCAAAGATGACTAACGTGAGATTTCTTAAAATCTCTAGAGGGAAACGGCACATGTGGTGGAGTAATGAAGGATTTAATGTGTACTTTCGTAACGGTCTTGAGGCACTGTCTTATAAATTGAGGTACCTTCATTGGGAAGGATTTTGTCTTGAGTCTTTGCCTTCTAACTTTTGTGCTGAACAACTTGTAGAGCTTCGCATGCCTCACAGCAATCTTACAAAGCTTTGGGATGGGATTCAGGTATGAATGTGGCTATACATACTACATTTTTTTGTTTAATTTGTAAAGATACGAGAGAGAGTCCTGTGTAGTAACTGGTGTTGTGTTGCCTCATGTGAAGCTCATGATTATGAATTTAACAATATCTGAACAATGTTATGCATCTTTCTTGTTACAGAATCTTGTAAATTTAAAGAAAATTAACCTTTGGGACTCCAGAGACCTGATTGAGATCCCAGACTTATCCAAGGCAGAAAAACTTGAAAGTGTTTGGCTTAATGAATGTGAAAGCTTGTGTGAGCTCCATCCATCCATGTCATCTCTCCCCAATCTTACAGTATTGTCAGTAACTAAATGCAGAGGGATTAAAAGCCTTAATGTTCATTCAAAATCTCTCCAAATACTGTATGTCCGTGGTTGTTCATCTCTCAAGGAATTCTCAGGGACATCAAAGGAAATGACGAGATTGAGCTTATCTGCCACCTCCATATGTGCAACTTTCTCATCAATTTGGCATAAACTTGTGTCTCTGCCAGAGCTTCCACCATCCCCAACACAGCTTCACTTAAATGGTTGCAGTAAACTTGTGTCTCTGCAGGAGCTTCTACCATCCCTAAGAGAGCTTCACTTAGATGATTGCAGTAAACTTGTGTCTCTGCCGGAGCTTCCACCATCCCTAAGACAGCTTCACTTAGATGGTTGCAGTAAACTTGTGTGTTTGCCGGAGCTTCCACCATCCTTAGAAAGGCTTCACATAAATAATTGCAGTAAACTTGTCTCTCTGCCGAAGCTCCCATCATTGTTGAAAACGGTGAGCGCCCATTACTGCACTTCTCTGGATACAGACTCCACTCAACGGCTAGTGTTACAACACATGCTTCAGATGCTACCCAATGAACATGGGGATTTCATTTTCCCGGGAGACCATGTGACTGACAAGCGTGGGTTTCGTACAGCAGGGAATTCAATAACTATTCCTTATCCCCCACTCCCACCATCATCTCAATTGCATGGTTTCATTTATTGCGTCCTTCTTCCTAAGGGATTTCGCCGTCATACTAGTTGTCTTATCAGGTGTTCTGTCTATCAAGATGATAAAGACGTTGGAAGTTCCATAAACAATGCAATTGCGGGAAAATTGATTTCAGATCACGTGTTATTTTCATATGTTGAAATATCCAATCATTGGCTTTTCAAAAAAAGAAGAATGTCCCATGTTTGCAGTGATGACTTACCATTTACATTAAAATTTTATTGCCGAGATAGGGTTGGAGACAAATACCACAAAGAGAGCATAAAAGAGTTTAGGGTCTTCCCAGTGTATGCCTCAAAATCGGGGTTGAAGCTGCTTAGTAATGCTAGTAGCAGTAAAGAAATTTTTGAATTGGAATCCATTACTCAAATCTCTGATAATGACTCACACCCAAGAGAAATTGTGATTGTAGGCTCTAGTAATGAAAATGAAGAAGACTCGGAACAACGTGCAAGGAAGAAAAGGAGGACTTAACCATAAATGATAATCTTCATGTGATTACTTCATCGGTATGAAACTTCACTCACTCCTTGATTAATTATAGGCTCCTTATTTGTTACTTTTAAATGAAATAAGTCTTTCAAATGTACAAATTTATCAGTTGGAAATACTCTTCATTTTAGAAAATTATGCCTGCTATATTGCAATAACATTGTGCTGCACATGTTGACCAGGTTTTCTTTGAGGAGAACATTGGTGGGAAATGAGCACTAGCTTCGTCTAAGAGTCAAAGTCTTTCTCAGAATTGTTTGGCGGTCTCTTCATTTAGAAATGAAAAAGAACAGTATCATCCTTAGACACAGTAGATGAGTATCAAACTGTGATGGTAATGAGCATGATGATTCAAAAATTAGATGTAAAAGTGCAGTCATTTGTTGCTAACGACTTATAGGTTTGTAGGTATCCAACTGATGGAATTAATTGTGATTGTGGTTCTACTCGACAGTTTTATGCACCATGATGGTGTAACAAGTTGCAAGTTTGGGCAATTCATTTCTTTTATATTAGTTATATATCAAAAAGATTAGAATTAAACCTTAATGTAATAGAAGATATCATATTATGAGATAGGCCTTTTCAAAAAAAAAAAATATATATATATTATGAGACAGGCTACTAGCTCAGCGACGAATTGTTAAATAATAAAACAGTTAATGGAAAAGTAAATAGCAATATTAGTTTCTTGGGCTGAAAAATAGTTTATATTACTTTCTTTTAATCCTTGAAAATGATCATAATATTTACACGAGGAATCACTATTATGTTCATTAACTAGAAGGCAATATTCTTACGAAGCTCTCGATCCTCAGAGCTTTTTTTTTTCTTTTTTTTCTTTTTTTTCAATAACCTTGCACATTTTATTACAAATATGTTTAAGATCCTCCAAGTTATTTTATTTGTAACAAGTTTAATATATATAATCCGTATGGTCTTGCTTGAAAAAGAAAGTGTTGGAAAATCTTTTACTTATAAATTATTCATTTCCTGTTAACAATATACTGTTTTAAGTGTATATTTTCTAATGTATTTGGGATTTGATTTGAATCCTAATTTCATGTTTTTTGTAATTAGAGTTTGGATTAATACACAGTATAGTTTAGGCTAATATAGTTTGACATGTGAAAGTGACAGCACACATCAATACAAATTGATTACTAAAATTTTTAAATTGCTTACAAGTTTATTCTACTAAGTTGTCAATGGTTATATTAAAATCGTCCAGTCACCTGTCTCATATGGTATCATGTTACCAATTTTTTCCCAATACTCTCACAGTCTCACTTTCCTTTTTATCTTTTGCATTTTATTTTATTTTATTTTATTAATATTGGGTTGTTTCCACTTTCCACTGACACGGGGGACTATCCTAGTTCATTTATAAACAATTTCATCCTCAAAGGATAAATTTATATGCATACAAAAGCTTCATAGACCAAAGTAACACCTATGGTATATCCAAACAAAACGTTAACTCTTCATATAGCAATCTATTAACTATCTATAAAAACTATGTATTTTGTGGTCAAGTGTCAACAGTGTATTTGCCACGTGTCAACATTTATAAAGCTTTACTTTTTTTAATTTTTCTTTCTTTTTTTTTCCTCTTCTTACGATTTTTTTTACTTTTTTTTTTTTTTTTTTAATTTTGTCTTTTCTTTTTCTTTTTAATTTTTTTTTCTTTTATGTTTTTATTTTTTATGTTTTTTCTTTAACATTTTTTTTTCAGTTTTATACTTTTTTATATATTTATTTTGTTATTTATATTATTATTACATTACTGATTTACATATTTTATTTATATAATTTCCTATACAAATTAACTATAATTTAATAAGAAAATTTATATTGATTAGTTAATATATTTACTACAAAATAATATTTAGATTCTTTGTTTAATAACTTTATATGTGAAGATTTTTTTTATTAATATTTATATGATCATGTTAAAACAATTCACATAAATACATAATAAATGAATTAAAATTAATTTATTAATTATATTTTTATTACAAATAATTTTAAGTTACTTCTTCAAAAATAAATTTATTTTTAAGATTATTTTTAATTTCAAACACACCTAATTTTTAATAAAATATCTTCTTTACATAATATTTTCATTCAGATATTTTATTTTTTAAAACTTACTACATTAGTAAAATGAATTTTAATTATATTTCTATTACTAAATATTTTTAATTTATTTCTTTGCAAACATCATAAACATAATATTTTATATATAATATATAATTACTCCATATATTTAATAATATTTTATATAGTATCTCTATAGGCACAATTAAGAGACTAATTCTTAAGTTATTGACAATGTTCAGTTAAGGGATGTTTTTAGCATAATAATTATTCAATTCTTGATATTTAAAGTAAAGTTATTTAATTTAAAGTCACAATTCACTTTTACTGTAATTAAGGTAGATAATATAAATAAAAAAAATTAAGATATAATATTTTATTAAAAATATGCATTTTAAAAAAGTTTTAAATTTAAATACATTTTATGAAGAAAAAAACTCCTTTCTTCTTTTCTCTCTTCCATTGTCTTTTTCTTTATTTCTTTTCCTTTTCTTTTTTTATCTACACACAATTTTTTATAATAACTAATATTTTATTTTATTCATATTATATTATTGTTTTATGTCTTTTATTTATAAAAATATATATTCTATAATCTATATTAACAAATAAAAATAAAATAAAAATATTGTGCTTTTGTCGATGTGATATTTAATTTTTCAAAATATTTAATATAATAATATAGTCAATATGATATAAAAGTTTATTATTATTATATTAACTGAAAGAAAATTTTATATAACTACTTATTAATGATTAAAACTAATTATAACTTAATTAACTAAATTTATTTTTACTTTAAAATCCTATAAAATAATTTTTACTTAGAATTCATATAAAATAATTTAAATAATTTCAAAAATACATATTATGTTGATTAATATTTATATCATAATATTGAAATTTTTGTACTAAAAATTAATTTACTTCTTATAGCTAATATGTTTAAAATTAATTTAATGAATATATTTTTATTACAAGATAACTTTAAATTAAGTTAATAATAATATCATAATGAAATTAGTTTTAATTTATTTATGGCATAGACAACAAATATCATTCACGGGAGACAATCCTACTCAAGACTATTATGGACGACAAAATTATTTCTCTGAGTACTTAACACAATTACACCCCAAAAACTCAACAATATTTATTTTTTACATTGAAATCCTATAATAATGTAATTTTTTTACATAAATATGTAATACATATATTAAAATTAATTTGTTAAATATATTTTTACTACAAAATAGTTTTAACTTACTTACTCAATAATATCATAAATTAAATTAGTTTTAATTTTTTTTTTATGATAGAGACCACAAATATGATTCATAAGAGACAATCATACTTGATATCGTTATGAGCGAACCATTATGAGCGACAGAAATCCCAAAAAATCATTTTTACTTAGAAATTGTATAAAATAATTTCATAAATAAATATTTATTTGAATAATATTTATATTATGAGGTTGAAATTTTTATACAAAATTTAATTAAAATATAATTAGTTAATATATTTATTACAAAATAATATGTTGACTCTATGTTTAATAACTTCATATATGAAATTGTTGTTTATTAATATTTATATAATAATGTTTATTATTTTACATAAGTATATGGTAAATATATTAAAATTAATTTATCAAATATATTTTTATGACAAAATAGTTTTAAATTACTTACTTAGTAATATGATAAATTAAATTAGTTTTAATTTTTTTATGAGAGAAACCACAAGTATCATTCACGGGAAACAATCATGTTTTACATAAATATATGATAAATTAATTTGATAAGTATATTTCTTATGACAAAATAATTTTAAATTAATTGCTTAATAATATCATAAATTAAATTAGTTTTAATATTTTTATAAGCAAGACCAAAAGTATAATTTATGGGAGACAATCATGCCACCCCATTGTTGACGTTAAAGTTTTTTTGTGAATATTTAACATAGATGCATATCAAAGACTCAACAATATTTATTTTTACTTTGAAAACCTATAAAATCAATTTTACTTAGAAATCATATAAAATAATTTTATAAATAAATACTTTTTGAATAATATTTATATTATGTGTTTGAAATTTTTATACTCAAAATTAATTTAAATCTAATTAGTTATTATATTTATTACAAAAAATAATATTTTGACTCTATGTTTAACAACTTCATATACTATAATTTTGTTGATTAATATTTCTAAAATAATTTTAACTTTTTTATATAAATATATAATAAATATATTAAAATTAATTTGTTAAATATATTCTTATTACAAAATTGTTTTAAATTACTTACTCAATAACATCATAAATTGAATTAGTTTTAATTTTTTTTATGATAGAGACTACAAGTATCATTCATAGGAGATCACAGGTGATATTGATTTCAATAGTTTGCATCTAATTTAATTAATTTTTATATTTTAAATTATTCAAAATATTGTTTATAAATTATAATGAATAATTGTCAAATAATTGAATTATTTTATCATTTAACATTCTAAAGTTACAAAATTAATTAAATCTAACAAAAGTTTTTTTGCACACAAAGGGAATTGAACATGGGCTCTCCCACTAAATAGATCATTTCCCACATGTGAAGATAGTGGGTCCTTACACCACTGTGTCAACCATATGGATTAAAATTTAACAAAAGTTAAATCTTTTTTAAATTTTTATACATAATAAATTTCTCAAACAATTAAATAAATATTTTAAATTAAATAAGAAATATATGTGACACTATAACCAAACATATATTCTCTATTTGAATACTCTCCCACTCTTTTTGTCAGTTTGGAGAACTTAATTACTTAATTATGTTTGACTCAATAAAAATATTCAATTTTATAAACAAATATATTTTACACATGCGTAAAAACATAAATGACCAATGCAAATACATTGGTACCTTCCTAGTTCAATCATTAAAACTAATGATATTTATGTCCCTACAGTACACAGTACTTCCACCTTTCTTTCAACCTCATTTTTTTTGTCTTCCTATCACATAATCTATTTCATCTTTCTTTCGCTTGTCTCTCTTCCCTTCTTATTTCTCACTAGATATATACAGCTAAGTGTATGAATATCATTTTTCATCACAAAAATCCTCTTTTAAGTCGTATAGAGGCAAGTAAATATTTTCTACCTTCACATTAACAGTAAGTTACAAAGCATCATATACTAGTTTGGAAAAAAAAAAAAAGCCATAAAAAAACTAAACTCGATTGTTACAAGATTCCCAGAAAAACAATATACCAGCTAGAAAAGTAACCTGTTAATAATGAAGAATCAAAGTTATAAAACATTAAAAGTGAACAACTACAAAAGCATCAAAAGAGGTTCTCTTCCCTTTCGGTCTCTCTGTGGCTCAAGGACAAATAGTATGTTAGGTGCTTCACAACTCACAAGCACTTCAATGCAGTTCAAGTAATCATACTATTATATCAATAATCAATGCAGAGGGGTCATATCTTTTTCTCTATAACTCAATCCATCAATATGCTGATCTTTCTACCACTGCATTTTAAGACGTTTGGCATTTTCTTCATTTTGCCGTTGCTGCTGGCACTTTTTCTTGGTCTGAAACTCGTGTGATGATTCATATTTGGGTAAACTAAGCCAAACACAGGAGTAATAGTGAGTTGAAAAAAAAATAATAGTAAATGACAGTTGATATAGAAGCAACAAACTTAATGGCGAAAGAACACATGGGATAAGCATTTAATCCTAAGAAGATCACATACTTCTTCCAAGGAAAATTAATATTTTGAAAATAAATGCAATATAATGGGAGTGTCATACCTCTTAGAATCAGTCCAGAAATACTCAGCATCTAGTGCATCCTTGGCAGTAATTCTCTGTCGAGAAATCAAATTGGCAAACAAATTAATATTAGGATGCAGACCAAGAACAAAATGATTCATCATTTACCAGTAGTGAATAATATTAAACCCTAGAAAAAACCATGAATCAATTAAATTGTTCTGGTTGCAAAGCAAATCAAAACGTGCATCAAAACCCAATGTAAGCAAAAACGACCGAAAAGGAGAAAGGGCCAGAATGAGCATGGATATATTCAGGTAACACAATGATACCAGTTCAACAAGTAAAAAAAAAAAAAATGACTTGGGTTTGTGCATGAAAATTGCGACAGTAAAGTCCAACAAAGGTGCATGACACTGAATATTTCAGATTAGATGTGAATTAACTGGATTAGATTTCCATTAAGGTTACAAATAAAAATAATATTATCAAAAAGAAATAAACATAATAAAAATCATGAATAATAATAAATTATTACTATATTAATAAAAACTTATAATTTTTTTAAATAATACAAAAATAAGAGGTAGTTATACCCGTTCATTGCAGGGTACCAGGTATAGTGTTTATACATTATAATGATAAAATTTGTCTTTTTATATATATTGTGTGTGTTCTTATCCATTTACATATGTTGATAAGATTCTAACATAATATAAAGTTTATTTCGTCAGTATACTTACTCATTAATTTGCTTAATCTGGAACATTATTCATATAAATTGACCCTACTTTTTATTTATGATGATAACCATCCAAAACTTATCTAAGTTGTATCACGAATATTGCATCCTTTATTATCACATTATTTTTTGGGTTTTCAATAAAGGTTAGAGAAATTTTGTTACAATTTGTTTATATTATAAAAATTACTTTAGTATGTTAGAAAATGTTGAATAAAAGATAGTAGGTGACATATTAGAGAATCAAATTCCAACATTTTTATTACAATCTTAGTTAATAGAACCAATGCAATCAAGTTTCAAATGATCATTATTTTAGTTAATATTTTCTTATACATATATCATAATTAAACTAACTGGATGTATTGTAATGCTTTGACATGTATTACTTTTGGAGCTTAATAATAAGAGCAACTTAGAAAGACTAAGGCTATATTTGGCCTAATTTTTTTTTCTTAAAACTACTTTAAAGTTAAAGCTCAAAATAAGAGCTTTAAAAATAAAAGACTGAACTTTGGTATTTCTTTCATACTATACAATATTTGTGTTCTCTTTTTAAAGATCGTATTTTTTTTCCCTTTCTCTCCATAAGAAAATTTTTATACTTAATAATGAGTGCAAATTATTTTAAGTTACCTCAAAGGAAGCCGAAATGAGAACGTACTAGATCTATATGTGGAGCTCATGTTATTGTTTCAAATGTGTTTTATCTTTTCGGTTTGTAATATGTCTTTTTATATTATTGCATATTTATAAGAAGTATCAAGATTGGAGGAGAAGATGAATCTTTATATGTATAGTATTTATATTGATGATATTCTTTAAGCAAATATGCATGATAATAAGGGGCAGAGCTAGTTGTGTTTTATATATAATTTTTTTATTTTTTTATATATCCATGATAATGAAGTTTCTCCTCTGCACCTGTCCTCAGGCGTGAGAGATGGTGCACTGTAGCAGTCTCCTTTAACTGTGGCAGTAACAAACAAATATCTCCACGTGCATACACATTGGATAATAATTTACACCCTAATATATGTGGTAATGCAAATGTCATTTTTGTCCTTGTGTTTAAGCTGAAAAATGTTGGGGGCAACAACAAAAAAAAATCCTACACTAACTTTATATATATTATTAATATTTTTTCATTAGTGATATATATTAATATTTAATATTTGTGTAATATATATTAATATTACACATTAATTTATCCTTTAGGACCCCACACCAAAGCTCATTTTTGTGTAACCAACTCTGTAACAAAGAGATGCACCTCCAAATCCGATTTCATTGTTGTTTTTATACAAGATGCCAAAAAAAAATATATCCATTTATGCCTTTTATCCAAAACACTGCTTGTTCTAATTGAGATAAATTTATGCTTCATATACACATGTTCGGTGCTCCTACTTATTATAATGCCTGTAGCTATTCTTAATCTAATCACAAAATTAACTTCGTATCTATTAATATCATCAGGATTATTTGTTCAGATTTTGATAGTACACACCACTTTGTATAGTCAAAAAGTGAAGAAACATTGCGTTGCTCAGAGGATGTGGAACTTATTAGGAGTTTGCTAAGAAAGCGCATGAAGACTCTATTATTATGGCAAATGAAACTTCTCAGAAAGCACATTAAGAAAATCTTCAACCCTTGGATTCATCCAATGCTACAATATCAGAATATGGAGTTGCGAGATATGTTCCCTATTGGATTTCTTATGAATCAAAATACATTAACTTTATTGTATAATGTGTGAAAATTAAAATTTCATAAATCAAATTCAAATTAAGATTAAAATAATATTAAAATTTAATTATAACATAAGATTATATACTTATCAACTTTGAATGGCTCGTAATTACTTTCTAATACATTTGAGGCTTAATTACGATTTTTATTTATAATAAATATTTAAAATATTTAAATAATAATAAAACATTGATTAATATTTACAAAATAAAATTACTTATATATATGTTTTATAGTATAAAAAAATATAAATAAAATAACAATACACTAATAATAAATATAAAAATGCCAATAAAATATAAATAAAAAGTAATAGGTAGTAATACTGTAATCTTAAAAAAATAGTAGAAAAATATATAATAAAATGGAAAATAAATGTAATGAAAAAATCTCACATAATAATAACTTTTTATATTAATAAAAAAAATATTATAAAAATAAAAACTTAAAATTATCATTGAAGGATACAAGGATTTTTAAATGGAGCAGAAAAATATAAAAATAAATTATTTAAATTGAAATACATTAAATTTATTGTATTATGTGTGAAAATTAAGAAATTAAATTGAACTTAACATTAAAATAATATTAAAATTATGTCATCCAAAATATAAAAATAATTATCTTGTAATAACAAAAAAAAAATATAATAAATATTTAAAATATCAAAAAGATATTTAAAATAATAATAAATATGTTCACACACACACACACACACACACACACACACACACACACATATATATATATATATATATATATATATATATATAATCTTCAATCAAATTTTTAAAGTAAATAAAAATAACACTATTAATGAATATAAAAAATACTAACAAAATATGAAAAATAAACAATAACACTAAACTAATGCTATAATCTTATATATTATATCCGGAGCTAGGAATTGTACCTGTACGAGGGTACCACCAAGATTATTTTTCAGATTCTGATAGTACACAAGACTTTGTATAGTTAAAAAGTCAAGAGACATTATTGCGTTGCCTAGAGGATGTGGGACTTAATTATCAGGAGCCTGCTAAGAAACCGCGTGAAGAATCTCCATCGTTATACCAAATGCAACTTCTCAGAGAAACATAAACCTGCTAAAGAAAGCACATTCAGACAGTGTCTACCCATGGATTCATCCAATCCGATGCTACAGATCGATTCTGAATTGTCAAAAAGTGAAGAAACATGAAACGTGTTGCTCAGAAGACGTGAGACCCACTAGAAACCTGCCAAGAAAGCAGGTGAAGAGTCTGCATCATATTCATAGCAAATGAAACTTCTCGGAAACTTACATGACATAAACAGTATATTTACATCTCTTGTCTGATTCTTCTTTATTTATATACACTCTACCATTGTTTACTACTTATTCTCTGTTGCACTTGGGTCTGTCATCTGTGGTAAGCTCTTTTTCTCTATTTTTAATTTTACCTGCAAATATAAATAATAAAAGATGAAATGATATGACTAATTTGATCACTTAATGTTTTGCCATGTTTTAGCTGAAAGAAAATGGGTTAAGAATGTGATGCTGCATGAGAATATATATTATGGACTTCAAAACATGAGCCGTTGTCTGGTTTTCTAAGATGAAAAATAACTTATTTTCTTTTCTTTTCTTTTCTTTTTTTAAAAAAATATTTAGTGAGAAAGATTGAACTTTTCATTGAAGTGCATAATTAAAGACATTCATTTATATTCTTTGTATTATTGATCAAGATTGAAGTGTTTCCTAACTTTCCTCTGTTTTAACAGTCTTTGTTTTCTGGTATACAGATGAAATTCAAGCGCCACTTAACCAATAAAGAAGCTGAAACATAATAATAGATTCAACTGTCAATATCATATTAGGTTCTCTGTTAATTAATACCAGTTTGTATTTAAAGTTGAGACATTTTCTAAACACTCTATCCAAGTATCCATTAAACAGCTGCAGTGTCTTAAACATACTGCAGTACATATGTTTTAATCAATGTTAGATTTAGATATAAGGCAGTCATCTGTTTGATAACATGTCAAGGAAATATGATCTGAATTTGAGGTTTAGGACTTTAGGTTTCCATCTGCAGTACTATATTGTAATCTGAAGTTTTGATTAATTATTCATAATATTAGTCTTTTTTTACATCTAATCATATACTTAGCTTTTGATATGTTCAAATGGACTATCAGCTTTCGCAATTCACAAGCAAGCCACTAGTAAAGGCAATAGCAATCTCCAAGGATCACAAAACACCTCAGTCATACTAGCAATTTGGCAAACATTTGTCTAATTGTTCTTTCGTAAGTGAGCATGACTATGAACTTTGAAAATTGAATTGTTTGATCTCATATTAGAATGATTTATAAATTCCAACAAATTTTTAAACATTGAAACATGAAAGCCTTTTTTAATTTCTTCAAGTGTAGTGTTATAACTATTGCAGGAGCAACACTTGGAATTCGTAATGGCTGAGCAGCAAATGATCAGGGCTGTTGCTCCTTCCTCTAACTCTTCTTCTGCCGAGTCTATTAAAAAATATGACGTTTTTCTAAACTTTCGAGGTGAGGACACTCGCATGAACTTCACAAGCCATCTTTATGAAGCTTTGAAGCGAGAGAAAGTTGAAACCTTTATAGATGACCAACTTAGAAAGGGAGATGAAATCTCAGCAGCCCTCATCGAAGCCATCGAAGATTCCCATGTATCTATTGTAATCCTCTCAAAGAATTATCCTTCCTCAAAGTGGTGCTTGGAAGAACTCAGCAAGATTCTAGAATGCAAGAAAAATCAAGGACAAGAAGTGATACCGGTATTTTACAACACAGATCCATCCAATGTGAGGAAGCAGACTGGAAGCTATGCGCAAGCCTTTGCAAAACATAAGGGAGATCACAGGTGCAACAAATGGAAAGCTGCTCTCACTACAGTAGCCAATTTAGCTGGGTGGGACTCCCAAGGCAGGTAAATAAAATGAATTGAGAGTGAGAAATTTTTGTGAAAGAAAAAAAAATGAGAGATTAGTAGTAGCTAAGGGGGGCCATGCACCCCAAAGTTTTAAAAAAATATAGGCTAAATTTCACTTTTGGTCCTTTATGTTTTAGTATTTTTTTCGTTTGGTACATCAAATTTTAAAAGTCTCATTTTAGTCCTTTATGTTTTCAAAGGGTTTCATTTTAGTCCTTTTTTCAGTATTTCATTAGCAATGTTAATGTTCCGTTAACTTTTAAATTTTAACCGCCACTATTTTAATTTAATCATTTTAAGCCGCCACTATTTTAATTTAATTATTTTAAAATTTATAATTTAATTTATTTTAAAATTTAAAAGTTAATGGAACATTGACATTGTTAACATAAAAATGAAAAAAAAAAAAGGACAAACAAAATCCTTCGAAAACATAAAGGAGCAAAATGAGACTTTTAAAACTTGATGTACCAAATTGAAAAAATACTAGAACATAAAGGACCAAAAGTGACATTTAGTCAAAAATATATTATATACATAATTTGTAGTAGATTTACCAATTTGTAGTTGCTTTCTAAAATGATATTATGATATACTTATTTTATTTATGTTGCTTTGATTTACGAGTAGATCAATTAATAGTATATTTAGCCTTAACGGTGTGTGTTTAAAGACTAAATTTACAGCTTAAATTCTATATAATATTTTTTTAGTGTAACTTTTGAAATTAAAAATGTGATTTAAACATATTCTTTTTTAAAATATGAAATCTAATTATTAAAATTTATTTATATTTATATTTGACACTGATAAAATTGTATATTGTAGCCTTAAATATTCTTTAATGTTATTTATTCCTTAATTATTAATGATTTTAAGTCATTAAAGGAGTGTAAAAACTTTTAACTTACAAATCTTTAGTCATGCAAAGAATATAAAAGATTACCTTTTAGTCATTTTCTTAAAGAAGGTAATTTGTAATATGACTTGAACCAACAAACTTTTCTTCTGAATTTTTTATGCAAATATTTCTATTATTTTTGTGATTTCATTGAGAATATTTTTCAATTTTTTGTTGTTGAAAATTTTGCTATAATTTTGACAAAAAATTGATTATTTCTTTAAATTTAATGAAAGATTCATAGAAAATTTATTTTATTTTTTCATATTCTCATACGAATTATGTTTTGTATAAGAAATTAATGTTAATTTCTTGCAATTTTTTTCACAAAAAAATTATAAATAAATTATGTAGTTTTTTATGCAGTAGCAAACGAAGGTATAAAATCATCAAAAAAAAAAAAATCTAGGGAGTGTTGATAATAAAATAGAAAAGTATTTTAATATCATAAAATATGGTTAATTAAAAAAATAATTAATATTTGAATAATATCATGAAATGTTTAAAATTGATCATAAAAGATGATGTTATCAAACTGTGTTATTTAATTCATATATTATAATTTTAATTATTTTGGTCCCTCCATAAAAAAAATTTCAACCTCTGCCACTAGAGAAAGCTAATGTATTGCTTTTTAAATTGAGTTGGCCAAATTTGATTCTAAATCAAACAGAAAGATAAAGATAATAATACTATGAAACAAATATTTTTTTTGTTGAATTACTATGAATAAAATATGCTATCAAATTATATAGAGAAGTGAATAGTGACAGATATAGTTGTTTCCTTATTTCTTGTATGCTTATGCAATGCAATTCTTGCTCTATAGTGAAGTTTGTTTGTCCTCAAATGTGTCTAACTGTGTAGAGTTAAAAAAATAATTATTTTTAATTATAGCTAAATAAATGACAAAATAAAAAATAGACAAGATAATAAATTAACAAGAATATACCTTATGTGGTTTGGAAAAATTCCCCTCAATCCAAGGTCTCACTTGGTTTTCATTTTGTGAACAATTCCCCTCTAGTATTTTATACATATTGAAGCAATATATACAAATACTCAACAATAATTTATTCCACTTTACTCATTTGCCATATGAAGTTAATTAACATTTAAAAAAATCAAATATTTTCTCTTAAATAATACAAAAAGTAAATTTTAAACATTGATATCTCCATTACACCCTAACTTTTATAAATTTTAAAATATGTCCTATCCATTAATTATCTTGTATGAGTTCGTGTTAACTTCTAATATTGTTACATGCATGTGAGCATAGTTTTGTAATATAGCAACTTTAATGGTAGTTTGCTTAAGAAGTTCGTTCAGGAAAAAACACAGATCGATATTGATTATCTTCTCTAAATCTTTGGATTTTCATTCCTCAATTATATTTTTTTTTTATTTTTCTCTACTACACTACCATATGTATATCATTTATGTAGTTACATTTTTTCTTTTTCCTATTCTAGTTGTTAGACTTATAACGCATCATTAATTTCTTTGTTGCCCTTTTCATATGCTAGGATTGAATCTGAACTCGTTAAGGACATTGTTCGAGATGTTTTGGCAGTTTTGCAAAAACTGACTCCTAGATACCAAAACCAACTTGAAGGACTAGTTGGTATTATAACACCTTGAAATATCAACTCATTTATATATATATATATATATATATATATATATATATATATATATATATATATATATATATATATATATACATAATTATATTTATCTGTATATAAATCTCTACAAGTAACTGACAGAAATTAATTCGCTAGAATTAATTCTCTGTAGTTGCTTTTCTGTGTAATTGACTGTTAGTTTGATTTTAAGTTTCGGTGAAAATAAAATAACATGTGTTATTTTATTTGGATTGATGATGTGTGGTGTAATGAGAATTTAAATTTCAGTGTCTAAATTCATCAGTGAAAAATAGATAAATTTCTCAATTTGAAATATCTAATGAAAAAGATGTGAATTCATTTGCCAGTAGAAAATTTGTCTGTGTTTATTCATAATTTGTGTCTCTGTGTTGTTAAAAAAAAAATTATTTGACTGGAAAAACCATTTTGAATTGTTTTTAAAAATCTAAGACTTGAAAGACAAGTAATCTTTCGTAAAATTCATCTGTGAGTGATTACTCTACAGAGAAATTTTAGGAAAGTCACTTTAAAAAGTTTTCAATTGTAGGAATAAAATAATAATAGAACCAATAAACAACCAAAGTGAAATTCCAAATTGTAGAAGTTATGGATATTTACCCAAGGAAAACTAGAGTTCATTAACTTCAGTAACTAGAATGCAATATTTTACTCGAACTCAAAATTCTTTTCAATTTCAAGAATATCACTATAGCGTTTATTAACTCCAATAATCACCTAACACATTTCATTACAAACATGTTTAAGATCCTCAGTTATTTTATGTGGAAAACCAATCGCAGTATCACATAATCTATTTCTTCATTCACAGTATCACAATCCTATTTCATCTTTCATTTTTCTCTCCTCTTCTTATCTCTCACTAGGACTATGTATGGATATCATTTTTCATCACAAAAGCCTCACATTAAAGTATTACAAAGGCAAGTTAATATTATCTGTGTTAGCAATAGCAACCGGAATTCTAAAGATCAGAGTAATCACACGCACACACACAGACACGAGATTTAACGAGGTTCGGCAAGTGTGCCTACGTCCTCGGGAGCAAAGCGGCTATTTCTATTATTGTTATATTGGCCAATAGGGTTACATCAGTTTATATAGAATAAACCACAATACAGACTTACAGTATTATCCCTGTACCGTACGCAAGGCTAAACCCCCGCATCCCCAACCCACTTATTTCGTAACCCAACAACAAGTGGCCCAAACCCAATCTGCTCACTCATAGAATATGAGCCATGCATAACAATCTCCACCTTGGCAAATATTTGGCCCCGTGGAAGATAATAGCAAGTCCACTTCATATCCTATATGTCTCTTGGGTTGGAGGTTCCAGTCACGTCTAACATCGAGCAACATTCAACAAGTCCAAGCAATGCTTGAACTTGTCAGCTGTGACCGCCTTGGTTAACATATCAGCTGCATTCTCTGAAGTGTGAGCCTTCTTGAGCAAAATCTAACCAAATGCCATCAACTCCCTGATCTTTTGGAACCTCACATCAATATGCTTAGTTCTAGCATGATACACCTGATTCTTTGCCAAATCGATAGTACTCTAACTATCACAATGCAACTGAACTCCACCTTGCTCAATGCCCAGCTCCTTTGCTAGCCCTGTGAGCCACACAGCTTCTTTACTAGCCTCTGCTACTACCATGTACTCTGCTTCAGTTGTTGACATTGCCACAGTAGACTAAACAATGGACTTCCAACAAATAGGCCCACCTGCAAGAGTAAAAACATACCCTGTTGTAGACCTCCTGTCATCCAAATCACCAGCATAGTCAGAATCCACATAACCCACAATTGAAGGATCACCCTGTTGACTGCCAAACATGATACCATGCCCTATTGTACCTTTTAGGTACCTGAAGATCCACTTCACTGCTTCCCAATGTCGCTTCCCTGGCTTTGACATAAACTTACAGACTTGGCTTACAGCATGTGCCAAATCTGGTCTAGTGCAAACCATAGCATACATCAAGCAATCAACTGCATTAGCATAGGGAACCTTTGACATGTATTCCACCTCTTCATCTGTCTTCGGGCACTGATCTACAAAAAGCTTGAAGTGGTTTGCAAGTGGAGTACTCACTGACTTAGCATTACTCATGCTAAACTTGTCCAACACCTTCTCAACATAGCCCTGCTGTGAGAGCCATAGTCTTCTGGACCTCCTGTCCCTGTGAATCTCCATCCCAAGAATCTTCTTGGCAGGACCCAAGTCCTTTATGTCAAACTCCTTGCCCAACATGAATTTTAACTCATTCACATCACTCAAATGGTTACCAGCAATCAACATATCATCCACATAAAGTAGCAGAAAAATAAAAGAACCATCATCAAGGCTCCTCACATAAACACAGCAGTCATTCTCACATCGCCTATAGCCAATCTGAAGCATGTAAGAATCAAAACGCTTGTACCACTGCCTTGGAGACTACTTCAATCCATACAGAGACCTCTTCAACTTACAAACTAGTCGGCCCAGTCCATTTTTACTGAACCCCTCTGGCTGCTCCATGTAAATTTACTCCTCTAGATCACCTTGAAGAAAAGCTGTCTTCACATCCATCTGCTCCAAGTGCATATCTCGACTGGCTACCAAGGCTAACACTGCCCTGATAGAAGTATGTCTCATGACTGGGGAGAAAACCTCATCATAGTCAATCCCCTTCTGCGGTGAATATCCTTTTGCTACTAGGCGAGCCTTGAACTTTTCCCCTTCTTTTTCTGATACTGGAGGTTTCCTCTTACACACCCATTTGCACCCTATGGCTCTCTTGCCTGGAGGAAGCTCGACTAGCTCCCATGTCTGATTCTTTCGCAAAGACTCCATCTCCTCCACCATAGCACCCATCCATCTGTCTTTCTCCTGGCTGTTCATAGCCTCTTGAAAGGTAGACGGGTCTCCTGAACTGGTGAGAAGTGCAAAAGAAGCCAACTCTTCAAACCCATATCGGACAACGGGTTTAATAGTGCGACGTTCTCTATCTCTGACAAGAGTGTACTCATGCGGTCCTGTTGGACTAATTGGTCTAGGCTCAGGTGCAGGTGTGGCCTCAGGTCTTGGACTACATGGTTTTGCCCTCTCAGGAATCACCGGCAGATGCTCAAAGTCCACCTGAACCTCCACGGAGCTAGGGGAAGCTCCATCTGGCACTGGCTCATGTGTTTCAACAGTCTGTGGCATCATGGACTGCTCATCAAACACTGCATCCCTATTGATCACCATCTTCTTGGAAGCTAGATCCCAAAACTTGAACCCCTTCATGCCTTTGGAATAACCTACGAAAATACACTTTTTTGACTTTGGATTAAGTTTAGATCTTTCATCACTGGATATATGCACAAAAGCAAGGCACCCAAATATTCTTAAATTATTAAAATCAACAGGGTTACCTGTCCAAACTTCCTCTGCAACTTTCCCATCCAATGAAGCTCGTGGTGATCGGTTGAGCAGATAACACGCCATGTTCACCGCCTCTGTCCAAAAGCCTTTGGAAAGGCTAGCATTCAACCTTAGACACCGGGCCCTTTCAGTAAGGGACCTATTCATCCTCTCTACAACACCATTCTATTATGGTGTTTTCCACTCTGAGAAGTGTCTCTGAATGCCAGTTGTTAGCAATAGCAACCGAAATTCTAAAGATCAGAGTAATCACACGCACACACATAGACACGAGATTTAACGAGGTTCGGCAAGTGTGCCTATGTCCTCGAGAGCAGAGCGGCTGTTTCTATTATTGTTATATTGGCCAATAGGGTTACATCAGTTTATATAGAATAAATCACGATACAGACTTACAGTATTACCCCTATATCGTACCGTGGGGCTAAACCCTCGCACCCCCAACCCACTTATTTCGTAACCCAACAACAAGTGGCCCAAACCCAATTTGCTCACTCATAGAATATGAGCCATGCATAACAATCTGCATTCACATTACCATAGAAATAGTTACAAAGCATTATACTAGTTTGGAAATAACGAAAACAAAACTTGTTACAAGAACTAGAACAGGAACCTGATATGCATCTTCAAGCATACTGCTTTCATTAATACATGCCGCAGAGGAATCAAAGGTATAAAATATTAAAAGTGAACAACTACAAAAGCATTAAGATTTAAGAGGTTCTCTTCCCTTTCGTGGTCTCTCTGACTCAAGGTCAAAACATTATGTTAGGTGCTTCTCAAACACTTCAATGCAATTCAACTAATCATATTATTATATTATCTTTCTACCAATAACTCAATCCATCAATATGCTGATCTTTCTACCACTGTTCATCAACTACCATATCATCGGAGTGTCACCAAACATATGACAAGAAAAGGGTTTTACTGCTGCCAACCATATTGTTGGTTGCGGTTACCACTCATCATGTTTGAGCCACGCCCAACTGCTGATCCACCATAAGGAGCACCTTGAGGATAATTTGGAGCTCCAACTCTATAGCCGCTACCACCCCCACCACGAGGACCACCACTGGGCCCACCAGGCATACCACTTGACCCATAAGGTGCATCCTGTCCTTGGGACCCACTGCCATAACCACCACCTCCTCCTTCTTGACCTCCAAGATTCGGGTGATTGTATCCCCCCACCAGGGTTCGCACCTGGAGGATATCTTCTTGGCCCACCGGAGGGACCTCGAGGCTTCCCATAATGATGGCAAGGTCCTGCACCAACTGCTGGTTGAGACCCATGAATAGGGTGGTCAGGACCTTGCCGCATTTGGGGGTGTTGTTGCCCACCCTGCTGAATGGGGGGCAGATGTGTATGTTGTTGCGGATGCTGCATTTTAAGACGCTTGGCATTTTCTTCATTTTGTCGTTGTTGCTGGCTTTTTTTTCTTGCTCTGAAACTCGTGTGATGACTCATATTTGGGTAAACTAAGCCAAACATACTAGTAGTGACTTAGTGAGTTGAAAAATAAAAAAATAGGAAATGATAGTTGATAGAAGCAAAAAACATAAATGGGGAAAGAACAAATGGGATAAGCATTTAACCCTATGAAGATCACATACATCCTCCAAGGAAAATTAATATTTTGAAAGTAAATACTCAATATCATGGGATTGGGAGGTCATACCTCTTAGGATCACATGGCAATGGATCCGTCCAGAAATACTCAGCATCAAGTGCATCCTTGGCAGTAATTCTCTATTGAGAAATCAAATTGGCAAACAAATATTAGGATGCAGATCAAGAACATAATGATTCATCATAAAAGGATATCTCCCTGTAGTGAATACTATTATCGTTGGATTACACTGAAAAGGAACACAATGTATTTAATTTTTTAAAATACTTCCTCTGGTCCTTCTATAAGAAACAAATAACTAACTCATCAAGACTAATCAAAATAGTCAATTTAAATTTGTTAATAATGCCATAAATTTTAATTTTATTCCTGAAATACCCATAGAATTAAATGCTTTAAGTGCTACTTATAGTTAATGACACTAATCCTACTTTAAAGGATAATTTTCCCCCCCAATGAGTGTGGCTTATATTGTTAATAGCATAATGATTACATCCACTTGCATGATGGAGAATGAGTGTCTCATTGATAAACTTCACAATAAATTAAGGGTATAAAATGAAATTAGCAATTAATCCATTTGAAGATAGGTCTCTTTTTCTTATAATTAAGACCAAAAGAATGCACTCATTTGTTTGTTATAAAAAGGACCGGAGGTAGTAACATGCATAAATATATGACTTCTCAGTTGAGTCTCACACCAGCACTACTATACCATTGTAGTTTTTATTTATTTATTTATTTTCACCATTTTGATCACATAACATAAGTCATTCAGAACTAAAACCAGATGATACAATTTCTGTCATAAGCTCAAAAGGCAATTTGTAAAACATGTTAGATAACTATAACAATAGTAGATAAAGCATATAATTAACAAAAACTAAAAAGAGTCAGGGTAGTGTAAGAAAACCAGGAATACAAGGTATCTGAAAGTTGAAACACATAAAATGAATCAACTCGACATTTATTTAGCAATTAAAATAATACCTGAGCAGGATCAAGTGTCAGCATCTTCTCCAACAATTCCAGAGCATGTCGATCAAAACTATAATTCAGTCACAGGGAGAAAAGCTATTCAGATTGAACAGGCACAAACTTAAATGTGTATGCAACATATAATTATTTTGAAAAATGGGGGGGAATAAAAAAATGTAAAATTTATGCTCATACTCGAACACTTACTGTCTGAAAACTTCCCGGAGATGTCTTTTCATTGGTCTTGTTGGCTTAAATTGATTATACCAAGGAGTCTTAGAAACACCAGGCCAGTTCACCTCATCTGGTGCTCCGCACAGCTCAAAAATCTTATTTAATTGTTCTGGCTACAATAATTACAAAGAAAACAAGCATTACCTGTAAGCTGTAATACAAACAATTACAATGAGTATATACACTGTAGGCTACACATGGTAAAAGCAAGAAATGGAATGAAAGTAAAAACGTAGGTAACTAAATTCTTGAAAAGTATTAAGGTTAGATCCAGCAATAAGCCAGACACCATCAATAGCATTCCAATTAGCCCTGATGAGTAATATAAAAACCACATTATAATGCAAACATTTTCAGATAAAATTTAGATTGGCACAAAATATTAGAAGTCCGAATGACAAAAACAGAAAGGCAAGTATGAAGAATCTCTTCATCTGGCCATTAAGACAGCTGTATACTGAGTAGTGAGAACTGATAATATACTGGATAAAAGCATGCCTCGCTACTATACAATTTCCCAACATAGGCTTATATATATTATCACTAACCTCATCTTTTCCAGGAAACATAGGCTTCCCATGAAGAAGCTCTGCAAAAATGCACCCTACAGACCACATATCAACGGCAGCTTAGGGGGTCTAAATATATAATGAAATAAATCAATGTGTGCATAGGCATAAGTTCATGATGCCAACCTCCCAAATGAACTTAGGACAAAATTATTGATAAGAATATAAATTACCTGTACCATAATGTGATGACACGATTTGTAAGATTTGCATTGTGCTCATTAGAAAACGATCGTGCCAGACCAAAATCTGCAAGCTTCAGATTACCTTCATTATCTATGAGAAGATTTGAACCTGCAACAGAACAAGATACATCAAATAGAAGTAATAGATTTGATAAGATCTAAAACCAAAACCTGTATATGTATCTTTGAAAGACATTAGCAAAAGGACACCTTTGATATCACGGTGAAGTACTTGATTTACGTGACAGTAATGCAGCCCAGTCAGAAGATGTCTCATGTAACACTTCGGAAGGAAAAAAACGACTACGGCATCACTATAACAACTATTAATATATACTGTAAATTAACACTTATTATTAACAGTAATACCTTAATTTGGAGAACTGTGAATCTCATCCCAGGTCGGTCAGCAAGACCTATCAAATCATGGTCCATTTATTCAAAGACCATATCGACGCCACCTTTATATTTGTTACCGTCTGCACAATTCCAAAAAAATCAAAAACAAAAGAATGATGTAGTAGCAAATATATATGGAAAATAATTAACATGCAAAAGGGAGATGATGGATATATTCATACAGTCAAAACAGTGAAGCAAATAACATGCTACTGTCTTGTTGAAAATGAAGTAATTGACTATTATCATGAAAATGAATAATTTGCCTGGCCGCTCTTGTTGATCTTTCTCAGGGCCTGTATAAAATAAAAATAAAAAAAATAAAAACCCAAATTTTAGAAATGAATAAATTGAAGCCTACATTATTTTGAAAACAGCATATTTAGATCGTTGAAAAATGTACCTGGAGAAGTCACAGTTTCTTTCAACTTGATTACATTTTCATGGTGCAATATCTTTAGAATTTTGATTTCATGTATAGCAGTAATAGGAAACTAGAGAGATCACCCTAAGCTATCCCGTAACAAGAGGGAAGCAAGAGTGCTGGGAGAGGGTTCATGCCAGATACAAATGAGCTACAGTGCTAGCCTCTCAACAGACCAGAAGAGCTTGCTCTACTGTTTAGTTAAATAAATTTTAGGTAAATAACTTGAAAATGATACTTATTCTTTAAAACTCATCCTCTCTTTAAATAATTTTAGATAATTTTCTATAAAATAAAAAAATGTTGTAGCACACAAGGCACACACACTTAACATATTATAATATTTTTAACCACTGATATATATATTTTTTGGAAATATTTTAATAATATTTTGTAGACATATAATATTAATATATTTATTCATATTTTTTATAATTATTTTTAAAGATTAATATTCCTTATATAATTCCTTCCTATCATATTTCTACTTTTTATTTTATTTAATTTTTTTGTCATAGAATTGGTAGTTTGCTTCCACAACCAATGGTATCTCTATTGTTGGGTTAGTGATTTGCGATTTGTTTTTAATATATATTTTATAAAATAATGTTATATAATTTTTTGCTTTTTATTTTTGCATTCCAAATAATCGTAGCACTTTTAAAGTTCGATGATATTTGTTTTCTTTTATTCAACATGTTAGAAAATATTTTTTTTTTAAATTATGAGTTATTTTACTTTTTTTTTATCCAAATCACAATCATTGCTTTGTATTTTAGTTAACTATTTTGAATTAAATAAATTGAAAAGGATGCTTATTATTTATAATTTATATTCTCTTTGAATATTTTTTAATATTATAAATTTATTTTTTATTTTAATAAAACAAAAATTATCCGGCGCACAGGACAAGCACGCTTGACATATTGTAATGTTTTTATATTTTATATTTGTAAGTTAATTTATGACATCATTCTTTCTTTACTTCAACTATATATGTTACTCTATGTCAAAAAAAAAAAAAAAACTATATATGTTACTCACTTTAAATAAATCTTTTTGAACTCACTAATTCTATTTTAAATAGTCTCTATATAATTACATTACTGTAAGTGGTATATCATAAAATAGAGGGTCCTGTTTTATTATTTATGAGAAATCTATAATCTTAATTATGTTCATAAGGTAGGATGATTCATAAAATAAAAATAAAAACTTCTTTTATATTTATCAATGATATTGTTCATGGAAAGTAGAGTTGACAAGACAAACGGCTTGGTCAGGCGTGACGCGTCCCATTTTCTTGCAGACTGTGATTTTTAGTCCCTATCCAGTCCTATGTCAGGCCACCGGCCAACACGAGCTGATTTAAAAATGGGAGCTGCTATTCTCACCCCTATTTTGCTCTTCCCACCCCCTGACTTTTCAAAAGCTAGCAAAAAAGACCTCACTGTCCCTCTCTCGTTTCCCTACACCCCCTTTTCCCCTGCTCCTTATTTCCTCACCTTATGAATCTTATTTTCGCTGCACCCTTCTCCATTTTTCTTTGCACCTCCTCCTCCCACTTCCTATTCTGTCACACCTTAAAGCCAGAGGATCAGTCTAGCTTCCATTTCGGTTGCTTCGTGTCTCCTCCATTTTTTTTTGGAAGATTCTTCATGGCTCGCACGAAGTATACATCATACGTTATTGGCTGAGACCCCCTTTTTGAGGATGATGTTGCTAAACCATTTAAGTGTCGATGTTTGACTGCATCAACACGTCAATTTTGTAAAGAATTTTGTAACAAGTACGGGTGATGACAATTAGAATAGCAATTGGAATAACAAACCTAACAATGAAGGTAATGGTTGAGGTCAGAAAAGCAATTGGATGTCTACATTTATGAATGACTCAATTGGAAAGAAATATGTTGGCGATTCATCTATTAAGTGGGATTAAGTGGTACTAAGAGTGTCTTTGCTGATGGACGAAAACAAGCTTCAAATTGAGGTACTTGGAAATCTAGTAGTGGGAAGGAGAACTAGAATTCTCACTAGAGTTCTGGGCATACTGATAATTGATGTGCATACTTATATTTTCATTCCAAATTCACAACAATTATCTCACTTTCTTCTTATTTATAGCTATGTTTGTTTCCTTTTAGTTCGGATTTTCTTAGCATTAGGAGTAATTAATTAGGTAGTTTAATTTTAGGAAATTTATTAACTTTTTATGTGTTTTTGCAGAGATTTGGTACACCTAGAAGAGAAGCTGAAGATTTGAAGTTGAAGACTACTCGCTCAGTGAGTTGGACCAGTCGCTTAGCGAGGAAGCTCATTCAGAAGAGGACATGTGCCAGTTCTGTTTGCTTAACGGATTGAAGTTGAAGAAGCCACATCAGCAGTGACTCATCCGCTTAGCAAGCATCTGCTTGCTAAGCAAGCAAACCTTTATGTGAAGACAAGATTTGAATTAATTTGGAATTCGCATAGCGAGTTGTTCTACTCGCTAAGCGAGAGTGCCTTTATGCAGAAAAGACAAAACAAAGATTCTACACATATTTAAAGGCGCTTATCATTGGAGACAAGGGAGGCATCATTTTAGGGTTTTGTCCTGCGCCTCTAGTCCTCACCTACTCAATCCTTTTCATTTTCCTTCATTTCATCTTATCCATTTTTGTATTTTGAGCTTTTTGGAAGCCTTTCATGACAATGAGAGGCTAGTTTACCCATAGTTGGGGATTTGGTGTACTAGAAACTCTCATGTAACTACTCTTATTATCTATTTAATGAATATCCAGTGTTAATACTATTTCTCTATGCTTAATGTTGGTTCTTGGCTTGATCACCCAAGCACTTTATCTATTTATTTTTATTGTCATTGGAAAATGCTTTGAAAACTGAGATTTGAGAATGGTATTTAATGAATGTCTCATCTAGGGATAGAGTGATGCTTGTTAGTCTCTTATGATCCTTGCTCTTAAACAAATCATTTAACTTCACTTGCTAAGGGATTAGGAGTAGAGTTAAGTGATTTAGCTTCTTTCACTTGAGGAATCAAGGTTAGAAGACTTAAGTGGGTTGACATAACACTAGGGTTTTCATTAAATGGAGAAAAATCATTTATGTTACTGAGATGTTTGCCAAGTATCACTAAATACCCTTAACTAGCTTGTTTTATTGTTGTTTTCAGCCACTACACACCAACTATTTAATCTTTTGCTTATTTTGAATTTGTCCTATTTTCAATAGTTTATTTTAGAACTTAGAATTAAATTTCTGAATCATTTTCACTAAACAACTTATTCTTTTGCCTAGACTTTGAATTTACACAAATTTCTTAGTACGAACAAGTCCCTGTGGAGACGATCTTATACTCATTTTGAAAATACTACACCGATTGGTGCGCTTGCCAACGATGTAACACATACTCAGTATTGAAATCAATTTTCCAACTTAGTCAAAAAATAAAAAATAATTGGAACAATAGATAAAAACAAACAAACACAACGCATCTAATCTAATATTATTCGATTAAATAAAAGCACTTCTACATAGATTTCATAAAATAAACATCAATAAACACAGTGGTTCACCATGGTTGATCCTAACTAACACTTTTCTCATCATTGGAGCTAATTATCGTCATTTTTCACACATAATAGTCATGATCTCTTTGGAGGATCTTGGTTTACGAATTAAAGCTAGGATCTCTTTGGAAGATCTGCCTAATGTTGCATATAACTCAATCAACACAACGATATGAAATTTCAAAAAGATGGAAAACATCTTTCCCACATCATTGTCATGTTTAAGCTCCATACAATCGTATTCAACACAATGATCCCTTAAAGAAATAGGTTGGCAGTAATGAATGTCAACATTTTGCCACCTGTGATCGCATCCATAACTCTTTCCCTAAAGCAGCAATCATCATATCCTCACTTTTTCTAATGAATTTAGGACCATGAGAGGACATTGAAACATAACCCCTTCATAATTTGGTATCATATCACCATCATAATACATAACAGCAAGGTATCCCTCCATCTTGTTAGAAAAATATTGAGTATGAAGACAATGAGCTACCTTAGACCGCCGTTGTTGTTTTATATCAGTGCATCAACTATTTAATCGTCAGTCAATTATTACAAGCTTTGTCCAGTGCTCTAGAAAAATAAATGGTCAAGATTGCATCGACTAAATATACGTTTTAGAGTGCATCAACTCTAACGAAGGAACTCCTCACATGATAGATCATAATTAAAATAGTTGTCCTGGGCGCCAAAAAAAGAAACAGTCCATATTTGCACTAAAAGATCAATGATCCAAATCGCACTGGTCCATATATATTAACATTCGTTATTCATATTTATTAAAGATATTTATCAAAAGGCTAAAAATATATCATAAAACACAATGAAATTTTGTTTTTGTAGTGTTTTTTTAGAAATATAAAATTAAAACATGATTCCATTATATAATTTTCAAAAACATGCAACGGAAATGTGATTCTGTTGTATATTCATAACAATGGAATGATGTTTTCATTGCCTTGTAGGATGAAAAAAATATGCAACGAAAACGTGATTCCATCGTTCTAAATATACAACGTAACATCCCAAAAATTTCAACCTAGTAAGTAGGAACGTGAGAGATTTAATTGGAATTAATGGGAATTTAATTGTTTGTTTTAAATAAGAAAAAGATATGTTCTAAGAAATTAAAATATAGTTAGTAATTAACTGTATAAATAAGAAAATGAAGGAAAGTAAATAATATAGATATTTCTTTATAATGGTTAAATAGGAAAACCGTTTAAAAAAAAAGATATATATATCCTCTATAATTAAAATCTCTGTTATTATTGAAACTAATTTCCCGTAATAAAAAAAATTTCTCTATAAGTAACTGATAGTAATTAATTCTCCGAAATTAATTCTCTGTAGTAAATTTCTGTATAATTGTCTGTAGGATTGATTATAGTTTCTGTTTAGATAAAATAGCCTTTGTTATTTTATTTGAGTTGAAGATGTGCAGTGTGATAAGTATTTAAAAAAATTTAAATACTTAAATTATCTGTGATTTGACTACCTTAAATATCTGGAAAAGAAATTCATCTATCTGTGGATAATTGTTAGTAAGAATTAATAAAAAAAAAAGTTTGTTGTTGTGAATTATTGTTTATTTGACTGAAAAATCGTTTTAAGCATTTTTGAACTCTAAAACTTGCACGTCAAGTTACATTTCATAAAATTCATCTGTGAGCTATCACTCTACAGAGAAAATTTTATGAAAGTTATTAAAAAGTTTTATTTCATAAGATTTATAAAAATTATTTGATGTTTAAATATTTTAGTTTTGAAAATTAAATTCGCGTTTCGTTCCTACTACACATTGTAATTCTACAATGTGCAGAGCAATTTGGCACTCAAGTTATCAAATCCTTCTTTCCTACAACCTATAGAATTTCATGCAGCCACCCACTTCTCTCTCTCTCGATGGGCCATACACACACACACAACTCACATCACTCTTTTCTTTCTAATCACTCAAATCACTCACTCTCTCTTTTCCTCACAAACCACAACTTCAGCCACTAAGTTGCCCTCAAGAAAGCTCCAACCTCTCTCTTCCAAGCTGCTGGCTGTGACACTCAAAGGAGAAGGCAGTCATTGTTGAAGCTCTTTGGAGCTTTGCATGCAAGGCCTAGAGTGCCCATCTCACCAACCTTCCTTCACATTTTCCTCTCCTCCTCTTCTCCTCTTTCACGTGAGCCTCTTATAAAGGTAAGGGGACTCTTTTGTGGATTCTAAAGTGGCTGGAGGTTGGAGGATCCAACCGCTCTTGCATAAATGCCTCCCTTGTTGACTGAAATTGTGAAAAATGTGTTTGCATGTGTGTGTTAAGTTTGTGTTCTGAAAATCTTCTTTGGCAGTAGCTTATGGCTGTGTACAAATCTTCTCTTCATCTTTTTCCTTTTCAGAAATTCATGGGATGGCTCCAATACAAAGGAGACCATGCCCAATTTTCATAGAACCCATTTATAAAACCTCATGTATTTTCCAAAACTCAAAAATTGGTGTTGGCAGTGGCTGTCTCACGTAGAAGCCCTGGACAATACTTACGTTTTTGTGCATAACTTTTGATCTACCCATTGGATTTTGATGAAACTTATCCTCAGTTAAATTAGACTCAAAATGAACCAACTTTTATTTTGAGACCATTGCGAGATAACCTCCAATGAGGGTTCATCCGTGACATGCAATGGGGCTGTTCTGCTTGTGGAAATTGGTTTAGACAAGGTTCGGTTTTTGAGATTTTTTTCTGTATAACTTTTGATCTAGCCGTTAGATTTTGATGAAACTTGTTCTCAGTTAAAGAAGACTCAAAATTTACAAACTTTTCTTTTGAGACCATTTCAAGATAACCTCAAATGAAGGTTCATCCGTGATATGCAATGGGGCTGTTCTGCTTGTGGAAACTGGTTCGGACAAGGTTCGGTTTTCAAACTTTTTTTGTGTATAACTTTTGATCTAGCTGTTAGATTTTGATGAAACTTATTCTCAATTAAATTAGACTCAAAATTAACCAAATTTCCTTTTGAGATCATTGCGAGAAAACCTCAAATGAAGGTTCATCTGTGACATGCAATGGGCCTGTTCAGGTAGAAACTGGTTCGAGCAAGGTTTGGTTTTTTAGCTTTTTACACCAAAGTAATGACCATTTTTTAAATTTAATTTTTTTTCCAAAAACTAGATAAACAGAGATTTAAAATGATATAAGTTTTGAAAATTTTCATCCACAATTACTAATTTAACAAATTTGGTTAAAACCGGACACATGCATGGATCCCAGATTTCGAACCTGAGACATAGGTCTTAGAAAAGAAATTACTGGGAAAAATGTAGGAGGAATTTGGATTCAAGTTTTACCTTTTATAAATGATATGAATGTTAGCTTTTTATCATAAAAATTTGAGTTAAAATCTCATTTGGGAAGTTTGAGAAAATTACCCATCTTTGAGGTATGCTCAATGTGAAAGACATACTGACCTGAGAACTTCTAGGAATTTTAATAATTTTTGTAGATTTAATCTGAGAGTGTGGGATACATTTTTGAAAAATAGGTTTTAAGGGATTTAATTTAATATAAGAATTTCATAGAACAAAAATTGTTTGCTAAATTAATTTTGAATAGAGATTAGGTGCTGCCAAAAAGGTATTCTATTTTAAATAGCCTTTGAAATATGATATTTGGTTTGTGATATATTTGAGTGTTTAAATTAATTATAATTGTGTGCATGCAAGGCAGTAGGTAAAATTTACCCTTGCCTTAAATGATTGTTAGACCCTTGGAATGTGAACCTAGGGCATCTCTGTGCGTGTGATTTGTGCATTTTGAAATGCTTTGTGGTACAATCACGTGGACTGTAGTATAAATTGTATTTCTCTGTAATATCTGTGTTCTGTGAGCATAAGACTCGAACGTGAGTGCTTATGTGGATTAAAACTCTGTCCTAGTAATCCGAGCAATTTTTCCGGAAATAACAATAATAAAAATTCCAACAATGAGAACAATTAATTTAGACTTAAGAATTTATTTAGTTTATAAGCTTAATAAATGAACTCTTTAATTTGTGCTTTGGACTTAGATAAACATTCTAGGACCCTTGAGTGGAGGAATTGTCAATAAGTATTAATACTTAAAAACTTTAGAAATTGAGAGGGTAAGGCACAAATAAAATGTAATAACGAATCTTGATACTTGATGGTGATACACGCCTTGAGAGTCGTGCAACGAGAAAATACACGTGTACGGCAGACCTTTGAAGGAAGTCACGTGGGGCAATTCCAACTACAAGAAAGATGCAAAGATGTTGGCAGAAATTGAACAACGTGGTCACCAATAGGTGATGGAAAGCATATTCTTGTATGGTATAATTTTGTTGGAACCAGGACAAGGTCTTGAGCTTGGCATCGATTCGATTCGTCTTGTACCACCAGCAGCAAAAACCCACGGTGACGAGCAAAGATAATCTTCATGTGAGAGTGAGCGAGGAGTAAGTCCTCAGAGTATGAATGACCATAGATTGGTACCTGGTAGATGATCGTGAGGCATTACGACCTTGGAGGGTAGGCGTCAAGTTGTGACTTCGTTCACACAAACCGACTTGGCGACCCTGACAATAACCATGAGAACTTCTCAGCTAGTGAGAGCCCACCTTATACCAGGGTGATGGTGTACTCCCAGCAGTCATTCTTCTCAATATATGTAAGACCACTAAGTTCTGGGAGTTCCAATGGCAGTTGGCCAGTGTGTTACAGTTTATAGATAAAAGTCATGGAAATGAGTAGGTTCCAAGTGTGAACGTTAGAGAACCACCCGCAGTGGTTAGCAGGATTGTGTGTGACTTTTAAAGTTGTTTCTGTGTGATTTGGTTGATGAAGTGAAGAGATTCACCCTTACGTTTTTGTTTTAGAAGTCGTGGCAGTACTTGTGGAGATCACAAAGGGGCCATCCTCATCAATTTCGTCACTCTCGTCATCATCCGTCTCTTCGGAGTGTCTTTGAAGAGTTCATCGATACCCACTACTGTTCCTGATGCCACACCATCTGAGGAGTTCACGTTGGTCCGACACTTCCCGCCTTTTACTGAACCCCTCTTACGTCAAAGAATTGGAGACATAATTGGGTGAGAGTTAGTCAGGGGGATCCTGCCGCTAGTCGTGAACTTAGGGAACAATGAGTCCTAGGATTTTATGAGGATTGGAGAACCTTGAGAAAGATTCCGTGAAGGATCCTGTGGACAATGACCACTAGATTCTCTCCTCCGGGATCTTGTCAGAGGCCATCCGCCATCCCATTTCTTTGGATTAGTCTAACATGCAGGGTTGGGTTTAGAGGTGACTGCTCTAAGACTAGGTTTTTTCCCCTTTTATGTATTTGAATATGGGTAGACCTAGGTTTCAGATTTTACTATGTATATTCAGTTTCCATACTCTATTACCCAATGTATTTGGTATATACGTTGAGCAATGTGTATATGTATATATGTTACTATTGCTCCAGAAAACATTTTGATGTATGAAATTCTCTATTTTATGCATATGTGTATACTTGATAACCAACCAAATAATCTCGTGTTCTTTATTTTATTAATTCAAAATTAAGTGCCATTTATGTTTGAAATGATGTTACAATTAGTTTTTTGCTAACGTAAATAACCTGTTTTAATTACTAAGTGGAACACAACTTTCGAACTTAAATTTACATAAAACTTTTTTTAACAATTTGGAAAAATTCCAACTTACCTTTTTACAATTACATTCGATTTACAAAATTAAACAAACTTTGGCGCTTTGTAAAATGAATAAATAAATAATCTCTTCTTTCTTTTACGATAATCAAATAAAGTAACATGCCTATGAAATTAAAATGAGTTTAAAATGCAAATACATGTAAACCCGGATTTAGGGTGTTACATACAACATAATTGTATTTTAGTTGCACATTAATGATGCACCTCTCCATTTGTAACGAAAACATGATTCCGCTATTATGAATAGACAACAGAATCACATTTCCATCAAAAGTGTATTTTTGGAATAACAAAAATACAAAAAATGTGGGGATAGGAATGGCAAAATCAGGGGTGAGAATAGTAGTTCCGTTTAAAAATATAAAAAAATGAAAAAAACTATTCTAGATCCAAAAAATGAAAAAATAAAATTGGTATTTTTAAAACGGGTAAATTATGATTTTTGTCCCTAAACTTTTCGACATTTATGGTTTTGGTCCTTAAACTTTTCGACGACTGGTCAACGTCCTCAAACTTTTTATCCATCCAATGTTTTAGTCCTTCTCGTCAGTTTCACCGTTAAATGATGACGTGACGCTTATTTTTATTTTTATTATATTACAATTCATTTTCTGATGGCTAAAAATCGTCAGAAATTGAAGAACAAACAACTCATCTTCAAAATGAAAGACAAAACAATAGTACAAACCATCACTCATCCTCTATTTGGTAACCCAATGAACAACCACATCAACAAAACCATGGGGATAACCTCTAGCAACACAACACAACACAATTTACAAAGTGCGTCGAGTCAAAGCCCAAGGCAATGCAAGCATAGCCATGAGGTTGGGGGAGGCTAAGGCTAACAAATTGTCGAATACAAGGGGTGCATGAGATAATGAAGGAAAGTAAATAATATAAGTGTTTCCTTATAATGGTCAAATAGAAAAAAAGATTTATAAAGTCAATGGATATAATATTCTCAGTAATTAAAATCTATGTGATTAATTCAATGAAATTAATTGCTTGAGATAAAAGTTTCTCTATGAGTAACTCCTTGTGATTAATTCCCTAGAATTATTTCCTTATGTGCAGTGTGATAAGTGTTTAAGGTAAATACTTAAAATTGTCTGTGAATGATTATCTGATATGTCTGCTAGTAATTAATTGGGCTGAGATTAATTACTAGTAGTAAATATTAAAAATATATGTTACTATGTACTAATTAATTTATTGGTTGCAAAGTGATTTTAATTAAATTAAAGGTTAGTAACTTGCACGCCAAGTTATCTTTCATAAAAATTCATCTATGCGCAATTACTCTACAAAGAATATTTTATAAGAGTTATTAAAAGGTTTTCATTTCCTAAAGATTTATAAAATTAATTAGATATTTAAAAGTTTGGTTTTAAAATTAAAATTGCGTTTTGTTTCAATTACACAATGCCTTCCTACACTGTGTAAATTAAAACTCCGTACCTAAAACTATCAACTCACACTCCTTAATCAATTAAAATTCATGCACCTACCTTCACCCCTCCACAAACTCACGGTCATCTCTCTCTCTCTCACTCAAATCCAATTCATTTCCTCTCACTTATTTCAGCTTGGCAATTAAGTTAAACTTAAAAGCTCTCTCCTCTCTCACGGACCACACCACAGCACACACAAAAACACACTCTTTATTTTCAAATTCATTTCTCCCTTTCTCTCTTTCTCCTCCATGGCTCCAAGCACCCCAAACGCTCTCCTCTCTTTTTATTTTTCTTCTTCCTCTTCACTCACTTGGCTGAGACCTTGAGCACCAAGTTGTCACAAAATCCCCTCAGCACCACTCTTCTCCTCCTTGGCAGTGGCACCCCAAGCTCCAAGGAAAGCCATTGGAGGCTTGCATGCAGCTGGATCCTCTTCCCTCTCATCCTCTCAGTAGCAACTCGCCCTCTCTTCTCTTCCTCTCTCTCGGCCAGAACAACTAAGGTGAGGGAAACTTCTTTGTGGATTCTATTTTCAGTCTAAGTGTGGTTGAGAGTTAGGGGACTCAACCACACACAACATGCATGCCCCTCATCTGGACTGTTTGTGTGTTGTGTTTGAAATGCTTGCATGTGAGAAATTTTAAAGGGAAAGGTTGAGTCTTTGGCAGTGGCTATTTGTGTGACTGCATGCATGGCCTTAAAGGAGTTTTGATCTCTTTAAACTATAAGGGATGGTTCCTGGAACAAGGGAAGCCATACCCATTTTCTACAAAACTAGTTTTTAGGTGTTGCATGTAGAAGGAGACTCCAAAATCCAAGTGACAGTGGTCGTAGCTTCGGGTTGCCCTGGACAATCTCCACTGTTTTGTGAATTTTTGAAGATCCGACAGTTGGTTTTTCACAAAATTTGCTTTGAATAAAAATAGACACGAAAAGAAACAACTTTTATTTTGACACCATGGAGAGAAAACCTCATCTTGAAGTTCATCCGTGACTTGCAAAATTTCTGTTCCGTTCTCGAGTTCCCCTAGAACAGGTCTTGGTTTTCCTTAAAATTCTAATTGTACAATTAATTTTTTGTTTCCATTTTTATGCCATTAAAAACTAGACAAAACAATATTTTTAACCATGTAATTTACGAAAATTATCAAGCACAATTTCTAAATTAATTTTTCGAAGAGAGACAGAGCAATGGTTTTGAAGCTCTGTCTGGAACCCGATTTTTTAGGCTGTACATAAAAATTTTCTGGGAAAATTTGGGGAAGAATTGGAAGGCATGGGATACCATTTTGGAAAGACCCAGATGTTATCTTTATGCTGTAAAAATTACAATTCAAAATTATTTTGTAAATTACCCAAAAATAAAATTTCTTCAAAACGTGTTTCTGGAAAGGATTTGACTAACCTGCCCACTTGTGGAATTTTTAATAATTTTTTTAGATTTTTACTAATTAAGTGTTATGCCAATCTAAAAAATAGACTTCAATAGCTTTCATTTCATATAAAAATTTCCTAGTTTTGAGGTCATTTAATATAATCAATTTAATCTCACATTCAGTACTGCGAAAGGGAAACTTTCCCCTTTTTAGTCAAATTTTGTTTTAATTATTTTTCTACTATGGCCATGATATAGTGTGTGACTTGTGTGAAATGTTTATGGTTATTTTTTGTGAATGAAAGGGGCAATGGATACCATGTATCCAAGTACCCAATTTGTGATTTTAAGTCCCAAAGAACAAAGTTCTTGGGTAGTGGAGACTTTGAATGATTGTGTGGAATTATTCCGTGAGTGTATCATTTGTCTCTGTGATGTGTTCGCAAGACTCGAGCACGAGTACTTGCGATACTGGAATTTGATTCTGGTGATTATGGCAGGATCGCCATTGAACGATAGTGATAAATGAAATTATAAACAGAGAGTATTATTAATTAGCTTCAAGATTTTATTTCATTATTTAATTTTTTTTATAGGAATTAATTTTAAATTAACTCTTTATTTTTATGCATTGGACATAGAAATAATTTTAGGACCTTTGCGCGGAGGAATCATCAGTAAGTTACTAATCAATAAAAATTTTATAAATTGAGAGGGTAAGGCAAGAATAAAACTTAATAAGATTTGTGATGCGCGTTGCGAAAGTGTGCTTTCCGAGAGTCGTGCAACGGAGACGCGTGTGTACGGTGGAGCAATGCAATTGCGAAGAGAGTCGCGTGGGACATTTCCAACTATGAAAGAAAGTTGTTAGAGATGAAAGTGGTGATTGAATGATGTGTTCACCCATGAGGTGATGGAGACGATGGTCTCATATATATATATATATATATATATATATATATATATATATATATATATATATGTTTTGTTTGGAGCCGATGAGGGTCTCGGCTTAGTGTCAATTCATCCCATCTTGTACCATGGGTAGCGGAAAGCCACCGCGACGAGTATGGATAAAGCTTTGTGAGAGAGTGTTTGAGGAGTCAATCCTTAGAGTATGAATGACCATAGATTGGTACCTGGGAGATGATCGTGAGGCATTATGACCTTGGAGGGTAGGCGCCGAGTTGTGACATTTCGTTCACATAGCCAACTTGGCAACCCTGACATAACCACAAAAAATTCTCAGTTGGTGAGAGCCTGCCTTGTACCACGGTGAGGGTGTACTCCCAACAGTCATTCAACTCAAAAGTATGTAAGACCACTGAGTTCTGGGAGTTCCAGTGGCAGCTGGCCAGTGAGTTACAATTTACAGAGATTAGTTCTGAGAACGAGTAGGATCCGAGTGTGATTGTTAGAAAAACCCATTGTGGTGGTTAGTAGGATTGTACTGTGACTTTTAAAGTTGTTCTGTGTGTACTGCTTGATGAAGCAAAAAGTTTATCCTCTGTTTATTTTTTTAGGAGTCGGTGGCAATACTTGTGGAGATTGCAAAGAAGCTATCATCATTGTCTTTCTCTTTTAGAGAGTCTTCGAAGGGGTCATCTATGCCCGTTACTGTTCCCGATGCCACACCATCTGAGGAGTTCACACTTAGTCTGGCACTTACTACCTTTCGCCCGAACCCTTTTTATATTAAGAATTGGAGGCGAAATTGGGTGAGTGCCCGTCAGGGGGATTCGCCGCTAACCGTTAACTTAGGGAACAATGAGTCATGGTTTTTAAGAAGGATTTGGAGAACTTTGAGGAAGATTCCGTGAAGGATCCTGTGGACGATGACCACTAGATTTCTTCTTAGGAATCTTGTGAAAGGCCCTCCACTATCCTATTTTTGGGATTAGTCTAACATGCAAGCTTGGATTTAAAGATGACTGCTCTGAGACTAGGTTTTCCCCTTTTTATGTATTTGTATATGGGTAGACCTAGGTTTCAAATTTTTGGTATGTACATTCAGCTTTCATACTCTATTACTCCATGTAGTTGGTAAACACTTTGGGAAAGTACATATTACTATTACCCGGAAAATACTTGGGTTATGAAAATCTCTATTTCATGTATATATGTATATTTTATAGCCAAAGCTATTTACTTTATTTATTCTATTTTACTCGCTTTTAAATGTATATTTACAATTGAGACGGCGATACGCAACTTCTGAAATTAATTAATCAAAAGTTTTAAAAACTTAGTAAAATTTCGATCTATGTTTTATTAACTTCACAGTTTTTGGAAAAATTAAAATTAGTTAACACGTTTTCCAAATAATTAAATGATCTTTTCCTTACCTTTTTTGAAGATCGAATAAAGTAACACACCTATTGAAATTAAATAAGTTTAAAAGAAGAATATATGTAAACCCGGATTTAGGGTGTTACACACGACAGAGTTCTCATTCATTCATTCTTCGCCTCAATTTGTTCCAATGAAGAGATCTAAGGGCTTTGGTTTTTTTCTTGTTTAGTTTGATTACAATAACTAGCTTAAAGAGTATTGATGTGAAATCAAAATTTTCTTATAGTTTGGTAAAGACTTATTTTGATCTTATCCCCTTGATTTCTTATTTAATTTATTTCTTTTTCGTTTTTCTTTACTGGGACACTAGCTTTGCGATTGGTTACTTGCTTTTCTGTAGTTGTGGATTAGGCTCTAATGGTATATTACAACTTTTTCACTGGTGTGACTTTTGCCATTTGTCAATCGTTTTGACATGTATTGACTAGGAGCAATTTTTAATTTATACATTCTTCTATTCATTGACTTAATTATGTGAACTAGGAAGCAATGATGGATTTGTGTCCTCGGCATGAAATAATAAAATAAAAAAATTTAGTGTTGTAGACTTCATCAATGTTAAACTCTTTTGAAAAGTCAAAAACTATCTTGGAACTCCAATGAGTTGTTTTGGATTTGGGGTTCACTGCTGTATTTGCTTGTTGCTGGTTCCTGATGTGAATTAGTTGAACAAGTTTATTTTTTTAGGTTCTTACAATTTGTGGCAGCTTTTAGCAGCCGCAAATTATTAATCTGTTCAAAAACACTTTATCAAAGTAATTTTTTAGGGTTTTTTAACCCCTAAAAAATGTAATAAAATAAAATAATAATAAAACAAATGTCACATCATCACTTAATGATTAAAATAGACGGAAAGGACTAAAACATATAACGGAAAAAAGTTCGAGGACGTTGACTAGTCATCAAAAAGTTTAGGAACCAAAACCATAAATCATGAAAAGTTTAGGGACGAAAAACATAGTTTACCCTTTTAAAATTAATTCACATGAATGTGATGATAGTGCGAGGTAGGTGTCACTAATGTTTTTTCTTGTACGGTAATGGATAAAAAAAATGCGAAGGAATAACAGTGGATAGGATAAAAAAAAAAAAGAACACCATAGTCACGACCTATAGTTGTTTTTTGAAAAGCAAAATCAATGTATTATTAAAGGCAATCTTTAAATATACCTCTGTTGATGGTTAAATATACCTCCCTTTTTGTACATTTAATTTTTTCCCCAAAAATATCCCTACCCCAAAACTATTTTCCAGATATATTTTTGTCAATGGTTGAGATTGTGATTTCCAAAATCTACCTAACATATTTCAGAAATATATTCCTAAAATATGAATTTTGGAATTATTTACTTTTTTGAATCAAATTTGAGCAACTTCATTATTTGTTGTGACTCTTTCTCTCGTAATTGTTGGAAACCAGAGGGGCGAGTTAATGTTGGATTTTGTCTCAGCCTTTGCCATTCAAACCAGAGGGATTGATCCATTCAAGCCACATCATTTGTGTTGGAGTTTCGTAGTCCAACACGTGGACACGACATTTGGTGGGAGTGACGACCACGTTGTAACAAGCGAGTGCTACAGAAGAATGATCCTAACAAAACAAGAGATGGTCATCGACGATGACATAGAGCCTCAAGTGACTTCGGGAAGATCGAAGAAACTTTGCGATAAGTAGGTTATGTCCATGTGCCCTGCTGGCACATTATATGGTAAAAGAATGCACTATTTGCACATTGTTTAAAAGTCGAAAGGGAATACGATGTAGCGATGGTGTAGAATTCACGAAGGGAGAAAAAATGAAAATAAGACTTATGACGAAATCTTCCTTAACCCAGTTTTTATTTTCCTTGATCGAGATTGCCACTACATGTGCAAGCATTGCTCTCTTTCTGTAGTGAAAGGAAGAAGAGGAAGAACGTGTTGGAGGAAGGGATAAGGGTAAAAGTGGAATAAATTAAAAAAAAGTATAAAAAGGGAGGTATATCTAACAACTAAGGGAGGTATATTTAACAACTCCCTTATTAAAGCGGCACTTAAGCACTGGATGTGCCCAAGTGATGTTGCATAATAGCATGTGAACCGATATAATTAGCCCTTAAGCCTCAATACAATACACATGCAGGCATCGCTATTCCCACCCTCCAAATTTCTATTCCCACCCCTTAAAACCCTTGAATTAAAAAAAAAACTGAAGGGACAAGTTTGCCCCTGCCCCTTCATCCCACCCCCTCCCTCTTCTCCTCACCTTCCCCTTCCCGCCCCACCCCACTTATCAACTCCCTCGTTCTCCTTCATCCTCACCTCCCTTGTGATAGATATTATTTTCTCTAAGACATACTATTGATAGGAAAAATATAATTAGATTTCAATGTAAGCAAATTCACTTATAATAGTGTGTGTATATACAAAAATGAAATCATTCTCAAAATAACTTGTGCATATTCACATATCATTTTTTTATTAAGCTTTACTTGAACCTTTTAAAGCAAATTATAGGAGACAAAGTGGATTAAACCTGTAGGGTCAACATGCCAAAAATGATGGGATAGGTTAGTTGAGTTATCTAACCTAAATTAAACTCAAAAATTCTGACACTCCTTTAAAAATTATTTTATTTATTATATAGATACTCAAATATATTAAATAATTTATATATTAAAAAAATGCCACCGTAGGAATCGAAGACAGTACCAGGGGTTTTACAAGTCTCACGCACCCTGCTCAACCAACTGAGCTAGACCCCCTTGGTAGATAAGTTTATTAGTTTACAGTTATCTTATGAGTGTCATATTTATGTAGCGCCAAATTTTATTTGTAATGGTCTGTTAACGGAGTTAGCTTGTATCTTGTTTTATAGAGAATTCTAGTTGGCCCTTAAAAGTTTTTATTTCACAAAAAAATATTTTTTATAATATCATATTTATAATAATACAATATTATTTCTATGTTTTTTAAATAATAACATGTAATTTTACTTTATCATATACAATTAATATTTTATTATTAGTACTCATTTAAGTGAAAGAAATTTCTTAGTATTTTATGTTTAAAACTATTATAATATCGTCTTAAGGTTTATAAATTTATACATTAATGTTTTATTTACATAAATAATAATAGAAATATAATAAAAGTTAAATTGATTTTTTAAGATTTATTTCATATTATTTTTTTTTATATTTTTATATTTATAATAATAATATATTTTATTTTATAATATATAATATTATATATATTATATAGTATATTATACTATATAAGTAAAATGTTACAATATAATATATAAGTAAAAATAGAAGTTTAGGATATTATCAAAAGATTGGATGAGAGATAATTAGAAATTAATTTATTTAAGATGGTTATAAAGAAATAATTTAAAACTATTTTTTTTCATAGTATATCAAATTTTCGTGTAATTTTAACAAATAAATAATATTATTAAAATATTACGTATAGATGATATGTTATTATAACTAAAATTTATTTGTTCAAAAATGAAATTGGATATGGTTTAACAACAACCTCATATGTGGATATAAAAATAAATAATAATTTTATTTATAATGTCATAAAAAAATTAAATACTAAAAAAATATGATATAATTGAAATGGACTAATTTTAAAATATTACTATTTAAAATACTCAAATGAATTATGTTTAATTAATTTCATTAATTTATGCATAAATTACTTTAACAGAAATGTAGATATTAAATTTTTAAATAAATACATGTGTTTAAATTTAAAATTATTCTTAAAATAAATATTTTTAAAAATATATTATATCATAAATATTTATATCATCAAATTAAGAGGACTTGTTACTATGAAAGTGAACTATGACATTTAGGTAAAAGATACCTTCAATATCAACAATTCAAAATTTGTTACTTTGAAAACGATTTTAACGGATCATTTCTAATATGTCTATAGAGATACTTTATCAAACACTATAAAATATTAGCTTGAAATTTCCCTTAATATATTTTAAAAAATTATATTTCTTTCTAAAAAAGAAATCTCCTTTAAAGTAAAAAAAAAAATTGTTGAAGTGTATTTAATTATGCAAGACATGAAACAAACAGAAGATATTTTGTTTGTTTAGGGTTTTAGTGAAGAAATAATATAAGTCATTTCTTCCTTAAATTTGTAGATATTAAATTTTTAAATGATAAATAATACATGTGTTTAAATTTAAAAAATATTAAAATACAGAAATTTGAATAAAATATATATTCTTATTATATTATTTACCAAATGGTGTCTAATTGTAATATTAGAAGCAAACTACTTTATATGAACTTCACTTTTATTGTTAGGAATTATTATTTTGAAAATGACTTCGCTTGTTCATCACCCTTAACTCAAGGATTAGTTTCTTATTTATGTCTATAAGAATACCTTATAAAATATGGAATTATGTTGAGGAGTATTTATGTTTTGAATGAAAACTTTAGAAAACATTTTATTTATATTGTTATTAAAGAAATAATTTAAAATTATTTTCCAATAAAAATATATTTAATAATTATTTCAAAATATATTTATTATGTATTTATGTGAATATTTCAAAATTATCATATAAATATTAATCAATAGAATTATTTTTATTAAAGTATTATAAATAGAGTCAAACTATTATTTTTGTGGTAAATATAATAGCTAATTAACGGACTTTTATTTATGAAATTATTAAAAAATAGTTGTATTTAATTTTACAATCATAATACATGCGTTTAAATAAAATTATTCACTTAATATAAATAATAATATATTTTCTCACTACCATGTTAATATATTAAATATTTTGAACAAAATTTACATATTGGATAATATTTTTTTTAGTTTTATCAATATATATATATATATATATGTTTTTATAAATTAAAAGTGTAGATTACTATGCATATAAATGCAATATTATAAAATATTATTCAATAGTCTTAAGAGGAGTACTAGCAAACACACTCTCTAACACACTCCTCCTAACACACACTCTATCATTGGTTGAAATTTATTGCAAACTACAAAATCAGGAGAGAAAGTCATTAAATAACAAGTGGGACCCATAAAAATTTGTGACATCCAATAAATTTTAACCAATCATGGAGAGTGTGATAAAGAGTGTGTTGCTAGCATTTCTCATAGTGTAAATGGCAATGGTGCATTATAATTGCTAAGCAGGTGAAAGAATGGCTTATTGATTGAGTGGAAAAAAATTATCGTGAAAGTGAATGAAAGTGATACGTAGCAAGCTAGACCTTTTATCTATTCTTATAGTAGTAAATAAAATATAAGAATATAAAAATAAAATAAAAAAATGGATCCAAAGGGGTTTAAGCATTGTGCGTAGAGGTGGAGGGTAGAAATGTGAAAGGCTAAATGTTATTTTTGGTCCTTTATGTTTTAGTATTTTTTCATTTTTGTACATAACGTTTTAAAAGTTTTTTTTTCTGGTCCTTTATGTTTCGAAAAGTATTGTTTTGGTTCTTTCTTCAATTCTCTATTTAAAACATTAGTGTTCCGTTAATATTTAAATTTTAAAATAATTAATTTAAAATAATGACGGCTAAAAACCGTCACTATGTGTTTTTTCCAGAAAAAATAAAAACCTCAATCACTGGACAGTCCTGAATGCTTTGTGTATTCTTTTCTTTTCTTTTCTTTCTTTCTTATCATACACCACTTGTTTCGCTTGTGTAGGTCAGAAATCGCCTGTAACATGTAATACATATGCTCTACTGTGAAAAAAGTGTTGGAAAATCTTTTATTTATGATTTATGCATTTCCTGTTAACAATTACTGTTTCATGTGTATACTTTCGAAATGATTTAGGATTTGATTTGATTCCTAATCTTATATTTTCTGTTTCTGTAATTAGAGTTTGGATTAATCCACAGTTTATTTTAAGGCTATTATAGTTTGATATGTGAAAGTGACAATACAAGTCAATACAAATTGATTAGTTTACTAATGAGTTTATCCTACTAAGTTGTTAATTTATAAAAAAATTCATCCCTCCAGATAAGTGTTACTTAAGATGTATTAAAAAACTACACAGACCAAAGTAACTGTAACACCAATAGTACTTTTCTGAACCAAACTGAACGTTAACTTTTTACATAAGCAATTCAGTCACAAAAACATTGGTATTTATATACTTGCACAGTAGTTCCACAAATATTATTCAAAATGATATTTATTTATAAAATTATTTTATATGATTTCTAAGTAAAAATGATTTTATAGGATTTAAAAGTAAAAAATAATATTGTTGAGTCTTAGGTATGAAGTTGTGTTAAATACTTGGAAAAATTGATTTGCCACCTATAATTGTTCCACTTGACTCGAACATGATTATCTCTCGTGAATTATACCTAAAATTGTCTCTTGTGAATGATGCTTCTGGTTTCTATCATTAGAAAATTAAAAGTAATTTAATTTATGATATTATTAATGAAGTAATTTAAAACTAATTTGTAATTAAAATATATTTAATTAATTTATTATATATTTATGTAAAAAAAAGCTATGAAGACTTACGAAAACTTATTACATAACTTCTCACAGTAATTCTAAACCAACAAATAAAGTGATTTTAAGTTCGTGGGACATAAAATCACATGATTCAAAGATGTAGAATGAGTTATAGATAGAAAAACTGCTTAAAAATAAAGGAAAGTGATATAGACAGAAGAGTTGGGTCATAGGAAAAGCATAAGTCATCAAAAGTAGAATTAGAGATGAGAAAAGCAATTGCATTAACATGAAAGTTGGGTAAAAACATACACTTTTCTCAAGGAACTGGTAGCCATTTCGATGTGAAGTGTGATGGTCTTACAAAGATGTGAGAAAGTGTTTCTAACCAAATGAAATGGCTACAGAACCTCTTATTTAAAGATTTCCTACTCTAACAGTTAAATAATATGTTTTTCTTCAAACACCTTTTCGATGAAATTTTTGAATAAATAGCCATTAGATATGATTTCGACAGCTTTTCTGATCCAATTCCTCAGATCTACTTTCTTCAAAAATGTACTTGGTCTTCAAATGAATCAAATCAAGAACATCTTCAAAGGTTCTTCCAACACTTAGCCATTTCTGAACCAAACTCCAACATACTTTTGCAAGTACATTCTCAAGGAATATACTCTTCAAAAGTGTCCACTTTTGAGAACTTTCATGTTTTGTCTTTCTTATCTAGAAAATATTTCCCATTTTCCCCAAGGATTGGAACTTAATGATTTTTGCACAAAATTACTTTTTGATGACCCTCGAAATTTTCATTCTACGAATTTCACTTTGTGACACCAACACTAGGTCATTAAAAATCTTTAATTATTTAAGAATAAGTCACTTTAATAATTTAATTAAGTCTAAACTCATTAGAGTGTTAATTATGTTTATTACAGCCTAATTTCATGGTTTTAGATTAAAGTTCCAATTATATACTAAAATGCTATTAATGAGTTGACCAAATTCCTTTCCATTGACTTTAACCAAGTTGAGTCTATCTTTGACTTTTCAAATTTTGAACTTCCATCCACTAATCATGTAATGCCTTTACTTAATCATTATTAAGTAGTACTTATTTTAATTATTTCCATTATTTTTCCTAATTTCTCATTTAATCACTAATTAAGAGGTGAATTTTCTATTTAGCCTTCAAATCTAAAATTGAGGGTGTTACAACTCTCCCACCCTTTTAGGAATTTTGTCCTCGAAATTAACTAGGTGTAAAGGGTATAAAGACCTAATCTTTTTTGTTTCCTCTCATATTGATTCATTACTCTTTAACTTAATTTTATATGATTCCTATAAGAAGATATTTCTTTTGACAGAAGTTCATTTCTAACTTACTATCCTTTTCAACATAAGGGGATAGGTAAGGTTTGTTTTTAATGGACATAAACTAGGTCTAACTATACAAATTCATTCTCAAGTCAAAAGCTTGCTAACATATAGGAGATTCGAGGGAATCTATTAAAGCCACTAGGTAAGTAACATGGCTGATTTTAAGACAGGGTTTCTAATTATTCAAGACCTAATATGTTGAAACTTTTTACATCGTATATAGGCTATAGACAAGAGCATGGGTGAGTTTTAGGCCAAGAATAGGTCATTTATCTATAGTTTCCTTCTAGTTTGCTTTCCTTTAAGAAGTGGGTTTGAGAAGCAACATTGTCAAACAATGCTCCCCTCGCTCTAAGATCTCAAAACAGATTTAGTATGTCTAAAAATAAGATTATGGGCTTTAATTTTACCCAAATCGATCTTACGGTTTGAAAACTGCACGTGTATCAAGTTTACAATTTTAAGGAGTTCTAGAAAGCGTTTTTCTACACCGTTTGACCTACAAAACTGTAAACCTTATGGAACCAAAAAACATATTTAATATACGTTAAATGTGATCTAATGGCTTTGGTTTTACTCAAAACCTCCCAGCGGTTTGGAAATGGCGTGTGTCGGAAAGTTTGCATAATGCACGATTCTAGAAAATGGTTTTTTTTTTACCAAATTCATCGTACAAGCCTCAAACTTTTGGGAGACCTCAAAAAAAATTAGAATGTATTAAAAAAAAGTTTTGGCCTTTAGTTTCACTCAAAAAGCTCGAACATTTTGAAAATGACACGTTTCAAGTTTTAGGCCAAAAATAACTCAAGAATTAAGGGATTTTCAAGGGTGAATCTAAAATCCATGGGAAGAAACTTCATGAGTCCTCAAAACAGATTTCGTACACCTAAAAATAGGATTGTAGGAACTGGTTTCACTCCAAAACTCATCTCAGGTCAAAATCTAGGCTTTTTGGGCCTTAAAATGAGCTAGTTTTGGCTAAAATGAACATAAGGGTCCAAAATGAGCTACGTAAGTCCAATGACTATGAAATTTTGTAAAAAACCAGACTTTGGTAACACAAAACTATGGAAAAAGGTTTCGTTCCAAAATATGTCCTGTGCAGGGAGCTACACAGTGACAAAGTTGGCCCTTTTACCACTTTTGGGTCATGACTTTGGTACCTAGAATGTGTAGTTTTGGCTCATATAATTTTGTTTTGGTTTTGGTAGTTTATACTCACTAATTTGCATATGACATGATACTGAAACATAAAGCTTAGCTATGGACTAAAGATATTAACATGCTACTCCAAAATCATACTCATTTAGCACTTGTTAAGGTAAAACTTAAGATTTCTTATGTTGTTTTTGGTCCCTTAAGCACTACCTAAATCACTTGTCAAAGAACTATCTAAATAAATTTGAGGACCAAAAACAAAATAAATTTTTTATTAGAGGTCAGAAAGTTAAAAGATTATTGACGACCAAAACAAAAATTCAATCATTTTATCTAGGACCAAAAACCTATTTAAGCATAATAATTAATTGCAAATAGTGTGTTATAAAAAGAATTAGAGGTATACTAAATTGAAAGTTAAAAAGAGATACATTTATAAATTTTCTTCTAATTTAAAGTTTTAGAATTCAAGATTTTTTTTTTTTTGCTTCATATCAAATTATTAAAAATAAATTATAAAAAAATTCAAGATGTTATAGCGTGCCTTGAAGGAAAATTACATTTAAAAAATAATAATAGCATCCATTTAATTATGGCAAAAATGGCACCTTAGTTCATTAACATAATTTTCTTTTTCAGTTTCCTCACATAATTTTTTTGGTCCATTTGGCCACTATGAGTTGGAGAATTGTCGATCAATGTGATCTTCTATCTCAATTTTATCACCCTTACAAGAGAACAAGAGGATGTGTAACTAATGAAAACAAGAGTAAATTTGGAATGTGAAAGAATAGTTGAACATAAAATTTACTTAATGAGTTGGTTAATGCAATTGTTCTTAAACCTTGATCAGATGCACAGTAATTTCAGTAATAGATTTTGTGATGTTATGAGTTGTGACTATACTATATATATTACATTGATCTAAACTTTCCAAAAAAGTGGATTATAGAATCATGATAAAAAAAAATCCCACAAGACTTGATGAACTGCTTTGCTGCAAGGCATTCTTTTATAAAAACGTTACAGCTATAAACTTTAGGCATCATCATGCCAACCAAAGACACGAAACAAAAGATATTTTAAGTAAAGACTAGTTTCAATTGCGCATCATTAGAGAAGTTTGTCATGTAATTGTAAACACATGAAACATGATTTTGGTGGCAACATAGGGATGTGACAGGTATAGATGGGAAAATACTAGTTGGAATCATTTCAGTGAGTGAAGATGAATGACAAATGAAACAGGCACAAAAGTGGGTTTCTAATGTGGGAGGAAAGCAAATAAAATAAAATCGGTAGATTTTGATATCCAATATGCACGAGTTAATGTAGAAACAAGCCATCCGAGAGAGCTTTATTCAACTTCTATCATAAACACTGTTTGTTCCACTTGAGATAAATTTATGCTTCATATATACATGTTCTTACTATGTTGCTCCTACTTATTTAATCCTTATCTGTAATCATTGGATTAACTTGGTGTCTATTATCAGGAGCTGGAAATGTATCACAAAGATACCATCTCAAGTCACAAAGGTGTGGTCCACACCTGGGTACATCTCTTACGCAAATTGATTATTAGTGAGTGGAACAAAATTCCTCGGAAAAAAATAAAGTTTGAATTATGTGCTAGAAAAACTTATAACCATTTACATCAATCTACCCGAGATAAGCCAAGTGGGATTTGGATTGCCTACAAATGACGTATCACACATTTTAACAATCTTCAACCCTTGGATTTATCCAACTCTACGCATCAATTCTTCTACAGATTCCTGTAGCACTCACGACTTTGCATAGTCAAAAAGTCAAAGAGACATGGAACGTATTGCTCACACAAGAAAGTGTGAAATTCTGAAGACTAGAATGAATCATATGAAACTTCTCAGAAAAATACATGACATGAAACTGCTAAGAAAGCGTGTGAAGACTCTGCACTTCCTAGCAAATTAAACTTTTCAGAAACATACATGACATGAACAGTATATTTACATCTCTTGTCTAATTCTTCTTTACTTATATGCACTCTATCATGGTTTACTACTTATTCTCTGTTGCACACCAGAAACTCTTGTGTTCAACTAAAGAATCTGTGTTTCTCTTCTGTTGCAAGAAGTTGGATTAGGTCTGTGGTAAGCTCTTTTTCTCTATTTTCAATTTCAATTTTCAATTTTACCTCCAAATAGAAATAATAAAAGATGAAATGATATGGTTAAGAATGTGAATGCTGCCTGATAATAAATTATGGACTTCAAAAAAATGAACCGTTCTCTAGTTGTCTATGATGAAAAATAACTTTTTTTTTTAATATTTAGTGAAAAAGATTGAACTTTTCATTGAAGTGCATAATTAAAGACATTCATTTATATTCTTTGTATTATTGATCATGCTTGCTTTTGTTAAGCTGACAATAGTTCTAAGGCCATCAGCTTCTAAAGTTCTCTTTCAACCTAAGCAGACCTACTTTCAGTTATTAGATTTGTGAATTTTAACTGATATGTTAGTTTAATTTCCAATTTTTAACTGATATGCTTTGCAGATCTAAGTTTTTTTCCATTTGACGTTGATGCTTTTCTCAAAGCCTAGGTTGTTTAAGGCTAAGTTTTAATGTTCTAGCAGTGCCTACTATTAATAATAGATGTTGAGCCATGCATGTTCGACATCAACCTTGTTTGGTTTGATGGAAAGCAAGCACACATTGGTTAAAACACATATTACAGGTTTTATTTGCAGGAAATCAATATATGCTTTATTACAAATTGGACCGAATTCAAAGTGTTTCCTAACTTCCTCTGTTTTAGCAGTCTTTGTTTTCTGGTATACAGATGAAATTCAAGTGCCACTTGACCAATAAAGAAGATGAAACATAAAAGATTCAACTGTCAATTTCATATTAAGTTCTCTTTTAATCAATACCAGTTTGTATTTAAATTTAAGATATTTTCTAAACAATCTATATGTTGAACAGCTGCAGTGTCCTGAACATATGGCATATTTTTCATTCGATGTTAGATATAAGACAATATCTGTTTGATAATATGTTAATGAAATATTGATCTGAATTTGAAGTTTAAAACTTCAGGTTTCGATCTGCACTGCTATAGTGTAATATGAAGTTCTGATTCAATATTCATGTTATTAGGCTATTTTATATCTAATCATTTACTTAGCTTTGGATATGTTCAAATGGACTATCCGCTTTCCCAAGTCAAAGCCAAGCTATTAACCAAGGAAAAAGAAATCTCCAAGGATCACAAAACACATCGAAGTCACACCAGCAATTTGGCAACATTTGTCTAATTGTTCTGTCGTAGGTGAGCAAGACTGTGAACTTTGAAGTTTGAACCATCTGATCTAATATTACACAGATTTATAAATTCCAACTAGTTATATTAAGGACAGATTTATAAGAAAGCATGTGAAGACTCTGAATCATATTCATAGCAAATGAAACTTCGTGGAAACTTACATGACATGAACAGTATATTTACATCTCTTGTCTATTTCTTCTTTTTTTATATACACTATACAATTGTGTTTACTACTTATTCTCTGTTGCACTTGGGTCTGCCATATGTGGCAAGCTCTTTTTCTCTCTTTTTAATTTTACCTGCAAATATAAATAATAAAAGATGAAATGATATGGCTAATTTGATCACTTAATGTTTTGCCATGTTTAGCTGAAAGAGAATGAGTTAAGAATGTGAATGCTGCATGAGAATATATATTATGGACTTCAAAACATGAGCTGTTGTCTGGTTGTCTAAGATGAAAAATAACTTATTTTCTTTTCTTTTTTTTTTTTTTAAATATTTAGTGAGAAAGATTGAACTTTTCATTGAAGTGCATAATTAAAGACATTCATTTATATTCTTTGTATTATTGATCAAGATTGAAGTGTTTCCTAACTTTCCTCTGTTTCAACAGTCTTTGTTTTCTGGTATACAGATGAAATTCAAGCGCCACTTGACCAATAAAGAAGCTGAAACATAAAAGATTCAACTGTTAATATCATATTAGGTTCTCTGTTAATTAATGCCAGTTTGTATTTAAAGTTGAGATCTTTTCTAAACACTCAATCCATTGAACAGCTGCAGTGTCTTAAACATACTATAGTACATATTTTTTTATCGATGTTAGATATAAGACAGCTGTAGTGTCATAAACATCTGTTTGATACTATGTCAATGAAATATTGATCTGAATTTGAAGTTTAAAACTTTAGATTTCCATCTGCAATACTATAGTGTAATCTGAAGTTTTGATTCATTATTCATAATATTAGGCTTTTTTACATTTAATCATATACTTAGCTTTTGATATGTTCAAATGGACTATCAGCTTTCGCAATTCACAAGCAAGCCACTAGTAAAGGCAACAGAAATCTCCAAGGATCACAAAACACCTCAGTCATACTAGCAATTTGGCAAACATTTGTCTAATTGTTCTTTCGTAAGTAAGCATGACTATGAACTTTGAAAATTGAATTGTCTGATCTTATATTAGGAATATTTATAAATTCCAACAAATTTTTAAACATTGAAACATGAAAGCCTTTTTTTATTTCTTCAAGTGTAGTGTTATAACTATTGCAGGTGCATCACTTGGAATTTGTAATGGAAATGATCAGTGCTTTTGCTTCTTCATCCAACTCTTCTGTGGTGCCTTTTAAAAAATATGATGTTTTTCTAAGCTTTCGAGGTGAGGACACCCGCACAACCTTCACAAGCCATCTTTACGAAGCTTTGAAGCGAGAGAAAGTTGAAACCTTTATAGACGACCAACTTAAAAAGGGAGATAAAATCTCACCAGCCCTCGTCAAAGCCATCAAAGATTCCCATGTATCTGTTGTAATCCTCTCAGAGAATTATGCTACCTCAAAGTGGTGCTTGGAAGAACTTAGCGAGATTCTAAAATGCAAGAAAAATCAAGGACAGGAAGTGAAACCGGTATTTTACAACACAGATCCATCCAATGTGAGGAAGCAGACTGGGAGTTATGAGCAAGCCTTTGCAAAACATAAGGGAGATGACAGGTGCAACAAATGGAAAGTTGCTCTCACTGAAGTAGCCAATTTAGCTGGGTGGGACTCCCGAGGCAGGTAAATAAAATAAACTGAGTGAGAAATTTGTCTGAAAGAAAAAATGAGAGATTAGTAGTAGCTAAGGACAGCCATGCCCCCTAAAGTTTTTAAAAAATATATTATATACATAATTTGTAGTAGATTTACCGATATGTAGTTGCTTTCTAAAATGCTACTACCTCTGGTCCTATATATAAGAAACAAATACATAATTCATCAAGACCAATAAAAGTGGTTAGATTGGTTAATTTGTCATAATTTTTAATTTTATTCCAAAACTACCCATGACATTAAATGGTTTAAGAAGTGTTTATTTTTTAAAAATAATTTTTTCAACCAATGAATATACCTTGCTTAATAAATGCATCCACTTTCATAGAGAAATGAGTGTCTATCATTAATAGACCTCATAATTAGTTAGGGGTAAAAAGGAAATTTAGCAATAAATACATTTAAAAGTAGTCATATGTTTCTTATAATTAAGACCAAGAAAATGTTATTTTTTGTTTCTTATATATAGGACCGGAGGTAGTATTATGATATCCTTATTTTATTTATGCTGCTTTGATTTACGAGTGGATCAATTAATAGTACATTTAGCCTTAATGGTGTGTATTTAAAGAGTAAATTTACAACTAAAATTATATAAATATATTTTTTTAGTGCAATTTTTAAAATAAAAAATGTGATTTAAACATATTCTTTTTTAAAAAGTGAAATATAATTATTAAAATTTATTTATATTTTCATTTGATACCGATAAAATTTTATATTATATTCTTAAATATTCTTTAAAGTTATTTATTTCTTAAATACTAATGATTTTAAGTCATTAAAGAAGTATAAAAAAATTTAAGTTACAAATTTTTAGTCATTCAAAGAATATAAAAGACTACTTTTAGTCATTTTCTTAAGGAAGGTCGTTTGTAATACGACTTGAACCACAAATTTTTCTTGCGAAATTTTTATTCAGATTTTTCTATTAATTTTGTGATTTCCTTATGCAAATTTGTTACAATTTTTTAAAATTTTGCTATAATTTTTATAAAAAAATATGATTATTTCTTTAAATTTAATGAAAGATTCATAGAAAATTTTATTTATTTTTGCAGATTCTCTTACAAATTATGTTTTGTATAATAATTTTATGTTTCTTGCAACTTTTTCACAAAAAAATTATAAATAAATTTTCTAGTTTTTTATGCAATAGCAGACGAAAGTATAAAAATCAACGAAAAAAATAATCTATGGACTGTTGTTAATAAAATAGAAAAATTATTTTAATATCATAAAATATGATTAATTAAAAAATAATTAACATTTGAATAATATCATTAAATGTTTAAAATTGTTCATAAAAGATGATATTGTCAAACTATTATATTTAATTTATATATTATAATTTTAATTATTTTGGCCCCTTAAAAAAATTTCAAGCTCTGCCTCTGGAGAAAGCTAATGTATTGTTTTTTAAATTGAGTTGGCCAAATTTGATTCTAAATCCAACAGAAAGATAAGGATGATAATACTATGAAACAAATCTGATATATGAAATTATATAGAGAAGTGAATAGTGATACATATAGTTGTTTTCTTATGTCGTGTATGCTTGTGCAATGCAATTGTTGCTCTATAGTGAAGTTTCTTTGTCCTCAAATATGTCTAATTGTGGAGAAGCTAATGTATTGTTTTTAAATTGAGTTGGCAAAATTTGATTCAAAATCAAACAGAAAGATAAGGATGATAATACTATGAAACAAATATGATATCAAATTATATAGAGAAGTGAATAGTGATAGATATAGTTGTTTCTTTTATCGTGTATGCTTGTTTGCAATGCAATTGTTGCTCTATAGTGAAGTTTGTTTGTCCTCAAATATGCCTAATTGTGTAGAGTTAAATTTTTTTTTTTAATTATAGCTGAACAAATGACAAAATAAAAAATACATAAGAGATAATAAATTAACAAGAATTTCCCTTACGTGGTTTGGAAAAATTGCCCACAATCCAAGGTCTCACCAGGTTTTCATTTTGTGAACAATATTCTCATAGTATAGTATATTATACATATTGAAGTAATATATACAAATACACAACAATAATTTAGTCCAGTTTACTCATCTGCTATATGAAGTTACTTTTGTAAAAAGTTCAAATATTTTCTCTTAAATTATACAAAAAGTAAATTTTAAACATTTATATCTCCATTGCACCCTAACTTCTCTTATAAATTTTAAAATGTGTCCTATTTATTAATTATCTTGTATGTGTACTTGTTAACTTCTAATACTGTTACATGCATATGAGCATTCTTTTGTAATATAGCAACTTTCATGGTAGTTTGCTTAAGAAGTTCCTTACATAGGAAAAACACAAATCAATGTTGATTATCTTCTCTAAGTCATTGGATTTCCAATTCTCAATTACATTTTTTTGGTTTTTCTCTACTACACTACCATATAGATCCAAGATTATGTATATCGTTTGTATAGTTATGCAATTTTTTTTTTGTTGAAGTTGTTAGACTTATAACAGGTAATTTATTTCTTTGTTGCCCTTTTCATATGCTAGGATTGAATCTGAACTCCTTAAGGAAATTGTTGGAGATGTTTTGACAGTTTTGCAAAAACTGAGTCCTAGATACCCAAACCAACTTGAAGGACAGGTTGGAATTGAGGACAATTATGAACAGATTGAATCATTGCTGAAAATTGGGTCAGGTGATGTTAGAACCATTGGAATATGGGGCATGGGTGGCATAGGAAAGACCACCCTTGCTACTGCTTTATATGCCAAACTGTCTCATGAGTTTGATGTTACTTGTTTCCTCAAAAATGTAAGGGAAAATTCAGACACGCGTGGACTCGAAGCTTTACGTAATGAACTTTTTTCTAAGTTGTTAGAGGAAGAAAATCATCGTTTTGGTGCACCCTTATTAGTACCCCATTTTGTCATGCGTAGGCTTGGACGTAAAAAGGTTTTGGTTGTGTTGGATGACGTGGATACCATAGACCAATTAGAATCTCTAATTAAAGATTGTGGCTTCTTGGGACCAGGAAGTAGAATTGTTGTTACAACTAGAAATAAGCAAATATTTCACGAATTTGTTGAAGTATACGAGGTCAAGGAATTGAGTTCTCATCATTCTCTTCAGCTTTTTTGTTTGACTGTTTTTGGAGAAAAACAACCTAAACTTGGATATGAAGATCTATCAAGTAGTGCAATTTCCTATTGCAAAGGTACTCCTTTGGCTTTAAAAGTTCTGGGTGCTAATCTTCGTCGAAGAAGTAAACAGGCATGGGAAAGTGAATTGAGAAAACTCCAACAAATTCCAAACCCGAAAATTCACAACATATTAAAAAAAAGTTATGATAGCTTAGATTGTTCCCAAAAGGACATCTTTTTAGATATTGCATGCTTCTTCAAAGGAGAAGCAAGAGATCTGGTAACAAGTCTATTGGATGCTTGCGGTTTCTTTGCAGAAAGTGGGATAGAAGTCCTTTTAGATAAAGCTCTCGTAACAATTTCATATCATGGGACAAATTCAGATCCTCGGATAGAAATGCATGACTTGATACAGGAAATGGGTCAAAAAATTGTTCAAGAATCCAACGAAGACCCAGGAAGACGACGTCGATTATGGAAACATGAGGAAGTGCATGATGTATTGAAATATAATAGGGTAAGTGGTAGGTTCAATTGTTTCTTTTTGAAAACACATGCGTCTTTTTAGAATGTAGCTAATATGATAGCTTTGCTAATTATTGTTCAAAATTTTGTTTGTCAGGGAACTCATGTTGTTGAAGGGATAATTTTAGATTTGGATACATTAACTGATGATCTATATTTGAGCTCTGATTCCTTAGCAAAGATGACTAACTTGAGATTTCTTAAAATCTCTAGAGGGAAATGGCAAATGTGGTGTAATAAAAGATTTAATGTGTACTTTCTTGACGGTCTTGAGACACTGTCTTATAAATTGAGGTACCTTCATTGGGAAGGATTCTGTCTTGAGTCTTTGCCATCTAACTTTAGAGCTGAACAACTTGTAGAGCTTCGTATGCCTCGTAGCAACCTTAAAAAGCTTTGGGATGGGGTTCAGGTATGAATGTGGCTACACATACTACATTTTTTTTTGTTCAATTTGTAAAGTTACTGGAGAGTCCTGTGGGGTAACTGGTCTTGGGCTACCTCATGTGAAGCTCATCATTATGAATTTAACAATATCTGAACAATGTTATGCATCTTTCTTGTTACAGAATGTTGTAAATTTGAAGACAATTCACCTTTGGTGCTCCAGAGACCTGATTGAGATCCCAGACTTATCTAAGGCAGAAAAACTTGAAATTGCTTATCTTGGTGGATGTGAAAGCTTGTGTGAGCTCCATCCATCCATGTCATCTCTCCCCAATCTTAGAATATTGTCTATAAATGGATGCAGAGGGATTAAAAGCCTTAATGTTCATTCAAAATCTCTCAAAAAACTGTACGCCATTTATTGTTCATCTCTCCAGGAATTAATAATGACATCAGAGGAAATGATGAGCTTGGACTTATTTGCCACCTCCATAAGCAGTTATAACAATCTTGACGAGTTATCATATGACTCGGGAATGGGATCCATTACAACACCAGACCATTATGGATGCATGCAGCACAATGCATCAGAATTGTCTTTAGAACATTTGTCGCCATCATATACTAATGTTGAGAGCTTGCCTGCAAACATAAAAAATCTTTCATCGTTGAGATGCCTTTTGTTAGATGGTTGTAGTAAACTTGTGTCTCTCTTAGTCCTTCCACCATCCCTAACAGAGCTTTACTTAAATGGTTGTCGTAAACTTGTGTCTCTGTCGGAGCTTCCACCATCCCTAACAAAGCTTTCCTTAAATGGTTGCCGTAAACTTGTGTCTCTGCCGGAGCTTCCACCATCCCTAACACATCTTTCCTTAGATGGTTGCAGTAAACTTGTGTCTTTGCCAGAGCTTCCACCATCCCTAACATATCTTTACTTAGATGGTTGCAGTAAACTTGTGTCTTTGTCGAAGCTTCCACCATCCCTAACAGAGCTTCACTCAAATGATTGCAGTAAACTTGTGTCTCTGCTGGAGCTTCCACCATCCCTAACAATTCTTCGCTCAAATCGTTGCAGTAAACTTATGTCTTTGCCGGGGCTTCCACCATCCCTAACACAGCTTTACTTACATGGTTGTAGTAAACTTGTGTCTCTGCCAAAGCTTCCACCATCCCTAACATATCTTTACTTAAATGGTTGCAGTAAACTTGTGTCTCTGCCGGAGCTTCCACCATCCCTAACACAACTTCACTTAGATGGTTGCAATAAACTTGTATCTCTACCGGAGCTCCCAACATTGTTGAAAGAGGTGAGCGCCCAAAACTGCACTTCTCTGGATACAGACTCCACTTACGGGCTAGTGTTACAACACATGCTTCAGAGGCTGATACACAACCTTAACACTGAGTATTACTATGGGCATTTCATTTTCCCGGGAGACCATGTGACTGACGAGTGTGGGTTTCGTGCAGCAGGGAGTTCAATAACTATTCCTTATCTCTCAGTCCCACCATCATGTCACTTGCACAGTTTCATTTATTGCGTCATTCTTCATAATGGATTTTGCTTTGATATTATTCGTCGTGTCAAGTGTTCTATCCATCAAGATTGTAAAGAGGTTGGCTGGGACATGGGCGGTTTAATTTTCAAAAATTTGATTTCAGAACACATGTCCTTTTCGTATGTTCAAATAAATTTTCATGTTTGCAGTGATGACTTACCATTTAAATTAGAATTTTATTGCGTAGAATGGTTTGGAAACAAACACCACCAAGAGTGCATAAAAGAGTGTGGGGTCTTCCCGATTTATGCCTCAGAATCGGGGTTGAAGCTTATTGGTAGTAGTAGCAAGGAAATTTTTGAATCAGAATCCATTACTCAAATCTCGGATGATGAGTCACACCCCAGAGGAATTGGAGTTGAAGGCTCTAATAATGAAAATGAAAATGAATGGGAACAACTTCTTAATGTGTTTTCATCATCGGTATGAAACTTCACCCATCCCTTGATTAATTGTACGCTCCTTATTTGTTACTTTTTTTTTCTTAAATGAATTTAGTCTTTCAAATATAGAAATTATTAGTTTAAAATACTCTTAATTCTAGAAAATTATGCCTACTATATTGCAATAACATTGTGCTGTACTTGCACGTTGAGCAGGTTTTCTTTTGAAAAAAATTGTGGAGAACATTTGGTGGGAAATATTGAGCACTAGCTTTGTGGAAGTCAATCTCTTCATTTCATGATCTGATACGGTGATGGTAATAGATTGATGATTCAAAATTTAGATGTAAAAGTGCACTCATTGTTGCTTATGACTTTTAGCTTTGTAGCTATCCAACAGCTGGAACATGGAATATTAATTGTGATTTTTATTTTATTCTAAGGATTTTTATACATCATGATAGTGTAACAAGTTTCAATCTTAGCTTTGTGGAAGTCAATCTCTTCATTTCGTGATCTGAAACTATGATGATAATAGATTGATGATCCAAAATTTAGATGTTAAAGTGCACTCATTGTTGCTTATTAATTGTCCTTGCTATTGGAATAAAATAATAATAATAGAACCAATAAACAATCAAAGTGACATTCCAAATTGTAGAAGTTATGGATATTTACCTAGATGCAGGCTATTTTGGGGGACCTTGTAATGTCCCCCATCATGGGAAACTAATTTTAGCTATAGGATAAGTCTATTTTTTGATATTGATGTGGGACTACCGTACAACCACCTACACTAGATTTTTTTTTTTTAAAAAGGGATCCCTTTTTTTTTATGTTTAAGTTTTTTTTTAAAAAAAAACAACCATTCTTCTCCGTTGTTACTTTGCTTTTGCCTCTCTTCCCATTTTTTTGTTCGTCATTTTATCTTGATTTTTATTTTTAGTCTCTCATAATTTTTTTTATTGTTTTTAGTCTCTCATAAATTGTTCTGTTCTGTTATGTTTTTAGTCCATCATAAATTGTTTTGTTCTATTTTTAGTCCCTAACATTAATTTCAACTGTTAAGTGATGACATAGCAGACATAGACTGTGTGTGTGAAAATTTTCTAATTAAGTTTCTAGTAACTTTTAACCGCTACAAATTTTTTGGTGGTAAAAAATGTTTGTAACATTTTTTGTGATTTCAGAAAATCTAGTGTTCGAGATTTTGATTTTTTATTTTATTTTTTAACATTTCTGACAGTTTTAGTTTGCCAAAAAATTTGCAGTAGTTAAAAACCACTAGAAACTTAAATAGAAGAAGGATCCTTTTTTTTTAAAAAAAAAAATATAGTGTAAGCAGTTGTATGGTGGTCCCACATCAATAAGCAACAATGGAGAAGAAGGGTCGCTTTTTTTTATAAAAAAAAACTTAAACAGAAAAAAAAAGATCCCTTTTAAAAAAAAAATCTAGTATAGACGGTTGTACGGTAGTCCCACATCAAACTCAAAAAATAGACTTATCCTATGGCTAAAATTAGTTTTCCATGATGAAGGACATTATAAGGTCCCCCAAAATAGCCTGCGCCTATTTACCTAAGGAAAACTAGAGTTCATTAACTTCAGTAACTAGAATGCAATATTTTGCTCGAACTCAAAGTTCTTTTCAAGAATATTGCTATTTTGCAGTTATTAACTTCAATAATCACCTAGCACATTTCATTACAAACACGTTTACCTGTGTTTGGATAGATCAATTTCAGCGAGCAATTCATTTTTTTGATGGATTTCAATTACTTTGCAGTTAAATTAGTTGTTTGGATAAAAACTTAGAAAGAAATTGAAATTGCTGAATTTTTACAAGGAAATTTAGTTAACTAAAAGTGCGGAATTTGTAATTCTACTAAAATTTAAAGAATTTCAAATTCTTTTTTCTCGCAACTCGCTATCGATGCACACGTTCGACTCGCTCTTGTGACTTTGACCCTCGCTCTCGCATTCGCACGATCGCGACCCTCACTCTTCCACAGTTCTCACTCTGCTCATTCTCTCTCGATCCAAAGCACATACTCTCTCGCGGTGATACAAGGTTTGGTCTCTCATCTATGATATAGGGTTTTATTTTGATTTCATTGATTTCATTTTTTGATTTCATAGAGTTTCGTTTTCATAAATCTAGGTTTCAGTTTTTTACTGTGTTTGATTTCGTTGTCTTTGTACATGCAATTCATTCTTGTGTTTGAGACCGTGAGGTTGAAAGTGCATTTTTTTTTTCTGAATACTGTTTTGGAGTGTGAAAAAAAAAATCACCCTATAGTTTTTGCATTTCATTATGAAATACAGTAATTCCTATTTTGTTAAAAAGTTACTCAAGTTAGACAATGACAATGAATCATCGTGTATAGTACTGCAGGTTCTTGTACATATTATGTAGCAGAAATCAATTAATATATGTGAAGTTTTTGCTGCTATTCTCTACTTTATTTTTTCAAGCAGTTTCATGAACTTGGAATCACATTTATAGGGTACCTTAGACCCTTTTTGCTTTTTGGTTTTGAAGTGGAAATGCACCAATGCACCAAGGCAGCATTTAATCCTTTATTGAGCACCTAAACCAGCCAAATGATGATGTAAAGTGTAGATTCTGCATAATTATGCAGAATTCTTACAAGTTGCTGCATAAATAAGCCAATTGGAAGCCATTATTGATCAATTCAGGTGCTTTGAGTGTATGAATTGTTACCAACCTGTTAGTTGATGCTTAGGGGTAGAGACAAATTGAACTTAGACATGCTATAGATGACTTGAATGTTCTACTTTACAGCATTTTTGTTTTTCTGTTTAGTTAGAAGAACTTAGACATATCACCATAAAAATGTGTAATTGAAAATGGATTTGGATTTTAATTATTACAAATAAAACTGTTTACCTGTTAGCATTTTGTGAGTTGGGTATGTGAGATTTTGGAATTTTGGTTAGGCTTGAAGTGGATCCGATTGAATCTCAAGGAAGGATTTTCTTTTGGGTGACTGATAGAAAAATATATGATTGAGTATAGTTACTTACACATGCACTTGTTAAAAGAGTTACAAGAAAATTTAATGATTGAATCACCATTGAGATCTTGTGTTTTGGCTCAGTAGTTTACTGATTTAGAGTTTGTTCAATCATACTCTGCCCCAAGAAAAAAATTTACCTTTTGATTTTGGAGTCATATGACTCATATTATGTTGATCATATTAATAATAATACACCATTCACCTATGCCTTGATTGAATCTCTTAGATACTAACCACTTCAGTTTCTTCCTAAGTTTTGTGTGTTTAGTATTCTTTGCCTCCTACTTTTGTTATTTTGCATCATTTTTAGAAATATGCTTGTACCATCAATTCTAAGTCTTCCTTAATCCCAATGATTGACTCTTAAGTGCAAAACAAGTCATCCTTTATACATATTCTATTACTACTTCCAGTTCCAGAGACTTTGGCATAAATCTGATCTCTCTTTTTATTTGAACAAAATCAGAATACATGTCTACTTTGGTGAGTGTCATTTCCCCTCCATGCTTAGTTTGTCTATGCTTCTAAAGAAAAGCAAAGCATGTCTACTTTTCTGTTTCTATTGTCTGCCACTGTGATCAAGTGTCAAGGGATATTTCCTTTTTTTTTTTTAGCTATGATCAAATATGGTAATGAAGTATAAAAAATGCTAGTTTTTTGGTTTGTTACATTGAACTTAAAATTTCCTAGCATACAACGATTGTAATTTGTAATTGCACAAGTTAGAAATCAATGAAAATTATGAAATTACATTCCTGTTATCCATTGTTTTAAGATCATAATTTAGTAAGTTCCTTGTAATATACTCTTGACTCTTTATAGTGTAAGTTTTTTATTTAGTGTAATTTTCCTTTGATTAATGTACTGTTTGTGTTCTACAGATTTCTTTCTATGTTCCATTTATGTTTCTTTTTGTTCTATGGATATAAATATTTATTATAAATAATATTGGTCAATGCTTATACTACTGCCCAGGACCATACAGAGAATGAAGACCATCCAGTCCAGTACGAAACTGCTAGGCCAAAGATTATTCGGACCTACTCTGAGGCATAAGTCACTGGGACAATTGGAATAGAATGTGTTGCCCTCTCATCATTATCTACTTGTGCTTGTAAATATTGAATAGTTAGAAATCATATGCTTTGCTAAAATTTTAAGTTGTTATCTGTATGTACTTATTTGACTTTTTTTTTCTTCATGATTTTATTTACTGTATTTGTTTTCTAATGATTTGATTTGTATCATGAATAAATGAAGGTTCTTATATGGCGGTGCTTGTAAATTCTCTATTAAATATTTGTATTTTTGAATTATTAAATATTTAAAATTATTTTGAATTATTAATATGTCTAATATCAAAATTATTTTTGAATTATGAAATATTTGAAAATTAGTTAATATTTATTTTTGATCAAATTCAATATTGAAAATTTAATTTTTAAATAAATATTTAAACATGAAATTTTACATATAGTGGAAATTGAATTACTCTATCCAAACAAGTAAATTAAAATACAAGGAATTTGAAATGTTTTATCCAAACAAATTATTTGAAAAATGAAGGGAATTCAAATGCAAGTAATTCAAATATCATGTATTTGAATTTCCTTGAATTGCTAAAATTCTCCATCCAAACACAAGGTAAGATCTTCAGTTATTTTATGTGGAAAACCTATCGCAGTATCACATAATCTATTTCATCATTCACAGTATCACATTACATCTTTCATTTTTCTCTCTTCTGTTCTTTTCTGTCACTAGGACTATACATCTAGTAAGTGTGATATCGTTTTTCATCACAAAAGCCTCACATTAAAGTATTACAAATTACAAAGGCAAGTTAATATTATCTGCATTCACATTACCATAGAAACAGTTACAAAGCATTATACTAGTTTGGAAATAAAGAAAACAAAACTTGGTTCAAGATTCCCGGAACTAGAACAGGAACCTGATATACATCTTCAAGCATACTGCCTTCATTAATAGATGCCGCAGAGGAATCAAAGGTATAAAATATTAAAAGTGAACAACTACAAAAGCATTAAGATTTGAGAGGTTCTCTTCCCATCCTTGGTCTCTCTGACTCAAGGTCAAAACATTATGTTAGGTGCTTCACAAACACTTCAATGCAGTTTAAGTAATCATACTATTATATCATCTTTCTACCAATAACTCAATCCATCAATATGCTGATCTTTCTACCACTGTTCATCAAGTACCATATCATCGAAGCGTCACCAAATCACAATACCATACCTATCAAGTGATAAATAAAGGGTTTTACTGCTGCCAACCATACTGTTGATTGCTGTTACCACCCATCATGTTTGAGCCACGCCCAGCTGCTGATCCACCATAAGGAGCACCTTGAGGATAATTTGGAGCTCCAACTCCATAGCCGCTGCCACCCCCACCACGAGGACCACCACTTCCGGGCCCACCAGAGGGACCTCGAGGCTTCCCATAATGATGGCTAGGTCCTGCACCAACTGCAGGTTGAGACCCATGAATAGGGTGGTTAGGACCTTGCCGCATTTGGGGGTGTTGTTGCCCACCCTGCTGAATGGGGGGCAGACGTGTATGTTGTTGCGGATGCTGCATTTTAAGACGCTTGGCATTTTCTTCATTTTGTCGTTGCTGCTGGCGTTTTTTCTTGGTCTGAAACTCGTGTGATGACTCATATTTGGGTAAACTAAGCCAAACATAGTAGTAGTGACTTAGTGAGTTGAAAAATAAAAAATAGGAAATGATAGTTGATAGAAGCAAAAAACATAAATGGGGAAAGAACAAATGGGATATAAGCATTTAACCCTATGAAGATCACATACATCCTCCAAGGAAAATTAATATTTTGAAAGTAAATACTCAATATGATGGGATTGGGAGGTCATACCTCTTAGGATCACATGGTAATGGATCCGTCCAGAAATACTCAGCATCAAGTGCATCCTTGGCAGTAATTCTCTGTTGAGAAATCAAATTGGCAAACAAATATTACGATGCAGATCAAGAACAGAATGATTCATCATAAAAGGACATCTCCCAGTAGTGAATAATATTATCATAGAACACAGTGACGGTGTATATGAAAATTCTGGATGAACAGTATGTCATCTACAGGAACTTAAAAGTATACATAATTAAAGGAGCTTTATTGGGGAAAGAAAATTATTGTCTACTAACCAGTTATCCGTGTGTTTGGACGGGTTGTGCTCATCAATAATTTCTTTATTAGTGACTTTCAAATAAAATAATAATTTAATATTAATGAATTTTATTTAAATAAATTATTTGTATCTTCTAAAAAAATTATTATATAGTAATATAGAAGTTTATAAATATTTTTTTATTATTGTGAATTAAACATTAAAATTATGTTTTAATTAAATAACTTTTAGATGTCATATAGTAATAAGAAAAAGAAATAAAAATAAATGAAACAACAATATATATTCATATCAATAATTTTTTTATTAGTGACTTTCAAACAAAATATAATATATTTTTATTATTATAAATTAAACATTAAAATTGTTTTTTCTTAATTAAATAACTTTTAGATATTACTATATAGTAAAAAAAAAGTGAAAAGAAAGGGAGAGAAAAGAGGGAAGGAAATAATTTTTCACATGCTGTCCCATGGAAAGTTGGGGCTAATAAGGTAAAATATGCTAGTACTTCTTTTTCCTATATAATAATAGAATAGAATATATTAATATAAATTTTATTTATAATTAATTTGATTAAGTAATTATGTAAATTTATCATTTATTTAATATAAATAATAACATATTTTTATGTAATATTGAACATATTATAATATTAAATATTTCAAGAATATAATTTTTTTTTTATAAATAAAAGATACAAAACAGTAAAATAATAAAAATATAAATAATATAATGATATAAATACATAAAAAAGTACAAATAGTACATGCTCAAAAATAGTAATAGTAGTAATGACCAAATTTGTTTATATAGATAATAATAAAAAAGATAAAAACAAACAAAAAGATAAAAAAAAGTAAGAAAGAAAGAAAAAGTTAGAAAGAAAGAAAAGTTTAGGAGGAAAAATTTTAATGAGAAAATAACATATGTTTCTTGAGGGTTCTATTTTCTTGTTGATAAATAGATAAATAGACTAGTAGAGCAAACACGGAAGGTTATCATAAGGTTGACAGCACACCTGCAGAAGGACATGGAGCAGCAACCACTACATTTGTAGCAACTACAGGATTGCAGAACTGAGCGTGACAAAGTGAGAGGGAGAGAAACGACACTGTTTCAGAATTTCAGTGATAATTTTAAACTTCCTTTTACTTTGGCAATCCAAATGTTAATGTCTCAGGTCCTTTCCTCTATCAGCCCATGAAAAAGGTAGAAAATGGGCCGGCCCATTAGAAGGAACATTACCCTGTACAGTACTCTAGAATTACCACTTTGTAATGTTAATAGATATTTGAAGTCAGTATGACAAAAGCAGAAAGGCAAGTAATATGATGAATCTATTCATCTGGCTATTAAAACATAGTTGTATACTGTGTACTGTGACAATATACTGGATAAAAGCATGCCTTGCCGCTAAACAATTTCCCAACAACCACTGCTACTTTACCCCTAATTTCACACAAGGATTATATATTATGACTAACCTCATCTTTTCCAGGGAAGATAGGCTTCCCATGAAGAAGCTCTGAAAAATGCACCCTACAGACCACATATCAACAGCAGCTCAGGGGATCTAAATATATAATGAAATAAATCAATATGTGTATAGGCATAAGTTCATGAAGACACCCTCCCAAATAAACTTAGTCGGGTCAAAATTAAAAACTTGATAGGGAGATCAATTACCTGTACCATAATGTGATGGCACGATTTGCAAGATTTGCATTGTGCTCATTAGAAAATGATCGTGCTAGTCCAAAATCTCAAATTAAACAACCCGTGCATTGCTGCAGAGGTCAATGAATTAATTTAAAATATGAGAGTAAATAATATGTACAGAAGTAAAACTTACTATTTTCACAAAATAAACATCATGTGCATTGCAGGAGTCTATGAACAAGTTTAAAGTATAAGAGTATTTTTTTTTATTAAAATATTAAATAAAGAATATTTTATTAAATAATTTGAAAGGAAAATGATAATTTTTTATAATTTTTCTATTTGATTTGGGTTCTATGTTTCTGTCACAAAGCACAGATAAATAACACTTTTTACATCATTCATCTCTCATGGTTTACGTCCAAAATTCTTAACCCTTTGTTTGGATATGAGGAAGGAAAAGGAGAGAATGAAAGAGAATATAGTGAAAATATGAATTATTTTGATTAAAGAGAAATAGAGAAGAAATATTTGAATTAAAATTATTTAGTAGATAAAAAAGAAAAAAAGAAATTTAATTTTTTTTTTATTTATTAAAAGAGTTTGATTAAAGAGAAATAGAGTGAAATGAGAAAGAAATATTTGAATTAAAATAATTTACTAGATAAAAAAGAAAAAATATTAATTTTTATTATTATTTATTAGAAAAGATGAGACGTGTGGCATTATTAGAGGAAGGAGGCACTACTCGCAGGGAGTACAGTAGCAGTACATGGAGATAGAGGCATTTCCGCGCACCTCTCCTCTGTTTTGTCTTGTGTGGAAGTTTTTGTCCGTGGGACCCATGGCTTTTTTTCTAAAATTTCTTCTCTCTTTCAAGCTCCACCCAACCTAGAAAAAAAAAAAAAGGTGAGTTTGAAGACACACAATTTCACCCATCGTCTTAATTAAAGCATCAACACATCCACACTTACCCATACTTTTTCCTCGCCTTTGGTCTAATCACTTCCAAAAACACAATTAAGCTTTGAAAAAAAAGGGATAAAAAAAGCAGTTTGAAGATTCTGCTAAGTCAAAAAGTGTGGAGACATAAGATGCGCGTGTTGCTCACAGAAGATGTGGGACCCAACTAGGAAAGACCGTGAAATTCTAAACACATGCAAACTTCTCAGAAACATACAAACATGAATGGTATATTCATATGCTTCACACAACTGTTGTCTAGATATATTCTCTGTTGGACCCAAGAAGCTGTGGTGCTGAAGTAAAGAATTTGTGTATTATTCTAATTTGCAAGAGGTTGGATTGGTCCGTGATAAGGTATTTTTCTCCATTTACAAATTTAATTCGAAGTAGAAATAAGGGCATGAGCTTCTAATTGCTTCAGTTCGATCATTTAAAATTCTCTTTCAATATATTTTCATAAATAAAATTATCAATTGTTAAAGTATTTAGTAATATTTGTTTGGTTACAAAAGTATTTATTAATATATTAAATATAATTACATTAATATTAAGGAAAATAATTAATTGAATTTTTAATTAAAAATATGTTATATTCAAAAAAATTTAGCCTATTAAAATTTATTATGATTTATTCTTTCTCTATGTAATAATAGTCATGCAATACTTATATAAAATGTATAAATTCGATAAAAAAAATGTAAATATGAAACTATAATTCTTTAAAATTGAGTGTTTTTTTTTTTTTTGATATTATGTTAACATATACTTGATTTTTATTTTCTTTACAATAAATTTGTAAATTTTTAAATGTATTTACCATAAAAATTAAAATTTATATTAAATTTGTTGAAATATTTTTTTATTAAAAGGATATATTTGTTACTAATTTAAAAAGATTTTCTAATCAATTTGAAGATATTAATTTCAATTATATAATATTGTTGAAGTTTTAAATTGGTTAACCTCATAAGTCATAACGACATTATTTATTATTATTATTATTATTATTATTATTATTATTATTATTATTTTCAGGAAAAAATGTATAAATATAATCACTTAATCTTAACGCTTGAATGTTTCAAATTTAATTCTGGTTTTAATAAAAAAACATTTTGAAAGGTTATTTAATATATTTTTATAAGAAGAATTTATTTAATACTTAGCTGTTAAAAATTTAAGTGGTTTTTAACAAATAAGATTTTAACTGTCACTTAATTATTTTTAATAACAAATTTATCAATTAAATAAGTATATACCTAAATGTTAAATGTCAGAAAGTTTATTGACTTGCTTTGTTTGAGAAAAGAAATTAAGGATGTGCATATTTTCGCAAATGATATCCGTATTCTTTTCCCAAATACTAAATAATTATTTTTTTTAAAAATAGTAAAAAGATAAGTTTTCGGTAAAGAATGTTGGTTCTAATATGGAATAAATATTTAATTATACTTAAAAAAAATTAAATATTCATAATTTTAAAAGCATACTTGCTTGAGAACTAAATTTTTAACAATATGGTTGTTAAAAAAATACATATTATTGGAATGAAAATATTTATTACTTAAATTAATTATATATTGTATTTAATAAATACATAATAATAATTAATGTTATTCAAATATAAATATATTTAATGGTATAAATTATAAAAATAATACATTAATAACATTAAAAAAACTATATTATTTTTTCTTAAGTTCATTTTACCATTTTAATTTTATTTTTTTATATTATACCATTAAAATATAATTTATTCTTCCTTTGATTATGAGAAAATGGAGTAACAAAAACCATGGTTACATTTCATAATTGCAGTTTCAATGTGCAATAAAATTTGATATGTAATCTATAACCCCCCCCCCCCCCCCTCTCTCTTTCTCTCTTTTTTTTTTTGACAATTTTTATGAGACTCACTCATAAAAGCACTTAAATTTCCTATGTAATTTTAATCTATAACGGCCCATGTAATTTTAAAGTGCTGAATTATATAAGAGATATTTAATGTGATGATTGTTAAATATGAAAGGATAATTAAATCAGCGGGTTAATTTTAGAGTCATTAAAATTATCCTTCTCCTCTCCCTTTGTGAAAGATGGTTATGAGCAATTAAGCAGTCAATTTTTATTTTAAATAAAATCTGACTGTAAAGAAAATAAAGAGTTTTTTTTTATGTACATTTTCCTTTTAACTTTACTGCTATGAAGGAAGACCATAAATATATATAGAAACTGTATCTTCATCATTAGAGATACACTAAGAGGAAGACACAAAGGTGAGAAATTTGCTGAAAAGATCAAAGCACTGTTCAAGAACACATGATGGATCCGGGAAAGTTTTCTAAACTTTCTCATAGAAAATTAACAGAGTATTATAGATGTGAGAAACATGTTATCCAAGATCCTATAATGTAATTTCTTGTTAATTTGAAATTACACGAGATTAAAATTATGCTTACAAGATGGTACACTGTTGCAATCTCCTTTAACTGTGGCAGTAACACACAAATATTTCCATGTGCATACACATTGAATAATAATTTACACCCTAATAAATGTGGTCATGCAAATATCATTTTTGTCCTTGTATTTAAGCTGAAAAGATGTTGGGGGCAACGACAAAAAAAAAATCCTACACTAATTTTATATATATTATTAATATTTTTTGATTAGTGATATATATTAATATTTAATATTTGTGTAGTATATATTAATATTACACATTAATTTATCCTTTAGGACCCTACACCGAAGCTCATTTTTGTGTAACCAGCTCTGTAACAAAGACATGCACCTCCAAATCCGATTTCATCGTTATTTTTATACAACATGCCAAAAAAAATATATATCCATCTATGCCTTTTATCCAAAACACTGCTTGTTCTAATTGAGATAAATTTATGCTTCATAAACACATGTTCGATGCTCCTACTCATTATAATGCCTATAGCTATTCTTAATTCTAATCATAAAATGAACTTTGTATCTATTAATATTATCAGGATTTCTTTTCAGTTTCTGATACTACACACCACTTTGTATAGTAAAAAAGTGAAAAGACATTGCATTGCTCAAAGGATGTGGAACTTCCTAGGAGTTTGCTAAGAAAGCACGTGAAGATTCCGTTATATGGCAAATGAAACTTCTCAGAAAGCACATTCAGAAAATCTTCAACTCTTGGATTCATCCAATGCTACAACATCAGAATATGGAGTTGAGAGAGATGTTCCCTATTGGATTTTTTATGAATCGAAATACATTAACTTTATTGTATAATGTGTGAAAATTAAAATTTCATAAATCAAATTCAAATTAAGATTAAAATAATATTAAAATTTAATTATAACATTAAGATTATATACTTATCAACTTTGAATGGCTCGTAATTACTTTCTAATACATCTAAGGCTTAATTACGATTTTTATTTATAATAAATATTTAAAATATTATAAAGATATTTAAATAATAATAAAACACTGATTAATATTTACAATATAAAATTACTTATATATATGTTTTATAGTATAAAAATATAAATAAAATAACAATACACTAATAATAAATATAAAAATGCCAATAAAATATAAATAAAAAGTAATAGGTAATAATACTGTAATCTTAAAAAAATAGTAGAAAAATATATAATAAAATGGAAAATAAACGTAATGAAAATATCTCACATAATAATAACTTTTTATAATGATAAAAAATATTATTATAAAAATAAAAGCCTTAAATTATCATTGAAGGATACAAGGATTTTTAAATGGAGCAGAAAAATATAAAAATAGATTATTTAAATTTATTGTATTATGTGTGAAAATTAAGACTTTTGAAATTAAATTCAACTTAACATTAAAATTATGTCATCCAAAATATAAAAATAATTATCTTGTAATAACAAAAAAATATTAATATAATAAATATTTAAAATATTAAAAAGATATTTAAAATGATAATAAATATGTTGATATATAAATATATATATATATATATATATATATATATAAATATATATATATATATATATATATATATATATATATATATAATCTTCAAACAAACTTTTAAAGTAAATAAAAATAACACTATTAACGGATATAAAAAATACTAAAAAAAATGAAAAATAAAAAATAACACTAAACTAATGCTATAATCTTATAAAATAAAGAAAATGTTGCTACTGTAATAATTTAATAATAGTCTAAAATAACAATCATATATAAAATGGAAATTAAACATAATAAAAAAATCAAACATACTGATAAATTTTGATTATAATAAAAAATAATATTATAAAATAAAAAATTTAAAAATATCATTGAAGGATACATGGTTTTTTAAATAGAGGAGAAAAATATAAAAATAAATTATTTAAATAAAAATACATTAACTTTATTTTATAATGTGTGAAAATTAAGATTTTAGAAATTAAAATCAAATCAATATTAAAATTTAAGTTATCCACAATATAAATATAATTATCTCGTAATAACAAAAAAATAATATTATAATAAATATTTAAACTATCGTAATAATATTTAAAATAATAATAAAAATGTTGATTAAACCAATATCATCATTGTTTTTATTTTGAATCATTGATACAAGATGCCAAAATAAATTAAGAAAATAAGTCCATTATGCCTTTGTCTAAAACACTGTTTCTTCTAATTGAGATAAATTTATGTTTCATATATACATGTTCTTATTCTGTCACTCCTACTTATTTTAATGCCTGCAGCGAAACTTATTTCTAATCATAAAATTAAGTTCGTAATGTATCTATTATATCAGGAGCTAGGAATTGTACCTGTACACCAAGATTATTTTTCAGATTCTGAACTGATAGTACACACGGCTCTGTATAGTCAAAAAGTGAAGAAACATTATTGTGTTGCCCCAGAGGATGTGGGACTTAATTACCAGGAGCCTGCTAAGAAACTGCGTGAAGACTCTCCATCATTATAGCAAATGCAAGAAACCGCGTGAAGACTTCTCAGAGAAACATAAACCTGCTAAGAAAGCACATTCAGACAGTGTCTACCCTTGGATTCATCCAATCCAATCCTACAAATCGATTCTGAATTGTCAAAAAGTGAAGAGACATGAAACGTGAATGAGGCCCACTAGCAACCTGCTGAGAAAGCACGTCAAGACTCTGCATCATATAAACTTCTCGGAAACTTCCATGACATAAACAGTGTATTTACATCTCTTGTCTAATTCTTCTCTATCTATATGCACTCTACCATTGTTGACTACTACTTATTTTCTGTTGCACCCCAGAAGCTCGTGTTGAACTAAAGAATCTTTGTATTCTCTTCTGTTTCAAGAAGTTGGATTGAGTCTGTCATCTGTGGTAAGCTCTTTTTCTCTATTTTTAATTTTACCTCCAAATAGAAATAATATACGATGAAATGATATGGCTAATTTGATTACTTAATGTTTTGCCATATTTCCCATGATTTCTTAATGATATGGTTAAGAATGTGAATGCTGCCTTATAATATATTATGGACTTCAAAAACTGAGTCGTTCTCTGGTTGTCTATGATGAAAAATCACTATTTTTTTTTTTAATTATTTAGTGAAAAAGATTGAACTTTTCATTGAAGTTCATAATTAAAGACATTCATTTATGTTCTTTGTATTATTGATCATGCTTGCTTTTGTTAAGCTGACAATAGTTCTAAGTCCATCAGCTTCTAAAATTCTCTTTCAACCTATGTAGACCTACTTTCAGTTATTTGATTTGTGAATGTTAACTGATATGTTAGTTTAATTTCCAATTTTTAACTGATATGCTTTGCAGATCTAAGTTTTTTTCCATTTGACGTTGATGCTTTTCTCAAGGCCTAGGTTGTTTAAGGCTAAGTTTTAATGTTCTAGCAGTGTCTACTATTAATAATAGATGTTGAACCATGCATGTTGGACATCAACCTTGTTTGGTTTGATGGAAAGCAAGCACACATTGGATAAAACACATATTAGAGGTTTTATTTCCAGGAAATCAATATATGCTTTATTACAAATTGGACCGAATTCAAAGTGTTTCCTAACTTCCTCTGTTTTAGCAGTCTTTGTTTTCTGGTATACAGATGAAATTCAAGTGCCACTTGACCAATAAAGAAGATGAAACATAAAAGATTCAACTGTCAATTTCATATTAAGTTCTCTTTTAATCAATACCTGTTTGTATTTAAATTTGAGATATTTTCTAAACAATCTATTCGTTGAGCAGCTGCAGTGTCCTCAACATACTGCATATTTTTCATTCGATGTTAGATATAAGACAATATCTGTTTGATAATATGTTAATGAAATATTGATCTGAATTTGAAGTTTAAAACTTTAGGTTTCGATCTGCACTGCTATAGTGTAATATGAAGTTCTGATTCATTATTCATGTTATTAGGCTATTTTATATCTAATCATTTACTTAGCTTTTGATATGTTCAAATGGACTATCAGCTTTCCCAAGTCAAAGCCAAGTTATTAACCAAGGAAAAAGAAATCTCCAAGGATCACAAAACACATAAACGTCACACCAGCAATTTGGCAAACATTTGTTTAGTTGTTCATTCGTAAGTGAACTTTGAAGTTTGAACTGTCTGATCTAATATTAGACAGATTTATAAATTCCAACTAATTATATTAAGGACAGATTTATAAGAAAGCACGTGAAGACTCTGAATCATATTCATAGCAAATGAAACTTCTTAGAAACTTACATGACATGAACAGTATATTTACATCTCTTGTCTATTTCTTCTTTATTTATATGCACTCTACCATTGTTTACTACTTATTCTCTGTTGCACCCCAGAAGCTCTAGTGTTCAACTATAGAATCTGTGTATTCTTCTCTGTCGCAAGAAGTTGGATTGGGTCTGTCATCTGTGGTAAGCTCTCTTTCTCTATTTTTAATTTTACCTGCAAATATAAATAATAAAAGATGAAATGATATGGCTAATTTGATTACTTAATGTTTTCCCTTGTTTTTAGCTGAAAGAGAATGGGTTAAGAATGTGAATGCTGCATGAGAATATATTATGGACTTCAAAACATGACCCGTTGTCTGGTTGTCTGTTTTAGCAGTCTTTGTTTTCTGGTATACAGATGAAATTCAAGCGCTACTTGACCAATAAAGAAGCTGAAACGTAAAAGATTCAACTGTCAATATCATGTTAGGTTCTCTGTTAGTTAATACCAGTTTGTATTTAAAGTTGAGATATTTTCTAAACAATCTATCCATTGAGCAGCTGCAGTGTCTTAAACATACTACAGTACATATTTTTTAATTGATGTTAGATATAAGACAGTCATCTGTTTGATAACATGTCAAGGAAATATGATATGAATTTGAGGTTTAGGACTTCAGGTTTCCATTTTCCATCTGCAATACTATAGTGTAATCTGAAGTTTTGATTCATTATTCATAATATTAGGCTTTTTTACATCTAATCATATACTTAGCTTTTGATATGTTCAAATGGACTATCAGCTTTTGCAATTCACAAGCAAGCCACTAGTCAAGGGAAAAGAAATCTCCAAGGATCACAAAACACCTCAAAGTCACACTAGCAATTTGGCAAACATTTGTCTAATTGTTCTTTCGTAAGTGAGCAAGACTATGAACCTTGAAGTTTGAACTGTCTGATCTCATATTAGACAGATTTATTAATTCCAACTAAATTATATTAATAAGAACACATTTAACCATAAAAGTCTTTTTATTTATTTCTTCAATTGTGTAGTGTGATAACTATTGCAGGTGCAGCACTTGGAATTCATAATGGCTGAGCAACAAATGATAAGTGCTTCTGCTTCTTCCTCTAACTCTTCTTCTATGGTGTCTTGTAAAACATATGATGTTTTTCTAAGCTTTCGAGGAGAGGACACCCGCAATAACTTCACAAGCCATCTTTATAAAGCTTTGAATCAAGAGAAAATTGTAACCTTCATAGACTACCAGCTTAAAAAGGGAGATGAAATCTCACCAGCACTCATCAAAGCCATCGAAGATTCTCATGTATCTATTGTCATCCTCTCAAAGAACTATGCTTCCTCAAAGTGGTGCTTGGAAGAACTCAGCAAGATTCTGGAATGCCAGAAAAATCAAGGACAGACAGTGATACCTGTATTCTATAACATAGATCCATCTCACGTGAGGAAGCAGACTGAGAGCTATGAGCAAGCCTTTGCAAAACATGAGGGAGATCATAGGTGCAACAAATGGAAAACAGTTCTCACTGAAGTAGCCAATTTATCTGGGTGGGACTCCCGAGATAGGTAAATAAAATGAGAAAGATAATGTATTTGTATTTTTTTAATTTGAGTATGTCAATTTTTTATTCTAAATCCAACAAAAAGAAAACAATGATAAAATTATGACACAAATAATATGATATCAAATTATATATATGTGTGTATGTGTGTGTGTATAGTGATGGAAATAGTTGGTTTCTTCTTTTGTGCATGCTTGTGCAATGCAATTGCTGCTCTGTATTAAAGTTTCTTTGTCCACGAATGTGTCTAATTGTGTAGAGTCAAAAGATAATTCTTTTTTATTTATAGTTTAATAAATGACAACATAAAAAATACATAAGATCGAGATAATAAAATAACAAGAATTTCCCATACTTGGTTTGGAAAAATTCCTCTCAATCCTTGGTCTCACTAGGTTTACATTATGTGAACAATATTCTCATAGTATATTATACACATTGAGGTAATATGTACAAATGTGTTATTCTAGTTTACACGTGTGCAATGAAGTTTACTTTTGAAAATAATTTCAAATGTTTTCTCTTAAATAATACAAAAAGTAATTTTTAAACATTGATATCTCCATTACACAACTTCTCTTACAAATTTTAAAATGTATGTCCTATCCATTAATTATGTTGTATGTGTATTTTTTAACTTTTAATACTGTTACGTGCATGTGAGCATACCTTAGTAGTGTAGCAACTTTCATGGTACTTTGCTTAAGAAGTTCATTGTATACGAAAAACACAGTTATTGATTATCATCTTTAAGTCATTGGATTTTCATTTCCCAATTACATTTTTTTTTTGTTTATCTCCACTACACTACCATATATTCATCCAAGATTATGTATATATTTGTATAGTTAGATTATTTATTTTCCTTTTGAAGTTGTTAGACTTATACCACATCATTTATTTCTTTGTTGCCTTTTTCGTATGCTAGGGTTGAATCTAAATTCCTTGAGGACATTGTTGGAGACATTTTGCAAAAACTGGCTTCTAAATACCCAAACCATCTTGAAGGACTGGTTGGAATTGAGGACAGTTACGAACATATTGAATCATTACTAAAAATTTGGTCAAGTGATGTTAGAACACTGGGAATATGGGGCATGGGTGGCATAGGAAAGACTACCCTTGCCAAGGCTTTGTATGCCAAATTGTCTCGTCAGTTTGATGTTAGTTGCTTCCTGGAAAATGTAAGAGAAAATTCAAGCAGGGATGGTCGACTTGAGGCCTTACATAATAAACTTTTTTCTAAGTTGTTAGGGAATGAAAATTATTGTTCTGATCCACCCTTTGTAGTATCTGGTTTTGACATGTATAGGCTTGGACATAAAAAGGTTTTGATCGTGTTGGATGATGTGGATACCTCACAAAAATTAGAATCTCTAATTAAAGATTGTAGTTTTTTGGGACCAGGAAGTAGAATCATTGTTACAACTAGAAATAAGAAAATATTTCACGAAGTTGTTGAAGTATATGAGGTCAAGGAATTGAGTTTTCATCACTCTCTTAAGCTTTTCTGTTTGACTGCTTTTGGGGAAGAACAACCAAAACATGGATACAAAGATCTATCAAGAAGAGCAATTTCCTATTGCAAAGGTATTCCTTTGGCTTTAAAAGTTCTTGGTGCTAAATTTAAGCGAGGAAGTCAACAGGCATGGGAAAGTGAATTTCGAAAACTCCAACAGACTCAAAATATGGAAATTCATGACATATTAAAATTAAGTTATGATGACTTAGAACCTTCTGAAAAAGACATCTTTCTAGACATTGCATGCTTCTTCAAAGGAGAAGAAAGAGATTCGGTAATAAATCTACTGGAAGCTTCGAATTTCTTTGCAAAATCTGGGATAGAAGTCCTTTTGGATTATGCTCTCATAACAATTTCAGATTTCAATAGGATAGAAATGCATGACTTGATACAGCAAATGGGTTGGAAAATTGTTCTTCAAGAATCCATCAAAGACCCAGGAAGACGAAGTCGAATATGGAAACCTGAAGAAGTGCAAGAAGTATTGAAATATAACAGGGTAAGTGGTTTGGTTCAATTGTTTCTTTTTGATAATACATGCGTCTTTTTAGAATGTAGTTAATATGATAGCTTTGCGAATTATTATTCTGAATTTTGTTTGTCAGGGAACTGATGTTGTTGAAGGCATAATTTTAGATTTGGATACATTAACTGAGAATCTAAGTTTGAGCTCCGATTCCTTAGCAAAGATGACTAACGTGAGATTTCTCAAAATCTATAGAAGGAACCTGCACATGTGGAGAAAGGAAAGGTTTAATGTGTACATTCCTAATGGTCTCGAGATATTACCTTATAAATTGAGGTACCTTCATTGGGAAGGATTCTGTCGTAAGTCTTTGCCGGCTAACTTTTGTGTTGAACAGCTTGTAGAGCTTCGCATGCCTAACAGCAAGCTTAAAAAGCTTTGGGATGGGATTCAGGTATGAACGTGGCTATACATACTACATTTTTTTGTTCAATTTGTAAAGATATGGGAGAAAGTCCTGTGTGGTAACTGGTGTTGTGCTGCCTCATGTGAAGCTCATGATTATGAATTTAACAATATCTGAACAATGTTATTTATCTTTCTTGTTACAGAATGTTGTAAATTTGAAGACAATTCACCTTTGGGGCTCCAGAGACCTGATTGAGATCCCAGACTTATCCAAGGCAGAAAAACTTGAAATTGTTCATCTTCATGGATGTGAAAGCTTGCGTGAGCTCCATCCATCCATGTCATCTCTCCACAATCTTAGAGAATTGTCTATAAATTTTTGCAGAGGGATTGAAAGCCTTAATGTTGATTCAAAATCTCTCCAAGTACTGTACGCCAATGGTTGTTCATCTCTCAAGGAATTCTCAGTGGCATCAGTGAAAATGACGAGCTTGGACTTATCTGGCATCTCCATATGCGCAAATCCGTCATCAATTTGGCGTAATAGGAAACTTAGATCTCTTATTATAAGCAGTAGCAATATTATCAAGTTATCATATGACTCAGGAGTGGGATCCATTACAGCACCAGACCATTATGGATGCATGCAGCACAATGCATCAGAATTGCCTTTATCGTTGAGATGCCTGCAAACATCAAACATCAGTAAACTTGTGTCTCTGCTGGAGCTTCCACCACCCCTAACAAAGCTTCACTTAGATGGTTGCAGTAAACTTGTGTCTCTGCCGGAAAAACTTGTGTCTCTGCCAGAGCTTCCACCATCCCTATCATGGCTTCACTTAGATGGTTGCAGTAAAGTTGTGTCTCTGCCGGAGCTTCCACCATCCCTAACATGGCTTCACTTAGATGATTGCAGTAAAGTTGTGTCTCTGCCGGAGCTTCCACCATCCCTAACACAGCTTCACTTAGATGGTTGCAGTAAACTCGTGTCTCTGCCGGAGCTTCCACCATCCCTAACACAGCTTGCCTTAAATGGTTGCAGTGAACTCGTGTCTCTGCCAGAGCTTCCACCATCCCTAACACAGCTTCACTTAGGTGGTTGCAGTAAACTTGTGTCTCTGCCGGATCTTCCACCATCCCTATCATGGCTTCACTTAGATGGTTGCAGTAAAGTTGTGTCTCTGCCGGAGCTTCCACCATCCCTAACACAGCTTCACTTAGGTGGTTGCAGTAAACTTGTGTCTCTGCCAGAGCTTCCACCATCCCTATCATGGCTTCACTTAGATGGTTGCAGTAAAGTTGTGTCTCTGCCGGAGCTTCCACCATCCCTAACATGGCTTCACTTAGATGATTGCAGTAAAGTTGTGTCTCTGCCGGAGCTTCCACCATCCCTAACACAGCTTCACTTAGATGGTTGCAGTAAACTCGTGTCTCTGCCGGAGCTTCCACCATCCCTAACACAGCTTGCCTTAAATGGTTGCAGTGAACTCGTGTCTCTGCCAGAGCTTCCACCATCCCTAACACAGCTTCACTTAGGTGGTTGCAGTAAACTTGTGTCTCTGCCGGATCTTCCACCATCCCTATCATGGCTTCACTTAGATGGTTGCAGTAAAGTTGTGTCTCTGCCGGAGCTTCCACCATCCCTAACACAGCTTCACTTAGGTGGTTGCAGTAAACTTGTGTCTCTGCCGGATCTTCCACCATCCCTAAGAGAGCTTGACTTAGATGATTGCAGTAAACTTGTGTCTCTACCGAAGCTCCCACCATTGTTGGGATATGTGAGTGCCGAAAACTGCACTTATCTGGATACAGACTCCACTCAACGGCTAGTGTTACAACACATGCTTCAGAGGCTCAATAATCCCGAGTATTTCGGTGGGCATTTCATTTTCCCGGGAGACCATATGACTGACGAGTGTGGGTTTCGTACAGCAGGGAGATCAATAACTATTCCTTATCTCCCAATCCCACCATCATCTCACTTGCACGGTTTCATTTATTACGTCATTCTTCCTAAGGGATTTCACAGTGGTGCTCGTAATCCCAAGTGTATTATCGATCAAGATGGTAAACAGGTTGGCATGGACAGCAACGTTGCAAAATCCAGAAAATTGATTTCAGAACACAGGTCATTTTCGTATGTTGAAATGTCCCATGTTTGCAGTGACCACTTACCATTTAAATTAGAATTTTATTGGGGAGACAAACACCACCAAGAGAGCATAAAAGAGTTTGGGGTCTTCCCAGTATATGCCTCAGAATCGGGGTTGAAGCTGTTTGGTAATACTAGTAGCAGTAAGGGAATTTTTGAATTGGAATCCATTGCTCAAATCTCTGAGAATAAGTCACACCCAAGAGAAATTGTAATTGGAGGCTCTAGTAATGATAATGAAGAAGACTCGGAACAACTTCTTCCCCCATCCAAGAGGAGGAGGACTTGACCATAAATGATAATCTTCATGTGATTACTTCATCGGTATGAAACTTCACCCACTCCTTGATTAATTATAGGCTCCTTATTTGTTACTTTTAAATGAGATAAGCCTTTCAATTGTACAAATTTATCAGTTGGAAATACTCTTAATTTTAGAAAATTATGCCTGGTATATTGCAATAACATTGTGCTGTACTTACATGTTGACCAGGTTTTCTTTTGAAACACTGAGGAGAACATTGGTGGGAAATGAGCACTAGCTTCGTTGAAGAGTCAAAGTCTTTCTTAGAATTGTTTGGTGGTCTCTTTATTTAGGAAAAAAAAAAAAAAAGGAACAGTATCATGGTATTTATTCTACAGTATCCTTAGACACAGTAGATGAGTATCAAACTATGATGGTAATAAGTTGATGATTCAAAATTTAGATGTAAAACTGCAGTCATTTGTTGCTAACGACTTATAGGTTTGTAGGTGTCCAGCTGATGGAATTAATTGTGATTTTGGTTTTATTATCGAGAGTTTTATGCACCATGATGGTGTAACAAGTTGCAATTTTGGGCAATTCATTTCTTTTATTTTAGTTATATATCAAAAACATTAGAATTAAACCTTAATGTAATAGAAAATATCATATTATGAGATAGGCCTTTTCAAAAAAATATATTATGAGATAGGCTACTAGCTCAGCGAAGAATTGTTAGATAATAAAATAGTTAATGGAAAAGTAAATAACAATATTAAATTCTTGGGCTGAAAAATAGTTTATATTACTTTCTTTTAATCCTTGAAAATGATCATAATATTTACCCGAGGAAATCACTATTATGTTCATTATCTTCATTAACTAGAATGCAATATTCTTACGAAGCTCTCGATCCTCAAAGCTTTTTTTATCTTCATTATCCTCAAAGCTTTTTTTATCTTCATTTTATCAGAAATATGTTTAAGATCCTCCAAGATATTTTATTTGTAACAAGTTTAATATATGTAATCCGTATGCTCTTGCTTGAAAAAGAAAGTGTTGGAAAATCTTTTACTTATAAATTATTCATTTCCTGTTAACAATATATTGTTTTAAGTGTATATTTTCTAATGTATTTGGGATTTGATTTGATTCCTAATTTCATGTTTTTTGTAATTAGAGAGTTTGGATTAATACACAGTATAGTTTAGGCTAATATAGTTTGACATGTGAAAGTGACAGCACACATCAATACAAATTGACTACTAAAAATTTTAAATTGCGTACAAGTTTATTCTACTAAGTTGTCAATGGTTATATTAAAATCATCCAGTCACCTGCCACACCTTATCATGTTACCAAGTTTTTCCCAATACTCTCGCAGTCTCACTTTCCTTTTTATCTTTTCCATGAGAAAAAAGGGTCATATATTGACAGTGTAAAATACCAATCACACCAACCATTTATGTTAAGTTTATTGACTTTTACAAAAATGTCTTAAAGTCATATCAACAGTGATTTGTGAATGAATGACAGTGTAAAATTGTTTTACATTATCAGTGGATCACCATTAAATTCTTTTTTTATTTTATTAATATTGGGTTGTTTCCACTCTCCACTTACCGTGCAAAGCACGGGGGACTATCCTAGTTAATTTATAAACAATTTCATCCTCAAAGGATAAATTTATATGCATACGAAAGCTTTATAGACTAAAGTAACACCTGTGGTATATCCAAACCAAAACGTTAACTCTTCATATATCAATCTATTAACTATTTATAAAAAGTAAGTCTTTTGTGGTCAAGTGTCAACATTGTATTTGCCATGTGTCAACATTTATAAAGCTTTACTTTTTCTTTTATTTTTTCTTTCTTTTTTATTTCTCTTCTTATGATTTGTTTTTTACATTTTTTTTATTTTCTCTTCATTCTTTTTTTTTATGTTTTTTCTTTAACATATTTTTTTCTTTTTTTTTCAGTTTTATACTTTTTTATATATTTATACTATTATTACATTAATGATTTATATATTTTATTTATAAAATTTATATTCTTGAAATAATTAACATAATAATATGCTCATTATTACATAAAAATATGTAATTATTTATATTAAATGAATGATAAAATTATATAATTACCTATACAAATTAATTATAATTTAATAATAAAATTTATATTGATTAGTTAATATATTTACTACAAAATAATATTTAGATTCTTTGTTTAATAACTTTATAATTGAGTATTTTTTTATTAATATTTATACAATAATGTTAAAAAATGCACATAAATACATAATAAATTAACTAAAATTAATTTATTATATTTTTATTACAAATAATTTTAAGTTACAAATATTTTTATTACAAATATTTTCCATCCAAAACTTCTCTTTCTTTCTAGCTTTTCTCTCTTTTCCTTTTTAATTTTTTCTTTTTATCTTTTATCCCCTTTCAAATTTATACTCATAAGACAAAAAATCTTTATTATTCTATTAGCCAAAAATGATGATGATGATGATGATCATCATCATCATCATCATCATTATCATTATTATTATATTAAATAATTTTTGTGTAATATTATATTATGATTTTATTAATATATATATTTTTATTGGTTCAACAACATTTTGATTATTTTTACTCTTTTACTGTTAAATGTCCTTGTTTTAAATGATAAAATCATGTTATCAAATTTTTTTTATAATTTATCTACGTATTTAAGTTAAAAAATATAAATTTAAACTATTTTAATTAATTAAATCATTTTATTGTTTATCATTGATAAGAAGCATGTTCATATTTAGAAGATAGTTTACATTACATTAAAAAAATACTATAAACCATAATAAAAAAAAAATAGAATGAAGTGAATAAAAAAATACTATGAAGTTAAAAAAATATTAAAAAAAATATTTATTTCTCTTATACATTATTGTATTATACAAATAGGAAAGCTTTGTCTTATATACAACACATCACAATTTAAGAAAAAAATTTACTGTCAATTTTCTCTTATTTCCTCTCTATTTTTTTTCATTTACTTTTCTTTTGTTTTTTTAGATTTTTTTTCTCTCCTCTATTTTCTAAAATAACCCAACCCCTATCCAACTCTTTTTCAGTTTTTCCCTTTCTCTTATTTTGCTTTTTTCATTTCTTTTCCTTTTATTACTTTATACTTACACAGTTGTTTTTTAATATCTACTCATTTATTTATATTATATTACTGTTTTATGTTTTATAAAAAAAATCAATAATTTATATTAGCATGTATAATGATAGAAATAAAAATTATTATGATTTTGTTGAAATCATATTTAATTTATTTTAAAACATTTAATATAATAATATGCTTGATATTATATTAAAATATGTTATTATTATATTAATTGAAAGATAAATTTATATAACTATTGATTACTTATTAAAATTAATTAGAATTTAATTAACTAAATTTATTTTTACTTTAAATCTCTATAAAATTATTTTTACTTAAAAATCGTATAAAAAATATAAATAATTTCATAAATAATATTTATATAATAATGTTAATTTTTTTTCATAAATATATAAAAAAAATATATTAGAATTAATTTATTAAATATATTTTTGATAAAAAAAAATAGTTTTAAATAATTACTTATTGAATAATATCATAAATTAAATTCATTTTAATTTTGATTATACTTTATAAACTGTAAATATTATAAAATAAATATCTATCTTTTAGAGTATAATTATAAAATAATTGAACGCTTTTATTATTTCACATTTGAGAATTACAAAAGTATTTAAATTTAACATTAGTTAAATCCTTTTTTAATTTTTAAATTACAAATATATTTTCTCTGTTTGAATACTCTTACCCTTTCTGCATTTTTAAGTTACAACACATGTTTCTGAGCCACTTACACTACTATCTTAATAATCTCAAAGAGTTTTATTACAGTGGAAGTTTCATGTTCCCTGGAGACCATGTCGTGGACAAGTGTGGGTTTCGTACAACAGGGAGTTCAATAATTATTCCTTATCTCCCACTATCATCTGACTTATGCGGTTTCATTTATTCCATCATTCTTTCTAAGGGATTATGCCATAGTACTGTTATGTGTTCTATCTATCAAGATGGTAAAGAGATTGTCTGGGAGAACAACAATTTAAGTGGCAGAAATTTAATTTTAGATCACGTGTTATTTTCAAATGTTAAAAAGTGGTAGGGCTGTTCAAAAAATCCAATTATATAAAACCAATCCATAATCAATCTAATCCAAACCACTTTAAATCCATTTTAATGGATTGGTTTAATATCCAAATCTAGTTTTTTGGATTTTAAATCCAATCCAATTAATTTGGATATGGATTGGATATTTGTTTGGATTTTTAAATCCAAAATCCATGTCAACCACAAGTGTTTTTCGAATGATATAGCATTTTTCCGAAAATAGTACTAGCTGAGGTCGTCCAAAAACAACCTCGCCCGAGGTCGCCAAGGTAAGTTGAAAAAGCCCTAGTCGATGTCGGTTGAAAATTGACCTTGGCCAACATCGGTCGAAAATTGCGTTAGCCGACATCGGCCAAAAACTACCCTTGCATAATCAATGTTGCCCAAAAATATCCTAATCGAGACTGGCCGAAAATTGTGCAGGTCAATGTCGGCCGAAAATAACCCTAATCGACGTCGGCCAAAAACTTCCCTAGTCGAGGTTGGCCGAAATATCGTAGTTAAGATCGGCTATAAATAGTCTCGATCGAGGTCAGCCAAAAACTATCTCGGCCGACATTGGCCAAAAATAACCCTAGCCGACATCGGTATAAAATAACCCTAGCTGATGTTGACCAAAAATTATCTCGGCCAACGTTGGCCAAAATTAACCCTCGCCAACATCAGTCAAAAATAACCCTAGCCGACGTTAGCCAAAAACTTCCTCGGCTGAGGTTGGCGAAAAATACCCTAGCCGAGATCGGCCATAAATAGCCTTAATCGAAGTTGGCCAAAAACTATCTTGGCCAATGTCGGCCAAAAATAATCTTAGCCGACATCAGCTGAAAATAATCCTAGCCGGGGTCGACTGAACACAACCCTGACCAAGGTCGGCCAAAAACTGCCTTGGCCGATGTTGGCTGAAAACTTCCCTGGCTGAGGTTGGCCAAAAATACCCTAGTTGACATCGGACATAAATAGCCTTGATCAAGGTGGGCCAAAAACTGCCTCCGTTAAAAATAACCCTAGGCGAGGTTGATCAAAAACAACCCTGATTGAAGTCGGCCAAAAATAGCCCCAACCAAGGTTAGACTTAAACCGATTTATGGTTTAAAACTAGATGTAGAACCAAATTGGTTATGAACTATAAACCGGTTTTAAAACCACTTTTAACTGGTTGCAAAAAAATCCAATCCAATTTTTATCCAATTAAATGGATATGGATTTAAATCCAATCCATTTAATTGGATTTGGATTGGATATGGATTGGATTTTCAAAAATCCAATCCATGAACACCCCTAAAAGGTGGCATGTTTTCAACGACAACTTACCATTTAAATTAGAATTTTATTGTCGAGACGGGGTTGGAAAGGAACACCACCGAGATAGCATAAAAGAGTGTGGGATCTTCCCAGTATTTGCCTCAGAATTAGGGTAGAAGCTGTTTGGTAGTAGTTGAATGGAATTTTTAAAATTTGAGTCAATTACTCAAATCTCTGATAATGGGTCACATCCCAGAGGAATTGGAGTTGAAGTTGGACGCTCTAATAATGAAAATGAACAAGACTAGAAACATCTTCCCCTAGAGAAGAGGAGGAGGACTTTACCATAATGATAATCTTGGTGGAAACAACTTCCCCTAATGAAAAATGACTGGGAACAACTTCTTCTTGTGATTACTTTATGGGTACGAAACTTCAATCACTCCTTGATTGTATTTGTTACTTTTTTTCTCAAATGAAATTAGTCTTTCAAATATAGAAATTATCAGTCGGAAATACTCTTGCTTCTAGAAAATTATGCCTAGTATATTGCAATCACATTGTGTTGTATTTACATGTTGAGCAGGTATTCTTTTGAAATACTTGTGTAGAATATTGGTGGGAAATGAGCACTAGCTTGGTGGAAGAGTCAAAGCAATACTTGGAATTGTTATTGTTTAGTGGTCTATTTCTCTTCATGTACAAATTAAAAAAAAAACAATATTATGGTTATTTATTCTACAGTACACAGTAGATGAGTGTCACCAAACTGTGAGGGTAATGTACTGATAATTCAAAATTTAGATGTAAAAGTGCAGTCAAAATTTAGCCTTTTGGCTATCCAACCGTTGGAATTAATTGTGACTTTGTTTTTATTCTTGGGAATTTATACATTATGATGGTGTAATAACTAGTAAGTTGCAATTTTTGGCTATTCATTTCTTATATTTTTAGTTATCAAAAAGATCAATATTAAACCTAAAAGTAATACTACCTAAAAAAACCTTAAAGTAATAGAAAATATAATATTATGAGATATGCTATTAACTTAACAAAGAAGAGTTGACAAAATCTTCAAAGACAGAAATTGTGACTTAGCCACCCTAGCAGAGGACTCTAGGTTTGTGACTTTCCATAGTAATTTTTGCAGACTCCAATATTAAATGCATTGGCTTAAGAAATGCAGAAAATATATATTCTGCATGTATAGCATGTATTCAAATGTCAATCATAAGAAAATATACCCAGTTGATTCACCAGACTTATATCAACAAGTGGATTTTCAAATTGGCCCATGACAAATTTACTCTAGATTCTTGCCACAGCATTATCAATCCTATTTTTTGGGATAACATTGGTCTTTACTTGATAGGTTAGGTCATTATTGAACTCGGTGAAGTTATAAGGAACCATAATTAATGAAACAGTTAATTGTGAGTAAATAACGATATTAAATTCTTGGACTGAAAATGTATTTTATATTACTTTCTATTACTCATTTAAAATGATCCTAATATTTACCTATGAAATCACTATTAACTACTCCCTCCGGTCATTTATATAAGAAACAAATAACTAAATCGTCAAGACCAATAAAAATAGTTAAGTTAGTTAGTTATAATTAATAATGTCATAAATTTTAATTTTATTCCAAAAGTACCCCTTAAACTGATTGGTTTAAGTAGTGATTACATTAATGATACTGCACCTCCACCAATAAGTGTAACTTCTATTGTTAATAGACCAATAAATGCATGAGAAATGAGTAGGTGTCTCATTAATGGATTTCACAAGATGAAGGGTAAAAAAGAAAACTAGCAATTAATACATCTTAAAGTGGGTTTCTGTTTCTTATAATTAGGACAAAAAAAGAACACCCTTTTGTTTCTTATAAAAAGGACCGGAGGGAGTATTTAGTTTCAATAACTAGAATGCAATATCCTTAAGAAGTTCTCGATCTTCAAAGCTACTTTATCTATATTAAGTTATGTACATATTTGTTTACTCGATCCAACTTAAAAGATCTTTCCAAGAAAATCACTATGGCGTTTATTTATTTCAATAATCACCTTGCACATTTCATTAAAAATTTGTTTAAGATCCAGTTATTTTATTTGGAAAATCATTATCGCATTTGTTAACTTCAATAATCACCTTGCAGCTTTCATTACAAACAAGAGCCATACCACCTATTGTAGATAGATCATATTACACATATTGCACCGCATCTGTAGATAACAATAGATAACACTCTTAAGTTAAACCAAAACCCCCTTGCATACTTCCAATAATATATTCAAGGCAGTATGGACAGTCATAACCTCCTATTGTCCTCATTTGAATTTCAGGTTTATGCCATACATAAAACAACCAACAAGCAAATGGCATTACAATGCAACTATCCAATTTGCAATCCTCTGTCTTGTGTAATGTATCATCCAATTGCCAAAAAAGAGATTGAGTTTATGAGTTAAAGACAAAGCTTACTTGTTCCTGAATTTTATGTGCGGACAATGGCTTTTCACGTTCCTATGATGCCGTAGATGATGCCAATGATAACAACTACAAGTTAGAATCCTCCATTAGGAAACATCTTGGCATTCATAGTGGTTTATTACCAGGCATTCTTTGTGGAAACATTTGCAATACTGACCAACAAATCAGGATTTCAGATATTAATTTCTAGAAATCAACGATCTGGCAAGAGACATATGGCTTCTTGCCTTATTCACTTCACGGTCAGATGTAATTCACATTGCACCATAGAGTAAGAACACTAATATCCCATTCTACAGCAATTTAACATGGCATTGATGGCAAGAGAGGTGATTGAGAAGCTAGGGAAAAAATGGGAAGGTGGAAGATTAGAAAAAGATGGCGAGGTTGTAACATCCTCAATTAATCGACATTAGTCATAAATAATAAAAAAGACATTTTTTATGTAATAGTCTTTGTATTGAATAGTTAAAGGATACCCTTAGTTATTAATAATAATAGTTACCTTATATTAAGAGTTGATAAGAATAGATGATAAGACCCAGATGGGGAGTCAAGGCCCAAGGTGGGCCAAAGCCCACTAAGCCCACACGCACATGGTTTAAATAGAGAAAGGAGAAGTGAAAGTTAGAGAGAGAAAGAGAAAAGAAAGAAATGAAGTTAGAGAGAAGAAGGAGAAGAGAAAGAGGACCTAAGGTTGTGACCACCAACACCCCAAAGCTCAGATCCGAGTACCCCAGGGTGAGTGCTTCCTCCCTTTGTCTTTCCCATCCCTCCATGGTTCTTATTTTCATGTTTTTCCAATTTGATCCCTAAATGCAGATATTGATGAATTTTTGAGTGATTGGGAGAGATTGAGAGGTTGTTTAAGGGCTGAGTTTTATAATAGAAGTGTTATATGAGTGAATGGCATGCTTGGGTTGCATTTGGGAGGCAATGGATAGCCATAGGAAGCAAATTCACAAGAAGTCTTGAAGTTGCAATCTGCAACACTAGGCTAAGCTTGGAAATTTTAAGGCTTGGCCTGAAACCTCAGGCTAAGCACGAGAATTTCCAAGATTAGCCTGATACCTCCAGAATGCGATTCTTGCTCCAAGGGACTTGAGGCTAAGCCTGAGATTTGCAAGGCTTAGCATTAGAGGTGCAAATTTGAGTTTTTGATCCAGGGGGCTTGAGGCTAAGCCTTAGATTTGCGAGGCTTAGAAAGAGATGCATATTTGATTTTTAGCTCCAGGGGGCTTGAGGCTAAGCCTCAAATTTGCGAGGTTTAGCCTGAGAGGTGTAGATTTGAGTTTTAGCTCCAGGAGGCTTGAGGCTAAGTCTGGGATTTGTGAGGCTTAGCTTAAGAGGTACAGATTGGAGATTTAGCTCTAGGGGGCTTGAGTCTAAGCTTGAGATTTGCGATGCTTAGCCTGAGCGGTACAGATTGGGAAATTAACTCTAGAGGGGCTAGAGGCTAAGCTTGGAAACACCCTAGGCTAAGCGTGAAACCTCTAGAATGCGGTTTGAAGCTATATGTGAGGTTTTGTGTGAAGCTTATGCATGTTTATATCATTGCCTTCTATGTATGATCTTTGAATACTTGTTATTGCTTGGTTTCCTCTTTGTATCTTGTTGTCTTGTAATGTTGTACTTGTATCCTTGGATGAAGTTGTGTCGCCATAGATGTTGCATTCATGTGATTGTTGCATCTACCTGAGTTTGTATGTTTGGAAATGATAGACCTCTTGTAAGAAAACACTTAAGATTAAAAAATGCCCTATAGTAACAAAATGACCTATTTAGGTCTAGCCATGTTAGGATTCCACACCTTGGACTAGAAGGGTATATAAATATTAGGTTAGATAAAAAGGATGTCTTTGATGATAGAAGTTAAGTGAAAGATAATAGCAATATTAATACGAATGAAATGAATAAAATAGAAAATATAACCATGAGATATATAATGTGAATGCTTATTTGTGTTTATTTTTAGTTTATCTTTAGTCCCTATAAGTTTGTTTTGTTTATTTTTATTCCCTATAAGTTTATGTTTTTTCCCCCCAATTTTAATCCCTAAAGCACAAACTTACAGGGACTAAAAATGAAAGAATTGGAACCTTAAATGGACTAAAATTGTAAAAGCACAAACTTATATGGACTAAAAATGATAAAAAAAAAACTTGCAGGGGTAAAAAAAAATGTGAACTTACATAGACTAAATTCATATTAAAACCTTTATATAAAAACAAACACTTTACGGAGCAAACCAACACCAATGGTACTTTTAAGAACCAAACTGAACGTTAACTTCTATTTACTATATTATAAAATCAAGTCCTCTCTTGCCAAATGTCAATATTTCTTTTCCCAAGTTTCAACATTTCTTCTTAGCATTTACTCACTCCCTCTCTTTTTGTTCTTTTACTTTCCATGTCAGAAGGTTTGGGATGGTAAGGATTTGTTTTTTCTTCTTTTACTTTATCAATTTACTTCTTTTTTTATTTTCTTTTATTTTAATCAACAATGTTTTTGTGTGTCTCCAAAAAGAGGCAGGTTTCAAGTTTTTTTTTCTATAATAATTGTTTTTATTCAACAGTTTCATCTTTTCTCATTATTTCAATTTCTTTTTCTTTTGTTTTCTCACTCTACTTTTTTGTTCTTTCTTTTGTCTCATGCCTTTTATTTATATTATATTATATTATATTATAGGTTTAAATACATTTTTAGTCCTTGCAATTTAGAACTTTTTTGTTTTTCATCCTTGCAAAACTTTTTTTTTTTGTTTTAGTCTTTGCAAATTATGTTTCTTTTTATTTTTTGTTCTTAAAGCGGTTTAGATAGTGTTTTGAACAGTGAAAAAGCGCTTTGAATAGTGAAAAAACACTATCTAAACTGCTTTAAAGACAAAAAAGAAAACAAACATAATTTGCAAGGACTAAAACCATTTTTTTTTGCAAGAACGAAAAGCAAAGCACTAAATTGCAAGGACTAAAAAGGTATTTAATCATATATTCTATAATTTATATGAATATATATAATCATAAGAATAAAAAATTCATTGTGTTTTAGAATTGTTGTGTTTATTTTAGTGATATAAAATGGTTTTTTATAATTAAATTAGAGATTATTTAGATATAGTAGGATTTGGATAGGATAAATTTTTGGTAAACAAAATATATTAAGGAGTACATGAATTGTTTTCACCCATTTACATTTAAGAGGAGTTCACATAAATGACAAGACCAACAAGCATGTCACATCTCCCATACATTAAAAAAAATGAAAAAAAAAGATAGGTTTCAAGTTTTTATTCTATAATAATTTTTTTATTCTACAGTTTCATCTTTTTTCTCCTGAATCAAATTTTTTTTTCATTTTTTCAATTTCTTTTTCTTTTATTTTCTCTCTCTTATTTTTTGCTCTTTCTTTTGTCTCATGCCTTTTATTTATAATATATTTACATTATATTATATTCAATAATTTATATAAATATATAATCATAAAAATAAAATAATATTGTGTTTTAGAATCCAACCAAACCAATTATCGGTCTGATTTTTGGATTTATCGTTTTTTAACTAGAATTAACCCAATGACTTTGATAAATTATTTCTTAATTTTAGATTAATATATTTAGACTTTGGTACTTAAAATTTTCTTTTTTTTTCTTTATTTATTTAAATCTTCTTATAGTCTTATATAGTATTATTAAGTGCCATAATTTGATCATGTTTATTACATTTTTTTTATATTTTAAGTAAAGAAATTAATGAGTAATAACTATAGAAACAATTAAATATTAAATAAATAAATATTTAATCATTTAAGAACAAAAAATATTTTTACCTTATATTAGTGGAGAATAATAAATTTATATAAAATAAACAATAATTAGAGATAAATAAATTGAAAAATATAATATTATTTTTTATCATAACTCAAAGATCTAAACAAAACCAACTCGATGTTAATCAAATTGATTCAGTTTGGATTGATCTTTAAAATTTTCAAAACCCAAACCAAATAAAATCAATTCATATTTGATTGCCTTTAGATCATGTTGTCTATACCAAAACAAAGTTGTTCAGTTAGGGATAATGAACAAATAATATGACTATCTAGATCACCATGACATTCTAAATTTGTAAAGTGTTAAAGATTCTTCTCGTCCAAATTAACATTAACAATTCTTTTGTTGAGAGTAATGTAAATATCATTATATGTATATTCAATCACATAGAAATTACTTAATGTGTTATAGTAGTTATATTGATACTATTTTTTGCCTGTAATGTAGGCTTAGCGATTCTAAAACCTTCCATGATTAATCACGTTATAAACGACTACAAAAAACCTCACTACTACAAAAAACCCTTTTAACATCGGTTATAAACGACTTTTAACATCGGTTCTTAACCGATGTTGAAACGAACGACGTTGAAAGTGGGGATCTTTCAACATCGGTTCTTGAACCGATGTTGAAAACTACATTACAACATCGGTTATAACCAGAACCGATGTTGAAATATTAAAAATGTTATTTTTCTACACACAAACAACATCGATTATATCCAGAACCGATGTTGTTTGTGCACAAACAACATCGGTTGTAGCAGAACTGATGTTGTTTGTGCACTTTCAACATCGGTTCTACTACAACCGATGTTGAAAGCACACAAACAACATCGGTTGTAGAAGAACCGATGTTGTTTGTGCACTTTCAACATCGGTTCTACTACAACCGATGTTGAAAGTGCACAAACAACATCGGTTATATCCAAAACCGATGTTGTTTGTACACTTTCAACATCGGTTTTGGCCATAACCGATGTAGATTTGTGTAGTTTTTTTTAATATTCATTCTGTATGCAAAGGAACCCAGCCTGTAATTTTAGAACAGATACAGACCCAGACAGTTTGTATGATATTCATTTATATTTATATTGAAATTGTTATCACATCAAATACTAATATATCAAACTACATCAAACAATGAATTCAATATACAAATGTCATGTTTATAAATAAAGTCCAATAATAACCTATGTTATACATCAAATATCCTTAAACATTCAATGCTTGGTTTTTAACTCTTAAAAAGTATCTTGCCCACTCAATCCAAATTTCATCAGTTCTCTTTGGTTCCAATGGTTGCATATCCCTAAACATCTGCAACATATAACAAACATTTATAAGTTAACCACACTGAAACCCTAACATCAGACATCACTAAAAATCCAATTTATACTTGAAGGTACAAGAAGACAAATAAACACGTATTTTCAAAATAATTAAAAAAAAAAAGGAGAAGAAACTTACTTGGACAAAAGTGCAGAACCTACAAGAGTATATGAGAGCGGTGAGGGGACAAACAGTGAAGGCAAAGGCTGATGCAACAATCCAAGCAATGCATGCTCCTATATTTCTTATTTGACTGAAAGGGACAATAATAATACGACTAACCCTGTCCAAAAGCATCAAACATCAAATAATGCACTCTATAATTTGTCAACAAATGTTATCATCCAAGAGACTCTCTATAATTATATTAACATGCATAAGACAGTTAGAAATAATGCACTCATCAGCACTCTTAAACCTAAAGCTATATCTTTCTGCACTTGACCATTTGAATGCATACAAATTAACCATGATAGCATACAAAACCTTACGAGATATTAGGGATTTGGAAAATAATTGACTACTCCTATATTAGGATAAATAGGACACTAACCATCATTAAATAGTGAATTTCAACTTGTTTTAGGAACTTGTTTTCTCAACCAACAAGCATGATCACCAAAGTGACATTAAGTAAATTAATAATAATAATAATAATATAACCATGATCACAATGGTGAGAAAGAAAGGGTGCTTTGTTACTTGACTTATATAATAATATTAACATGTAATTAAAGACTAAAGTGACATTAAGTAATTAAAAAACCAGGGTCAAAATTTTAGATAAAATAAGCACAGGTATTATTCAAGGATATTTTCATTATTTGCATGCCACGCCTGATTCCTTTTGTTTTTTTCTTCTTCTTTTTTTTATCTTCTGCATAATAATAATTATAATTCTAACCCCAAATATGGATGACATTTTGGGCACGTCAAGTTTTTTGTTAATTAACACATTTTTTTAAATATAATTATTTTAATATGGTTTCAGTAATATTTTTTGTTATCCTTATTTTTTTTAAAAAAAAGCATATGCACACACAATTTCAAAGCTTTCTCAAAATCCCATTTTTTACCTTAACGAACCTGTTCTAGTAAATTAGGCACACAAAATATTATAAAGAAAACAAAATCAATTTCAGTATTTAGTATAATAAAATAAATTAAATAACAATAAATAAATAAATAAATAAAAACAAAATGAACAAAAAGTAACAATAAAATACGATTATAACAAATCACTCACTTCAAATGGCATTTGTCATTATAATTATATACACCAAATATAAGTAAAATAAAAGTAAACGTAATAATCAAAAGAAATAGAAAAGGTGATACGAGAAGGAAAGAAACATGCAGGAGCTTATAACAACTATTATCAAGCATTTACTTTGTTCTAGAACACTTACTAAATTTGCTTTGTCATTTTGAAAAGAACTTTATCATGTGATTTCAATGCAGTTATGCACGACATTTCCCTGCATCACTTCAACCAATTATTATAGTCAAAACAGGGGCCCCTTAACCTTCAAATTTAATTAAATTTCCCCCTACATAAAATCCTTAATAGCAAGAAAGAGAACTAACTTTACACACCAGAAAGAAAGCCCAAAATGTATGAAAAAAATCAATCTTTAAAATATTAACCTTTTTCTTAAACCACTAAAAAGCCAGTTAATTGATAATAATGCTAGACTAATATATCATGAGCAAGTAAGTTAAAGGAAATTAATTTGTTGGTTTAGATTATTAAAGGAAATAATAGAAAATGTCATGTTAAAAAGTTGAAAACTATTTGACTATAAACAAGGATACTAATTGCATTATTTAATCGGTATAATTTTCCTAAGTAAACAAATAAAAAGAAATTGAGTGAGTCGTTGATTTCTCACCTTTTTCTTTAAATGCTTGTTCTCTTCTTCCAACAGGAATCCCTTTATGAGCAGAATGCATACAAAAGAAAGCAACAATCCTGAAAATTCTGAAGTGAGTGTAAATCTAGAAACGCAGAAATCTTGCCTAAAGTCACTTGAATATGCATATTATGATGACCCTAGAATTAAAACATGACCTTAATGTTATACACAGATGCATTTTGAATTATATGCTCATAATATAACCAAGTTATCGAACATCCTGATATCAATTCATTAAAGTAAGCATTAATTAAAAATTTATGCAACAACACCTATAGCCATTACACTAGAAGAAGGTTATCTTTTACAGGACCAGAGCATTATACTAAATGTGTATTTCAATTTGGTTAAACATTATCAGATGCTAATTAACTTCATTATCAAGAATTTAGTCCAAGAAGGCACTAAGTTCAGGATATACAATAATAAATTAATTAAACAGACCATTTGAGTAAAAGGGGAACCACAGAAAGAAAAGGTAAAAGAATGCAACAACTAAACAAATCACTAATCTCATTATATTACATTTCTTTCTTAATTTGTTCTCATCCCTTCTGTCCTACCTCTTTCTGCTTCCCTTTTCCTTTTACTTTCGTATCCCAGCTGGACCCCTCCCTTGAAAAATAAAACCATTTATACGATTGAAACTGCAGGATCAAATAATGAGAGAAGAGGTTAGCAATCAAAGCAAGCACTTTGGCACAATACAGAAAGCCAGAGGAGAGGTCCTCACATACGCTATGTTTCAATGCAGAAACTATCTCTACAAAAATGACTGTCTTTCGTGCTTGAACACTGCCACCACCCAAATCCGCAACTACTCCATGGCAACAACGCTAAAGTCATCTACGACTATACATTAATAATACTGAAATTGAATGAGAATATTAGGAAAGAAAGGAAATAAAGCACTTTGATTACAACTAAAACTGCAATTTACAAACACTATTTCAATTAGAAAAAATGGAAAAATTACGAATGCTTGACATCCACAATTAATAAAAGTGGTAAAAGAGCATATACGGCCTCAAAAGACTGATTCATATATGTAAAAGATTAAAAAACACATAAGTACAACCAGCTCCTCCATTTTGCTGTAGAGACAAGAAAGGTAAGACAGTTAGCATAAGGAGCATTCCTTTACCTACAGAAAAAAGACAATGTAGAACAAACTCCCAACCCACATGCCCCATGAAGGAACCAAAATTGAAGCTAGAATGCTTCACCAAAATAATGAGCCTTCAACACAAAAGTCAAGAGTCCAAAAATGTTGATAATTACAAAATTATGTGCCAAGGAATATTGAATCCACTCCCATTACAGGGGGATAATAAAAAGTTACACACAATTCACCTATAAAATTGATTCATAATCAAGAATGATAATTAAGAAACTAAGAAGAAAAAAACTTCTTACAAACTGTAAAGAACATTATCTACCCATTGCCCTGCATGTTCAACTGTACTTGGTTCCTAGGGAATCTCATGCTCAAAAGAGCAATAAAGAAAATAATACTTTTTAAAATGGTTTAAAAAAACAAATTGATACAACTACTACTCATGATTCAAAGTGTAAGGAAACAATTAAACTTAAAGTGTGGACATATTAGATCCAAAACTCTAAAAATAAATGAAACAATGACTATATAAATATTGAATAAAGTGGGGGTTCTGAATCAAGAACCTTGAAAATGGCGAAACAAATGCTCACATACGTTGGGTCCTCTATGACCATTGTATATACTGACGAAGATGCTGAGAGAACTAAACTAAATCTGGACTTGTCTTTGCCTTCTTTTCCACCGAAACTGCTTGGCCTGAACCACTGCCATGGAGAAATCACCGAAACCAGAGCAAGTCGTATTTGTCTTCTCTTCCACCGAAATCGCTCCCAAATTGGTCCGAAAGAAGGCGTCGCGGAGGGACAAGGCACCGCCGATATCATAGAGATTGTAGATCTGGCACTTCTGCGGGTCACCCATGACGGTGTCATTTAGCGGCTCCGATGCGGTGCTATAGATGTCATCAATGTTGCGGAAGGGTTCTGACGTTGGTGGAAGGCGAGGACTACAGCGACAACGAGAACTGGCCCGATTTGAGAGCCTCCTTGCCATAGAGATCGTAGATCTAGTGCTTCTGCAGGTGTGGTTTCGCAACTCCGTGCGGTGGCGACGGGGAAAGGGAGAAGAGTGTGCACGTGTAATGGGTTGATCTTGGGCAGGCTATGGCAGCGGAGTGGTGTCTTGCTCCGATTAGGGGTGCATTCCACGATTATTTTGGAGGCAGACCTAATGGATGAGTGAGCGGTGTGCAGAAGCAAAAGGATAAAACTCTTAAAATCAACATCGGTTCTCAAGAGAACCGATGTAAGAATAATTATTTATTTACAAAATTGCCACCGCATTTTGTTTTCACATCAGTTTTATTGATAACCGATGTAAGAATGTCTATTTATTTACAAAATTGCCACCGCGTTTTAGTTTTACATCAGTTCTCTTCTGACCGATGTTAAGGTGGCGATGTAAAATGTATTTTTTGTGGTTGGGGAATCTGCATATCTATTTGCAACTCTTTTAGAAATATTACCTGAACAATATTATTTCTTTCTTGTATTTCAAATACTTCGTACAGTGCCCACTAAGTTATTAGGCTTTTTTTTAATGGTTTCGATACCTACAGGGTTATTAACAATACCCTTTGTGGAGAATGTTAATAAATTCCAAAACCCATTTCGTTGTCCATAGTAGCAACCAACATCTTTTTTATTGGTACTGTAGTAACCCTTTGGTTATATTCGAGCAGCATTACCTATTGAGAAATTCCTAACTTTAGGTCTTTTAAACTTATAAAATTGATTCAATTTTGAAATAAAATAGAATGCCATGTGTATTGTGTATCTAGGTAGAATTCATTTTGAAACGACTAATCCCTAGATACATCTATTCCATTTTAGGTTTATTTTTTTTTCCTTCAATCTTTCTACATTAGTATTATATAATACTTTACTATCTAATTTTCAAATTATATTTAAACTAATTATTTTAAACTTAAAAAATACATTATTTTAAAACATGTATAATAGTATAATAATAAACTATTTTAATTAAGAGGTTTTCTTCCATTTTGTGGTCTGTCTGACTAAAGAACAAAAAATTATGTTAGGTTCTTCACAAACACTTCAATGCAATGATGAATGAATCAGGGCCATATATATCTTTTTTCTCAATAACTCAATCCGTCAATATGCCGATCTTTCAGCCACTGTTCATCAACTACCATATCATCAGAGCGTCACCAAATCACAATACCATTCATATGATAAATAAAGGGTTTTACTGCTGCCAACCTCAAATACGACTGGGGAGCTAGAAGGTTTTGGTTTGCATTAGATATGGAAATTTTGGTGAGTACCTCTCATCCAGTTCTTGTGAAAGAGAGGATCCTCCTATGACAATCAATTTCTTCACCTCCTTCAACAACTTCTCTTCTTCCTCTACAAATAAAATGGTACACGAAAAGCAGAAAACAAATAGATAAAATAATACAAAGAGATGCACAAGAGTAGAAAAAAAAGTTTTAAGTCTGAAAAACTTTACGGGGAATGACTAGGTGAAAGTAGGAGTTTTTCAATGAGTGGAAGGGCAAAGTTTTAGAGGAGATAGAAGGAGGAGACACCATACGTGGAGAAAACATCATTATGGTTTGTGTAGCTGACAAAATTTTGATTGAAGCTGTATCACCAAACATTGATTGTGGTTGTAACCAGGGACGGATCTAGGAGTGTATTCAAGGGGGGTTGAATTTTTTTTACACAATTATTTAAATATCTAACTTCTAATAAATAATTAGTTTAAGAAAAATAATTATTATTAATTTTACGTGTAAAACTAAAGATATGATCCACTATTAGAAGAAAATTAAACAAAGATCATCTCAAAAACTTATTTTTCTTACACATTTTTCTTTATTAGTATTTTTTTAATTTTAATTTTTCTTTTTTCTCTCGTATATACATAAAGGATCATGTTCTTACTGGATTTGGTAAGTCCTTCAGTGTTGTGACTCTGTGAAGATCTCCGTTGATGTACGGTGGGGGTGTACCTGCAAAGACACTCCAACGCTCAAGTTAGAGGTAAAGGACAAGTATCACTAAAGGATGTAGAATTTTGTACCTTGATAAGAATGAATAGCTTTGTATTTATAGGGTGTAAAGAGATAGATTTGATAAGGTTATTTTCCCATCAAATCTTATCAAATCTCGTTAATTCTGATAGAGAAAGGTTCATCTTCTATCAGGATCTTTTATCTTAATCTTTGCATATCTAATCTTTTAGTAAGATATATTTCCCGTTATAACTGCCTTGGTCTGAGTAGGCTTCTCCTACTCGGCCAGGTCCTCTACTTGGTGGAGTGCCGAGTCCGAGTAGTACAGATCCTAAGGGAGGGAGGCCAAGGCCCCTGCTTGCCCCCCCTTGGATCTGTCCCTGGTTGTAACAACTTAACTATTACAATAGGAGATGAGACAGAATGGGGGAGAGGCAAATTAGAAGGTACAGGCAAAAGGATATTGTAGAGAATTTGACATATGATCAATTGCGCTGATGTGGCAAAGAATAACATAGCAACATGGCTGTTTATGGTTTCATAGCCCAGGATTTATATATTATAAATAGATAAATTGAATGTTCTGGCTACAATAATTACAAAGAAAACATGCATTACCTTCAAGCCGTAATAGCAACAAGAGTAAAATACGTTTTTGGTCCCTATACTTTCAAAAAAACTTGGTTTTAGTCCCTTTACTTTTGAATCAACTATTTTAGTCCTCAAACTTTGAAAAATACTTGCTTTTAGTCCCTCCCCTCTAATGGTGTTAATACTGTTAACGGAAATACAATTTCCGGTACCTATAAATCACCAATGATGTTGAGTTTAAATACACGAGGAATGCGTATTTTGTAGCAATTTAAGAAGAGGGAGAATATAAACGCTTATTGTGGAGACAATTCTTCAGTACGTTTGAAGAAGAGGAGTAGAAGAAACCCACAATTTGATTGTTGCAATTCATAGTACAATGAAAGAACTGTTGTGAAATCGTGCATTTAATACAAATTGTGTTGTTTAAAAAATAGGAAATTGTGTTGTTTTAAAGGGAAAAAATTTCAATTAATTTCAAATTATGTATAAATTTTGGAGAGTGTACCATTTTAAAAGATTTCAATTAAAGGATTTCAATTTCGATTAATATATGCATCTCCATCAGTTAAAAATGGAACTATATTATTTAATTTGAGAATATTAAAAAAGGCTAATGTTAGTTTTTAAAAATATTATTTTATAATTTTATTTAAGAATATTAAAATCAATGATGTTGGTCATGTTAATTTTAAAAAATATAATTTTATTATATTTAAAATTTGAAACTTTTAAAATATCCAGTATAATTATTATATTATAATAAAAAAACATTTTATGAGACAATCAATTAAAATATTGTCTGATTTAGATTTAAAATTCAATTAAAATTTTTTTATGAGACAATCAATTAAAATTTAAAAATGGATAGAAATGTACAATATATAGATAGATATAGATATAAATATTGATTGATATGTCAGGAAAATAATTCACGATTACCATATGCTATATATATTACTACACTATAATGCACATATAATTGAATATATAATAAAAAAAGAAATCAAATATCAAATAATAATAATAATAATTTTAAAATCGAACAAATTAATATCAGTAAAATTTTAAAATTAATAAAATTTAAAAATGGATAAAAATGTACAATGTATATATATATATATATATATATATATATATATATTGACTGATATGTTAGAAAAATAATTCATGATTACCATATACTATATTACTACACTATAATGTACATATAATTGAATATATAATATAAAATCAAATCAATTATCAAATAATAATAATTTTAAAATGGAATAAATTAATATCAGTACAATTTTAAAATTACTTTAGCTAAAATATTAAAATATATATCATGCAGGTTCTGAAACATTCAAAGTATAATTTTCAAATTTCTTTATTTAAATCTGGAAAGAAATCAATAATTAATTAATTGATTAATGATACTAAAATTAAGAATGAAATATCAATCAATTAATAACCAACATTTGTTGGCACAAGTGGTAGTGGCTTGTGTCCCTTAACCAAGTGGTTCGGAGTTTGAATCTTGGTGATGCCACTTTGGGTATGGAATAAACCATGTTGGGAGGGGAATACCCACCTTGGTGTGCGGTCACGATCTCCGATGGAGTTTAGTCATTGCAGCATGTAATTCACGATTAACATATATTGCACATATAATCTAGTTTCTTCCTTTTGTTCTTGTTTTGATGTTACCGTTGCTTAATTTTTTTTTAGAATTGGAGGTGATCTATGTGTCATGTTAGGTTGTTTAAAATTAAGCAATGTTGCTTCTATAAGCAACCGTTGCTTATGTTTAAAAAAATATTTTTTTTCCATTTTAAGGGTGGGTCATTTAAGTGTGAGTTATTTTGGGGTCATTTAAAGGGTCATTTAAGGGTTGCTTAAAACTATACCATTAGAGCAAAATGTGTATGAGTTGCTTAACTTTGATATGGCATTGTGGGGGCCAATTAACAGCTCAAAATGCATTGTTTAAATTACACCCATTGGAGAGATGCTGTAAAGGAAATTACGTTTAGTGAGGGATATCTGTGGCAGAACAAAAAACAAAGCCCTTTTCATAAATAATTTTAAATTAATTGTCCAATATAAAATTTGGTTCATCAAACTGTTATTAAATTATTTTTGTAAATAAATTCTGTGATTAATTCTATTATTTATAAAAGTGATTTTTTATGGGATTTAAAGTGAATTAGTTCCATATATAAATTCAATATTATATGGAATTATTTTTTTTTACTGGATTTAAAGTGAATTAGTTCCAATTATGTTATTTATATTGTAGTATAATGGTTAAAATAAATTGTGTAATATAAAAATATCCAAAATAATAATAATAAAAATAAAATAAAATAAACTTATTATCTATCATTATCAACATATTATGCAATAAAATGGTAAAAATAAGAAAACCTTAGCTTATGTAAAAAAAAGGTAAAAATAATAAAACCTACCTTATGAATAAAAAAGAAAAAGAAAAAATATAATAAAATCCTACCTTATATAGAAAAGGAGTAAAAGGGGATTTTAATAAATACTTTAAGGACTAAAGGGGAATAAATATAACAAGTTATAAGCTAGCATTTTAAAAGCATTACTTGAATTATTAATAATAATTACTACTTCTCTTTTATATCATTGATTTATTGATAAATCTATTAATGAAATGTTCACTCATTTTATATGCAAATCGATACATTTATATGTCATAAAATATCCCCTAAAAAATATAAGTCACATTCATTGGTCAAAAAAATATCCCTTGAATTATGTGTAATGTGATTAAATATTACCACATCTTAAATCATTTACATCCATGGGTATTTTTCGAATGGAATTTATATTTCTAAATTTTTGGAGATAAAAGTATAATTGAAGAAATCAAACACAAATAATCTATTAAATTAAAAATTCCACTAAGTAAACATTATATAAACAATAATAATTTTACTTTTTATGAATTAAAAATTAATTATTTTAAATTTTTTCTAAAATTTATTGGCTGGATTTACATGAATTTGAATTTTATTGACAAATAAAATTTCACAAAAATATATTTTGTTATATTTAAATTTAATGAATCACAAACATATTCTTTAAACTCATTTAATTATATGTGATTGGATATTAAAAATGTATATATTTAATACATATTATTTCTAATTTTCTTTTATAAACAAATTATTAAATTGATTGTGCTTAAAAGAATATAAACTTTTAATTAAATGTGATTGGATATAAAAATGTATACATTTAATACATGATTCTTTTTTTAATTTGAGGGATAAAAAATGGATTTACCCAATTTTCAGCTTACTATCAACTGCCTAGAGTTTTTCTAGTATTTTGTTTATTGGTTTAAATTTGATCTACTAAGTTTTTTTGTTGTTTTAGAATAAGAAAATTCAAAAGAATTAATGAGAGAAATGAGAATATGAATGAAGAGATATTTTAAACTAGGTTTTAAGGCAAATGTGGTAATTTAATTCGGTTTCATTAAGGGACATTTTTTTAGTGCTAATGTAAGTATTGAATATATTTATTTTAAAAAAATAATTACATGTATTTTTTTATATAATTAATATAATTGGAACGACTATTTAAATTATTTCCTTATTAATTATATTTGTTGATTTATAAATATTAATTATATTTAATATCGGTTGAAGAAACATAAGCATTTGAATAAAAAGTAGAAATATCCTTTATTTGAATAATAAATTAAGAAAAATTAATGTTCATTTGCTTGATTTAATGTGAAAATTCATGACGTGTATAATAAGATGAGACACACATGACATATTATATATAATTTAGATTTTTATTTAATGTATTATTAATTTGCTGAAAATTTTTATTGATGTAATTAAAGTAATTAATATAATTACTAAATATATTTGTTAAGATAATTTCATTTAAATAATTATAATAATTAAGGTAAATAATTAAAAATACAATAATATAATTTTTTTATATATTATAAACTAACACCCGTGCATGGCACGGGTTATTACACTAGTGAAAGTAAAAACATAGGGTAACTAAATTCTTGAAAAGTATTAAGGTTAGATCCTGGGATAAGCCAGACACCATCATTAGCATTCATTTAAGCCCTAATGAGTAATATAAAAACCACATTATAACGCATACATTTTCAGATAAAAATCATTATTAGATTGGCATAAAATATTTGAAGTCAGTATGACAAAAGCAGAAAGGCAAGTAATATGATGAATCTCTTCATCATATAAAACATAGCTGTATACTGTGTACTATGACAATATACTGGTTAAAAGCATGCCTTGCCGCTAAAAAATTTCCCAACAACCACTGCTTTTCACACGAGGATTATATATTATTACTAATCTCATCTTTTAATTTCCAGGAAAGATAGGCTTCCCATGAAGAAGCTCTGCAAAAATGCACCCTATAGACTAGAGCTGTCATTTTGGCCCTAGGCCCTAGGGCCAGCCCCACTTGGCCCATCATAATGGCCCTAGGAGCTTTTGGCCCTTCTAATGAGGGCCCTAAAAGGCCCTAACCCACAAAGCCCCACTTAATATGGGGCCAGGGCCAGGGCTTAAGGGGTTAGCCCCACAAGTCATCCTATTCGTTCGCTCTCGAGCAGAGCATTTTTTGTAGACATCAACCGAGGCTATTTTTGACCGACTTTAGCAAAGACATTTTCGGTTGACTTCGGTTAGGGTTGTTTTCAATGACCTCGGCTAGGGTTATTTTAGGCTGATTTCGGCAGAGACAATTTTTAACCAACCTCAATCGCGATTTTTTTTGGCCGACCTTGGTTATCGTTGTTTTTTGTGACCTCGACTAGGGTTATTTTTGGCCGATTTCGGCCAGGGCAGTTTTTGACCGACATTTATCGGGGCTGTTTTCGACCAACCTTTGTCATTGTTGTTTTTTGGTGACCTTGACTAGGGTAATTTTAGGCCGACCTCGACCGAAACTATTTTTGGTCGACATCGGCTAGGATTATTTTCGGCCGACATCGGCTAGGGTTATTTTTGGCCTACCTCGGCTAGGGTTATTTGCGGCCGACATCAGCTAAAGTTATTTTCAGCTGATGTTGGACGGAGCATTTTTCGGTCGACTTGACCGGGGTTGTTTTCGGCCGACCTTGGTAGGGACAATTTTCGGCTGGCCACGAGCTGAACTATTTTTGGCTGACCTCGACCAGGCCTGTTTTCGAACTACCTCAACTAGGGTTAATTTTGGCTGACCTCAACTAGGGTTATTTTCGGCGACCTCGGCTGGGGCATTTTCAATCAACAATTAGTCGTGGCAATTTTCGGCCGACTTCGGCAAGGGAAATTTTTGGCCGACCTCGGCTGAAACTGTTTTCATCCTACCTCAACCAGGGCTGTTTTCAGCTGACCTCGCCCTGGACTATTTCAGGCAACCTCGGCTAGGATTTATTTTGGTCGACCTCGGCTAGGATTATTTTCGATCTATCTCAACCAAGGCATTTTCTGTTAACCTTTGCTGGGACAGTTTTCGACTAACCTCTGTTGGGACAGTTTTCAGCCGACTCTACCGAAACTGTTTTCGGCCAACCTCTGTCGAGGCTGTTTTCGGCCGACCTCAATTAGGGTTGTTTTCGGCTGACCTTAACTTGAGTATTAAAAAAAGTATGTCATAGTATTGAAACTCAAGGCCCATAGGCATAAGTTCATGATGCCACCCTCCCAAATAAACTTAGTCAGGTCAAAATTAAAAAGTTGATAAGAAGATCAATTACCTGTACCATAATGTGATGGCACAATTTGCAAGATTTGCGTTGTGTTCATTAGAAAATGATCGTGCTAGTCTAAAAGCTCAAAATAAACAACCCGTGCATTGCAGAGCTCAACGAATTAATTTAAAATATCAGAGTAAATAATATGTATATAAGTAAAACTTACTATTTTCACAAAATAAATTAACATCATGTTCATTGCAGGAGTCTATGAACTAGTTTAAAATATAAGAGATAAGAGTATTTTTTTTATTAAAATATTAAATAAAGAATATTTTATTAAATAATTAGAAAGGAAAATGATAATTGTTTTATAATTTTTCTATTTGATTTGGGTTCTCTGTTCCTGTCACAAATCACAGGTAAAGAACATTCTTTACGTCATGCATCTCCCGTGGTTTACGCCCAGAATTCTTAACCCTTTGTTTGGATATGAGGAAGGAAAAGGAGAGAATGAAAGAGAATATAGTGGAAATATGAATTATTTTGATTGAATAGAGTGAAATAAAGGAGAAATATTTGAATTAAAATTATTTAGTAGATAAAAAAAATTTTAAATTTATTATTATTATTTATTAGAAAAGATGAGACGTGTGGCATTATTAGAGGAAGGAGGCACTACTCGCAGGGAGCATAGTAGCAGTACATGGAGATAGAGGCTTTTCTGCGCACCTCTCCTTTGTTTTGTGCGAAAGTTTTTATCTGTGGGACCCATGGTTTTTTTAAAAATTTCTTCTCTCTTTCAAGTTTCACCCAACCAAATCACTACAAATTTCTTATTTCCCTTCTCTTCTTTTCTCTTCCCTCCTCCCCTTTCCTTTCCCTCAATCAAACCACCCTAAATGAAGAATGACCCATAAATAAATAAATAAAAAACAAAAAAAAAAGGTGAGTTTGAAGACACACAATTTCACCCATCGTCTTAATTAAAGCATCAACACATCCACACTTACCCATACTTTTTCCTCGCCTTTGGTCTAATCACTGCCAAAAACACAATTAAGCTTTGAAAAAAAAACGGATAAAAAAATCAGTTTGAAGGCTCTGCAAAGTCAAAAAGTGTGGAGACATAAGACGCACGTGTTGCTCACAGAAGATGTGGGACCCAACTAGGAAATACCATGAAATTCTAAACACATGCAAACTTCTCATAAACATACAAACATGAATGGTATATTCATATGCTTCACACAATTGTTGTCTAGATATATTCTCTGTTGGACCCGAGAAGCTGTGGTGCTGAAGTAAAGAATCTGTGTATTATTCTAATTTGCAAGAGGTTGGATTGGTCCGTGGTAAGGTATTTTTCTCCATTTACAAATTTAATTCAAAGTAGAAATAAGGGCATGAGCTTCTAATTGCCGTTCAGTTTGATCATTTAAAATTCTCTTTCAATATATGTAGAGCTACTTTTAGTTATTAGATTTGTGAATTTTAACTGATATATGTTGGTTTAATTTCTAATTGTTGACATCTGCATGACTGTTTAAATTCTGTGGTGAACATGTGCTTTGCAGATCTAAGTTCTTTTCCATTTGATGTTAATGCTTTTCTCATGGCCTCGGTTGTTTAAGGCTAAGTGTTAATGTTCTAGCAGTGGCTACTATTCATAATAGAAGTTGAACCATGCATGTTGGACTTCAACCTTATTTGGTTTGATGGAAAGTAACCGCACGTTGGTTATAACACACATTTCAGGTTTTATTTCTTGGCTAATCAATGTTAAGCTTTTGAACAAATTGAACCGATTTCTAAGTGCTTCCTCTGTTTTGGCTTTTTTGTTTTCGATCTGCAGCAGTATAGTGTAATCTGATGTTTTGATTCATTATTCATGTTATTAGGCTTTTTTATATCTAATCATTTACTTTTTCTTTTGATATGTTCAAATGGACTATCAGCTTTCCCAAGTCAAAAGCAAGCTACTAATCTCCAAGGATCCAAAACACCTCAAAGTCACTAGCAATTTGGCAAACATTTGTAAGTGCGCAAGAGTGAAAGACTATGAACTTTGAACTTTGAATTGTTTGATCTCATATTAGAAACATTTTATAAATTCCAACAAATAATATTAAGGACAAGTGTCAAGAACACTTTGAAACATGAGAGCCTTTTTTATTTATTTCTTCAAGTGCAGTGTTATAACCATTGCTGGTGCAGTACTTGGAATTCATAATGGCTGAGCAGCAAATGATCAGTGCTTTTGCTTCTTCATCTAACTCTTCTTCTGTGGTGTCTTCTAAAAAATATGATGTTTTTCTAAGCTTTCGAGGTGAGGACACCCGCATGAACTTCACAAGCCATCTTTATGAAGCTTTGAAGCAAAAGAAAGTTGAAACATTTATAGACTACCAACTTAAAAAGGGAGATGAAATCTCACCAGCCCTCATCGAAGCCATCGAAGATTCTCATGTATCTGTTGTAATCCTCTCAGAGAACTATGCTACCTCAAAGTGGTGCTTGGAAGAACTCAGCAAGATTCTAGAATGCAAGAAAAATCAAGGACAGGAAGTGAAACCGGTATTTTACAACACAGATCCATCAAATGTGAGGAAGCAGATTGGGAGCTACAAGCAAGCCTTTGCCAAACATGAGGGAGATCACAGGTGCAACAAATGGAAAACTGCTCTCACTGAAGTAGCCAATTTAGTTGGGTGGGACTCCCGAGGCAGGTAAATAAAATAAATTAAGAGTGAGAAAGTTTTGTGAGAGAAAAAAAATGAGAGATTAGTAGTAGCTAAGGGGGCCATGCCCCCCAAAGTTTTTAAAAAATATATTATATACATCATTTGTAGTAGATTTACCAATCTGTAGTTGCTTTTTAAAATGATATTATGATATACTTATTTTATTTATGTTGCTTTGATTTATGAGTGGATCAATTAATAGTATATTTAGCCTTAATGGTGTGTGTTTAAAGACTAAATTTACAGCTTAAATTATATATAATATATTTTGTTGCCCTTTTCATATGCTAGGACTGAATCAAAACTCCTTAAGGACATTGTTGGAGATGTTTTGGCAGTTTTGCAAAAACTGACTCCTAGATACCCAAACCAACTTGAAGGACTACTTGGAATTGAGGACAATTATAAACAGATTGAATCATTGCTAAAAATTGGGTCAAGTGAAGTTAGAACCATTGGAATATGGGGCATGGGTGGCATTGGGGATGGTAGTCACACTAGATTTTAGCTTGATGGTTGGTTAGGGGGTGAGTGTTTAGCATATAAATTCCCTAGATTGTTTCTCAACTCCGAACAAAAGATGGGGGTTATTTCAAATATGGGAAAAAAGGAATTTGATACATGGTCATGGAATTTCATATGGAGGAGGAAATGGTTCGCATAGGAATATAATTTGGTTTACAATTTCCATCAATTGGTGGAAAATGTGAATATTAATGGGCATGGAAATGACAAGTGGATTTGGAAGGTAGATAGCACCAATGAATACACTGTGAGTTCTACATACTCAGCTCTTTATTCTTTAAGAGTTGGTAGCCAAGTGGATGATATTTTTGTGTCTATGTGGAAAATCATGATACCACAAAAGGTAGCGTTCTTTTTGTGGAGGGTGTTTTATGATAGGCTTCCTACAAAATTAAATCTCAGGAGAAGACATATACCTATTGAGGATGATGATCTTGCTTGCCCGTTCTGCCATGTTGAGGAGGAGTCTATGTCTCATGTGTTATTTACATGTTGGGAGTCACAATTCATTTGGAAAAAGTGTTATAACATCCTAGCCGACCTTTGTACTGTGCTTCCTCATTCTGCAAGAGCACATTTTTGGCAGAACCCACATGGTTTACAGGGCAGGAGGGGTAAATTATGGTGGGCTGTACTTTGGAGTGCTATTACATGGAGTTTATGGCAACAGAGAAATGCAATCATTTTTCAAGGAAAGACTTTGGATAAGGAAGATATTATACAGCAAATTTTATTTCTGATGTGGTCTTGGTTAAAAGCTTATGATAAGGACTTTATGTTCTCTTTCCAGTTGTGGAGCATTAATCCGGCTAGCTGTTTGTTTAACTCTGGATGGTAACTCAATGTTTCAAAGGATCGGTTTGGGAGGCTCTGATGGTTTGAATGTTGGAAGTGATTGATTGAATGACTATACTGTATGTGTGTTATGGAGGTAATTAAACAAAGATGAATTTTTTGGTGATGTCATCTAAGAAATGTCAACTAAGTGCCACAATATAATGTCCTGAATCTTCTGATATGCCTCTGCAGGTTGTATATTTTAAGATTCGATCACCTTATGTAGCCTCGATTTGGTCTGATAAAAAAAAAAAAAAAAACACCTATGGTATATCCAAACAAAACGTTAGCTCTTCATATAGCAATCTATCTATTAACTATCTATAAAAAGTATGTCTTTTGTGGTCAAGGGTCAACATTGTATTTGCCACATGTCAACAATTATAAAGCTTTACTTTTTTTAATTTTTTCTTTCTTTTTTTTTTTTCTCTTCTTAAGATTTTTTTTTTACTTCCTTTTTCTTCTTCTTCTTTTTTTTTTTTTTTTTTACATTTTGTCTTTTCTTTTTCTTTTGAAGTTTTTTTATTTCTTTTATGTTTTTTCTTTCTTTTTTTTTATGTATTTTGTTTAACATTTTTTTCTTTTTTTTTTTCAGTTTTATACTTTTTTATATATTTATATTATTATTTATATTATTATTACATTACTGATTTATATATTTTATTTATAAAATTTATATTCTTGAAATAATTAATATAATAATATGCTCATTATTACATAAATATATGTAATTATTTATATTAAATGAATGATAAGTTTATATAATTACCTATACAAATTATAATTTAATAATAAAATTTATATTGATTAGTTAATATATTTACTACAAAATAATATTTAGATTCTTTGTTTAATAACTTTATATATGAAGATTTTTTTATTAATATTTATACGATTACGTTAAAAAAATTCACATAAATACATAATAAAGGAATTAAAATTAATTTATTAATTATATTTTTATTACAAATAATTTTAAGTTACTTCTTCAAAAATATAAATTAATTTTAAGGATATTTTTAATTTCAAACACACGTAATTTTTAATAAAATATCTTCTTTACATAATATTTTCAATCGGATATTTTATTTTTTAAAACTTACTACATGAGTAAAATGAATTTTATTTATATTTCTATTACTAAATATTTTTAATTTATTTCTTTGCTAAAATCATAAACATAATATTTTATATATAATATATAATTACTCCATATATTTAATAATATTTTGTAATATTTTATATAGTATCTCTATAGGCACAATTAAGAGACTAATTCTTAAGTTATTGACAATGGTCAACTAAGGGATGTTTTTAGCATAATAATTATTCAATTCTTGATATTTAAAGTAAAGTTATTTAATTTAAAGTCACAATTCACTTTTACTGTAATTAAGGTAGATAATATAAATAAAATAATTAAGATATAATATTTTATTAAAAATGTGCATTCTAAAAACTGTTTTCAATTTAAATACATTTTATGGAAAAAAAAACTCCTTTCTTATTTTCTCTCTTCCATTCTTTTTTTCTTTATTTCTTTTCCTTTTATTTTTTTTTATCTACACACATTTTTTTTATAATAACTAATATTTTATTTTATTTATATTATATTATTGCTTTATGTCTATTATTTATAAAAAAAAATATTCTATAAAAAATATTGTGGTTTTGTCGATGTGATTTTTAATTTTTTTTGAAATATTTAATATAATAATATACTCAATATGATATAAAAGTTTATTATTGTTATATTAACTGAATGAAAATTTTATATAACTACTTATTACTTATTAAAACTAATTATAACTTAATTAACTAAATTTATTTTTACTTTAAAATCTTATAAAATAATTTTTACTTAGAATTCATATAAAATAATTTAAATAATTTCAAAAATACATATTATGTTGATTAATATTTATATCATAATATTGAAATTTTTATACTAAAAATTAATTTACATCTAATTAGTTAATATGTTTAAAATTAATTTATTGAATATATTTTTATTACAAAATAACTTTAAATTACGTTAATAATCATATCATAGTTAAATTAGTTTTAATTTATTTATGATATAGACAACAAATATCATTTACAGGAGACAATCTTGCTCAAGACTATCAAAATTATTTCTCTGAGTACTTAACACAATTACATACCAAAAACTCAATAATATTTATTTTTTGCTTTGAAATCCTATAAAATCATTTTTACTTAGAATTGTATAAAATAATTTTAAATAATATTTTGTTGAATAATATATATATATATATATATATATATATATATATATATATATATATATAATGAGTTTGAAATTTTTATACTAAAATTAGTTTAAATCTAATTAGTTAATAAATTTATTAAAAAAATAATATTTTAACTCTATGTTTAATAACTTCATATAGGAAAATTTTGTTGATTAATATTTGTATAATAACGTAATTTTTTTTTTACATAAATATATGTAATACATACATTAAAACTAATTTGTTAAGTATATTTTTACTACAAAATAGTTTAAAATTACTTACTCAATAATATCATAAATAAAATTAGTTTTAATTTTTTTATGATAGAGACCACAAATATCATTCCCAGGAGACAATCATACTTGATATCGTTATGAGTGAACCATTATGAGCGACAAAAATCCCATAAAATCATTTTTACTTAAAAATTGTATAAAATAATTTCATAAATAAATATTTATTTGAATAATATTTATATTATGGGGTTGAAATTTTTATACAAAATTTAATTAAAATATAATTAGTTAATATATTTATTACAAATTAATATGTTACTCTATGTTTAATAACTTCATATACGAATTTTTTGTTTATTAATATTTACACAATAATGTTAATTATTTTACATAAGTATATAATAAATATATTAATTAATTTATCAAATAATTTTTTATGACAAAATAGTTTTAAATTACTTACTTAATAATATGATAAATTAAATTAGTTTTAATTTTTCTATGAGAGAAACCACAAGTATCATTCACGGAAAACAATCATGTTCAACACCATTATGGATGACACAGCTCTTTCTACAAGTATACATAATAAATTTCTCAAACAATCATATAAATATTTTAAATTAAATAAGAAATATATGTGACACTATAACCAAATATTTATTCTCTGCTTGAATACCCTCTCACTCTTTTTGCTAGTTTGGAGAACTTAATTAATTAATTATGTTTGCCTCAATAAAAATATTTAATTTTATAAACAAATATACTTTAAACATGCGTAAAAACACAAATGACCCATGCAAATGTGTTGGTACCTTCCTAGTTCAATCATTAAAACTAATGATATTTATGTCCCTATGGTACACAGCACTTCCACCTTTCTTGCAACCTCATTTTTTCTCTCTTCCTATCATATCACATAATCTATTTCATCCTTCTTTCGCTTGTCCCTCTTCTCTTCTTATTTCTCACTAGATATATACAGTTAAGTGTATGAATATCATTTTTCATCACAAAAATCCTCTTTTAAGTCGTATAGAGGCAACTAAATATTTTCTACCTTCACATTAACAGTAAGTTACAAAGCATCAAATACTAATTTGAAAAAAACAACCATAAAAAAAAAACAAAACTCGATTGTTACAAGATTCCCAGAAAAACAATATATCAGCTAGAAAAGTAACCGGTTAATAATGAAGAATCAAAGGTATAAAACATTAAGAGTGAACAACTACAAAATTATTAAAAGAGGTTCTCTTCCCTTTCGGTCTCTCTGTGACTCAAGGACAAACAGTATGTGAGGTGCTTCACAACTCACAAGCACTTCAATGAAGTTCAAGTAATCATACTATTATATCAATAATCAATGAAGAGGGGTCATATCTTTTTCTCTATAACTCAATCCATCAATATGCTGTTCTTTCTACCACTGTTCATCAACTATCATATAATCAGAGTGTTGCCAAATTGCAATAGCAAATATCATATGATAAGAAAAGGGTTTTACTGCTGCCAACGATACTGTTGGTTGCGGTTACCAGCCATCATGTTTGAGCCACGCCCAACTGCTGATCCATCATGTTTCAACTCCATAGCCACTACCACCCCCACCACGAGGACCACCACTTCCGGGCCCACCAGAGGGACCTCGAGGCTTCCCATAATGATGGTTGAGAGCCATTAATAGGGTGGTTAGGACCTTGCCGTGCGCATTTGGATTAGATTTCCATTAAGGTTACAAATAAAAATAATATTATCAAAAAGAAATAAACATAATAAAAATCATGAATAATAATAAATTATTACTATATTAATAAAAACTAATAAAGTAATATTATAATTTTTTTTTTAAATAATACGAAAATAAGAGGTAGTTATACCCGTTCATTGCAGGGTACCAAGTCTAGTGTTTATACATAATAATGATAAAATTTGTCTTTTTATATATATTGTGTGTGTTCTTATCCATTTACATATGTTGATAAGATTCTAACTATAATATAAAGTTTATTTCGTCAGTATACTTACTCATTAATTTGCTTAATCTGGAACATTATTCATATAAATTGACCCTACTTTTTATTTATGATGATAACCATCCAAACCTTATCTAAGTTGTATCACGAATATTGCATCCTTTATTATCACATTATTTTTTGGGTTTTCAATAAAGGTTACAGAAATTTTGTTACAATTTGTTTATATTATAAAAATTACTTTAGTATGTTAGAAAATGTTGAATAAAAGATAGTAGGTGACATATTAGAGAATCAAATTCCAACATTTTTATTACAATCTTAGTTAATAGAACCAATGCAAACAAGTTTCAAATGATCATTATTTTAGTTAATATTTTCTTATACATATATCACAATTAAACTAACTGGATGTATTGTAATGCTTTGACATGTATTACTTTTGGAGCTTAATAATAAGAGCAACTTAGAAAGACTAAGGCTATATTTGGCCTATCTTTTTTTTCTTTTTTTTTTTTTTTCTTAAAAACCACTTTAAAGTTAAAGCTCAAAATAAGAGCTTTAAAAATAAAAGACTGAACTTTTGTATTTCTTTCATACTATACAATATTTGTGTTCTTTTTTTAAAGATCAATTTTTTTTTTCCTTTCTCTACTTAAGAAAATTTTTATACTTAATAATGAGTGCAAATTATTTTAAGCTACCTCAAAGGAAGCCGAAATGAGAACGTACTAGATCTATATGTGGAGCTCATGTTATTGTTTCAAATGTGTTTTATCTTTTCGGGTTGTAATATGTCTTTTTATATTATTGCATATTTATAAGAAGTACCAAGATTGGAGGAGAAGATGAATCTTTATATGTATAGTATTTATATTGATGATATTCTTTAAGCAAATATGCATGATAACCAGGGACCGAGCTAGTTGTGTTTTATATATAATTTTTTATATTTTTATATATCCATGATAATGAAGTTTCGCATCTGCACCTGTCCTCCGCCATGAGAGATGGTGCACTGTTGCAGTCTCCTTTAACTGTGGCAGTAACACACAAATATCTCCACGTGCATACACATTGGATAATAATTTACACCCTAATAAATGTGGTAATGCAAATGTCATTTTTGTCCTTGTGTTTAAGCTGAAAAAATGTTGGGGGCAACAACAAAAAAAATCCTACACTAACTTTATATATATTATTAATATTTTTTTTATTTGTGATATATATTAATATTTAATATTTGTGTAATATATATTAATATTACACATTAATTTGTCCTTTAGGACCCCACACCAAAGCTCATTTTTGTGTAACTAGCTTTGTAACAAAGAGATGCAACTCCAAATCCGATTTCATTGTTGTTTTTATACAAGATGCCAAAATAAATTAAGAAAATATATCCATTTATGCCTTTTATCCAAAACACAGGTTGTTCTAATTGAGATAAATTTATGCTTCATATACACATGTTTGGTGCTCCTACTTATTATAATGCCTGTAACTATTTTTAATTCTAGTCATAAAATTAACTTTGTATCTATTAATATCATTAGGATTATTTTTCAGATTCTGATAGTACACACCACTTTGTATAGTCAAAAAGTGAAGAAACATTGCGTTACTCAGAGGATGTGGAACTTACTAGGAGTTTGCTAAGAAAGAGCGTGAAGACTCTATTATTATGGCAAATGAAACTTCTCAGAAACCACATTCAGAAAATCTTCAACCCTTGGATTCATCCAATGCTACAATATCAGAATATGGAGTTGAGAGAGATGATCCCTATTGGATTTCTTATGAATCAAAATACATTAACTTTATTGTATAATGTGTGAAAATTAAAATTTCATAAATCAAATTCAAATTAAGATTAAAATAATATTAAAATTTAATTATAACATTAAGATTATATACTTATCAACTTTGAATGGCTCGTAATTACTTTCTAATACATCTGAGGCTTAATTGTGATTTTTATTTATAATAAATATTTAAAATATTATAAAGATATTTAAATAATAATAAAACATTGATTAATATTTACAATATAAAATTACTTATATATATGTTTTAGAGTATAAAAAAATATAAATAAAATAACAATACACTAATAATAAATATAAAAATGCCAACAAAATATAAATAAAAAGTAATAGGTAATAATACTGTAATCTTAAAAAAATAGTAGAAAAATATATAATAAAATGGAAAATAAACGTAATGAAAAAATCTCACATAATAATAACTTTTTATAATAATAAAAAATATTATTATAAAAATAAAAACTTAAAATTATCATTGAAGGATACAAGGATTTTTAAATGGAGCAGAAAAATATAAAAATAAATTATTTAAATTGAAATACATTAAATTTATTGTATTATGCGTGAAAATTAAGAAATTAAATTCAACTTAACATTAAAATAATATTAAAATTATGTCATCCAAAATATAAAAATAATTATCTTGTAATAACAAAAAAATTAATAATATAATAAATATTTAAAATATAAAAAAGATATTTAAAACAATAATAAATATGTTCATATATATATATATATATATATATATATATATATATATATATATATATATAATAGAATTATAATCTTCAATCAAATTTTTAAAGTAAATAAAAATAACACTATTAACGAATATAAAAAATACTAACAAAATATGAAAAATAAACAATAACACTAAACTAATGCTATAATCTTATATATTATATCAGGAACTAGGAATTGTACCTGTACGAGGGTACCACCAAGATTATTTTTCATGTATAATCAAAAAGTCAAGAGACATTATTGCATTGCCCAGAGGACCACGACTTAATTGCCAGAAGCCTGCTAAGAAACCGCGTGAAGACTCTCCATCATTATAGCAAATGCAACTTCTCAGAGAAACATAAACCTGCTAAGAAAGCACATTCAGACAGTGTCTACTCTTGGATTCGTCCAATCCAATGCTACAGATCGATTCTGAATTGTCAAAAAGTGAAGAGACATGAAACGTGTTGCTCAGAAGATGTGAGACCCACTAGAAACCTGCCAAGAAAGCAGGTGAAGAGTTCTGCATCGTATTCATTAGCAGAAGATGTGAGACCCACTAGAAAGCAGAAGATGTGAGACCCACTAGAAATGTGCAAACATTTTCTAAATGTGTAGATATAAATTCAATTAGAATTACTTCAGATTAAGTAAACCTACTTTAATATGTGAAACTTGTATATAAGTGTCTATAAAATTCTGAAATTTGATTTACTTTTTTTTCTTTAACTAACTTTATGTATAAAATTGTCTTACATATTATCCTACATGTTAAATGATTATTAGAATTGTGATTTTGTAAAATAATAATTGCATAATATATAAAATTTTACAACAATAAAAGATAGAAGTAGTTTCTTTTTGCCACCCCTATTAAAATAGCGTAGCTCCACCTCTTATGATAATGGAGTTTCACATGAAGAAAATGCTATTAAAGTGATTGTCATGAAAATATTAGAAACTGAAATTAAAGAAAAAATATCCATGATAATGGAGTTTCTCATCAGAGAGCTGTGTTTAGAAGTTATGAGACCTAAGACAGAAATTACATTTAAATCTTAATTATTTATCAGCATTTAGTAATTAAATATTTATAATTTCATTTTTAATATATAAGATAACAAATTACCAAATGGTTGGTGCAGTGGTGTAAGATCCCGCTGTGTTCACATGTTTGGGAAGGATCCATTTAGCGGGAGAACCCGTGTTCGATTCCCTCTGTGTGCAAATTCCCTTGGCTAGTGGCAACCACGCACCGCGAGAGGAATTAGTCTCTGACCCAGTGGGTTAGGAGACACCCATGATCTCTGACCTAGGACAAAAAAAAAAAAGATAACAAATTCATTCATTTTCAATATATAAGATTTGAATAATTTTACTTATAAAAAAATATTTTTCAGCAATAATAATAGTTGCAAGTATTATCAATAATGTAATACTTTAAGTAGAGTATAATATTTTTATGCACTTCTTGCAATATCTTTATTTTTAAAAATAAATCAAGAGTAATATAATATCTTTTTTCAATTTATCCTCATCTAAAGTTTTCAATTTTTAGAATTTAAATAGAAAAAATTTAAAAGCGATTTCATATTTTAAAATTTATTCAATTAAACTTCCAATTAAAGAGGTAAATTAATCTAATATGAATACTAAATCATCGATACTAATAGAATCTTTAGTTAAATGCATGACCTTATCAATCATAGACTCATCATTAAATTTAAACTCTATATATTAATTTCAATAACATTTTTTGTGAAGGAGATAGATAGAATCTAAAATAAATGTAAAATATTTTCTTAATTTCTTTAAATAGATAATGAAATTACACTTAAATGATTTATAATAACACTTATATTTATATCTTAAGATTTGTAATCTTACTAATAAGCATAGTAATGATTATATATCATAACATAACAAAATTTATCACCTAATTTAAATAATAATAAATAATTTATTAAAAAAGATAAAAAATAAATAAATAAATTTGAGGCCTTAAAAAATTGGAGGCTTAAAGGCAATTGCCTAGTGGTCTACACGGCCCTCCTCAGGCGTGAGAGATGGTGCAATGCACTGTTGCAGTCTCCTTTAAATGTGATAGTAACACACAAATCTCTCCACGCGCATCACAGTGGGTAATAAACCTGGTAATGCAAATGTCATTTTTGTCCTTGTTTAAGCGGAAAAAATGTTGGGGCAACGAAAAAGAAACTCCTACACTAATTATTTATTATTTAATATTACACATTGCTTTATCCTTTAGGACCCCACACCGAAGCTATTTTTGTATTACTAGCTCTGTAACAAAGAGATGCACCTCCAAATCAGATATCATGGTTGTTTTTACACAAGATACCAAAATAAATTAAGAAAATATATCCATTTATGCCTTTATCCAAAACACTGCTTGTTCTAATTGAGATAAATTTATGCTTCATATATACATGTTTGTACTCTGTTGCTCCTGCTTATTATAATGCTTGTAGCTATCCTTATTTCTAATCATAAAATTAACTTCGTATCTATTAATATTATCAGGAGCTATGAATGAATTAATCACCAATATTACTTTTCAGATTTTGATAGTACACACCACTCTGTATAGTCAAAAAGTGAAGAAACATTGCATTGCTCAAAGGATGTGGGACTTACTAGGAGTTTGCTAAGAAAGCGCGTGAAGACTCCACTATTATGGCAAATGAAACTTCTCAGAAAGCACATTCAGACAATCTTCAACCCTTGGATTGATCCAATGCTACACATTGATTCTGCATTGTCAAAAAATTGAAGAGGCATTAAAGTGTTGCTCAGAAGACATGAGACTGATCAATAGGAACCCGCTAAGAAGGCCCGTGAAGAGTCTGCATCATATTCATAGCAAATGAAACTTCTCGGAAACTTACTTGACTTAAACAGTATATTTACATCTCTTGACTAATGCACTCTACCATTGTTGACTACTTTTTCTCTGTAGCACCCCAGAAGCTCTTGTGTTCAACTAAAGAATCTGTGTATTCTCTTCTGTTTGAAGAAGTTGCATTGGGTCTCTGGTAAGGTCTTTTTCTCCATTTTCAGTTTTACCTCTGAATAGAAATAATAGAAGAAGTAGGATAAGGCTAATTTGATTTCTTATTGTTTTCCCATGTTTTACTGAAACAAAATGGGTTAAGAATGTGAATGCTGCCTGAGAATATATCATGGGCTTCAGAACAATGAAGCATCAGCCGTTCTGTGGTTGTCTATGATAAAAAACAACTTGTCTTTTTTTAAAAAAATAAAATAAAATAAAAAATTGAAGAGACAGAATGAGCTTTTAATTGAAGTGCATAAAGAATTCATTTATATTCTTTGTATTTTGTCAAGCTTGCTTTTGTTAAGTTGACAATAGGTCTAAGGGCATCAGCTTCTAATTGTCGTTCAAATTGGTTTTCTAAAATTCTCTTTCAACCTATGTAGACCTACTTTCAGCTATTAGATTTTTGAATTTTAACTGATGTGTTGGTTTAATTTCTAATTGTTGCCATCTGCATGACTGTTTATTCTGTGGTGAACATGTGTTTATTAATAATAGAGGTTGAACCATGCATGTTGGACTTCAACCTTGTTTGCTTTGATGGAAAGCAAGTACACATTGGTTATAACAAATATTACGGGTTTTATTTCCAGGCAAATCAATATAAGTTTTATTACAAATTGGACCAAATTCTAAGTGTTTCCTGTGTTTTAGCAGTCTTTGTTTTCTGGTATACAGTCATATATAGATGGAATTCAAGCTCCACTTGACCAATAAAGAAGCTGAAACATAAAAGATTCAACTGTCAATATCATATTAAGTTCTCTGTTAATTACTCCATCTTGTATATAAAGTTGAGATGTTTTCTAAACAATCTATCCATTGATCAACAGCTGCAGTGTCTTGAACATACTGCATATTTTTCAATCATTGTTAGATAGAAGACAGTCATCTGTTTGATAATATGTCAATGAAATATTCATCTGAATTTGAAGTTTAAAACTTTAGGTTTCGATCTGCACTACTATAGTGTAATATGAAGTTTTGATTCATTATTCATGTTATTAGGCTATTTTATATCTAATCATTTACTTAGCTTTTGATATGTTCAAATGGACTATCAGCTTTCCCAAGTCAAAGCCAAGCTATTAACCAAGGAAAAAGAAATCTCCAAGGATCACAAAACACATCAAAGTCACACCAGCAATTTGGCAAACATTTGTCTAATTGTTCTTTCGTAGGTGAGCAAGACTGTGAACTTTGAAGTTTGAACTGTCTGATCTAATATTACACAGATTTATAAATTCCAACTAGTTATATTAAGGACAGATTTATAAGAAAGGACGTGAAGACTCTGAATCATATTCATAGCAAATGAAACTTTGTGGAAACTTACATGACATGAACAGTATATTTACATCTCTTGTCTATTTCTTCTTTATTTATATATACTCTACCATTGTTTACTACTTATTCTCTGTTGCACTTGGGTCTGTCATCTGTGGTAAGCTATTTTTCTCTATTTTTAATTTTACCTGAAAATATAAATAATAAAAGATGAAATGATATGGCTAATTTGATCACTTAATGTTTTGCCATGTTTTAGCTGAAAGAGAATGGGTTAAGAATGTGAATGCTGCATGAGAATATATATTATGGACCTCAAAACATGAGCCGTTGTCTGGTTGTCTAAGATGAAAAATAACTTACTTTTTTTTTTTTTTTTTTTTTAAATATTTATTGAGAAAGATGGAAGTTTTCATTGAAGTGCATAATTAAAGACATTCATTTATATTCTTTGTATTATTGATCAAGATTGAAGTGTTTCCTAACTTTCCTCTGTTTTAACAGTCTTTGTTTTCTGGTATACAGATGAAATTCAAGCGCCACTTGACCAATAAAGAAGCTGAAACATAAAAGATTCAACTGTTAATATCATATTAGGTTCTCTGTTAATTAATACCAGTTTGTATTTAAAGTTGAGATATTTTCCAAACACTCAATCCATTGAACAGCTGCAGTGTCGTAAACATACTACAGTGTCTTAAACATCTGTTTGATACTATGTCAATTAAATATTGATCTGAATTTGAAGTTTAAAACTTTAGATTTCCATCTGCAATACTATAGTTTAATCTGAAGTTTTGATTCATTATTCATAATATTAGGCTTTTTTACATCTGATCATATACTTAGCTTTTGATATGTTCAAATGGACTATCAGCTTTCGCAATTCACAATCAAGCCACTAGTAAAGGCAACAGAAATCTCCAAGGATCACAAAACACCTCAGTCATACTAGCAATTTGGCAAACATTTGTCTAATTGTTCTTTCGTAAGTGAGCATGACTATGAACTTTGAAAATTGAATTGTTTGATCTTATATTAGAAAGATTTATAAATTCCAACAAATTCTTAAACATAAACATGAAAGCCTTTTTTTTTTTTTATTTCTTCAAGTGTAGTGTTATAACTATTGCAGGTGCATCACTTGGAATTTGTAATGGAAATGATCAGTGCTTCTGCTTCTTCATCCAACTCTTCTGTGACGTCTTTTAAAAAATATGATGTTTTTCTAAGCTTTCGAGGTGAGGACACCCGCACAGCCTTCACAAGCCATCTTTATGAAGCTTTGAGAGAGAAAGTTGTAACCTTTATAGACTACGAACTTAAAAAGGGAGATGAAATCTCACCAGCCCTCATCGAAGCCATAGAAAATTCCCATGTATCTGTTGTAATCCTCTCAGAGAATTATGCTTCCTCAAAGTGGTGCTTGGAAGAACTCAGGAAGATTCTAGAATGCAAGAAAAATCAAGGACAGGAAGTGAAACCGGTATTTTACAACACAGATCCATCCAATGTGAGGAACCAGACTGGGAGTTATGGGCAAGCATTTGCAAAACATAAGGGAGATGACAGGTGCAACAAATGGAAAGCTGCTCTCACTGAAGTAGCCAATTTAGCTGGGTGGGACTCCCGAGGCAGGTAAATAAAATGAACCGAGAGTGGGAAATTTAGTAGATTTACCGATATGTTGTTGCTTTCTAAAATTATATTATGATATCCTTACATTATTTATGTTGCTTTGTTTTATGAGTGGATCAATTAATAGTACATTTAGCCTTATGGTGTGTGTTTAAAGAGTAAATTTACAACTAATTTTATATATAATATATTTTTAGTGCAATTTTTAAAATAAAAAAATGTGATTTAAACATATTATTTTTTAAAAAGTGAAATATAATTATTAAAATTTATTTATATTTTCATTTGACACCGTTAAAATTTTATATTATATTCTTAAATATTATTTAAAGTTATTTATTTCTTAAATACTAATGATTTTAAATCATTAAAAAAGTATAAAAAAATTTAATTTACAAATTTTTAGTCATTTAAAGAATATAAAAGAATACTTTTAGTAATTTTCTTAAGGAGGCCGTTTGTAATACAACTTGAACCACAAATTTTTCTTGCGAATTTTTTGTTCAGATTTTTCTATTAATTTTGTGATTTCCTTATGCAATCTTTTTACAATTTTTTTTTTTGAAAAGTTTGCTATAATTTTGAAAAAAATATGATTATTTATTTAAATTTAATGAAAGATTCATAGAAAATTTTTGCAAATTCTCTTACAAATTATGTTTTGTATAAGAATTTACTGTTTCTTGCAATTTTTTCACAATAAATTATAAATAAAATTTCTAGTATTTTATGCAATAGTAGACGAAAGTATAAAAATCAACGAAATAAAATAATCTATGGAGTGTTGTTAATAAAATAGAAAAATTATCCTTTAAAAAAATAGAAAATTATTTTAATATCATAAAATATGATTAATTAAGAAAATAATTAACATTTGAATAATATCATTAAATGTTTAAAATTGTTCATAAAAGATGATATTGTCAAACTATTATATTTAATTTATTTATTATAATTTTAATTATTTTGGCCCTTCAAAAAAAAATTTCAAGCTCTGCCACTGGAGAAAGCTAATGTATTGTTTTTTAAATTGAGTTGGCCAAATTTGATTCTAAATCCTACATAAAGATAAGGATGATAATACTATGAAACAAATATGATATGAACTTATATTGAGAAGTGAATAGTGATATATATAGTTGTTTCGTTATGTCATGTGTGCTTGTGCAATGCAATTGTTGCTCTGTAGTGAAGTTTCTTTGTCCTCAAATATATCTAATAATGGAGAAAGCTAATGTATTGTTTTTAAATTGAGTTGGCAAAATTTTATTCAAAATCCAATAGAAAGATAAGGATGATAATACTATGAAACAAATATGATATCAAATTATATAGAGAAGTGAATAGTGATAGATATAGTTGTTTCCTTATTTCGTGTATGCTTGTGCAATGCAATTGCTACTCTATAGTGAAGTTTGTTTGTCCTCAGATATGTCCAATTGTTTAGAAAATAATTTTTTTAATTATAGCTGAATAAAGGACAAAATTCAAAATACATAAGAGATAATAAATTAACAAGAATTTCCATTACGTGGTTTAGAAAAATTCCCCTCAATCCTAGGTCGCACCAGGTTTGCATTTTGTGAACAATATTCTCATAGTATAGTATATTATACATATTGAAGTAATATATACAAATACACAACAATAATTTATTCCAGTTTACTCATCTGCTATATGAAGTTAACTTTTGTAAAAAGTTCAAATATTTTCTCTTAAATTAAACAAAAATAAATTTTAAACATTTATATATCCATTGCACCCTAACTTCTCTTGTAAATTTTAAAATGTGTGCTATTCACTAATTATCTTTTGTATGTGTACTTGTTAACTTCTAATACTGTTACATGCATGGGAGCATACTTTTGTAATATAGCAACTTTCATGGTAGTTTGCTTAAGAAGTTTGTTGTGTAAGAAAAACACAGATCGGTGTTGATTATCTTCTCTAAGTCATTGGATTTCCAATTCTCAATTACATTTTTTTTTTATTTTTCTCTACTACACTACCATATAGATCCTATATTCTGTATATCATTTATATAGTTACATTTTTCTTTTTTCTGTTGAAGTTATTAAACTTATAACACATCATTTATTTCTTTGTTGCCCTTCTCATATGCTAGGACTGAATCTGAACTCATTAAGGACATTGTTAGAAATGTTTTGGCAGTTTTGCAAAATCAGACTCCTACATACCCAAACCAACTTGAAAGACTAGTTGGAATTGAGTACAATTATAAACAGATTGAACCATTGCTAAAAATTGGGTCAGGTGAAGTTAGAACCATTGGAATATGGGGCATGGGTGGCATAGGAAAGACCACCCTTGCTATTGCTTTGTACGCCAAACTGTCTCATAAGTTTGAAGTTTGTTGCTTCCTTGCAAATGTAAGGGAAAATTCAAGCAGCCCTGGTGGACTCAAAGCTTTACATAAGAAACTTTTTTCTGAGTTGTTAGGGAAAGAAGTTGATGCACCGTTGTTATTACCCTATTTTGTCATCCGTGAGCTTGGACGTAAAAAAGCTTTGATTGTGTTGGATGATGAAGATACCACAGAACAATTAGAATCTCTAATTAAATATTGTGGTTTTTTCGGACCAGAAAGTAGAATTATTGTTACAACTAGAAATAAGCAAATATTTCATGAAGATGTTAAAGTATATGAGGTCAAGGAATTGAGTTTTCATCACTCTCTTCATCTTTTCTGTATGGCTGCTTTTGGAGAAGGGCAACCAAAACATGGATATGAAGATCTATCAAGAAGAGCAATTTCCTATTGCAAAGGTAGTCCTTTGGCTTTAAAAGTTTTGGGTGCTAGTCTTCGTCGAAGAAGTAAAGAGGCATGGAAAAGTCAATTTGAGAAATTCCAACAGACTCAAAATATGGAAATTCATAACATATTAAAATCAAGTTTTGATGACTTAGAACCTTCTGAAAAGGACATCTTTTTAGACATTGCATGCTTCTTCAAAGGAGAACAAAGAGATTCCGTAACAAATCTACTGGAAGCTTCGAATTTCTTTGCTGCATTTGGGATAGAAGTTCTTTTGGATAAAGCTCTCATAACAATTGCAAACAACAATATGATAGAAATGCATGACTTGATACAGCAAATGGGTCAGGAAATTGTTCATCAAGAATCCATCAAAGACCCTGGAAGACGAAGTCGATTATGGGAACCTGAAGAAGTTCAAGAAGTATTGAAATATAACAGGGTAAGTGGTTGGTTCAATTGTTTCTTTTTGATAATACATGCCTCTTTTTAGAATGTAGCTAATATGATAGCTTTGCTAATTATTATTTTAAATTTTGTTTGTCAGGGAACTGATGTTGTTGAAGGCATAATTTTAGATTTGGATACATTAACTGAGGATCTAAGTTTGAGATCTGATTCCCTAGCAAAGATGACTAACGTGAGATTTCTTAAAATCTCTAGAGGGAAACGACACATGTGGTGGAGTAATGAAGGATTTAATGTGTACTTTCCTAACGGTCTTGAGGCACTGTCTTATAAATTGAGGTACCTTCATTGGGAAGAATTCTGTCTTATGTCTTTGCCGGCTAACTTTTGTGCTGAACAGCTTGTAGAGATTCGCTTGCCTAACAGCAATCTTACAAAGCTTTGGGATGGGATTCAGGTATGAACGTGGCTATACATACTACATTTTTTTGTTCAATTTGTAAAGATATGGGAGAAAGTCCTGTGTGGTAACTGGTGTTGTGCTGCCTCATGTGAAGCTCATGATTATGAATTTAACAATATCTGAACAATGTTATACATCTTTCTTGTTACAGAATGTTGTAAATTTGAAGACAATTCACCTTTGGGGCTCCAGAGACCTGATTGAGATCCCAGACTTATCCAAGGCAGAAAAACTTGAAATTGTTTGTCTTAATGGATGTGAAAGCTTGCGTGAGCTCCATCCATCCATGTCATCTCTCCACAATCTTAGAGAATTGTCTATAAGTAGTTGCAGAGGGATTGAAAGCCTTAATGTTGATTCAAAATCTCTCCAAGTACTGTACGCCAATGATTGTTCATCTCTCAAGGAATTCTCAGTGACATCAGTGGAAATGTTGAGCTTGGACTTATCTGGCATCTCCATATGTGCAAATCCGTCATCAATTTGGCATAATAGGAAACTTAGATCTCTTAGTATATGCGGTTATACCAATATTATCAAGTTATCATATGACTCGGGAGTGGGATCCATTACAGCACCAGACCATTATGGATGCATGCAGCACAATGCATCAGAATTGCCTTTGGAAGATTTGTCACTAACACAAAATAATGTTGAGAGCTTGCCTGCAAACATAAAAAATCTTTCACCGTTGAGATGCCTGCAAACATCAAACATCAGTAAAGTTGTGTCTCTGCCGGAGCTTCCACCATCCCTAACAATGCTTCACTTAAATGGTTGCAGTAAACTTGTGTCTCTGCCGGAAAAACTTGTGTCTCTGCCAGAGCTTCCACCATCCCTAACAAAGCTTCGCTTAGATCGTTGCAGTAAAGTTGTGTCTCTGCTGGAGCTTCCACCATCCCTAACACAGCTTCACTTATATGGTTGCAGTAAAGTTGTGTCTCTGCCGGAGCTTCCACCATCCCTAACAGAGCTTCACTTAGATGGTTGCAGTAAACTCGTGTCTCTGCCGGAGCTTCCACCATCCCTAACATGGCTTCACTTAGTTGATTGCCGTAAACTTGTGTCTCTGCTGGAGCTTCCACCATCCCTAACAAGGCTTCCCTTAAATGGTTGCAGTAAACTCGTGTCTCTGCCGGAGCTTCCACCATCCCTAACATGGCTTGACTTAGATGGTTGCAGTGAACTCGTGTCTCTGTCAAAGCTTCCACCATCCCTAACAGAGCTTCACTTAGATGGTTGCAGTAAACTTGTGTCTCTGCCGGAGCTCCCAACATTGTTGGAAACGGTGAGCGCCCAAAACTGCACTTCTCTGGATACAGACTCCACTCAACGGCTAGTGTTACAACACATGCTTCGTGATAATCCCTTTCTATGGTACGACGATGGGCATTTAATTTTCCCAGGAGACCATGTGATAGACGAGTGTGGGTTTCGTACAGCAGGGAGTTCAATAACTATTCCTTATCTCCCACTCCCACCATCATCTCACTTGCACGGTTTCATTTTTTGCGTCATTCTTCCTAAGGGATCTCGTCGTGATACTGTCAAGTGTTCTATCTATCAAGATGGTAAAGAGGTTGGCCGGGGCATCAACAGTGCAATTTCCAGAAAATTGATTTCAGAACACGTGTCATTTTCGTATGTTAAAATGTCCCGTGTTTACAGTGACAACTTACCATTTAAATTAAAATTTTATTGCAAAGACATGGTTGGAGACAAACACCACCAAGAGAGCATAAAAGAGTTTGGGGTCTTCCCATTATATACCTCAGAATCCGGGTTGAAGCTGTTTGAGTTTGATAGTAGTAGCAAGGAATTTTTTGAATCAGAATCCATTACTGAAATCTCTGATGATGAGTCACACCCCAGAGGAATTGGAGTTGGAAGCTCTACTAATGGAAATGAAAATGACAGAGGAATTGGAGTTGGAAGCTCTACTAATGAAAATGAAAATGAATGGGAACAACTTCTCAATCCATTATCGGTATGAAACTCCACCCATCCCTTGATTAATTGTACGCTCCTTATTTGTTACTTTTTTTCTTAAATGAATTTAGTCTTTCAAATATAGAAATTATTATTAGTTGAAAATAATCTTAATTCTAGAAAATATTTGCCTACTATATATATTGCAATAACATTGTTCTGTACTTGCTTATTGAGCAGGTTTTCTTTTGAAAAAATTGTTGAGAACATTTGGTGAGAAAGATTGAGCACTAGCTTCGTGGAAGTCAATCTCTTCATTCCGTGATATGAAACGGTGATGGTAATAGATTGATGATTTAGAATTTAAATGTAAAAGTGCACTCATTAATTGTGATTTTTGTTTTATTCTTAGGAGTTTTATACATTTAACAAGTTGTAATTTTTGGCCATTTATTTCTTTTATATTAATTAATTATAAATAAGATTACTATTAAACTTTTTTTTTCCAGAGGAAGTATTAAACCTTAAGGTAATAGAGATTAAATATCATATTTTGAGATAAGCTATTAAAGTGTGTGTATATATATATATATATAATAATAATTTATTTATATATTTTTAAAAATTAATATTTCAAATAATTGTAACACTTATAAAGTTCAATGATACTTTTTTTCAAGATGTTAGATAATATTTTTTTTTAAATTATTATAGGAAATGATTTTTTCTTATTTGTTTATCCAAATCACAATCTTCACTTTGTATTTTAGTTAACTATTTGGAATTAAATAAATTAAAAATGATACTTATTATTTCAAACTTATTTTCTCTTCAAATATTTTATATATTATCATTTTTTATTTTAATAAAATAAAAAATGGTGCAGCACATGGGACAATTTGTAATTTGACATATTGTAATGTTTTTATTTTTATTTGTAAGTTGTGAAACCATTTTAATTAGAATATTTGTAAGTTAATTTATGACATCTTTCTTTTTACTTCAACTATGTTACTCAGTATATTAAATATAAATCTTCTTGAACTTTCTGATTCTATTTTTAAATAGTGTCTATGTAATTACATTACTGTAAGAGGTATCATAAAATAGAGGGTCATGTTTTATTATTTATGAGAAATCTATCATCTCAATTATGTTCATAATGCAGGATGATTCATAAAAAAAATATTTTATATTTAACAATAATATTGTTCAGGGAAGGATAGATTAAAAGATAAAGGTTTGTTGTGAACAATGTCTGAAATTAATAAATATGGTCCAATTAACGGTACTTAAATGATTTTTCTCAAAAAAAAAAAATGGTAGGGATATTTTGATAATTAGTTATGGATTTTTTTATGCCAATATTGTAATTAATTAAAAAAAGGTATTTAATTACTTTTAAATTATAATTTTTGGCTGATAGAATTCATGTAACCATTAAAGACAATTACTTTGAACAGTCTTAGGAAGTCATTCTAGAAGGCTTAAATTATATTATAAAAAATGTATTATTGGTTCAGTAATTGAATCAAAATTCAGTACTATTGAGAAGATGTAAGTTTAATTTTATTCTTGTTAGCGGTGTAACGACCCAATTTTTTCCATTTAGGAATTTAAATTGTTTGTTATATTTTAAGGAATTTAATTATTTTTTAAAATATAATTGATTGATTTTTAGGAATATAAATTGTTTATTTCTTAAAAATAAATTTGATTTTTTTAAAGGAATTTGACGTGCGATAAATTGTGGATAATTCCTTAAGTAAATTAGTATGGGGTTTTAATAACTCTTTTGTCATGAAATTTTTTTCTTTATGTGTGATTAAATATTCCAAGCTTTGGTTAGATTTTTATTTGAATAAATTACTTAACTTGGTGATTTCTACTTAGAGTGATGTTTGAAATTCATTAAATTGACTTTTTGACGAAAGCAAATTTAAAAAAAAAAAAAAAGTATATACCAAAATGGGGTGGTTATGAAACTATTTACATTCGATGGGTGATTTTTGTCACGTCGGATAACAGGAGGCACCACCCTAATAGGCGTTTCACAGTCTTCGTTTTTAGTTGTATAGGAGGCGCCCACCCACTCAATGCCTCGTGTTGCTTTTTCTGACAACAGGTGGCGCCAGCCTTTATGTTGCTAACAGGAGGAGCCACACTGGTTGCCTCTTCCACATGCTGTGAGGTCAACATGCTTTTATCATGGTGGAATGTTGAAATGATCAAATGAAGCTTCAACGTGGAAAGTGATTGCCTCGATACTACATACGAAGCTTTTATTTCCAATGAATGAAGGAAATGCTTATTGTATTGTATGAAACAATTGCACCAAATGAAGAGAGAAAACCGTAATCCAAATCCATGCTTAATTTTTGTCAAATTCTCTATTTTTTATAAGGTTTTACAATAGTTATTATTTATCTTTTTTAAAATTAATAACTTTTTGCCTCATCTGAAATATATTTTGATAATTTCCCTTAAAACTATAATATAACTATTTTGGCAAAAAATAGTATAATTTTTCATAAAACTGATAGGCATTAAAGAGGGGGTATGTAAAGTTTACTGGTGAATTAGAGAATGTAGTGGAGGAGCGCTAGTCCTCTGACAACCCACTGCAGTGCCTCTATTATTACTAGTCAAGTTGTTACAGCTGAACCATGAATTGATGTATATGCACATGGCGCCTCATTAAGCATTGGTACAACAAGCGCATGACCACAAATTGGTCATTGAAGTGGCGCCTCCTATTGGAGTATGCTGCAGCCTCACAGCATGTGGAAGAGGCAACCAATGTGACGCCTCCTGTTAGCTACATATAGGCTGGCGTCACCTGTTATTAGAAAAGTAACACGAGGCATTGAGTGGGTTGGCGCTTCTTGTACAACTAAATACAACTAAATACGAAGACCGTGAAATGCCTATTAGGGTGGTGCCTCCTGTTATTTGACGTGGCAAAACTCACTCATCGAATGTAAATAGTTTTAAAACCACTCCATTTTCGCACATACTTTTTTTTTTAAAAATCTACTTTGGTCAAAAAGTCAATTAAATTAGCATGTTGATGTATTTAATTAAAGTGGTGAATCTAATTATTTGACTTAGTGTGTTAATTAAATAGATATGTTTTGGTATATATAATTATGGGCCTAGAGAAATAGGAGAAGTATCTGAGCCTAGGAAGTTAGAAAAAAATCTGCTTGGGGTGTATATAGCAGTACAAAGGGTACATCTAGTAAAACTGGCCTGATAAAAACCTGGGTCCAGCAAGCAATTCTGGGGAAGCTTTTGTTACCTATACCTCCGTTTTTTTTTTTTTATATATACCTCCCTCTCCCCTCCTTTTTTGATTTTTCCCATATTACCCTGGTGTAACCTTTCAGGAGAAAAGAAAATACACCCCCCTCTCTTAGTCATGAACCCGTCGAAGAAAACTAAGTGAGGAAATAATTTTTCAAAAAATAAAAAATTGACAATTCTTACGCAATTCTCAAAACCCCTTCTACTTTCTTTTTTCTTCATTTGTGGTTTTGGATTTGGAATTGGTCACAAAATAAATTAGAAAAAGAAAATGGGAGACGGAGAGAGAGAGGGAGAAATTTTTGAAAATCAAAATCACTATTCACTCACCATGCATTTGTCATTTCAAATCTCTTCCAATTCTCCACCTTTCATCATCACATTTCCTTCTTCATTTTTCCTTAATTTTCTCCAAGCAAAGGCCACTATTGCCCATCTTTGCCACCCTCCCTTGACCACCCTTTAGCCCAAGATTTCTATGGTGTTATCCCTCAACTACAAATAGAGCTTTCATCAAGCTCATTTCCACACCAAAGCCACAATGCACACTAGTACTAGTGGAATAGTAAAAATGTAATTGAAATAAATGTATTTTAGTACTATGGTGATAAATTGAGCACTTCATGGAATGTGTCTACCCTAAAGGGAGGCCATTGAACCTTGATAAAAATTATTGTTGTTTTATTTGAATTGAGTTTATTTATTGTCATCATTGATATTATTCATGTTGGACTGAGACCTAGGGAATTGTGATCCATGGGCAAACTTGTGTGCTGGAAATTGGTTTGTACATGTGCTCGTGTATTGACTATGATGGTATTTGGTATGACTAAGGATTTTGGAATCCTTGGGGTGGGACAAATGGACTCAATGCATGGGTACATTTGTCGTAATTAGAATTGCATCTTAGTGCTAATTAAAGATTCGTTGTGACAAACAATGAATAAAGACTTAATAAGAGTGTGAACCTCATAAGTGATTGGACTTAGTATATCTTAGGTACCTTTGCACATCAGAGTATATTTCTGGAGACTTGGACTTAGAATAAGTCACTAGGACCTTTTCCTGGAGGATCTGTATTATGGAACAACACCTTGCATAAAACTTGAGAGAGTGAGGAATTACATAACACTTAATAAAATGGGGGATGGAACAAGAATTTAATTCGTGAAATGTGTGTTAATGCCTTGAGGCATTTGTTTGTGGATTGTGGTGTGTTTAAGTAGTTTTAGTGGCTTAGTTGCAGAGAAAGAGGGAGAGGTTCACTTTTCTTTAACTGTGTGAGAACCGTGGTGAACGCGTTACATTCATAATGACAAATGGCAAGATGCACACATTTTGAGGAACACAAGGACAACTTGTGGAAGCTAACTGCGGAAGCAAGCATTGAAGTAGTCACATGGGGAATTCTACTTGGAATAAGTGATTGAATTGTGAGAGATGGGGTTAGGATAATCACCTAGTGTGGTGGTTCTCAATTGGTATATGGAAGATTTGAAGGCCAGGCCTCAAACTCATACTTTGTTCCCTAACCGCCATCAAGTACATGTTATTAAGGAATCCCATGTAGACAAGAAAAAGATGATCCCAACAGGGAAAGTTGTTGAGGAGTAAGTCCTTAGAGATTGGATGATCGCACAGAGTGGTACCTAGGGGATGGATCGTTGACTTGTTTCTTGGGGGTATGGCACCGAGTTTGTGGCTGCGCTTCCACAGAGCCGACTTGGCAACCTCGATAAATGTGAGATATAACCATGTTATTGAGAGCCATGCCATTGTACCATGACGAAGGGTGTACTCCCAATAGTCATCCGACTTAAATGTGTAAGTCCTCTGAGTTCTAAGAGTCCCAGTGGCAGCAGGCTCGACATGAGAGGAAATAAGAATTCGTTGGAAACGCAAATAGAATTACGAGTGAGATCGTGAGGTGACCACCTTATGGTGGTCGTCTTTTTTTTATGTTTGTGACCGTAAGGTCATTTGCTTGTGATTTTAGAGGAGATGGGTAACTCACTCCATGCTCCCTTTTTTTTACATATACCGAAGGCGGCCAGGTTCCCAATGACCCATCTACAAGTCATCGCTTTTGAAGGATCATGGACTCGCGACGAGGAGTCCCACGAAGATCATTTTTTGGGACACCTACATCTCATCGTGTCGACTTTGGAGGGATTAGAAGTGCAACCCCAAGTGTATGACTTCTACCTTTCGCTTACCCAGCCTACTCCTCCTTACTATCGGCACGCGTGCCCTATGGAGATTGTTGTGCTCTCATCTTCATCGTCTTCTTCGTCATCCTCAGACAGACCTGTCGCTCCTCCAGTAAGTTTCGAGATTTTTGCTTTTGGGGAGCTACCTCCTAGGCTTGCATTATGGATGGTGGCACCCCTACTGTGGATTTGGAGGACTTCGAGTTGGAAGAAGAGGAAGACTCGGAGCTGATAGAAGAGGATCCTAAAGAAGACCCTACAGAGGATCCGATGGAGGATTCTCACGAGGGTTCTTCGCAAAGATCTTCTTAGGTGACTCTTAGGGGATAGATTAGGGGAGGGTACAGTCGGTATACAGGCATAGGGTAGTAGATGACTGCTTTGAGTCATAGATTTTCCCCTTTTGATGTATTTATGATGGGTAGACCTAAAATTCAACATTTTGTATTTACTTAGTCATCTGTTATGCATTTTGATACTTTACATTTTGGTTGAATTTGGGCTATATATGATATACTTTATCCTTCTATTGCTACGCTTGTTATTTAGCCCTATTGATTCATACTTATATATGTAGTTAGGTGGCTATGGTGGCACACCTGGTTTTATATCTCTTATACTGACATTTGAGAGAGTGTATGTATTTTTTTTTATGTTGATGCATATGTGCGTAATTCTTGCGAAAACATTTACAAACACCATGCAACACGACCTTATAAAATGGAGTTTTTAATTATTTGGTTAAAAATTTTCCAAACTATCAATATATATATATATATATATATATATATATATATATATATATATATATATATATATATAGGAAATACTAATACGAATTCCATTTCTAATTTTTGGAATTTTAGCTCTGATTAGCAAGGGACTAGAGAAACTTTCTAGTTATGAATCAGGAATAGAACCAAAAGGCAATGCTTGGATACAATTTCGAATCCGTTATTATATGCTTGCTCTCATTTTTGCTATTTTTGATGTTGAAACAGTTTCTCTTTATCCATGGGCAATGAGTTTCGATGTATTAGGGGTATCCATATTTATAGAAGCTTTCATATTCGTGTTTATCCTAATTTTTGGTTCAGTTTATGCATGGTGAAAGGGGCATTAGAATGGTCTTAATTCTTGACTATTTAGACAATTAGAAAAAAAATATTGAGACAATTATAAATTGCATTGAGTTTCCCTTACTTGATCAAACAACCAAAAATTTAGTTATTTCAACTACATTAAATGATCTTCCAAATTGGTCAAGATTATCCAATTTATGGCCACTTCTCTATGGTACTAGTTGTTGCTTCATCGAATTTACTTCATTAATAGGATCATGATTCGACTTTGATCGTTATGGACTAGTACCACGATTGAGTCCTCGACAGGTAGACCTAATTTTAACAGCAGGCACAGTAACTATGAGAATGGCTCCTTCTTTAGTTCGATTATATGAACAAATGCTTGAACCAAAATATTTTATTGCTATAGGAACCTGTACAATTACCGGGGGGATGTTTAGTACCAATTTATAGTACTATTCGAGGCGTGGATAAACTAATTCTAGTGGATGTCTATTTGCCAGGCTGTCCACCTAAACAGGAGGCCATTATAGATGCTATAACTAAACTTCGTAAGAAAATATCTCGATAAATCTATGAAGATCAAATGAGTTCTCAATGAGAGAATAGATGTTTTACAACCAACCACAACTTTCATGTTGGATACAACAGTCATACTGGCAATTATGGTCAAGAATTATTCTATCAACTGCCATCTACTTCAGAGATACCATCTGACACATTTTTTTTAAAGTACAATAATAAATATCAATTCCATTTTTTAAAATTTCATCGTAATGTAAATAAGAAATACTAATACCAAATTCATAAAAAATATTCAGGAGAAGCAAAAAAATGCAAGGTTGTTTGTCGTCTTGGCTAGTCAAACATGGACTAATTCATAGATCATTAGGTTTCGATTAACAAGGAATAGAGACTTTACAAATAAAGCCTAAGGATTGGCATTCCACTGCTGTCATTTTATATGTATTTGCTTACAATTATCTACGTTCCCGTGCCTATGATGTAGCACCAAGAGGACTATTAGCTAGTGTATATCATCTTACAAGAATAGAGTATGGTATAGATCAACCCGAAGAGGTATGCATAAAACTATTTGTCGCAAGAAAAAATCCCAGAATTCCTTTGATTTTTTGGGTTTGGAAAAATGTGGATTTTCAAGAAAATGAATCTTATGATATGTTGGGAATCTCTTATGATAATCATTCACGTCTAAGATGTATTTTAAAGCCCAAAAGTTGGATAGGATGGCCTTTGTGTAAAGATTATATCGCCCCAAATTTTTATGAAATACAAGATGCTCATTAAATGATAATAATAAGAAATTAATCCAAACTTCTGCAACCCTTGATATTATATATATATACATTCATATATACATATATGTATATGTATATGTATATGTATATTTATGTATACATACATATACATATATGTATATATATATATATGTATATGTATATATATGTATGTATATGTATATATATATATATATATATATATATGTATATACACACATCAGATTTTCCACGAAATTCTAAATTGACCTTCGACTAAGTAACTAAGAGGACAAATATTTTATCGCTGCAAGTATTTATATATATCCAAGTGCATTAAATTTTCGACATTATAAAATAAATAATGAAAATAAATTTTGGGCACAACAAAAAGGAAAGTTCCAAACCTTGTTGGTATTCGATCAGAGCAAGGCAGCAACGACAGAGAAGGATGGTGTCTATTTGTAATTTTGCATGAAGCTTAGTTTTTTCAAATTGGTAGATATAGATTATGGCCAAACAGGTCAAAACAAAATAAGTTAAAAGAATGAAGACATAAGGAAGCTAGAATAAGAAGGTATCAACTATTAACTCTGCATAACTTAAAAAGAAAAAGGGATGGGAGATTGCTGAACAACTCCCTGCTCTATACATAATTAATTTGTATATTAGGCAGATTTTTAGGACAGATTTCTAAGGAGATTTTTAGGGATATCATTCATGTATTGGTGAAGAGATCATTGACATAACAAGATTGTTCTTTTCCGAAATTAGAATTATTTATGGTATCAAAGTCTATCCTAAATCCATAAGTGAGCCCCCAATGTTTTTCACACTGTAGGTGGGTAACCTTGGGCGTGAGGGGGAGTGTTGGAAAGCCCACCTTAATTGTGGTCACCCCTAGTCCACCTTAGTTGAGGTAGGTAGCCATGGGCAGAAGAGGGGTGTGTTGAAGTCCCACATTGTGTGACGGATAACCGTGGCCAAAAAAGGGCATGTTGAAGCCCCACATTGGCTAGAGGTAGTGCTGAGGTATAGTATATAAGTGGGAAACAATCCTCACCTTACAAGCCGGTTTTGTAAGGTTAAGTTAGGCTCAACTCCACTTTCTAACATGGTATCAGAGAGCCACATTGAGGCTCTGAGAATGGCTTTCCAGAGTGGCGGTGTAGGCTATGAATTGATCGTCTCATGAAGAGATAATTCCAAATAGAGGACCTGGAAAGTGACTAGCAGATATAAAGATGGTATTGAAATTATCAGAACGTCACAAGAAGACATGTTGAATTGTGGCTTTGCCAACTTTTCCTGAAACGTTTACCTTTTTGAGCTTTTACTCAAGATAACCTTGGTGTTCAGAAAGTCTTGACACAAAGGTTCAAGCACTTAGATAGCTAAGCTTTCTAAGTGGTTAGTCACTTCATCCATTATCAAATATTCTAATATGATTATCATAACCTAATGCCAATGGACATGTGCTCATGTTCAGAAGATTATTACTTAGAAAGTTTAGGTGCTGAATGATGTACTTAGAACATTTATCCACAATTTACCTCAAGATTTATGCATGAAAGCTTCAAACAACATTATGAACAACAACCTTACCATTAGTAGATAACTGTAGGCCTCACTTAGTAAAAGCAAGAAATAATTAATGGAATGAAAGTAAGAACAGGTAACTAGCTAAATTCTTGATAAGTATTAAGAAGGTTAGATCGACTGATTCAGTGAAGACTGCATTCCTGGACGAAATTCTGCCAGTTGATAGTTATCTTTTACCACTTCCATTAACATGTTTCTTTTGTGTATTACATAATTTTGTGCTCGAATCCTTAATTATCATGGAGCATTTGAGTATAGGTTGGCATCTTAGTGATGAGTCCAAGATTTATCTAAAACTAGAGAATAATTTATCTAAAACTAGAGAATAGCCATCACGACACTAAGCTTATAAGACGTTGACACCCCTCACATATACATACATACATACACACACACACACACACACACACACACACACACACACACACACACACACACATATATATATATATGAGGAGGGATCCACTTACTCAAAGAGTAAGTATAAGAGACTTACTCTTCATCCTCACCATTCATTTTCTTGAAATCTAATGGTGGTAGTGAGTAACTAATCTTAACCATTAGATTTCAAGAAAATGAATGGTGAGGATTAAGAGTAAGTCTCTTATACTTACTCTTAGAGTAAGTAGATCCCTCCTATATATATATATATATATATATATATATATATATATATATATATATATTCTCTTTCTAAAATTCTTGTCATGTATATCTAAAAGCCTTAACCAACAAGTCGTTGGTCTGAGTGGTGCTGGACTTGATCCCTTTAAGCAAGGTCTCGGGTTCAAGTCTTGTGGATGGAAAAAATGTGATTGGGAGGGGAGAACCCCACTAAAGGTGGCCAGTCAGGTTCCCCGACAGATATTAGTCATCGCCAAAGCTGGTGGATACTCTGTACCAATAACATGATAACCAAAACCTCATTCCGCTTGCTTGATATTACATTAGTAACAATACATCATCAAGCATAATCATCATACGTCTCTAGTTCTAGCACCTTCGTCCTAATTACTAAAGACAACTTTGTTGTATTTACCCCTATATGCATAAGCCAAAGACATACACAACAATAAAAAATAACATTCCCCAAAGAAAGAAGAATTGTTGGGCTCTACATGTATATGCCTAGCAACTAGCATCTCAACCCCTTGAGCACCAAACTTAAAAAAAAAATACAATCACGACAAATGAAAGACATCCTTAAAATGTTGATCTTGATCCATTCTTGGGTTGAAAGATTTACAAATCGATTCCAAAATATTTTAATCAGTTTCCTGAATGAATACACATACTGTAAAAACGAAAATGCCTATGGCCCAATCCCAACTTTTTCTTATTGAATTCTCAATTAACAAATTACAAATCCAACCCAAGCATACTATATAATTATAATCAAAGTCATCCATCTATTCCATACTATAACCAAAAGCCAACTTTGACAAAGCAAGTAAAAACAAAAATGGGTTAGGAGCCCTTCAAAGGGTGGAAATCCAAAAATGGGATAAAAAAAATAAAGCAGTTAAGGCACCGCTGTTGATGTGGAATGTGATAGTTCCATATATTTAACAACATGAATGAGGCATGATGTGTTAACTAAAATATATTTCTAATTTATTTGGAAATCAATTGCATTTCTCACTACCACACAAGATTCAAATTCAAATATCTAACATTTCTACATACTTCTTTTTTTTTTTTTTTGATAAAACCTTTCTACATACTTCTATATCAAGACCGATTAAGTTGTGTTAAAAGACAAATAAACTTATATTTAAACAAAGAATATATTTTTATTACCGTAGCACAATGCAGTAAAAAAAGACTACTGTAGCATAATTACAAGAGCCCAAAGTAAAATATAATTCGTCATGGGGCATTACTATTCTCACCCCTTCCTATTGCTATTCTCACCTCATAATTTTTAAAAATTAGTAAAATTACTGGTTACCCCCATCAGTTATTCCCACCCCCCAACTCTCCCTCTTCCCCACCCCTTCACCTTCCCTGGCACCCTTTCCCTCTCCTTCTTCACACCCCCTCTCACTCCCCATTCTTCCTTCTTCCTTTCCTCTTTTTACATTGTCCTTCACACCTCCTCTCCTTCTTCCTTCTACCTTCTACCTTCTTCCTTTCCTCCTCACGCCTTCGAACCAGGTTCGTCTTCTTTCCCTTCCTTTTTTTTTCCAGTTTGGCATAGCACAACGGAATCGTGATTCCGTTGTGTTGTTTTTCAAAATCAACTAACGCAACAGAATCGTGATTCCGTTGTGTTGCATGAATTTTTTTTTATTTTTTTTCTTTTTTAAAGTAAATTTTTATTTTTTAGTTTAGTTAGTTTAAGTAAAATCAAAATTCAAAGATAGAAAACTAATATAAATAATTTTATATTATTTAATATTTTCTAATTATTAATCAATTATACAATATGAATTTATTTACATAGTCAAATAAAATTATTGTTCACTATTTTTTACCTCAATATTATTTGTTATTTTAAAAATTAAGACACCAAATAAATTTATCTAACTGATGAAACTATAATTTGAATAATTATTGTCTAACTAATAAACAATCATGATAATAAACATGAATGAATATAGTAATGTCATGTGATAAACTGATTACTATATTATATAAAATCAAAATCTATTTAAAATCTAATAATCTAATTAATTAATTTAATTAGAATATGTACTTATTATAATCATCTTAATTATTATAATTAAATATAATAATTTGTTTTTATGAATTAAAAAATAAAAACAAAATCAATGAATTTAGGAAAAACAAGAATGAATATAGTAATATCATATGACATTTTCCTACGTGACAAACTTTCTTTATATTATACTAGTTGAAAAAACCAGGCACTCTGTGCCTTGCATGTGTAGTTGATTTTATTTTTATGTAATTAAAAATAAAAGTTGGTTAAGAGATGTAAATAACTACCATAATTGAGTAGTTTTTTTAACGGTGTAGTTGAGGTTAGTTTTTAGAATCAATTGAAGGAAGAAATTGTTTAAAAAATGTGTAGGATATCCCTTTATTATCGGTATAAATAAATTGATTGAGAATATTTTTTCTATATACTAATTGTACCACTTTTTTCACGTCTCTCTACCATTTTTTTTTTTATCTAACTTACTATTGTGATATTAAAAAAACTAACTTCCTCACAACGGGTTGGTGAAGCATAATCTTTGTGGCAGTACAGTGGCGAGACAGGTATAGATGAGAGAATAATTTCAGTGAGTAAGGATGATTACCAAATGGAACAGGCACAAAGGTGGGTTGCTAATTAACATGGGAGAAAAACAAATGTTTCAATATCTAATATACTATGCATGCATTAATATAGAAATAAACCATTCAAGATTCAAGAGGACACATCATTACGGAGGACCAAGATGAAAAATCAATTGGCTAACCCCAGTGCTTATTATTATATTTGTCACAACCATGAAAATCATCGCTTAATCATTGCTTAAAGCCTGTTATACAAAATTACACGTTGCTGTAGCCTTTAGGACGCCACACGTGGAAGATAATTGCTCTCTACAACACAGAGATGCACCTAAAAATCCAATATCATCGTTTTTGTGCCCAAAAAGGCAAAGAAAATATGTCCATTTTTTAGTACCATTTATGCCTTTATCTTAAACACTGTGGGTTCTACCCGAGATAAATTTATGCTTCATATATACATGTTCTCACTCTGTTGGTGCTACTTATTTTAATGCTTTTGCAGCTATCCTTATTATTTCTAATAATTGAATTAACTTGGTATATCTACTATCTGGAGCTACGAATGTATCACCAAGATACCATCTCAATTTTCAAGTTATAAAGGTGTGGTGAAAACAGGGCGGGTACATCTCTTACTGTCTTACCAAAATTGATGATTAATAAGTGAAATAAAATTCCTCGGGAAAAATAAAGTTTGAGGTATCACACAGTAACCCACAGTGAAACTATTTTCAACCCTTGGACTCATCTAACGCTCCACATCGATTCTGCATAGACATGAAACAACGTATTGCTCAGAGGATGTGGGATCCACAAGGAGCCGGCTTAGAAAGCACCTAAGCAAAGACTTTTTTACATGACATGAACACCATATTAACATCTCTTGTCTAATTCTTCTTTCATACTTGACAAAGAGTTTAAACCTTTTGTCTCATTTATTTATTTCCATGCACTATACAATTGTTGTCTAGTTATTCTATGTTGCATCCCAGAAGCTCTTGTGTTGAAGTAAACAATCTTTGTATTCTTCTCTGTTCCAAGAACTTGGATTGGTTCTGTGGTAAGGTCTTTTTCTCCACTTCCAATTTTAACTCTGAATAGAAATAATAGAAGGGGAAAGGATATGATATGACTGATCATGTTTTAGCTGAAACAGAATATTTGAGTCAAGAATGTGAATGCTGCCTGAGAGCATAGATTATAGAGTTCAAAACATGAGTGGTTGTAAAATGAAAAATAACATTTTCTAAAAAACATATTTGGTGTCACAGCATGGACTTTTCATCAAAATGCTTAAATCCGTTCGTCTGACAATAATTCTAAGGGCATCAGCTTCTAATTCAAGTTCAGATTGTTCATCTAAAATTCTTTTTTTATTAGATTTGTGAATTTTAACTGATATGTTGGTTTAATTTCTAATTGCCTACATTGTTTAAGGCTAAGTTATGTTGTTGCAGTGGCTATTATTAATAATAGATGTTGAACCATGCATGTGGGATTTCAACCTTGTTTGGTTAGATGAAAATAAACAACAATTTAACATTTTTATTAAAAGTTATTTAAAAAACTATTAGATACTTATTTATTTTTTAAAAAAAGATATATGTGAAAAAAGACAATTGAGAATCACATCAATCTATTATCACAAATTCAAATCAACCACATAAATATATGTAGTACGTTAATCTTTATTTGACAATTTTTATTTCATTTCATTATTTCTTTAAGATATATAACATTAATTTAATAAAAAAATATGTAGTATTGTCCTTTTTTATTTATTATCATTCATGTTTAATTTATTTTAATTTTTTCAGGTACTTAAGTGATGAAATTAATTGTTAATTTTAAATTAATAATCTATTCTAAATTTGGTCCAATAAAATGATATTAAATTATTTGAAATTAACAACATGTGTAATAATTAAATAAACAGTATGGTGATAAAACAATAATTTAATATGATAATAAATTAATCGAGCACTCCATATCTAGGCCAAAATTAAAGGCCCACTTTAAATTAATCGTCTATTTCAAATTTTGTTTTGTCAATCAAAAGATCAAATAAAAATAAATTTATATATTTGTGTGTCATAATTGTCCATAATTAATTTGTGTGCAAATAATTGTTCATTAATCAATTTGTATAAAAATGAATTGGAGATTTATACATAAGAAAAAAAAAAGTAGGAAATATTATAGTGTTGCCATGTGGGATAAGATTCTAAATGGAACTATCTTTTAGATTGACATATGGAGCTTTTCTATTTAATAACATTTTTTTGTGTATATTATTATTATTATTTTTATTGGCTTATTTTTTGAAATAAATTTTTATATTAAAAAAACCTTCCCAGGTTTGCAATAAGGTTAATGTCAACACTTACAACCAAAAACCAAAAGGTAAGCCTAAGAAAAAAAATAGAGAAATAGTAATAAAAAAAGAGAGAAGAAAAACAAAGAAAAAAACACAATAAAAAAATATTGCAACTCCATCAAACCACCACCATGCTCTATCATGAGCGCCACAAAAGGTCCACAATAGGGTTAATGTCAACACTTATAACCAAAGACCAAACAGTAAGCCTAAAAAAAACAAAGGAGAAAACATAATAAAAAAAACACTGCAACTCCCACCACCATGGCTTTATTATAAATGCCACTCGAAAATTACAACAATTGTCTCTACAATGCCACAAAAGGTCCGCAACATGGTTATTGTCAACACTTACAACCAAAGACCAGACAGTTAGCGTAAGAAAAAAATAAAAAAGGATAAAACATAATAAAAAAAACACTGCAACTCCATCAAACCACGACCAAGGCTCTATCATGAATGCTACTCAAAAATTACAACAATTGTCTCTGCAGTGCCAGAAAAGGTCCACAACCTGGTTAATGTCAGCACTTACAACCAAAAATCAAATGGTTAGCCTAAGAAAAAAAAGAAGGAGAAAACATAATAAAAAGGCACTACAACTCCATCAAACCACTACCATGGCTTTATCATGAATGCCACTTGAAAATTACGACAATTGTCTCTGCAAGCATCCCAGACTTATTGCAAAAAATCCACCATCATCAACTCTAGTCTCACTACTTTTATAACCATATTAATTAATTACAGAAAGTAATCATATAATCATAATGATATTGATATTTGATATAATTATAATACTAATTCAATTGTATAAATTAATTAATAGCAATATTTATTTATTAGTTATGAAATATGAACAAATCATAATATTAAGGAAAGATTTTTTACAAAATTTTGATTACCATTTAATTGCAATCGATTATATTATTATAATTGCAATCAAGACCACTTAATTTGATTAATTGTATCAATTATATAAAATAAAATTAATTACAATCATATTATATTATTATATCATTACCATAAATTAAGATTGAATTAATTTATTTTATTAAAATATTTTATATAATATATAGATAGATTGATTGATGATGAATATATAATATAAAATCAAATCAAATATCAAATAATAATAATAATAATAATTTTAAAATTGAATTAAATTTACTTTAATTAAAATATTAAAATATATATTATGCAGGTTATGAAACATTCAAAATATAATTTTAAAATTTCTATTTAAATATGGAAAGAAAATTAATAATATGTTAAATCTCTTACAAATATTAAGATTGTGATTATGTTAATCAATAATTAATTGATTAATTATATTGATACTAAAATTAGAAATGTCACTAGAATGTGACACTTGGACAACCAATCCCAGTCAATAACTGTGTTTTATATAATATATAGATAGATAGATATAGATAGATTAAAAGTTGATGAAATATAAATGATCTTAAAATAAATCTAGAATTATAAAACAATTTAAATTTAACCATCTAGGAAATGATTAGCACACAAAAGAATAAAATTTAACTTTTCCATAACTTAAATTTAATAATATTTTTAAATATGTTTCTCACTCATTATTCATTTTGATTGATGTGATTTTGATTGATTAGAAGATTTACTTTATTATTAATTTAAGTATATCACTGTATTTTGAAGAAGATTAATTGAGCATATTTCTACAATTTAAGTAAAATCAAATTCAAAGATATAAAACTAATCTTCCTATATATATAAATGACTAAGAGATTATCTCCTCTCCTTGCTCCACTTTCCCCACTCTCTCTACTTTTCCAAAAATTTCTCTTATCAACTTTTTTAATTACCTCACATTCACAATATTTTTATAACTACCTTCATTCACGTCATTATCTGGTGCTATATTTTTTAAATATTTTTATCAATTTTTTAACTCTATTTTTTTAATTCCGAAGATTTTTCTCTTTCATAAATAATTTCAAATCCTTAATTCAATTTACTTTTCAATTTTCAAAGTTAATTTAAAAAATTAAAGTTACATCGTTACATCTTCCCTTATTTTTTTTAATTTTATAGTTTCTAATTTTTTTATAATTATCTCTTTTTTAAAAAAAATTCAATATGCTATATAATTCTTTATTTATTTATTTTTTCAAATTTCTTTCTAATACTAGTATATATTAATTGTACAACTTTTTTTCACGTCCCTCTACCATTTTTATTTTTTTTATCTAACTTACTATTGTAATATTAAAAAAACTAACTTCCTCACAACGGGTTGGTGAAGCATAATCTTTGTGGCAGTACAGTGGCGAGATAGGGTATAGATGGGAGAACACCACTTTAGAATAATTTCAGTGAGTAAGGATGATTACCAAATGGAACAGGCACAAAGTTGGGTTGCTAACGTGGAAGAAAAACAAATGTTTCAATATCTAACATTCTATGCATGCATTAATATAGAAATAAACCATTCAAGATTCAAGAGGACACAAAATTACAGAGGACCAAGATGAAAAATCAATTGGCTAACCCCAGTGCTTATTATTATATTTGACACAAGCATGAAAATCATCGCTTAATGATTGCTAAAAGCCTGTTATACAAAATTACACGTTGTTGTAGCCTTTAGGACGCCACACGTGGAAGATAATTGCTCTACAACACACAGATGCACCTAAAAATCCAATATTATCGTTTTTGTGCCCAAAAAGGCGAAGAAAATATGTCCATTTTTTAGGACCATTTATACCTTTATCTTAAACACTGTGGGTTCTACTTCTACCCGAGATAAATTTATGCTTCATATATACAAGTTCTCACTCTGTTGGTGCTACTTATTTTGATGCTTTTGCAGCTATCCTTATTATTTCTAATAATTGAATTAACTTGGTATATCTACTATCTGGAGCTACGAATGTATCACCAAGATACCATCTCAATTTTCAAGTTATAAAGGTGTGGTGAAAACAGGGCGGGTACATCTCTTACTGTCTTACCAAAGTTGATGATTAATAAGTGAAACAAAATTCCTCGGGAAAAATAAAGTTTGAGGTATCACACATCGATTCTGCATAGACATGAAACAACGTATTGCTCAGAGGATGTGGGACCACAAGGAGCCGGCTTAGAAAGCACCTAAGCAAACTCTTTTCACATGACATGAACACTATACTAACATCTCTTGTCTAATTCTTCTTTCATACTTGACAAAGAGTTTAAACCTTTTGTCTCATTTATTTCCATGCACTATACAATTGTTGTCTAGTTATTCTCTGTTACATCCCAGAAGCTCGTGTTGAAGTAAACAATCTTGGTAGTCTTCTCTTTTCCAAGAAGTTTGATTGGTTCTGTGATGAGGTTTTTTCTCCATTTTCAATTTTACCTCCAAGTAAAAATAATAGAAGATGAAAGGATATGATATGACTCATTTGATTTCTTATTGTTTTCCCATGTTTTAGCTGAAATAGAACATTTAAGTTAAGAATGTGAATGCTGCCGGAGAGCATAGATTATGGAGTTCAAAACATGAGTGGTTGTAAAATGAAAATGACATTTTCTAAAAAAAACATATTTGATGTGACAGCATGAACTTTTCATTAAAATGCTTAAATCCATTCAACCAACAATAATTCTAAGGGCATCAGCTTCTAATTGCAGTTCAGATTGGTCATCTAAAATTCTCTTTTATTAGATTTGTTAATTTTAACTGATATGTTGGTTTAATTTCTAATTGCCTACATTGTTTAAGGCTAAGTTATGTTGTTGCAATGACTATTGTTAATAATAGAAGTTGAACCATGCATGTTGGATTTCAACCTTGTTTGGTTAGATGAAAAGCAAGCACACATTGGTTGTAACTTATAACACACATTTCAGGTTTTATTACCAGGCCAATCATAAATTGGACTGAATTCTAAGTATTTCCGCTGTTTTAGCAGTCTTTGTTTTCTAGTATGCAGATGAAATTCAAGCACCACCTGACCAATAAAGAAGCTAAAACATAAAAGATTCAACTGTCAATATCTTATAAATTCTCTGTAAATCATACCAATTTGTATTTAAAGCTGAGAGTATTTTCTAAACAATCAAAGATAGATGTCGACAGTCAGCTGTTTGATAAAAGGTCAAAGAAACATCACCCCGAATTTGAAACTTAGGACTTTGGTTTTCGATTTGCATTGCTATAGTGTAATATGAAGTTTAGAGTCATTATTCATGTTATTAGGCAATTTGATCTTGAGTTTTTGATATGTTCAAATGGACTATCAGTTTTCCCGTGTAAAAACCAAGCCACACTAATCAAGGCAAAAGAAATCTCCAAGGATCACAAAACACCTCAAAATCACACTAGCAATTTGGCAAACACATGTCTATTAGTTCTTTTGTAAGGTAGCAAGAGTATGAACTTTGAAGTTTGAACTGTTTGATCCCATATTAGACAGGTTTGTAAATTCCAACTAATAATATTAAGAACAAGTGTCGAGTACACATTGAAACAAAAGCTTTTTTTATTTCTTCAAGTCTAGTGTTATAACCATTTCAGGTGCTGCACTTGGAATTCACAATGGCTGAGCAGCAAATGATCAGTGCTTTTGCTTCTTCCTCTAACTCTTCTTCCTTGGTGTCTTCTAAAAAATATGACGTTTTTCTAAGCTTTCGAGGTGAGGACACCCGTAAGACCTTCACAAGTCATCTTCATGAAGCTTTGATGCAAAAGAAAGTTGAAACCTATACAGACTACCGGCTTAAAAAGGGGGATGAAATCTCACCAGCACTCAGCAACCATCGAAGATTCACATGTATCAATTGTCATTCTCTCAGAGAAGTATGCTTCCTCAAAGTGGTGCTTGGAAGAACTCAACAAGATTCTAGAATGCAAGAAAAACCAAGGACAGATAATGATACCAATATTCTACAACATAGATCCATCCCATGTGAGGAAGCAGACTGGGAGCTACGAGCAAGCCTTCGCAAAACACAAGGTAGAACTGAAGTGCAACAAATGGAAAGCGGCTCTCACTGAAGTAGCCAATTTAGCTGGGTGGGACTCCCGAGACAGGTAAATAAAATGAATTGAGAGTGAGTAAATTTTCTGAAAGAAAAAATGTGAAAGTTAATAATGTATTGTTTTATTTTGAGTTGGCCAAATTTGATTCTTAATCCAACACTAAGATAAGGATGAAAAAACTATGAGACAAATATGATATCAAATTATATATTGAACTAAATAGTGATAGATATAGTTGATTCCTTCTTTCATGTATGCATGTGCAATGCAATTGCGGCTTTGCACTTTGCAGTGAAGTTTCTTTATCCTCAAACGTGTCTCATTGTGTAGGGTTAAAAAAAATAGTTCATTTTACTTGACAAAAATAAAAAATACATAAGAGATAATCTCATAGTAATCCTACTCGACTCAAATAGGATTCCTTCCATGTATGTTACATGTGGTCTAAACAAAAAATTAACAAGAATTTCCTTTGCGTGATTGGAAAAATTCCCCTCAATCCTAGGTCTCAGTAGGTTTTCATTATGTGAACAATATTATGATTGTATATGATACACATTGAAGTAATATGTAGAAATAAGCAAAATAATTTATTCTAGCTTACTCATCTGCTATGAAGTTTACTTTTGAAAAATATTTAAAAATATTTTCTCTTGAATAATTCAAAAAGTAAATTTAAACTTTGATATCTCTATTACACTGTAACTTCTCTGATAAATTTTAAAATTTGTATCCTATCCATTAAATGTCTTGTATGTGTACTTGTTAACTTCTAATACAGTTGCATGCATGCATGTGGGCATACTTTTGTAGTATACCTATTTTCATGGTAGTTTGCTTAAGAAGTTCATTGCATAGGAAAAATACAGATATTTATTATCTTCTCTAAGTCATTGAATCTTCATTCCCCAATTATTTGTCTTTTGTTTCTCTCTGCTACACTACTATATTAATCTAAGATTATGTATTAATCATTTGTATAGTTACGTTATTTTATTTATTTATTTTTTGAACTTGCTAGACTTATAACACATCATTTGAACTTGCTAGGACTGAATCTGAACTCCTTAAGGACATTGTCGGAGACATTTTGCAAAAACTGACTCCTAGATACCCAAACCAACTTAAAGGACTAGTTGGAATTAAGGACAATTATGAACAAATTGAATTATTACTAAAAATGGGGTCAAGTGAAGTTAGAACCCTTGGAATATGGGGCATGGGTGGCATAGGAAAAACCACCCTTGTACTGCTTTGTATGCCAAACTGTCTCCTGAGTTCGAAGTTGGTTGCTTCTTAGCAAATGTTAGGGAAAATTCAAGCAGGTATGGTCGACTTGAAGCTTTACATAATAAACTTTTTTCTAAGTTGTTAGAGAATGAAGATTATTGCTTTGATGCACCCTTTTTAGTATCTGGTTTTGACATGCGTAGGCTTGGACGTAAAAAAGCTTTGATCGTGTTGGATGACGTGGATACCATTCAGCAATTAGAATCTCTAATTACTGATTGTGGTTTTTTGGGTCCAAGAAGTAGAATCATTGTTACAACTAGAAATAAGCAAATATTTGATGAAGTTGTTGAAGTATATGAGGTCAAGGAATTGAGTTTTCATCGCTCTTTTCAGCTTTTCTGTTTGACTGCTTTTGGAGAAGAACAACCTAAACATGGATGCGAAGATCTATCAAGAAGTGCAATTTCCTATTGCAAAGGTATTCCTCTAGCTTTAAAAGTTCCTGGTGCAAGTCTTCATCGAAGAAATAAAGAGGCATGGGAAAGTGAATTAAGTAAACTCAAGAAGATCCAAAATACAGAAATTTATGACGTGTTAAAATTAAGTTATGATGCCTTAGATGATCCTCAACGGGACATCGTTTTAGACATTGCATGCTTCTTCAATGGAGAAAGAAGAGATTGGGTAACAAGTGTATTGGAAGCTTGTGAATTCTTTGCAGCATCTGGGATATAAGTCCTTTTGGATAAAGCTCTCATAGCAATTTCAGATTACGATTGCATAGAAATGCATGACTTGATATGGCAAATGGGTCAAGAATTTGTTCGTCAAGAATCCATCAAAAACCCTGGAAGACGAAGTCGATTATGGAAACATGAGGAAGTGCATGAAGTATTGAAATATAACACGGTAAGTATTGAAATACATGTATCCTTTTAGAATGTAACTACTATGATATCCAAACTAATTATTATTCTAAATTTTATTTTTCAGGGAACTGATGTTGTTGAAGGCATAGCTTTAGATTTGCACAAATTAACCGGGGATCTATATTTGAAATCCAATTCCTTCACAAAGATGACTAACATGAGATTTCTTAAAACTAGAAATTGACCCGCACATTGCGCGGGTTTATAAATAAATGTATATGACATAATTTGAAGATATTAGAAATATATTAAAAAATATTACATTAAATTATAAAATAATTATGGAATAGAAAAATCGTAAAGTTATATGTAAATAACATATATTTGTAAAAAAAATAGGAGACTAAAAATGTTAGATTGTTGTGGATGTGTTGATGGTAAATGCAATTATTTTATATCCTAGAAATTTAAGTATAACCTAGAGATTAATGAGATAGTAAAGTGGATTTAAAAATTAGAATATCCAAATTTTGCACGTGATTTATAGTTATAATTGCCCTTATCAAATGTCATATGGAGTTATATATTTACAAATAATGAAATTTAAATTTACAAATCATTTTCCAAACTTGATTAGGAGGGGAGAACTCCACTAAAGGTGGCCAATTAGGTTCTCTGACAGAGATTTTTCATTGGCAAAGCCAGTGAATATTCCGTACCAATAACATGGTAATAAAAAAAACAAAAAAGGTCTAGTGCACAAGATTAAGGGTTTCATAGAAGACTTTTCTGAGCTAGGAGCTATCTTAACAGATTGCTGGAATCTGTTATCTTCTTTTCCAATCTTTAGAATTGGTTATGTTAGTAGGCAAGCCAATGTAGTTGCCCATATGTTAGCTAGGGGAGCTCCATCAGTGCCTAGTCTCCATATTTCTTATCGTATTCCTACTTGTGTTTTACAGACTGTTATTAATGAAATGAAATAAGCATACTTTTGACAACAACAAAAAAAAAAAAGAAGGGGTAGAGAGACGTGTTTAAAAAATAATTTTGTGGCAATTTAATGAAAATAATTTCATTGTAAAAGTTATTATGGTATAAAAATGAATGCTTTTAAATATTCATTTTATTTAAATTTTGTTTATTTGACTATTTATCATAAATATTTAGATTGAGAATATTAAAATTAAGTATGAGTACAAATTTTTGTTTTATAAAATTTTTAAAATTGTTTATAAGTTTAGAGTGTAAGATTGTAAGTGAATGACTTTGTACAGATATATTTTAGGTTGGTTTATATAAAGAAAAAATTATTATAAACTTTGTTTAGAAAAAACCTATTTTTTAGGGGATTAATGTGGAATGCTAGGAACATTGTTTATGCGATTTTTTATATTTATAGAGTAGAAAATACAATAAAAAATTTAGAGAGCATTAAACATGATATATGATTTTTTTTTTTTTTTGTGTTAACATGATATATGATATATATGCTTATATGAATGATGTGCAAAATTTTAAAAGAATTATAATTTACAAATAAGATTGAATCTTGGTGATTTTGTGGTGTAAAAACATTGCATAGTTGAACTTCTTGAACGTAAACCAATCGTCGCAATCTATGTTGAGGTCTTGAAGAAATTGATATTTCATTTTAATATGTATGTTGGAGAAATTGATATTGGGCCTTTTAAATTTAGGTGTATTTTAAAAGTATAAAATGGAAATTTATTTTAACTTTAATAAGTGATTTAAGTAAATGTAAATATATGGTATCTAACGTTAAAGAGAATAATAATAAAATTAAAGTTTGTATTAAATATTTTAATAACAAAAAATAATTCAGACAATTGTGCCATAAAAAACATAATAAATGTATTTGAATTCGTATTAAATAAGTAACTGATAATTTGAAATTTAAATAAAACGTCATAATGATGTTAATTTGCAATTAATACCTATAATTATAAGTTATATTTTATTAGCAGTCATATACCATAATTAATAGACTCGATTTGATTAAAATGTCAGTTAATGAGAAAAATAATAAACAGTGTGTAAATATTATTAAATATAAATATTATAAAAGAATATTTTTGTACGGATTTTTTTTTTTTTGGATGAAAAGAGTTAATTTGATTAAAACTTCAGTTATTTCAAAACTAATATATTCTGTAGGATTTTTTTTTCTTGGTAGTGGTATACTGTAGGAGATTAATTGGCCATGGAAGTTAAAGTATATTTCTTTAAAAAATATATTTTTATGCATTGAAGGGGAAAAACGCCAAAAAAAGAACGAAATTACAGATCAAATTAAGCCATGGGAAAAAGAAACCCCAGCTCTATCCGCTAACAAGGACAACGTACAACAAGAAATTGGGGAGTAAATTAAAAGTCATATAATCAGATGCCAAACTAAGAGCATGCTTTGGTAGATTTTCAGCAGAGAAATTGGCTTCTCTCATCACATGCCGCCACCGAATGGACATACCTGTTTAATTCAAGTATTGACAAAGCAAAGTTTCCAGAATGGCTGAAAAAGCAAAGTTCAGTCAAGGTGTTGACAATGTGTAAGGCAAGTATTGCAGACTTGGTTCCAAGTTGGTTTTGGAATTGGACTATGCAAATTGAATTCCCGGATCTGTCAAACAATCTGTTAAGTGGAGACCTATCTAACATCTTTCTAAATTTCAGCCTCACATATTGCCAACTGTGTCTGCAAATGTTGAAGTGCTGAATATTGCCAATAACTCAATTTTTGGAACGATTTCTCCCCTTTTATGCAGAAAGATAAATGCTACTAATAAGTTAAGAGTGTTGGTGATCTTGGTCACTGTTTGGTGCATTGGCAAGCTTTGGCGCATTTGAACTTGGGTAGTAACAATTTGTCAGGTGTAATTCCAAACTCCATTGGGTATCTGTCTCGACTTGAATCTTTGTTGTTAGACAACAACGGCTTCTCTGGTTATATTCCTTTAACTCTGCAAAATTGCTCTACATTTAAGTTCATTGCAGTGTTATTTTCTTCAACAGAACTTGGAGGCATGCTTATTTTAATTTTCTCGACCACTTGAATGATCTGATTTTAGATTGAACTTGAAGGTAAGAAGGTTACTTGCTAAACTATGAGTTTACATGTTAACTGTTAAGAAGTGAGACATTACAAGGTGCTATTTTAGCCATTGAAAAGGTGAAAAGGTTTACCTTGATGGCGTTAAGCACATAAAGAGATGTGAAGGCTTACGCTTGAACAAAGCTCGAGTTTTGTCAAACAAACCAAGCATTCTTTACTGTCCTTGTTGATCATATACCCATGCAAGAAATTGGTTGTGCTAGGCTTGATTCCTCTTATTTCTAAATACTAATGGAAAGACTTCAGCAGATTCTCATCCAAGTCCCTGCAGAAAACATTCAAACGGAAGGAAGTTTCTACAAGACCATACCACAACAATTAAATTTTAATTTCATTTTTTTTGAAGAGTTGCAGAGTTGAAGGATGTACTGGAAATCTAATTCTAGGCTTAGCCTTAGTATTAGCCATAGCCCTTAAGCTTAACTAAAGATTAATGGGCATAGCTAGTGAAGGATGTACAGTATTGTGACAGATCAATGACAAACAGAGTGATAATCAACATATCAAATATGTAAAGTGTAACGGTTGATAGCTATTCATTTCTAAAACTGTTGATTGTTGCTAGAAATTAATTATTCATTTAATCCATAATGGTTGTAAATGAGCCATGAAACAGTTTATATTTTGTTCAACAAAAGAACGTGATTCACAGAGCAAAACTCTTTTGTATACAAGCCATGTTGACAGCTGTTCTAAATTGCTGATGTCGCATGAAATGAGAATAGAAAACAATCCAAATGGCAGCTTCTAAGTTTGTGCTTCTGCTTTTATATATTATAAATAGATCCATGATGATTGGCAGACAAATGGATTTAATGTGCACCTTCCTAATGGTCTTGAGTCATTGCCTTATAAATTGAGGTACCTTCATTGGGATAGATTCTGTCTTGAGTCTTTGCCATCTAACTTTTGTGTTGAACAACTTGTAGAGCTTCACATGCCTTACAGCAAGGTTAAAAAGCTTATATGTACTGCATTTTTCTTTAAATTTGTAGACGTACAAGAGAGGGTCCTAAGTGGTAACTGGCCTGTGCTGCCTCAAGTGAGGCTCATGATTATGATTTGTGAATTTAACAAAATCTGAACAATTTTATACATCTTTCTTTTTACAGAATCTTGTGAATTTAAAGAAAATTGACATTTGGGGTTCCCGAGACCTGATTGAGATCCCAGGCTTATCCAGGGCAGAAAAACTTGAAAGTTTTATTCTTGGTCATTGTGAAAGGTTGCATTAGCTCCATCCATCCATGTCATCTCTCCCCAAGCTTACACATTTACAGGTATCTTTCTGCAGAAAAATTGAAAGACTTAATGTTCAATCAAAATCTCTCCGTGAATTGTTTATGTATGGTTGTCCATCTCTCAAGGAATTCTTAGTGACATCAGAGGAAATTATGGAGTTGGACATATCTAGCACCTCTATATGTGCATTGCCATCATCCATTTGGTGTAATTGGAAACTTACATCTCTTTCTCCAAGTGGTTGCAACAATCTTGGCAAGTTATCAGATGATAGGGGATTGGAATCCATTACAGCACTGGACCATTATGGGGGTACGCAGACCAATTCATTGAAACTGTCATCCATTCAAGCACTTTTTCACAATATTGGCCACTTTTCGTCTTTAGAAGAGCTAGACCTAAGTGAAACTGATATTGAGAGTTTGCCCGCAAACATAAAAAACCTTTCATTGTTGACAAGACTTCGGTTAGATGGCTGCAGAAAACTCGTCTCTCTGCCAGAGCTTCCATCATCCCTGAGATGGCTTGACATGAATGATTGCTGGAAAATCATGTCTCTGCCAGAGCTTCCACCATTGGTGAATGTGATGAGCGCCTGTAACTGCCCTTCCTTGGAGACAGACTTCACTCAATGGCTGGTGTTACAACACATGTTACAGAGCTGCATACCCTATGTACACCAACAATATCTTAGTGATCCCCGGTGTAATCACTATGATTATTTCATTTTCTCAGAAGACCATGTCACGGAAGAGTGTGGGTTTCGTACAGTAGGGAGTTTAATAACTATTCCTTATCTCCCACTATCATCTCACTGGTGCGGTTTCATTTATTGCATCATTCTTTCTAATGCATTACGCTTGGATCAAGTTAAGTTAACTATCTATCAAACACGGTAAAAGGGTAGGCAGGGAGAAAAACATTTCTTTGTTCAGTAATTTAATTTCAAATCACATGTTATTTGCGTATGTTAAACGGTGGCATGTTTTCAGCAACGAATTACCATTGAAATTAGAATTTTATTGCCGCGACTGGGTTACTAGCAAACACCACCCGGAGTGGATAAAAGAGTGTGGGTTCTTCCCAGTATATGCCTTGGAATCGGGGTTGAAGTTGTTTGGTAGTAGAATCAAGGAAATTATTGAATCGGAATCCATTACTCAAATCTCTGGTAATGAGTCACAGCCCAGAGCAAATGGAGTTGGAGTTGGAGTTGGAGGCTCTAATAATGAAAAAGAAGACTCAGAACAACTTCTTCCTGTACCGAAGAGGAGGAGGACTGAACCATAAATGATAATCTTCCTGTGATTACTTCATTGTTATGATTCCTATGATACTTAACACACGCCTTCATTGTATGCTCCTTATTTGTTACTTTTTTTAGATGAAATTAGTCCTCTAAATTATCAGTAGGAAATACTCTTGATTCTAGAAAATTATGCATAGTATATTGCAATAACATTGTGCTGTATTTATGTGTTGAGCACGTTTTCTTTTGAAATACTTGTGGAGAATATTGGGGGCAATTGAGCACTAGCTTGGTGGAAGAGTAAAAGCAGTACTCAAAAATGTTTGGTAGTCTATTTCACTTCATTTGCGAATAAAAAAGGACAATATTATACTATTTATTCTACAGTTTCTTTAGACACAGTAGATGTGTGATATCAAACTGGGATGGTAATAGATTGATAATTCAAAATTTAGATGTAATAAGTGAAGTCATAAGTTGCTTGTGACTTTTACATTTGTAGCTATCCAACGTTTGGAACTAACTGTGATTTTTGCTTTATTCTCGGGAGTTTTATGCATCATAATCGTATAATAAGTTACAATTTTTGGCCATTCATTTCTTATATCAGTGCTAAACCTTAAAGTAAAAGAAAATATCATATTGTGAGATTGGCTATTTAACTGAACAAAGAGTTAGAAAAATCCGAGACAAAAAGTTATGGTGATTCAGCCTCAAAATTTTAACATGCTTGTAACAAGTTACAATTTTCGCCATTCATTCTTTTATTTTAGATATTTAGAATATTAGTGATAATCTATCTAGACAAAAGTTGTGAAGATTTGGCTTTAAAGTTGTGGCATGCATCATATGAAGCCAGCCATTGGTGGATTAAGAAAATCAAAAACAGAGATCGTAATATGTAAATAACTACACGCTATCATTTTAATATGTAAATGACTGTGAAATTACGAATTTATCAACCACTTGAAAGCAAATGATGAAATAGGATTTCGAGTAGAAAACAAAGAAATGAAAGAATAATACTTGACATGTAGAGATTGAATAATTTCGAATTGAGATTGATTTGATGTGATATAAAATGCAAAGTACTCACACCAATTTTATAATTGCATTAGTCACTTAATTCTAGATATTCTAACGGTAATATATCATTCACACCCACCCTACAAGAGGACATTAGATTTGGGCTTATTCAGAGAAATTTTTGCATGCGCCAATATTAAACATATTGACTTAAAAAATACAGAAAATATCTTGCGTGTTTGCAAAAGACATCCTCAAGAAAATATACCTTGCTACCAAGTTGATTCGCCAAGCTTAGATCAGCAAGTCTATTTTCAAATAGGCCAATGAGAAATTTACTCTTCAGATTCTTGACACAGCATCTTCAATCTTACTCTCATTGCGATAATGTTGTTCTTTACTTGATAGGTTAGATCATCATTGAACTTGGTGAAGTTATAGGGAACCATGCATAGTCTTTTAAATAATGAATCAGTTAATTACATAAAATAAAATTGCGGTATATATAAGGGTTGCATCGGAGGGACCTGGAGGCTTCCCATAATGAATAATGATGGGTAGGTCGTGCAGCAACTGCAAGCTGGTTGATAAAAGCAACTTAAATGGGGAAAGAACACATGGGATAGATATCTAATCCTATGGAGATCACGAACTTCCAAGCAAAATTGACATTTTATGTTTTAAAATTATATTTATTCCTATGTACGTAGAATTGGTTAACAAGTATTTGGTTGAGGAGAGGGTAGTATAGTCTCTCTTTATCTAATTTTTGTTCTCCTCCAATATTAAGGAAATTTAGAAGGAAAAAAAAGGAATTTTAAAACATTTCAAGTACATCGATTAAAATATCTCTACTTTTATTTTGAAATCCAAAATTGTAAGACTATAAATGTAAATTAATTTTTAAAAGCTCTCCTTTCTCTTTATGAACGAAACAAGAAAAGGAAATTTCTTCCGTTATATATTAGGAGAAAGAAATATGAACTAATTATATATCTATTATTTTACCTGAAATATGTCTTTTTTTTTAATGACACTGTGTATTTTAATTTTTTTTCTAGTTTTACTAATATGAAAAATATATTATTTTAATAATTATTAGTATCATTGATTTGTACAAGTGATTTTGAAGTTATATAAAATAAGAATTTGAAAGAAGCCTTACTTATTTTGATTTAAAGAAACTTTTATAAACTGAAACAAATTAAAACTTGTGCGGACATTTTATGTTTTCTATTTTCTCTACCTTAAAAAGATAAATAAATTTGTATTTTATGTTGTCTGCTACTATTTCAATTAATATTTTTAATAGTTGTATTTGGAATTAATTCTAAAATTTCATTTTAACTAAGCTTAAATAATTTACAAAAAAAACTTATAATTATTTAGCTTTTGAAAAAATATCATAGATTTAGTTAAGTGCAAATGTGGGTGAATTAAAATAAAAAATTATAAGTTCAAATATTTTAAAAAAAATGTTTAATAAAACTTAGGAATTATTGTATGTGTATGAAAATATCTATAAATAGTTGAGAACTATAAAAAAAGTAAATTTAAATTTGGAGTATAGAAAACAAATGGGACCCAAATTTGAGAGAAGAAAAACATATTAAAAAAAAAATTGATTTACGTTTATACATGAAAAATGAGGCACTACGCTGAATATTTATGGTTAGTTGGTCACGACACTAAATAGGAAAGTTGAGACTTAAGAATAAGAGGGATGCAACTGATGAGCAATTGGTTTGGATTACGCAGCTAGCTGCAACGTGGTATTTACTTTGTGCATGTTGGAGATTTGCCAATTGATAATGAAGTAATTAACTTGGGTCTAGCCAAGGGGAAATGTGCATGGGTTCAGACTTGAGAGTGAAATGAGATTATGAGTTTTAATGGCTTAATTATGTGGAAGTGATACTCAATACGCGAGTGGTCTAGATAATTGGCTATCATGAAAGCACTGAAAGAATATAGAAATTTAAGATTTCTCTTTCTACAAGAAACACTAGAAAGAAAATACTATAATTAAGAATTTTTGACCATTTATTTTGTATCTTTTATACCTTTTATCATAAACATTGTTTGTTGTTACTTTGTTGCTTCTACTTATTTCGTTGACAGCCGCTATCCTTATTTCTAAGAATTTAATAGTGATATACTAACAGTGTAAGACAATCATATATCACCATTGATATGCTTTTAAGATAATTTTGTAAAAGTCAACAAACTTACCATACATGTGGGTTGTAATTGGATAATAATGTAAAACTATTTTATACTGTCAGTACATAGTCATTTTTCTCTATTTCTAATCTTTATTATGGCTAAAGATACCGTTGCACATCATAAAGGTGTGGTTCTAGGGACGGTCCAATGGTAAAACAACTTAGGCCTACTAACAAAAAATTATTTTTTTAAAAGTAAAAAGGACCACACATGTTGACTGAAAGGCCTTACATATCACTATTTTCTTTAAAGTAAAAAAGGCTCTTGCTATTTCCACTCTCTTTTTTTGCTAAATACACTCCCCTTTCCTTTTTCAAAATTAAATTACATAAATAACCTCTCCCTTTCAAACAGTCTTCTCTCCCTCGCACACTCCCCTTTTTAGCTCAACAGCACACTCCCTGTTTCATAGCAACAACTCTCCCTCTCTTTCGCTCTCTTCATGCCCTCCAATCTCTTGCTCTGGTCTTCCTTTACTCCTCACTTGCTTAATCTCTTGATCTACGGTTAGGGTTTTTTCATCCTCCAAACTCCAATGCAATATGCTTACGCTCCCAACTACTTTCCTTTACTCCTTCCTTGCTTAATCTCAGTATGATTATTCAAGTTGTTGCAACGAAGTGCCTCTTAGAGTTGTCCAAATTGAAGGACCAATATCAATTATATGTTTTTTCCACTTCAATTGCTCACTATTGTACAATTTTCCTTGATATGGTGTTTTTAATGGTCTTAATGTTGTGCTTGAATTTTTCCAGATGTTATTCTTAACATTCCATAAAGTACTTTCAAGAACCCAAAACAGTATTCCAGAATTTTTTGGAATACAGTTTTATTTTTTAACATTCCGGAACTTAAAACAGTATTCTGAAAATACTTTTTAGAATATAGTTTTATGTTTTAACATTTCAGAAAATACTTTATGGAATACAAAATAGTATTTCGAAATAATAGTTATGTATTTTAGGGGTATAAAGGGAATATATGATAATAATAATTAGAAAAAATAAATGGGAGTGTACTTAGCAAAAAAGGGGAGTGGATATAGAAAAACCAAGTAAAAAAGTCTCAATTTTTTCTTTAGCCTTACTTTTTATTGGTTGGCCCAAGTCTCAATTTTTTCTTTAGCCTTACTTTTTATTGGTCGGCCTGTATGATCCACACTTGGGTACATTTCTTACCCAAATTAAGGATTAATACGTGAAAAAAATCTCCGAAAAAAGAAGTTTGAATTTAAAACCCATATGCATCAATTAAATCTGCCCCAAATAAGCCAAGAGGGATTTGGATCAACTACAGCGAGGTATCACACAGTAGTCTGTAGTTAAACAATCTTCAAACCTTGGATTCATTCAACGCTATACATTGATTCTTCTTTAGATTCTAATAGTACTCATGACTCTACATAGTTGAAAAGTCAATAGACATGAAACGTACTCATAGGAACCTGCTATGAAAGTGCGTGAAATTCCAAAGACTAGACTGCATCATATGAACATTCATGACATGAACCCGCTAAGAAAGCAGTGAAGACTCTGCTTCATAGCAAATGAATCTTCAATTCTCATAAACATCTTATATGTAATATACAATACAATTGTTGTTTACTCATTCTTTGTTGCACACTGGAAGCTCTTGTCCTGAAACAAAGAATCTGTGTATTCTTCTCTATTGCAAGAAGTTGGATTGGATATGTTGTAAGGTTTCTCTCTCCATTTTCAATTTTACCACTGAATAGAAATAATAGAAGATGAAAAGATTATGGCTAATTTGATTAGTTATTATTTTCCAATGGTTCAACTTGGTGACCCGCTTGGACGAGTATGGTGGATGGCGATGGATTCGGTCATGGGCATGGGAGGGCTTGTATTGAAAGTCTTCCTAGCGGAGGGTTCATACATGGAGGCCAAGCAGCATGTCTCGCACCGTAACGGTGGAACGGCGGTTCAAGGTACTAGAGCAATGGCTAAGCTCTAAAGGCCCCATCATTAGATACTCGTGGTAAACATGGCTTACGCTTAAGGGGGAGCTACCATGTGGAAGAGACTCACACTTGAAGGGGAGAATGTTGGAGTACAAGTGTGAAGGTGAAGTCCCACATTGGGTAGGAATGGGAAAGTTGAGTAACATATAAGTGGATGGACTCGCAAACCTAACACCTTAAGGTTTTTGGTTGAAGGTGGTGTCAAGTTCACTTATGTGGTGTGCTTGTGGCCCATTGGTGAAGATTTCATCGATGTTTCATCCCCCCGATGTGGTAAAATCAAGAAATGGAATGAAAGAAAAAAATATAGGTAACTAAATTCTTGAAAAGTATTAAGGTTAGATCTAGCGATAAGCCACACACCATCATTAGCATTCTATTAAGCTCTGATGAGTAATATATAAATCACATCATATTCACATAATTAGAGGTACACTCGGTACGTGGTACGAGTACGCGGTACGCAGTACGCGGCCTTATGAAGAATTGGCACATAGGGGGTATACATAGTCAATACATTTCAGTATGCTATTTAAATAAAACTATACATTATTATGAAATATAATAATTATTTAATAAATTAATTATGAATATAAAATATAATTTATACATCTTTTATAACCTAAATATTATAAATTATTATCAACATTATCAATATCCAAATAAAGTTTAAAATATTTTAAATTATTTTTATTTAAATAATTATAAACACTATTGTAATTCTGCACACAATTATCAATGTAACTCTCTCGTCAAAAATAGTGCTTTAACCTATATTTTTTTATTTAATTTTTTTTATTTATATGTGATGATATGATTATAAATAACTTTGGTGACAATTTACTACCTCTGGTCCTAATTATAAACAACATAGGACAAATCATCAATACCAAGGAAAATAATTTTTACAGCTTTTTTTAATGAATTCTGCCATAAGTTTATTTATTCTAAAAATACCCTTGCTTTAAGTGGTTGTCATTAGTGCATAGGGAATAGAGTAAACAATAAAGTAAGGGCACAAAAAAATTTACTTTAAAAACTAGTGATTGTTACTTATATTTAGGACAAAAAAAAAAGTTAATTTGTTACTTATAATTAGGACCAGAGATAGTACTACGTAGCTCTCTAACCAAGAATAGTGCTGCACAGTCCACACTGACAGCTCCTTTATTGAAATTTGAAACCAGCACAACTCTAGAAATACCAAAAAAAATTGTTCATCTTCCTTCTTTCTCATCCTTCTGTCTCTTTTGCATTGTTCTTCAGTACTTCTTCTCTTTCCTCGAGCATTTCTTCTTCCTGTGCAAAATTTGGCTGCTAATGGTCTGGTTCGTCCTGTTTACGAATTCAACACCGAATTCAAACGAACTGGTTCGAAAAGATACCGCGAATTGGTACTCACGAACCGGTTCGTAGTTCTCTGTCGGTGTGAATGAATTATGTAACTATGAACCACATTATAATGCAAACATTTACAGATAAAAATCATTATTTAGATTGGCAGAAAATATTTGAAGTCCGTATGACAAAAACAGAATGGCAAGTATGAAAAATCTCTTCATCTGGCCATTAAGACATCTGTATACTGAATAGTGATAATATACTGGATAAAAGCATGCCTAGCCACTATACAATTTCTCAACAACCACTTCTATTTTACCCCTAATTTCAGACAAGGATTATATATATTATCACTAACCTCATCTTTTCCAGGAAAGATAGGCTTCCCATGAAGAAGCTCTGCAAAAATGCACCCTACAGACCACATATCTACAGCAACTCAGGAGGTCTAAATATATATTGAAATAAATCAATATGTGTATACGCATAAGTTCATAATGCCACCCTCCCAAAAGAACTTAGGTCAAAATTAAAAACTAGATAAGAACATAAATTACCTGTACCATAATGCTCATTAGAAAATGATCGTGCCAGTCCAAAATCTCAAAATAAACAATCCGTGCATTGCAGAGGTCAACGAATTAATTTAAAATATCAAAGTAAATAATATGCATAAAAGTAAAACTTACTATTTTCACAAAATAAACATCCTGTGCATTGCAGAGTCTATGAACTAGTTTAAAATATAAGAGTAAATTTTTTTATTAAAAATATTAAATAAACAATTTTTATTAAATAAATAGAAAGAAAAATGATCATTCTTTTATAAATTTTCTATTTGATTTGGGTTCTATGTACCTATAACAAATCACAGATAAAAAATATTCTTTGGGACATGCATCTCCCGGAATTCTTAAATCAAGAATGACAATAAATCAAAAAATTAAAAAACAGTCACATAAAGCGGCTATCAGACCCCACCCTGCAAAAAAAAAAAAAAAAAAAGTTGAGTGTGAGTGATTGGTCTTTTGCAAAAGCAACAGATCTTTCACCCAACAAATTAATTAAAACATCAACACATCCACACTTACCCATACTTTTTCCTCGCCTTTGGTCTAATCACCGCCAAAAACACAATCAAGTTTGAAAAAAAAAAAAAAGGGATAAAAACAGCAGTTTGAAGACTCTGCATAGTCAAAAAGTCTGGAGACATAAGACGTGTTTTCACAGAAGATGTGGGACCCAACTAGGAAAGACCGTGAAATTCTAAACACATGCAAACTTCTCATAAACATACAAACATGAACGGTATATAATATTCATATGCATCACACAATTGTTGTGTAGTTATATTCTCTGTTAGATCCGAGAAGCTGTGGTGCTGTGAAGTAAAGAATCTGTGTATTATTCTAATTTGCAAGAGGTTGGATTGGTTTGTGGTAAGGTATTTTTCTCCATTTACAAATTTAATTCGGAGTAGAAATAGCATGAGCTTCTAATTGCCGGTCAGTTTGGTCATCTAAAATTCTCTTTCAATCTATGTAGACATACTTTTAGTTATTAGATTTGTGAATTTTAACTGATATGTTGATTTAATTTCTAATTGTTGCCATCTGCATGACTGTTTAAATTCTGTGGTGAACATGTGCTTTGCACATCTAAGTTTTTTTCCATTTGATGTTAATGTTTTTCTCAAGGCCTCGGTTGTTTAAGGCTAAGTTTTAATGCTCAAGCAGTGCCTACTAATAATAGAATTTGAATCATGTATGTTGGACTTCAACCTTGTTTTGTTTGATGGAAAGCAAGCACACATTGGTTATAACACATATTATATTTTAGCCAAAAAAAAGTTCAATTGGGTCCTAAATTTTTAAAATTGACCCAATGTTGTTCTTTTCGTCAAATTGAAACTAATGTCTTTAGCTTTGCGAAGCGGTTTTAAACCATCATTAAAAATCTATTAGTGATCGACAGTTTATAGCCGTCACTATTTTAAATATTATTTATTAAATTTTAAAAAACTAGTATAATAACCCATGCATTGCATGGGGGGTTAAGATTATAATATACAAAATTTTAATATTATTATCATTTTTAATGTATTTCTTTATATAAATATATGTTATTAGTAAATATGTATATAAATATTTATAAATATATCCACATTTTTATATAACACACACATATAATTTTAATAATAGATATTAATAATAGAAATATTTTAAATATCATTTTATAATTAATAGTTTTTCTTTAAAAAATGTTTTTGTCACAAAAAAGAAGAAGTGAATACCATTAATTAAGGAAAACAAAATAGATTTATGGATGTTTATAATAAGAAAATTAATCATGAATAAAAAGATAAGATGATGCTACTATAATAATTTGCTACTCTTATTTTGTTTTGACTAACTATAATTGATTGACCCCTAAATTTTTCTCTTGCGAAATAACATATGTTGTGAGTTTTAAATAAATAAGCTTCAATTTTTTTTATAATACTGTAATTTTTGTAAATTTTTTTTGATTTTTTAAGTCTATCAGTTTTTTTAGTTAGTATAAGTTTAAGCACATATTTAAATACTTATATAAATTAATGTCTTATATTATTTTAAGCCTTAAAAATATGTTTTTTTTATAAATTATTATTTTGTAAATATGAATGAATATAGAGTAGATTTATACACATGCATATATTATCATCATTTTAATATTGATATGAATTAAAATATATATAATTATGTTTTGTAATAATTGATTTTCTCATTTAAAATTTAATTTCTATTATATAAGAATAATAAAAGAAAAAGAGAACATCAAATAAACAAATGATCAATTAAGTTTATAGAATCTTTAACTTAATTTAAGTTACATGCTAAAATTTTAAAAATATGATAATAAAAATTTTATATTCAATAATTTTCTTTTTTGATTTTCTTATGTTGGCAAAAAAAAAGTAGTTTTCTTTTTCGCACTTTTCCTTTTTTTACTTGTGCCGAGAGATTAAAGAACTTGGCCTTGCTCAACATAATATAGCTTGATGTTGGTCTTGATTTAAAAGTAACTTAGTTGTGTCTCCGTTTCTTTACTGACAAATTTTTTTTCCAATATATGATTTTTAATTAGGGATTGATTTATACCTAAACTCGTACAATCAATCACAAAATTAATTTAATTAAAATAAATTAACTAAATAAATAATTATATCTTTATCTTTATATTGTAAAAGTAATGTACATTGGCATAGATCTTTCCCGCTCAAAATAGCTAGGGGTAGTTTGGTAACTTAACTTATATATTAGTGGAATATTGAGCTGCATTTATTGCATCATTAATAGATAACATAATGATTTCTTAAAATTTTAAATTAGCTCTTCTCCTAATGTGAGCTTATAATTTGGCTTTTCTTTAAATCATGGATAATTGTGCTGTATTTATTGTACATTAGTTTATTGATTTAAAATTTTATAGGACACTTGTTTCATAATTGCAAAAAGATCTTCTCCAATTTTTTCAAAATTACATGAAATCCTAACCCTTAGTTAATTTTAATATTTACTATATAAAGTATTAAAAATATATATAAATGGTAGCATTTGTAAATTGGACATTATCCCGTTCTGTTAAACTAGAGAGGATTCATATCTCGCCTCATAAATTATCTATTGAAGATTAAAAAAATAATTTTTAAAACAAGTTTTTAACTTATATGTAATTTTATGAATTTAATTTAATATAATTTTTTTATACTTTAAATTATTCAAAATATTTTTATATACTTTAAATATTATAAAAATAATAAAATTATATTCTTGTTTAAAATATAATGGTAATTTTTTTTTCATTTTACACTTCAAGATTAAAAAAAATAAATTTAAATGTAATATAAAATTTAACATTTTATATGTAATAATTTTAGCATAATAATAATAATAATAATAATAATAATAATAATAATAATAATAATAATAATAATAATATTATTATTATTATTATTATTATTATTATTATTATTATTATTATTATTATTATCTAATGAGCTATAAAATCATACTCAATATGTTAAAATTGAAAAGTTACTTAATTGTATCTTTTGATCCTTATTGTTCAAGTAGAGATTCATCAACTAAAATTTAGTGATCTAACTTACCTGAAAAAGGCCTATTTCCTTTATACATCATTTATAATTTTAAAATATAATTTTTGGAAGGTATAAATTCTATATTTTAAATAGTCAACAAACTTTTTATATTAATTCTAGCATTAAATATTTTTATTATCACTAAGCAAGTAGAAGCTAATCGCTTAGATTAATATTTTGGAAATTAATGTTCTATTATTCATGATATTTACTTTTGCTTGAAAACATTTAAATTTTCTTTTAAACATTAGTATTTATAAGAGTTTTAAAGGGTCTTCTTTTATTTTATAAGACTATGATTTATTTGGTTAGAGTTATTTTGTAAAGAATTATTTTGGGATTTGATATTAGATAAAAGTGAAAATAATTTAGTAGGGAGAAAAAAATTAAGAAATATAAATATTTGTATTCTGGTGAGCTTTATGTTGTCTTGTTTTACTTTTTAAGACTTCATGAAATTTTTATTTAGATTATTTTGAGAATTTTTTAAGTTATTATAAATAAAATATTACATATATTATAATTATTAAATACTCCGTTATATATTTATTTTATTGTCAAAATATTTTTGTACTATTTTTTATATATTTCCACTGATTGATTTTTTTGTAATAACTTTTGTTTAAACAAATTAAATTGTATGACAAGTGTTGTCAACTTTTTCAATTATTATAGATACATATATCTAAAAAATGATTTTCATTTATTTAATAATTATATTTACATTCTTAAAGATATGAAAGGATTTATTTTTTCATATTTTATGCTTCAATAATAGTGAAAATAATAACTTTACTTTTTAAATAATGTAATTATTTTTAACTTTAAATATAAATTAGTTTTAAGATGACAAAAATATTATACTTAACATATAAAATCCCTGCATATTGCAGTAGTTCAAATGTTGCACAAAAGCATTTTTTTATCTAATTCAAAACTTACACTTTTAGGGAAAATATCATATTAACTTATATATAATATCTTAATTTTTTTGTAAAGTAGAATGTAAATAGAGGATTTTTTTTAAAGAAATTAAATTAAAAAAAAAAAGAAATCAAATCAATTTTGTAAACTATATTACAAAATATAAGTTTTTTTATGAATATATTTTTTACATTTTTTCTAACAATAAATATTAATTATAGACATATTAAATCAATCATTTTATCCCTCCCTTAAAAAATTCTCCCATTTGATGCACGGGTACATACACTAGTAAGTAATAAAAGAAAGGTCAATGTGATTTGGCTGCTTGTCACATAGAGGATCAAATTCCAACCTTTTTTTTTTTATTACAATCTTAGGTGACAAAACCAATGTAATTGAGTTTCAACTACCATTTTTATTCATTTTTTCTGATATATATATATATATATATATATATATATATATATATATATATATATAGTATTTCTTTTGGAGTGTAATACTGAGAGCAACTTGGAAAGGCTAAATAACCTACGAAGACTGAACTTCTGTATTTCTCTTCCATATTATACAATATTTATACTATACAATATGTGTATTCTCTTTCTTTTTTTCCTTTCTCTCCTTAAGAAAATATTTATTCCTAATAATTAGTGTAGATTATTTAAAGTTAACTCATAGGAACTCAAATGTAAATGTACTTGAACTATTTAAAGCTGATGTTATCATTTTAAATGTTTTCTTTTTTAGGTTTGGAAGAGAGAATAAATGTTTATATGTATAATTAGTATAGATATTAATGATATTTAGTCTTGAAGCAAATATGCATGATAATAGAGTTTAACATGAGGAAATTGCTATTAAAGTGGATGTCATGGAAATATTAGAAAATGAAATTAAAGAAAAAATAGACAAAAGACATGGATAATTTTGTAATTTTGAAATATATTGTGTTATTTCATTTTTTTGACAAATAAATTTGTCAAATAAATTATTTCTTCTTTTCATTGACCTGTAAACTATTCAATACTAAAGCGCTCACATTTTTATGATTATGTGTTGATTACTTAATGAAAAAGTTTACCTAAATAAAAATATATTATAACATCATTTTTTTCCCAAAAATATTAGGTGGCCACACAAAGTCAGTTTGTATCTAGTTATACTAAATTACACACATTGCTTTATCCTTTAGGACCCCACATCGAAGCTCATTTTTGTGTAACCAGCTCTATAACAAAGAGATGGGCCTCCAAATCCAATATCACCATTGTTTTATTTTGAATCAGTACTGATATACAACATGCCAAAATAAAATTACGAAAAAATGGACAATATATCTATTTTTGTACCATTTATGCCTTTATCTGAAACACTGTTTCTTCTAATTGATAGATTTTATGCTCCATATATACTCTGTTGCTCCTACTTATTATAATGCCTGTAGCTATCCTTATTTCTAATCATAAAATTAATTTCGTATATATTAATTTTATGAGGAGCTATGAATGAATGTATAACCAAGATTATTTTTCAGATTCTGACAGTACACAGGACTCTTTATTGTCAAAAAGTAAAAGAGACATTTCGTTGATGTGGGACTCACTGGGAGCCTGCTAAGAAAGCAGTTGAACACTTTCCATCATTATAGCAAATGAAACTTAGAAAGCACATTCAGACAATGACCACTAGAAGACTCTGAGTCATACAATGAAACTTCTCGGAAACTTACATGACATGAACCGTATATTTACATCTCTTGTGTAATTCTTCTCTACCATTGTTTACTGCTTATTCTGTGTTGCACCCCAGAAGCTCTACTGTTCAACTAAAGAATCTGTGTATTCTTGTCTGTCGCAGGAAGTTGGATTAGGTCTGTGATAAGGTATATTTTTCTCCATTTCAATTTTACCTCCAAATAGAAATAATAAAAGATGAAATTATATGGTTAAGAATGTGAATGCTGCCTGATAATATATTTTGGACTTCAAAACATGAGCCGTTCTCTGGTTGTCTATGATGAAAAATAACTTGTTTTCTTCTCTTTTTCTTTTATTTTTTATTTTTTAATAATTAGTGAGAAAGATTGAACTTTTCATTGAAGTGCCTAAAGACATTCATTTATATTTTTGTATTATTGATCAAGCTTGCTTTTGTTAAGCTGACAATAGTTCTAAGGGCATCAACTTCTAAAATTCTCTTTGAATCTATGTAGACCTACTTTCAGTTATTAGATTTGTGAATTTTAACTGATATGTTGGCTTAATTGTTGCCATCTACATGACTGTTTATTCTGTGGTGAACACGTGCTTTGCAGATCTAATTTTATCTTCATTTGATGTTAATGCTTTTCTCAAGGCCTAGGTTGTTTAAGGCTAAGTTTTAATGTTCAAGAAGTGCCTACTATTAATAATAGAAGTTGAACCATGCTTGTTGGAATTCAACTTTGTTTGGTTTGATGGCAAGCAAGCACGCATTGGTTAAAACACATATTATAGGTTTTATTTCCAGGTCAATCAATATATGCTTTATTACAAATTGGACCGAATTCTAAGTGTTTCCTAACTTTCCTCTGTTTTAACAGTCTTTGTTTTCTGGTATACAGATGAAATTCAAGTGTCGCTTGACCTATAAAGAAGCTGAAACATAAAAGATTCAACTGTCAATATCATATTAGGTTCTCTGTTAATCAATACCAGTTTGTATTTAAAGTTGAGATATTTTCTAAACACTCAATCCATTGAACAGCTGCAGTGTCTTAAACATACTACAATACATATTTTTTAATCGATGTTAGATATAAGACAGCTGCAGTGTCTTAAACATCTGTTTGATAACATGTCTTGGAAATATGATCTGAATTTGAGGTTTAGGACTTTAGATTTCCATCTGCAATACTATAGTGTAATCTGAAGTTTTGATTCATTATTCATAATATTAGGCTTTTTAACATCTAATCATATACTTAGCTTTTGATATATTCAAATGGACTATCAGCTTTCGCAATTCACAAGCAAGCCACTAGTAAAGGCAACAGAAATCTCCAAGGGTCACAAAACACCTCAATCATACTAGCAATTTGGCAAACATTTGTCTAATTGTTCTTTCGTAAGTGAGCATGACTATGAACTTTGAAAATTGAATTGTTTGATCTTATATTAGAAATATTTATAAATTCCAACAAATTTTTAAACATTGAAACATGAAAGCCTTTTTTTATTTCTTCAAGTGTAGTGTTATAACTATTGCAGGTGCATCACTTGGAATTTGTAGTGGAAATGATCAGTGCTTTTGCTTCTTCATCCAACTCTTCTGTGGTGCCTTTTAAAAAATATGATGTCTTTCTAAGCTTTCGAGGTGAGGACACCCACATGAACTTCACAAGGCATCTTTATGAAGCAAAAGAAAGTTGAAACATTTATAGACTACCAACTTAAAAAGGGAGATGAAATCTCACCAGCCCTCATCGAAGCCATCGAAGATTCCCATGTATCTGTTGTAATCCTCTTAGAGAACTATGCTACCTCAAAGTGGAACTTGGAAGAACTCAGCAAGATTCTAGAATGCAAGAAAAACCAAGGACAAGAAGTGAAACCGGTATTTTACAACACAGATCCATCCAATGTGAGGAAGCAGACTAGGAGTTATGAGCAAGCCTTTACAAAACATGAGGGAGACGACAGGTGCAACAAATGGATAGCTGCTCTCACTGAAGTAGCCAATTTAGCTGGGTGGGACTCCCGAGGTAGGTAAATAAAATGAACTGTGAGTGAGAAATTTAGTAGATTTACCAATATGTAGTTGCTTTCTAAAATTATATTATGATATCCTTATGTTATTTATGTTGCTTTGATTTATGACTGGATCCATTAATAGTACATTTAGTTTAGCCTTAATGGTGTGTGTTTAAAGAGTAAATTTACAACTAAATTATATATAATATATTTTTAGTGCAATTTTTAAAATAACAAATGTGATTTAAACATGTTCTTTTTTAAAAAGTGAAATATAATTACTAAAATTTATTTACATTTTCATTTGACACCCATAAAATTTTATATTATATTCCTAAATATTCTTTAAAGTTATTTATTTCTTAAATACTAATGATTTTAAGTCATTAAAGAAGTATAAAAAATTTTAATTTACAAATTTTTAATCATTCAAAGAATATAAAAGATTACTTTTAGTCATTTTCTTAAGGAAGGTCGTTTGTAATATGACTTGAACAACACATTTTTCTTGCAAAATTTTTATTCAGATTTTTCTATTAATTTTGTGGTTTCCTTATGGGAATTTTTCAAATTTTGTTTTCAAAATTATGCTATAATTTTGACACAAATATGATTATTTATTTAAATTTAATGTAAGATTCATAGAAAATTTCATTTATTTTTGCAGATTCTTTTAATGTATAAGAATTTAATGTTTCTTGCAATTTTTTCACAAAAAAACTATAAATAAATTTTCTAGTTTTTTATGCAATAGCAGACGAAAGTATAAAAATCAACGCAAAATAACCTATGGAGTGTTGTTAATAAAGTAGAAAAATTATCCTTTAAAAAAAATAAAAAAATTATTTTAATATCATAAAATATGATTAATGAAAAAAATAATTAACATTTGAATAATATCAGTAAATGTTTAAAATTGTTCATAAAAAATGTTATTGTCAAACTATTATATTTAATTTATATATTATAATTTTAATTATTTTGGCCCCTTAAAAAAAATTTCAAGCTCTAGAGAAAGCTAATATATTGTTTTTTAAATTGAGTTGGTCAAATTTGATTCTAAAACCAACAGAAAGATAAGGATGATAATACTATGAAACAAATATGATATGAAATTATATAGAGAAGTGAATAGTGATAGATATATAGTTGTTTCCTTATGTCGTGTATGCTTGTCCAATGCAATTGTTGCTCTGTAGTGAAGTTTCTTTGTCCTCAAATATGTCTAATTGTGGAGAAAACTAATGTATTGTTTTTAAATTGACTTGGCAAAATTTGATTCAAAATCCAACAGAAAATAAGGATGATAATACTATCAAACAAATATGATATCAAATTATATAGAGAAGTGAATGGTGATAGATATAGTTGTTTCCTTGTATGCTTGTGCAATGCAATTGTTGCTCTATAGTGAAGTTTGTTTGTCTTCAAATATGTCTAATTGTGTAGAGTTAAAAAATATATTTTTTAATTATAGCTGAATAAATGAAAAAATAAAAAATACATAAGAGATAATAAATTAACAAGAGTTTCCCTTACGTGGTTTGGAAAAATTCCCCTCAATCCTAGGTCACACTAGGTTTTCATTTTGTGAACAATATTCTAATAGTATAGTATATTATACATATTAAAGTAATATATACAAATACACAACAATAATTTATTCCAGTTTGCTCATCTGCTATATGAAGTTAACTTTTGTAAAAGGTTCAAATATTTTCTCTTAAATTATAAAAAAGTAAATTTTAAACATATATTTTCCATTGCACCCTAACTTGTAAATTTTGAAATGTGTCCTATTCATTAATTATCTTGCATGTGTACTTGTTTACTTCTAATACTGTGACGTGCATGTGAGCATACTTTTGTAATATAGCAACTTTTAAGGTAGTTTGCTTAGGAAGTTCCTTTAGGAAAAAACACAAATCGATATTGATTATCTTCTCTAAGTCTTTGGGTTTTCATTCCTCAATTATATTTTTTTGATTTTTCTCTACTACACTACCATATAGATCCAAGATTATGTATATAGCATTTATATAGTTACGTTTTTCTTTTTTGCCCTTTTCATATGCTAGGACTGAATCTAAACTCCTTAAGGACATTGTTAGAGATGTTTTGGAAGTTTTGCAAAATCAGACTCCTACATACCATAACCAACTTGAAGGACTAGTTGGAATTGAGGACAATTATAAACAGATTGAACCAGGTATTCTTTGAGGAGAACATTGGTGGGAAATGAGCACTAGTTTCGTCGAGGAGTCAAAGTCTTTCTCAGAATTGTTTGGTGGTCTCTTTATTTAGAAATAAAAGAACAGTATCATGGTATTTATTCTACAGTATCCTTAGACACAGTGGATGAGTATCAAACTGTGATGGTAATGAGTTGATGATTCAAAATTTAGATGTAAAAGTGCAGTCATTTGTTGCTAATGACTTATAGGTTTGTAGGTATCCAACTGATGGGATTAATTGTGATTTTGGTTTTATTCTCAAGAGTTTTATGCACCATGATGGTGTAACAAGTTGCAATTTTGGACAATTCATTTCTTTTATTTTAGTTATATATCAAAAAGATTAGAATTTCTTAGGCTACTAGCTCAGTGAAGAATGGTTAAATAATAAAATAGTTATTGGAAAAGTAAATAACAATACTAAATTCTTGGGCTGAAAAATAGTTTATATTACTTTCTTTTAATCCTTGAAAATGATAATAATATTTACCCTGAGGAAATCACTATTATGTTGATTATCTTCATTAACTAGAATGCAATATTCTTACGAAACTCTCCATCCTCCAAGCTTTTTTTTTTTTTTTTCCTTTTTTTTCAGTATCCTTGCACATTATATTACAAATATGTTTAAGATCCTCCAAGTTATTTTATTTGTAACAAGTTTAATATATGTAATCCGTATGGTCTTGTTTGAAAAAGAAAGTGTTGGAAAATCTTTTACTTATAAATTATTCATTTCCTGTTAACAATATACTGTTTTAAATGTTTATTTTCTAATGTATTTAGGATTTGATTCCTAATTTCATGTTTTTTGTAATTAGAGTTTTGATTAATACACAGTATAGTTTAGGCTAATATAGTTTGACATGTGAAAGTGACAGCACACATCGATACAAATTGATTACTAAAAATTTTAAATTGCTTACAAGTTTATCCTACTAAGTTGTCAATGGTTATATTAAAATCGTCCAGTCACCTGCCTCACGATATCATGTTACCAATTTTTTTCCCAATACTATCACAGTCTCATTTTCCTTTTTATCTTTTGCATTTTATTTTATTTTATTAATATTGGGTTGTTTCCATTTTCTACTGACCGTGGGGACTATCCTAGTTAATTTATAAACAATTTCATCCTCAAAGGATAAATTTATATGCATACAAAAGCTTCAAAGACCAAAGTAACACCTATGGTATATGTGGGAGAGGGTCTCTACGGTCTTATGAGGGAGGCCGTGGCTAAGGATCTTTTTTCGGGTTTCAAAGTAGGCAAAGATGCTGTGGAGGTTACCTTTTGCAATATGTGGACAACACAATTTTTGAGGGTGAAATGAGCCTCAATAATGTGGTGGTCATTAAGAGTATTATGAGTTGCTTCGAAATGGTATCCGGATTGAAAGTTAACTTCTTTAAAAGTAGGTTTGGTGGCATTGGGATAGATATACACCTCATTGAGAGATTTGCAAGTTATTTGAATTGTAGAATCTTGTCCATTCCTTTTGTGTATTTGGGTATTCCGGTTGGTGCTAATCCGAGGAAGAAGGAGACTTGGGATCCTATCATTGCAAAGTTTCACAACAAGCTTGCTTCTTGGAAGCATAAACACTTATCCTTCGCCAGGAGAGTTTGCTTGGTTAATTCGGTACATTCTTCTCTACCTCTCTTTTTTCTTTCTTTTTTCAAAGTACCAAAAGTTGTTGTATTGACCTTGGTGAATCTACAAAGAAGGTTCTTGTGGGGGTGTGAGGATGGTAGGGAGAATATTTCTTGGATTCGTTGGAAAAATGTGTGTAGGCCCAAAAAAAATGGAAGGCTTGGGGTTAAGGACATTGCTTTGTTTAATGAATCACTTCTTGCAAAGTGGAAGTGGTATATTTTTCATCAAAGGGAATCTCTTTGGGGAAAAAATTTAGAGTCAAAGTAACATGGGTGGAAAGGGCTTGGAGAGAGTGAGAACAAAAAAATTGAGTCAATTTGGTGGAGGGAACATGATAATTGGTTAGATAACATGGTTGAATGGAGTATTGGGGATGGTAGTCACACTAGATTTTAGCTTGATGGTTGGTTAGGGGGTGAGTGTTTAGCATATAAATTCCCTAGATTGTTTCTCAACTCCGAACAAAAGATGGGGGTTATTTCAAATACGGGAAAAAAGGAATTTGATACATGGTCATGGAATTTCATATGGAGGAGGAAACGGTTCACATGTGAATATAATTTGGTTCAGAATTTCTATCAATTGGTAGAAAATGTGAACATTAATGGGCATGGAAATGACAAGTGGATTTGGAAGGTAGATAGCACCAATGAATACACTGTGAGTTCTACATACTCAGCTCTTTATTTTTTAAGAGTTGGTAGCCAAGTGGATGATATTTTTGTGTCTCTATGGAAAATCATGATACCACAAAAGGTAGCGTTCTTTTTGTGGAGGGTGTTTTACAATAGGCTTCCTACAAAATTAAATCTCAGGAGAAGACATATACCTATTGAGGATGATGATCTTGCTTGCCCATTCTGTCATGTTGAGGAGGAGTCTATGTCTCATGTGTTATTTACATGTTGGGAGTCACAATTCATTTGGAAAAAGTGTTATAACATCCTAGCCGTCCTTTGTACTGTGCTTCCTCATTCTGCAAGAACACATTTTTGGCAGAACCCACATGGTTTACAGGGCAGGAGGGGTAAATTATGGTGGCCTGTACTTTGGAGTGCTATTACATGGAGTTTATGGCAACAGAGAAATGCAATCATTTTTCAAGGAAACACTTTGGATAAGGAAGATATGATACAGCAAATTTTATTTCTGATGTGGTCTTTGGTTAAAAGCCTATGATAAGGACTTTATGTTCTCTTTCCAGCTGTGGAGCATTAATCCGGCTAGCTGTTTGTTTAACTCTGGATGGTAACTCAATGTTTCAAAGGATCGGTTTGGGAGCCTCTGATGGTTTGAATGTTGGAAGTGATTGATTGAATGACTATACTGCATGTGTGTTATGGAGGTAATTAAACAAAGATGAATTTTTTGGTGATGTCATCTAAGAAATGTCAACTAAGTGCCACAATATAATGTCCTGAATCTTCTGATATGCCTCTGCAGGTTGTATATTTTAAGATTCAATCACATTATGTAGCTTCGATTTGGTCTTTGTTTTTTTTTTTTTTTGGGCTTATACCTAGATGGATGCTTCGAATGGGATGACTTAATGTATGGTATTATATGTAGGTGGGGTTAGCATTGATTAGTCATTTGTACATGTACTTTTTGGCACTTCTTGTGCAAGTTAAGGAATTTCGTTTGTTGCTGATAAAAAAAAGAAACACCTATGGTATATCCAAACAAAACATTAGCTCTTCATATAGCAATCTATCTGTTAACTATCTATAAAAAGTATGTCTTTTGTGGTCAAGTGTCAACATTGTATTTGCCATGTGTCAACATTTATAAAGCTTTACTTTTTTTAATTTTTTCTTTCTTTCTTTTTTTTTTCTCTTCATAAGATTTTTTTTTTTACTTTATTTTTTTTTTTTTTTTACATTTTGTCTTTTCTTTTTCTTTTTAAGTTTTTTTTAATTTCTTTTATGTTTTTCCTTTTTTTATGTGTTTTGTTAAACTTTTTTTTCTTTTCAGTTTTATACTTTTACATTATTATTTATATTATTATTACATTACTGATTTATATATTTTATTTATAAAATTTATATTCTTGAAATAATTAATATAATAATATGCTCATTATTACATAAATATATGTAATTATTTATATTAAATGAATGATAAATTTATATAATTACCTATACAAATTATAATTTAATAATAAAATTTATATTGATTAGTTAATATATTTACTACAAAATAATATTTAGATTCTTTGTTTAATAACTTTATATGTGAAGATTTTTTTATTAATATTTATACGATTACGTTAAAAAAATTCACATAAATACATAATAAAGGAATTAAAATTAATTTATTAATTATATTTTTATTACAAATAATTTTAAGTTACTTCTTCAAAAATATAAATTATTTTTAAGAATATGTTTAATTTCAAACACACGTAATTTTTAATAAAATATCTTCTTTACATAATATTTTCAATCGGATATTTTATTTTTTAAAACTTACTACATGAGTAAAATGAATTTTATTTATATTTCTATTACTAAATATTTTTAATTTATTTCTTTGCTAAAATCATAAACATAATATTTTATATATAATATATAATTACTCCATATATTTAATAATATTTTGTAATATTTTATATAGTATCTCTATAGGCACAATTAAGAGACTAATTCTTAAGTTATTGACAATGGTCAGCTAAGGGATGTTTTTAGCATAATAATTATTCAATTCTTGATATTTAAAGTAAAGTTATTTAATTTAAAGTCACAATTCACTTTTACTGTAATTAAGGTAGATAATATAAATAAAATAATTAAGATATAATATTTTATTAAAAATGTGCATTTTAAAAACTGTTTTCAATTTAAATACATTTTATGGAAGAAAAAAAAACTCCTTTCTTATTTTCACTCTTCCATTCTTTTTTTCTTTATTTCTTTTCCTTTTATTTTTTTTATCTACACACATTTTTTTTATAATAACTAATATTTTATTTTATTTATATTATATTATTGTTTTATGTCTATTATTTATAAAAAAATATTCTATAAAAAATATTGTGGTTTTGTCGATGTGATTTTTAATTTTTTTTGAAATATTTAATATAATAATATACTCAATATGATATAAAAGTTTATTATTGTTATATTAACTGAATGAAAATTTTATATAACTACTTATTACTTATTAAAACTAATTATTACTTAATTAACTAAATTTATTTTTACTTTAAAATCTTATAAAATAATTTTTACTTAGAATTCATATAAAATAATTTAAATAATTTCAAAATTACATATTATGTTGATTAATATTTATATCATAATATTGAAATTTTTATACTAAAAATTAATTTACATCTAATTAGTTAATATGTTTAAAATTAATTTATTGAATATATTTTAATTACAAAATAACTTTAAATTACGTTAATAATCATATCATAGTTAAATTAGTTTTAATTTATTTATGATATAGACAACAAATATCATTTACAGGAGACAATCTTGCTCAAGACTATCAAAATTATTTCTCTGAGTACTTAACACAATTACATACCAAAAACTCGATAATATTTATTTTTTGCTTTGAAATCCTATAAAATCATTTTTACTTAGAATTGTATAAAATAATTTTAAATAATATTTTGTTGAATATATATATATATATATATATATATATATATATATATATATATATATATATAATGAGTTTGAAATTTTTATACTAAAATTAGTTTAAATCTAATTAGTTAATAAATTTATTAAAAAAATAATATTTTAACTCTATGTTTAATAACTTCATATAGGAAATTTTTGTTGATTAATATTTGTATAATAACGTAATTTTTTTTTACATAAATATATGTAATACATACATTAAAATTAATTTGTTAAGTATATTTTTACTACAAAATAGTTTTAAATTACTTACTCAATAATATCATAAATAAAATTAGTTTTAATTTTTTTATGATAGAGACCACAAATATCATTCCCAGGAGACAATCATACTTGATATCGTTATGAGTGAACCATTATGAGCGACAGAAATCCCATAAAATCATTTTTACTTAAAAATTGTATAAAATAATTTCATAAATAAATATTTATTTGAATAATATTTATATTATGGGGTTGAAATTTTTAGACAAAATTTAATTAAAATATAATTAGTTAATATATTTATTACAAAATAATATGTTACTCTATGTTTAATAACTTCATATACAAATTTTTTGTTTATTAATATTTACACAATAATGTTAATTATTTTACATAGGTATATAATAAATATATTAATTAATTTATCAAATAATTTTTTATGACAAAATAGTTTTAAATTACTTACTTAATAATATGATAAATTAAATTAGTTTTAATTTTTCTATGAGAGAAACCACAAGTATCATTCACAGAAAACAATCATGTTCAACACCATTATGGATGACACAGCTCTTTCTACAAGTATACATAATAAATTTCTCAAACAATTATATAAATATTTTAAATTAAATAAGAAATATATGTGACACTATAACCAAATATTTATTCTCTACTTGAATACCCTCTCACTCTTTTTGCTAGTTTGGAGAACTTAATTAATTAATTATGTTTGCCTCAATAAAAATATTTAATTTTATAAACAAATATACTTTAAACATGCGTAAAAACATAAATGACCCATGCAAATGCATTGGTACCTTCCTAGTTCAATCATTAAAACTAATGATATTTATGTCCCTTCGGTACACAGTACTTCCACCTTTCTTTCAACCTCATTTTTTCTCTCTTCCTATCATATCACATAATCTATTTCATCTTTCTTTCGCTTGTCTCTCTTCTCTTCTTATTTCTCACTAGATATGTACAGTTAAGTGTATGAATATCATTTTTCATCACAAAAATCCTCTTTTAAGTCGTACATAGGCAACTAAATATTTTCTACCTTCACATTAACAGTAAGTTACAAAGCATCATATACTAATTTGAAGAAAAAAAACCATAAAAAAAACAAAACTCGATTGTTACAAGATTGCCAGAAAAACAATATATCAGCTAGAAAAGTAACCTGTTAATAATGAAGAATCAAAGGTATAAAACATTAAAAGTGAACAACTACAAGAGCATTAAAAGAAGTTCTCTTCCCTTTCGGTCTCTCTGTGACTCAAGGACAAACAGTATGTTAGGTGCTTCACAACTCACAAGCACTTCAATGCAGTCCAAGGAATCATACTATTATATCAATAATCAATGAAGAGGGGTCATATCTTTTTCTCTATAACTCAATCCATCAATATGCTGATCTTTCTACCACTGTTCATCAACTACCATATAATCAGAGCGTTACCAAATTGCAATACGAAATATCATATGATAAGAAAAGGGTTTTACTGCTGTCAACCATACTGTTGGTTGCAGTTACCAGCCATCATGTTTGAGCCACGCCCAGCTGCTGATCCACCACAAGTCCAACAAAGGTGCACGACACTGAATATTTCAGATTAGATGTGAATTAACTGGATTAGATTTCCATCAAGGTTACAAATAAAAATAATATTATCAAAAAGAAATAAACATAATAAAAATCATGAATAATAATAAATTATTACTATATTAATAAAAACTAATAAAATAATATTATAATTTTTTTAAATAATACAAAAATAAGAGGTAGTTATACCCGTGCATTGCAGGTACCAAGTCTAGTGTTTATACATAATGATGATAAAATTTGTCTTTTTATATATATTGTGTGTTCTTATCCATTTACACATGTTGATAAGATTCTAACTATAATATAAAGGTTATTTCGTTAGTATACTTACTCATTAATTTGCTTAATCTGGAACATTATTCATATAAATTGACCCTACTTTTTATTTATGATGATAACCATCCAAACCTTATCTAAGTTCTATCACGATTATCGCATCCTTTATTATCACATTATTTTTTAGGTTTTGATTAAAGGTTACAGAAATTTTGTTACAATTTGTTTATATTATAAAAATTTCTTTAGTATGTTAGAAAATGTTGAATAAAAGATAGTAGGTGACATATTAGAGAATCAAATTCCAACATTTTTATTTCAATCTTAGTTAATAGAACCAATGCAATCAAGTTTCAAATGATCATTATTTTAGTTAATATTTTCTTATACATATATCACAATTAAACTAACTGGATGTATTGCTTTTGGAGCTTAATAGTAAGAGAAACTTAGAAAGACTAAGTCTATATTTGGCCTATCTTTTTTTTTTTTTCTTAAAAACTACTTTAAAGTTAAAGCTCAAAATAAGAGCTTTAAAAATAAAAGACTGAACATTTGTATTTCTTTCATACTATACAATATTTGTGTTCTCTTTTTAAAGATCGTATTTTTTTTTCCTTTCTCTTCATAAGAAAAATTTTATACTTAATAATGAGTGCAAATTATTTTAAGTCACCTCAAAGGAAGCCGAATGAGAACGTACTAGATCTATATGTGGAGCTCATGTTATTGTTTATATTTAGTATTTACAAAGATATACTTCCTACAAGAATTTTTTCCCTGTAGCACCAGTCAAAGAAACCCAGAGGTAGCAATTAACTAAAATCAGAATTGATCATAAATGATGAGGAACAGCAATGTGTATTTTAAAATGTTGGCAAAATAAAAAAAATTACAGGATCATATGCTAAATTCTCTACTCAAAGTACTCAAACAAATGAGATATATTTTTTTAATTGGAAAAATATTATCACTACTCAACTCAACATAAGGCATGCCCAAGTTGGCGATAAGAAACATCCAAATTACAGAAAAAATAAGAACCCTGCCCCAATGTAATAGAACAATTTTTTTTGTCAAATATATCACTCCCTTAATTTCATTTAATTTATCACTGTTTAAAGGATAAAATATCCATATTCATATATTAAATAGCGTGAACTATACTACTATAGCAATGGTAGCAGAAGTCATGATCCTGCATGATGCACAAGACTCATGAAACTATGTTACACATAATTAGTATATCAGGGAAAACACACACACACACACACACACACACACACACACACACACACTAAGTTCATATGTAATGCAGAAATGTTTCTCCCAACAATCAAATCCCCTTTTAAAATTAAGCAAGTGTGGTCCATCTGCCATCTGTTAAGTTATTACCATCAAATTGTAACTGAACTAATTGCAAATAAACTCATCAAGAAATTTGCACTTTTATGATATAAAACACCATATCAGGATTTGTAATCACATAATAACCCCACTGCATACAACACAGAGTAAAAAAGTGGCACAATTATCCTTTTGTTAAGTTATTTTTTATTCTATTCTTGAAACACATATTATAACAAGAGGCGTGATATAATCAACATTTAGCACTCCTATAACATGAACACACAAAACATTAAGCACTTTATGTTTTGACAGCTGGTTATAACACACAAGCCAAGCAGAAAGATGATATATCATGCGGTGAACTTCAGAGTAAAACAGTGTAGAAAATGAAAGGTAAATTACCATGGTGTTTCATGAGGCATAGATCGAAAGGAAGAGATAACAGAGGAGATTGGTTTCAGTTTCATCGTAGCTTTCCCTTCTCTCGCTGCGTTCACTATACTTCAAAAAAAAATACAAAAGAAATAAAATAGGCAACATCAATTTCAATAAGTGTACCAAAACAAATTTCATCCAAAGAGTGAGAACAATTAGGGACACAATTTGTAGAACCAAAGTCCTAAGGCTAATTATAATTATATCTAGAAAAGTAAATTGAAAATAGAAAAAAAAATAATGAATCAGATTTGTACCTGGATGTTCATGACCTTCTTGTTGGCCTCTAATTGGCTACCTACACAATCAGAAAATAAAAAGAGAGATCTAAGAGGATCGCGGAGAAAAGGAAAAGATGAGAAGGAAGAATAACAATACCTTTGACAGGTTTATTTTTCTCCATGTTTCTCTCATGAGCCATTGCCTTCTCCCATGGTTGTTGATTCAATGGAGAGTGAAGGGAATGGAAGGATGGAGGAGCGAAGAAGGCGCATGTTTGAGCCAACGCTGAGATTGTGAATGCAAAATGCTCAAGTCCCCGTCTACACCGTCGTCACCGTCATGTCCTTTCTCCGAGAGGGTACGGCGCGACGGAATGAGGGCAAGAGGTGAAGGAGGCGAAATTTTCAAACATGGCTACTGAACCTGAATGGCCGCTAATGAGGCTGCTTCAAAATGGCGAGGGTGGGTGATGGCGACAAGGGTTTTGTAAGGGCGTTTAGGGGTAGATTTGAGATCTGAGAAGTGTTGCAAGCATTGGGTGACTGAGAAGCTTCAAGAAGGTTCAAGATCTGAGATCTAAGTTCCAAGATTTGAGATCTGAGATCTGATAAGGTTTGAGATCTAAATTTGTTAAGGCGACGAGGCTTCTCTGTTTCCATCATTGAGAGGGTGGCCAGGGATGGTAGTTCGTCAGGGCAAGAGTATGGTTTGTGAAGACGACAACACAAAGAGAAAATGAAAGGGCGATGACAATGGCAACACAAGTTGAAGGGTTGGACGAGATTGAGAGCGCAAGGAAAAGATGAGAGGGAACAAAAGTGACAACGCGAGTGAGAACGAAAGTGATCTCAGAATGTCTAGGAAAAGAACATTGACAACATCGGTTATCATGTAATAAACGATGTTAACTGTGTTTCATAACATCGGTTATCATATAACCGATGTTAACTTTGGCCACTTATTTACAAAAATGCCACCGACATTTTTTAACATCATTTGTCATACAACTGATGTTAATTCGATGATGTTGAATGTATATTTTCTAGTAGTGGTGAACCAATATAAATGCTTGGTGTGTTGTTTCCTTTCTTGCTGCTTCTCATGTTATAGTTGCTATGTGCTTAAAGATGGTTTTTACAAAAGCTTGTTTTGAAAAGCTTAAACTTGATTCTTAATCAAGGGGTTTTTATAAAACTATTTTACTATTTAGAAGCAACTCCTACTCTGATTCATCAAAGGAAAATTAGAAACTACAGTTAGCAGATTCTAAATACTTTGTGAGTAGGTTCTGAAGCAGTAACCAATAAGCTTACTTGGTGATTTGTTATAAGAACATATCAATTTAACCAAGTACTTGTAAGGAAACGTGTTACTCCTAGTAGCCTTCTGATTCTCTTAGCAGAAAAGCTAGAGAAACAATTCAGAAGCTAGTGTGCTTGTGGGAAAAATAGCCTGATTAGTAACGGGTCACTATTCAACCCCCCTTCTAGTAACTAACTGATTCACTTCACCTCTGGGTGTAGTTAAAGGACAAGTGTTAGCCGATTTCTTGGCTCAACACCCTTGTGTAGAAGTCGAAGAGGTGTTAACCGAAATCAATCAATATATAGGATTACAACCATGGATTCTTATGTTTGACGGGTCTAAGACTCAAGAAGGTGCTGGAGTATGAATTAAAATAATAGATCCAAGGGTAAAGTTTATAAGTTTGTTAATCGGCTAACACATAAGTGTTCAAATAATCAAGCTGAATATGAAGCCTTAATTTTGAGGTTGAGGATTTTGATTACCATGGGGGCTCAATACATACATGTTATAGGAGATTCCCAATTGGTGATTAAACAATTAAATAAGGCATGTAAATGTAACCATGAAGCCTTGATTAAGAAATATGAATTGGCGAACAAGTTATTACAACAGTTTGTCGATGTGGTTATCACTTATATCCTAAGAGATAGTAATGAAGATGCCAATGATTTAGCTCAACATGCTTCAGGATATAAAGAGTGGGATGAAGAGGTCCATTTGGAGAGGTACTTACTGAAAGATTGTTTCGTCTTGGATAATTGGCAGCAAGAGTTAGTTCGGTATCTACAGAATCCTTTCGAAAAGGTAGATTCCAAACTAAAGTAGAAGGCATTGAAATATGTTCTGTTGGATGATACCTTTTATAGAAGAAGTATTATCGGGGTACTATTGACATGCATTAGCAAAGAAGAGTTTATGAAAGTAATGGGCAAAGTGCATGAAGGTATTTGTGGTGCACATTGATCAAGGCCTATGATGAAATGGACTATTAATCGATATGGATATTACTGGCCTACATCAGCATCTAGATTGACTGACTAGTTGTAGAGATGAACTCTTTCGTCAGCAGAGGCTTTCAGTTTGTTGTTCATGTTCTTGATTCTGGGGTTAAGTTCGTCTAATTCCTTCTGCACCTTCTCAAGGGTAGCAGTCACTTAATGGGCTTTCCGTTCAGGCATCCACTTCCTTGAAGGCAACAAAGTATTCAGTTTTCTGACCCTACAATTTTCCAAGTTGATTCAAATCAAAGGAAGCTGAGTTATACTTATGCTTGTGTTTGGTATAATTAAACATCACTTCAGTTAATTGTCTAGCCATTAAAGCAAAGGTAGCCCTTTGAAAAGTGGAAAACTTGGGTGAATGGGACAGTTTCAGCAAAGACATTATCAGAATCTTGGCATCATCATCAGTTGCAAGAATGTCTTGCTCCATTGCCTGCTTCACACGATCCAAATGAATCTGGATCGGTGAGGTGTCCATAGGTGCTGAAGGAATTAATAGCCGAGGGAGACAAGAAGTACTAAGTTACTTGCTCATCAGAAATGTAAGGAACAACTGAATGACAAGGCGCGACAGAGGGTATAGCCGAAGAAGGCATGGCCAAAAAAGGCATTGCAGAACTCCCACTTACTTCAGTTTCTGCCGAAGGAGGTTCCTGAAAGAAATCAGTCTCTTCAAAAGTCTCTATTACAATATTTTCCTGCAATATGGAAAAGAATAAGTTCTTTAGTAATAAAAAAATTGATGAATAATATTATCTACATGTTATTGCATATTTCTGATAGGTAGGTTTTGATAGAGTGAAAAAAAGAGAGTTGAAAGTATCAAGTTCAAGTAAAACTACTCTAATATTAAACAAGACAGTTATCTCTATGTATTTTTTATTTTACTTTTTAATACATTTATTACTATTATTTTTTATTTAAAACTTTGAGATACTTGGACTGCAATGCATAGGTCTGTATCTAGTTTATTTAAATTTAGAGAAATTTTATAAACTTAAATAAATTAAAACTTGTGCAGACATTCCTTGCTTTCTATTTTGTATTTTCTCTATCTTACCAAAAAATTAATAGTATTTTATGTTGTCTGCTACTATTTCAGTTAATAGTTCTCATAATTGTATTTGTAATATTAGTTGTAAAATCTCATTTTAACTAAGCTCAAATAATTAAAAAGAAATTATAATTATTTATTTTTGAAAAAATATCATGGATTTAGTTATGTACAAATGTAGGTGAATTAAAATAAAAGTTCTATGTTCAAATATTTTTTAAAAAAAATGTTTAATAAAATTTATATTATGATTTTTTTGTGTATGAAAATCTATATATAGTTAGGCTAGACCATTAGATTTGGCACTGTTATTCAATTTATATTTTCTGTCTTAAAATCAACGATTGCATAATTCGTGAGGCTATTATATTATGCTAGGAAACTAACGTCACTGGAAAACAGAAAGAAAAGAAAGTAAAAGTCAAGAGACATGAAACGTGTTGCTCATAGGATGTGGGACCACTAGGATGCTGCGTAGAAAGCACGTAAGGTGAGGACTTTTTATATGCCATGGGTATCTAATTCGTCTTTCATTCGAGAAAGAGTTTAAACGATTAGATCTCATTTATTTCTATGCATTATACAATAGTTTTTGTCTAGTTATTATCTTTTGCATCCGAGAAGCTCTTGTGTTGAAGTAAAGAATCCGTGGTCTTCTCTCTTCCAAGAAGTTGGATTGGGTATGTGGTAAGGTCCATTTTCAATTTTACTTCTGAAGAGAAATAATCGAAGATAAAAGGATATGGATTACTTGATTTCTTATTGTTTTCCCATCTTTCAGCTGAAAGAGAAAGGTTAAGATTGTGAATGTTGCCTCAGAAAATATTTTATGGATTTCAAATCATGAGTGGTTATGTAGATGTTTAAAATGAAAAATAACTTCTTTTTTTTTTAAAAAAAAAATCATGCGACACAGCATGAACTTTTCATTGAAGTGCATAAAGACATTCTTTGTATTATTGGTCAAGCTTGCTTTTGTTAAGCTGACAATAGTTCTAAGGGCATCAGCTTCTAATTGCTGTTCAGATTGGTCATCTATATTTCTGTTTTAATACAAGTAGACCAACTTTTCTAATTGCATCCATCTGCTTCACTGTCTATGCTGTTATAAACATGTGCTTTGCAGATAAAGTTCTTTTCCATTGTATGTCAATGTTTTTCTCAGGGCCTAGGTTGTTTAAGGCTAAGGTAATGTTCTAGCAGTGCGTACTAATCTATGATGCACAAATAATATGTGTATCAGATACGACACGTATCCAATATGGCGATATGATTATTTAAAAATATATAGGATACCATACATGTAAGATACTTATTTAGAAATGTATAAAAATTTATAAAATATAATAAATATATAATTGCAATTTTGAAAAACCAAATTAAAAACACACTTCTTAGACATTACTAAAACAAAAAAATATATAAATTATTATCATCATAAACTACTTTCTATTATTTACATATAGGAACAATACTATCAATCTCGTTCCTTTCTCGAAATCATTTATAAAGAGAACAATTTCCATTCTTGCTCATCAAGGGACAGTGTTTCTATGTTTCTATATTGTACATACTTTTGTGTTTTATCTTATTGTATTGGATTTTCATAAAATGCTTTAAAAGCTTGGATACTTAACTTACACATATTGGTGAAGTTTCCAAGAGTATCGGTATCGGATACATGAAGCAAATTGAATTATGGGTACTTCATAAGTTTGGATATGTCATCGATACGTATCGGTGAAGCATCCAAGAGTATTAGTATCATATACGTATCAGATACGAATTCATGAAGCAAATTGAAGCATCACTACTTCATAGGTACTTGTTGGAGATCCCACATCGACTAGTGATAAGGCCAAAATAGTGTATATAAGTGGGGGGCAGCCCTCACCTTACAAGCCGGTTTTGTAAGGTTGAGTTAGGCCCATAACCCACTTTCTAAGATGGTATCAGAGCCTATCCTAGCGATCTGTTGTTGGGCCAATCGTGCCTTGCTATGGGCCTATCGTGCCACCCGCTATCGGGCCGCTATCGGACCATCCACAGATGTCCAGTCCTGCAAACTTCACGCTTGAGATGTCCAGCCCTCAGCGTGAGGGGGGTGTGTTGGAGATCTCACATCGACTAGTGACAAGGCCAAAATAGTGTATATAAGTGGGGGGCAACCCTTACCTTACAATCCGATTTTGTAAGGCTGGTTTTGTAAGGTTGAGTTAGGCCCATAACCCACTTTCTAAGAGTACTAATACTATTATTAATAACAAAAGTTAAACCATGCATGTTGGGCTTAAATAGCTTGTTTGGTTTGATGGAAAGCAAGCACACATTGGTTATAACACACAGGAAGGGTTTATTTTCGGCCAATCAATATAAGCTTTATTACAAATTGGAACAAATTCTAAGTGCTTTTTCTCTTTTAGCAGTCTTTGTTTTCTGTGATGAAGATGAAAATCAAGCACCACTTGACATTTACAGAAGCTGAAACATAAAAGATTCAACTGTCAATATCATATTAAGTTTTCTGTTAATCAATACAAGTTTGTATTTAAAGTTGAGATATTTTCTAAACAATATGTCCATTGAACAGTTGCAATGTCTTGAACATACTGCATAATTTTAATCAATGTTAGATATGAGACAGTCATTTGTTTGATAATATGTTAAGGAAGTATTGATCTGAATTTGATGCTTAGGAATTTATGTTTAATTTTGAACTGCATTGCTACAGTGTAATCTGAAGTTGTGATTCATTATTCATGTTATTAGGCTTTTTTTATATCTAATGATTTACTTAGCTTTTGATATGTTCAAATGGACTATCAGATTTCTCAAGTCAAAAGCAAGCCACTAATCAAGGCAAAGGAAATCTCCAAGGATCACAAAACACCTCAAAGTCACACTAGCAATTTGGCAAACATTTGTCTATTTGTTCTTTCGTCAGTGAGCAAGACTATAAACTATGAAGTTTGAATTGTTTGATCTCATATTAGACAGATTTATAAATTCCAATAAATAATATTAAAGACAAGTGTCAAGAACACATTGAAACATTAAAGCCTTTTTTTTATTCCTTCAACTGTAGTGTTATAACCATTTCAGGTGCAGCACTTGGAATTCATAATGGATGACCAGCAAAAGATCAGTGCTTTTGCTTCTTCCTCTAACTCTTCTTGCGTGGTGTCTTCCAAAAAATATGACATTTTTCTAAGCTTTTGAGGTGAGGACACCCGCAAGAACTTCACAAGTCATCTTCATGACGCTTTGGTGCAAAAGAAAGTTGAAACCTATATAGATTACCGGCTTAAAAAAGGAGATGAAATCTCACCAACACTAATCAAAGCCATTGAAGATTCTCATGTATCTGTTGTCATCCTCTCAGAGAACTATGCTTCCTCAAAGTGGTGCTTGGAAGAACTCAACAAGATTCTAGAATACAAGAAAAACCAAGGACTGATAGTGATACCAATATTCTACAACATAGATCCATCTCACGTGAGGAAGCAGACTGGGAGCTATGAGCAAGCCTTTGCAAAACATGAGGGAGATTCCAGGTGTAACAAATGGAAAGTTGCTCTCACTGAAGTAGCCAATTTAGCTGGATGGGACTCCCGAGACAGGTAAATAAAATGAATGGAGAGTAAACTTTCTGAAAGAAAAAATGACAAAGTTAATAATGTATTGTTTTTAAATTGAGTTGCTCAAATTTGATTCTAAATCCAACAGAAAGATAAGGATGTAATTTTATATCAAATTATATATTGAACTAAATAGTGATAAATATAGTTGTTTCCTTCTTTCATGTATGCTTGTGCAATGCAATTCTTCTCTGCAGTGAAGTTTCTTTGTCCACGAATGTGTCTAATTGTGTATAGTTAAAAAATAATTCTTTTTTACTTCTAGTTGAATAAATGACAAAATAAAAAATACATAAGAAATAATAAATAAACATGAATTTCCTTTGCGTGATTTAGAAAAATTCCCCACAATCCTAACTTCTAATATTGTTGCATGCATGTGAGCATACTTTTGTAGTATAGCAACATTCATGGTAGTTTGCTTAAGAAGTTCGGTGTAGGAAAAACACAGATATTGGTTATCTTCTCTAAGTCATTGGATTTTCATTCCCCAATTATATACTACCTCCATCCCTAAATATAAGACTCTTTTCTAAAAAAAAATTGTCCCTTTTTATAAGACTCTTTTCAAGTTATCTCTTGCATTACTTATTTTTTTTACTAAAATACCCTTAACCAGTTTACATTGAATGCTATAAATTAATAAAATAAGTACATTCTCTCTCTTATGAGGATTGGAGAAGATGACTAGCACTCATTAATTAATTAGGTAGAAAGTAATTAACTGGAAAAGGAGAGATGATAGTCCCAATAATTGTAAGGGTAATTTTTTAAAAATAATACAAGTTGTTAACAAATTTAATGCTATTAACTAAATTAACCAACTTTCTTAAAGGGTGTGAATTAGTTAAAAGAGTCTTATATTTAGGGACGGAGGTAGTATATTTTTCTCTCTACTACTCTACCACATTGATCCAAGATTATGTATAATCATGTGTATATAGTTACGTTCTTTTTTTCTTTTGAAGTTGTTAGACTTATAACGCATAATTTATTTTGTTTCCCTTTTCATATGCTAGGATTGAATCTGAACTCCTTAAGGACATTGTTGGAGACATTTTGCGAAAACTGACTCCTACATACCCAAACCAACTTAAAGGACTGGTTGGAATTGAGGACAATTATGAACAGATTGAATCATTACTAAAAATTGGGTCAAGTGAAGTTAGAACCCTTGGAATATGGGGCATGGGTGGCATAGGAAAAACTACCCTCGCTACTGCTTTGAATGCCAAACTATCTCCTGAGTTCGAAGTTGGTTGCTTCCTAGAAAATGTAAGGGAAAATTCAAGCAGGCATGGTGGACTTGAAGCTTTACGTAATAAACTTTTTTCTAAGTTGTTAGAGAATGAAAATCATTGTTTCGATGGGCCTTTTTCAATACCCCATTTTGTCATGCGTAGGCTTGGACATAAAAAGGTTTTCATTGTGTTGGATGATGTGGATACCTCAGAGCAATTAGAATATCTAACCGAAGGTTTTGATTTCTTGGGACGAGGAAGTAGAGTCATTGTTACAACTAGATATAAGCAAATATTTAACCAAGTTGATGAAGTATATAAGGTCAAGGAATTGAGTTTGCATCACTCTCTTCAGCTTTTCAGTTTAACTATTTTTGGAGAAGAACAACCTAAACTTGGATATGAAGATCTATCGAGAAGAGCAGTTTCTTATTGCAAAGGTACTCCTTTGGCTTTAAAAGTTTTGGGTGCTAGTCTTCGTCGAAGAAGTAAAGAGGCATGGGAAAGTGAATTGAGAAAACTCCAAAAGACTCCAAACATGAAAATTCATAACGTATTAAAATTAAGTTATGATGACTTAGATCCTTCTCAAAAAGACATCTTTTTAGACATTGCATGCTTTTTCAAAGGAGAAGAAAGGGATTGGGTAGCAAATCTACTGGAAGCTTGTGATTTCTTTGCAGCCTCTGGGATAGAAGTCCTTTTAGATAAGGCTCTCATAACAATTTCAGATTGCAATACGATAGAAATGCATGACTTGATACAGCAAATGGGTCAGGAAATTGTTCATCAAGAATCCATCAAAGACCCAGGAAGACGAAGTCGATTATGGAAATCTGAAGAAGTGCTTGAAGTATTGAAATATAACAAGGTAAGTGTTTGGTTCAATTGTTTCTTTTGTTTTTAATACATGCATCTTTTTAGAATGTAGCCAGTATGACAGCCTTGCTAATTATTATTCTAAATTTTGTTTGTCAGGGAACTGATGTTGTTGAAGGCATAATTTTAGATTTGGATACATTAACTCGAGATATATGTTTGAGCTCCGATTCCCTAGCAAAGATGACTAACATGAGATTTCTTAAAATCCGTAGAGGGTACAAGAGTGAGAGCAGATTTAAAGTGTACCTTCCTAATAGTCTTGAGTCATTGTCTGACAAATTGAGGTACCTTCATTGGGATGGATTCTGTCTCCAGTCTTTGCCATCTAATTTTTGTGCTGAACAGCTTGTAGAGCTTTGCATGGAGGATAGCAAGGTTAAAAAGCTTTGGGATGGGGTTCAGGTATGAATGTGGCTATACGTACTACATTTGTCATTCAACTTTTAAAAGTACTAGCTGGTCTTGTGTTGCGTCTTGTGAATTTCATGATTGTAAATTTAACAATGTGATGCATCTTTCCTGTTACAGAACCTTGTGAATTTAAAGGAAATTAACCTTGATGGCTCTAGAGACCTGACTGAGATCCCAGACTTATCCAAGGCAGAAAAACTTGAACGTTTTAATCTTTTTAAATGCGAAAGCTTACGTCAGCTCCATCCATCCATGTCGTCTCTCCCAAAGCTTACATGTTTGTCTTTATTTTGCTGCACAGAGATTGAAAACCTTAATGTTCATTCAAAATCTATTCGTGAACTGTACCTCGCTGGTTGTTCATCTCTCAAGGAATTCTCAGTGACATCAAAGGAAATAAGGGAATTGAGCTTACCTTACACCACAATATGTGTATTGCCATCATTAATTTGGCGTTATTGGAAACTTACTCAGCTTGCGCTACTCGGCTGTAACTATCTTAACAAGTTATCAGATGATCCAGGAATGGGATCCATTACATCATTGGACCATTCTGAGTGCACGCAGCACATTGAATGGAATCTATCATTCGTAGAAGCACTCCTTCACAACATTGACCACTTCTCATCTTTAGAAGTGTTATTCCTGAGTGGAACTAATGTTGAGAGCTTGCCTACAAACTTCAAAAATCTTTCATTGTTGACAAGGCTTTACTTAGATGATTGCATGAAACTCGTGTCTCTGCTGGAGCTTCCACCAATCCTGAGATATGTGAGCGCCATTAACTGCATTTCTCTGGAGACAGACTTCACTCAACGGCTAGTGTTACAACACATATTACAGAGCCGCATACTCCACATACCTGATGATGAGAGTTTTTTCAATGCTTGGTTCATTTTCCCGGGAGACCATGTCACCCACGAGTGTGGTTTTCGTACGGCAGAGAGTTCAATAACTATTCCTTATCTCCCACTGTCTCACTTGTGGGGTTTCATTTATTGCATCATTGTTTCTATGGGATCATACGATGGAGTTGTTCGATGTTCTATCTATCAAGATGACAATCTGGTCGCGGATGTCATTGTTGCCGGCTTAGAATTCCCAAATTTAATTTCAGATCACCTGTTATTTTCATGTGTTGAAACGGGGAATCTTTTCAGCGACCTGCCATTTAAATTTGAATTTTCCTATGATTTGTCAAGTCACAGTCATGGGAGAATAAAAGAGTATGGTGTCATCCCTGTATATGCCTCAGAATCGGGGTTCAAGCTGTTTGGTGGTAGTAGCAAGGAAATTTTTGAACTGGAATCCATCACTCAAATATCTGATAATGAGTCACAACCCAGAGCAATTGGAGTTGAAGTTGGAGTTGGAGGCTCTAATAATGAAAATGAAAATGAATGGGAACTTTTTCCTATGATTACTTCATCGGTATAAAACTTCACCCACTCCTAGATTGTAGGCTCCTCATTTGTTACTTTTTTCTTAAATGAAATTAGTCCTTCAAATGTACAAATTGTCAATTGGAAATACACTTAATTTTTGAAAATTATGCTTGGTATATTGCAATAACATTGTGTTGTACTTACATGTTAAGCAGGTTTTCTTTTGAACACTTATGGACAATATTGGTGGGAAATGAGCATTAGCTTTGTGGAAGAGTCAAAGCCGTACTCAGAATTGTTTGGTGATCTCTATATGGTATTTAATGTACAGTATCCTTGGACAGATCGAAGATGAGTATCAAAATGTGATGGTAATGAATTGATAATTCAAAATTTAGATGTAAAAGTGCAATCATATTTAATTGTGATTTTGGTTTTATTCTTGAGAGTTTTATACACCATGATCGTATAACAAGTTGCAGTTTTTGGCAATTCATTTCTTTCATATTAGTTATCTAAAAGATTAGTATTAAATAGAAAATGTCATATTATGAGATAGGCTATTAGCCCATCAAAGAAGAGTTGGGCAAAATCCTCAAGATAAAAATTATGGTTAAATCCATGCAATACCTTTAAAAAGTTTAACAAATTAAAAAGATAAAGTTATCTAATAGTGTATTATAGAGTTGTGATTTTGTTTGAATATTAATACGGTTAATGTAAAGTTGGATGTAATTGTTTTTTTTTTTTAGTCATTAATTATCATGATCAATGATCAAGCAAAAATGATAAAGTACAAAATATGAAAATGGATAAATAGAAAATATATTTTTAAGAGAAACGAAGTATAAAGTATTTAATGATAATATAGAATATATGTTATTAATATAAAACAAAATTACATTTGATTGCTCTATATGCTAAAACATAATACAAAAAAGGTTTAGTAAGTGCCCAAGTTATTTGAAAATTTTTAATTAGATCCCTAAACTAAAAAGATTTGTAATTAATGAGTTCTAAAATAATATCCAAGACTTAATTACAAATATTTTAATTTAGAAACCTAATTAAAAATTTCTAAAAAAATTCAAGGACCTACTGATGTATTAAACCTAAAAAAAAATACAAATATTAATAATATAATGAGTTCCAAAATAATATCCAAGAGACGTAACACTGAACTTTTTGGAAGACTTTCTTATCCTTATAGACAATGTTTTATTAACTTTACTCCCTTTATTTCATCTATAATTTAAAATGATAATAAAAATATATTATATTAATTATAAAATTAATCCAAATGATTTTTTTATAATAGTATCTAATAATTCTGTAAATGGTTTTTTTATTATCCTATATTTGAATGCAGTTGGTAGTGTTATAAAAATTCTTATAAAATAAATAAAGACTCCCTTCATAATAATAAATTTGTTCATAATTATCTCACATATCGACTTTTAATGTCATAGTTTTTTCATCAGCATTAATTACCCAACACCCTTAGATTCTTTGTTTTTGGCGAGATTTATAAATTCCTATTTTTATTTCGGGGAAAAAATTATATAACTATTTTAATGCGTTATTAATGTTAAAAAAAATTGTATCAAGATTATTTATTTTTAAGTGAATAAATAAAACTTTTTTTTAGAATATTTAGTGAATTAAGATTATGATATATTTTATTAAATTAAAGAATATTTTATTGACTTTAAACACAAGATCTAAATTTTTTTTAATTAACTTTAGTCTTTTATTTTGTATATAATTTAAAATTATAACAAAAAAATTATTATAATAATGGTAACGAAACATTTTACATATCAACTTTTAATGTTATAGTTTTTCTTCAACGTTAATTTTCCAACTCCCTTGGATTCTTTCCTTTAGTTATATTTTTTCTAAATTATTATTTTTATTTTAGAGAAAAAACTTTTGATATAATTATTTTAATGTGTTGTTGATGTTAAAAAGATTCTTATAAATATTATTTATTTTATATGTGAATAAATAAAGCTTTTTTTATTTTCAGATTATTTATTGAAATTCATATTATGATATTATGTTCAAGAATATTTTATTGACTTTAAACACCTTTAAAAATATTTATTAACTTTAGTCTTTTATTTCATATATAATTTAAAATGATAGTAAAGAATATATTATAATAATTAATGATAAAGGAAACATATAAACATTCGGTCTCAATAGAATTAAATTCACAGTAATGGAAGAATAAAAAGACTGATACATATCTCGTGCAAACGTGAACAGAACTAAACAATTCTCAAAAACTTAATTGTAAAATAACTAGATTAAATTACTTAGCCAATAACAAAAGGTACAACGGTTGCCTCGTTTAGAGTAGCAAGCAACACTAAGCCACCTCTATTGATGCCATAAAATTGCCATGGCTTAAATAATTTTTAGGTCCTGATAAATTTTCAAATTTTACTTTTAGTACATGATATATTAAAAATTTTGTTTTGGATCCCTACCGTCAGTTAAGTGATGATGTGACGCCATCTTAACGGTTGATATATATTGGGAAGATCTGTTCGGATGGTACCACGTCATGGACAGTAGAGACTCAAAACAAAATTTTGATATATCATGGACTCAAAACAACAACAAAATTTATCAGGATCCAAAGCAAAATTTGGAAATTTATCAGGACCTAAAAGTTATTAAGCCAAATTTCCATACTAATGGTGCTTTGGTGTAATAACATAGGATTTGATTTGGACTTATTCGATTTCTATAAACTACAATTGCTGCCTCCAGATTATAGACAAATTAAAAGTCCATGATTTGTGATAACATAACTCAATCCATATTATACCTATATCTGCATTGACACAGGAAAGTCATCAAAGTCCGTAGGGAAGAACAAATCTGCTTGTTTCTTGGTAAATGAAGGTTTGCCTGATAACAAATGCCACAATAACATACCATATGGTATCAAGAAGTATGATTTGCCAAGGAAAATAATCATTTACTTTGGCATATCTCATTCCAAAAAGATTCACATGTTGAAGCATCAAAAGAAAAGAATAAACCAACTATAAATTAACCAAAAATTGAGAAGACTAAACTCAACCAGTAAAACCAATGCAGCATTATAACATACTCCATAGTCTTATTGAAATGGTGGATTTGGTCAAAGAACTTCCTTAAGATTAGGTACATGTATAATATATAAACAATGATTATCAAGAACCAATCACCAATTAAAGACAAACTATTGTCTTTGAGAGCTAAACTAAACAAATTTTTTTGAGCCTATGAGATGGATAATTTATAATTGTAGAGTGATACAAACTTGTGCTGATGTAGTGAAGACAAACTTCTGCCAACTATGTGATGAAAAAAGAACATGCAAGTATATATCTTCAAGGCAAAACACATGTATAATGGTAATTGGGGCAATAACATCAGTATGAAAAAAAATGTCAAGATTACTCTGCTTTTTTTTATACCATAACATTGATTTTGTATGTTTGGTATATTGATTTTGTATACTTGGTATATCTTGACAAAAATATTATTACACGTCAAGTATTGAAGTAGAACTATAGAACCAAAAAAAGTACATAACTGGACCAAAAATAATGAGCATAGCTAGCTAAAATTTTAACTCAAAACGATAGGGTTATAGATGAACCAAATTGAATGATGGCTAACTGAACTTCTCATAAGTAGTTCTTTAAAGACTGAATACAAAAGCAAAGAAATACTCAGTAGTGGTTTCCATAAGATGTTGTATGGGCAAGACATGTCTTGCTAGTAGTCAAAAATTGGAGATTCAAAACCTTAAAGTATAAGAAATCAAAATAGAAGAGAATGCAATAAAGAAAAAGTAACGATAAGAAATGAGAATAGAAGAGAATGTAATGATATGAATGAGAGGGATGGGAAGCAAAAGGCACAGGCACACAACCAATATCAGTGCCAAATCTGTACCTGCAGCAGCCTATATTGTTCTAGATATATATTAAAAATAAATCGGAAGAAATCAGTGAAAGAAGAGTCACCAAATTGTCCAAACCAATATATATATAGTGCAGATTAAAGGCAACAAAACCCATCCCATATTGCTCCAGTTGAGAAGACAAACTGATAAAGTACCAATCAATTTCTTGGTATACACCCTAGCCAAGAGTTATAACACCCCCTTATAGAAAAAAAATAATAATAACCAGCCCAAGGACAAACAAATACGATGCAAAAAATGACTGATGGAATACCATAGCTTACCTCTCAACAAAAATAGATAGATGGAATACCATTGCTCATCTGACAATAGCAGTCCACAATCTCCATGAATTAAAATCAGAGATAGAGAGCAGGTTCAAAATTTAACGGAATTTTAAACATGCATCTATCTTCTAACAGATTTAGAGTTTTCAATTTATATTAGATACCTCAAATTTTTCTTGCAACTGCACTGAGACAACATGATGAAGGTCATTGGAAAACCATGTAAGTTGTTCCTTGTCATTCTCACTTGTAGGCCCAAGTTTAATGCATGTTTCTGCAAGTTAGAAAAAAATTGACCATTGTTCATCCACATAATTAACAACTCAGTAAACCATGCTCATGTCAGCTGAATCAAACAAAGAAAATGAAATTGATTTGAAAATATGACATCACTTCTCGAGTCTAAGATCATAACATAGATCACTAATCAAGGCAATAATTTTTAATGTACTTGAAACCATTTTATAAGAGATTAAATATTAGAGTACAAAACTAAACACATATAATAAACAGGAGTTGAGAAGGCAAGTCAAGAACTAAACCACAAAATTTAGAATGAGTTTTAGAGAGAGAACATGTGCCATACTTATTTTTTAATCATTAATAGTCCAAAAGTGATTTCACAAAAACGTTGCAACAGAGAAACCCAAAACCAAAAAAAATATATATTAATTGCCCTGATATAAATTTTTATATTATATTTCCTAACTTTTTTAATGAATCATTGTGTTAACTATTAACTTTTATAACAAATCAATTAAAATTAAAAATATATTTTATTTAACCAAATTAAATTAATTTTTTATATCTATATATTTCCTAATTCCTTCATTAATATCTTTATATCAATTGTTAGTCTCCCTTTTCTATATAAAGATTTGGTTTGGTTATTATTATTATTATTATTATTATTATTATTATTATTATTATTATTATTATTATTATTATTATAACGCATTCAAATTAATTATTTCCATATACCTTCGATCATCTTCTTTTATAAAGATATAAATAAATATATAATATGCTTAAAATTAATACTTATAAATATAAATATATATAATAATCAAATAATATATATAATATATAATTCAAATATTATATTTTTTTGCATCTTATATTTAATATATTTAATTATATATATATATAAATTATATATATATATATATATATATATATATATATATATATAATTCTAATATATTTAATAATTTTTGAATTACAAGCAAGTGATTATAAGACATAACCATTGCATATAATATTAGCTAAATTATAATTATTGATATATAATTGATTACCCGTAATTCAGGTAATTATATTAAATATTTGGTAGTAACGTTATATAAGTGATTATATTTGGTAGTCATATAAATTTTTACAGATTAAATTTATAAAAAGAATTATTTTCAATATGTGGATTTTAAGAATTAAATGTGTGTGCCGTTTAATTTGATTCCTTTAGAATCAAGTAAATTTATAAAAAAAATATAATTTTTTTTTTATTAAAATCCCATCTTAGATTGATCAACATCCTGTTTCCTATTCATTCTTAATGTCTTGCATCACATTTGATCTCTTATCAGAAATGATTGAGAGATTTTATACCATGTATGCGATTTTCTTTTGTCATCCCTTTTTTTCTCTTCTTTTGACAATTACATTAAAAAAATACACAAAATTCAAATAAATATTTACTACAAGTAAATTAGATTTGGTATAAAAATAATGTTCACATTTATAAGAATGAAGACAAATTTGTATTATATATATACACACACACTTAACTTACCATATTACATGTATAATATATAACACATGGGGATGAACATTTTTATAAAAGTAAGTAAGAAAATTTATTTTGAATTCACGGGAATAAACTTTTTTTTTCTAAAGATTTTTGTTTAATCAAAATTAAATTTCTTTTATATAAATAATATATATTTAAATACATAACAAAAATCAAATTAAATCAACATAAATTACTATTATATAACACACGGGATAAATATTTTTGATAAAAGTATGAAGATAAATTTAAACTTAACTTATCATATACAACATATGGGATGAACATTTTTAATAAAAATAAGTAGGAAAATTAACACTAAATTCACATAATAAACTTTTTTATTAAAGTTTTTTAATCAAAATTAAATTTTTTACATGAATAATATATATTTAAGTACATAACAAAAATCAAATTAAATCAACATAATCACTATTATTTTCTCCACACAAAATTAGAGTCTAAAATTAATTTTTAAACAAATAATTATTCATTTTTTATATATTATCCTCTCACTTAAATAAATTATTCATGATTTTATTATACTTAGACAAATTTTAAGTTTCTTTTATATATTGATTTGTATATGTCAATATTTTAAAATAAAAGTTATATATAAAACTTATATTAATTTATATAAGTTTTGTCAAGTAGGCAAATGCTACGTGACAACACAACATCGATACTTTTCTTACCGAAATGTCACTGAATTTATTTTATTTAATTTTTTATTTCTTAAAAATCTTTAATTGTAACAATTAAGGTGATTATTTTATAATGAAATATTTAATTATGATAATCAATTTTAATTTGAATGTTCTAATTGATAATACAAATATATATATATATATATATATATATATATATTCTAATTCAAATTAATTAATAAATAATATATATTTGATTTAAATTTATAGAAAATTTAAATTTAAATGAAGAAATATTTTAAAATTTATTTTAAGCAAATGCATCTCAAAAAAAAATTCTCCTTAAAATAAAATATTTTATTTTATTTTAATTCATAAAAAATATCAATGTGTATTCTGGTAACATTTTTTCCTTCCATTTTTTCCATTCTTAATTTTAGTATCATTAATTAATTAATTTTTATAAGACATTTATTATATTTATAATTTTCTTTCCAGATTTAAATAACGAGATTTTAAAATTATATTTTGAATATTTCATAACCTTCATAATATATAATTTAATATTTTAATTAAAGTAATTTTAAAATTTTACTGATATTAATTTATCCAATCTTAAATACATTACAAAAATAAATTTCTCAGCTATTGTTAACAAACATAAAAAGCATTAATGAACCAAGATTTGGAAGAAGAAAAAAAATATCTAATTTATATAACCAAGTTAGGTTACATGATATCATTCAAAAGAAAAAATAATTTTTTATTTAAAAATATTAATTTATGCATGCGTGCACACATATAAAACCCATAAATCAAGGATCAATTATATTATTTTTAAGAAATAAAGACAATCAAAGTATATAGAGATCTCACATAACAACATGAAACTAAGAAATGGATAGCCAAAATCATTCATGGTCTTCACTATCACTTTGTTGTCTTCATATGAAAAACTATAAATAAAAACTCAAGTAAATTGATATTTTTTATATTTACAATGGAAACATTTTTTTATAAAAAAACTAATAATTATAAGATGCAATATAAAATATTTTATTATTAATATTTCTTTATTAAAACTATATGTATATATCTAAGTTGCATACAAATGTAAAATATATTTATAAAGATAATACTTTTTAAATGATACATTAATATAAATTAAAATAATAATACATGTCAATATATAAAATTATTTTAATATATATCAATATTCATAACTATGTTAATATATTTTTGAAATATTTATATACATAGATGTGATTTTCAATTGTCTTTTTTTCACATGTATCTTTTAAAAATAAATAAATAAGTATTTGATAATTTATTTATATTATTTAATACATGAAAACACAATAGTTTTTCAAATAACTTTTAATAAAATTATAATGAAAATGTTAAATTGTTGTTTATCAAAAAAGTATATTAAATGGCTATTTTTAATTTTTAAGTTTAGTTATAATTTGTCTTTCAAAATATTAGAAAATGTCTCTCCCAAACATAAAAATACAATATAACATCAAATTTAATATAAATGAATGTGATATATGACATTGCGCTTATATATAATCATTTAAATATGTGTTCTTAAATTTTTATTATTTCATTCATTCACTTAATTTTTTTTCTAATATTTTACATGATGTTAAATTAATTAACTCCATAAAAAATATTTTAATGGAACAATATGTAAATTCTTTTAGTTAGCATTAATTTTCTTATTATTTTCATCTTATTTTAGTTATATAGTTTTATTTGTCTATATATAGAAAAAAAATTACTTCAAGAAAGTGACATTGTGAAATTTAAATTTATAGTTGTATTATAATTTATTTTCTTAAATGAGTTGTATTATAAAATAAACACATCTAATTATCTTTTATTATTTTTGTTAATGAATAAGTTCTTTATTGCGAAAATTTGAATTAGTTTTAGATTTTTTTAAATTAATATAACAAATTAACAACATTATCAACATACTTTATACATAAAAAAAAATTTATTCCCTCATCAATAAATTTGTGCATCGCACGGGCACTATCTAATTTTTTTTATAAAAACAAGTAGAAAATTTACACTTAATTAACGAGAATGAATAATTTATCAAAAATGACATTAATATCTAAATTATTATGGTGAAATTATATTATTTTATTGTAATAAATTTAATTTAAATATATTTTTTATGGTTGTCTCTTTCCTTATGTAAAGATTTATTGAATATTTTATTTTACGAACATAAAAAAGCATTAAAAAAAATATAACAAATAGGGATGAATATTTTTCATGAAAATATGAAGAAAAAATTAAACTTAACTTATCATATAAAATATGTAAAATATAACACACAGGATGAACATTTTTTTTTAAAAACAAGTAGAAAAATTTAAATTGAATTCATGTGATTAAGTTTTTTACTAAAGATTTTTTTCAATTAAAATTAAAATTTCTTTTACATAATTAATATATATTTAATTACATATAAAAAATAAAATAAAATAAACATAATCACTATTATTGTCTCCATGCAAAATTAGTGTCTAAAATTAATCTTTACGCAAATAATTATTCAATTTTTTATTATCTTCTCACTTGAATACATTATTCATGTTTTTCTTTTACTTGGAAAAATTTTAATTTTCTTTTATACATTGATATTATATGCCAATATATTAAATAAAAATTATAACATTTAAGGATGAATTTTTTTTCTTATAAAAGCAAGTACAAATTTTAACTTAATTCATAGAGATAAATAATTTATCTAAAGTCACCTAAATATTTAAATTAATAAGGTAAAATTATATTTTTTATTATAATAATTTTAATTTTAATATATTTTTATGGCTATTTCTTTACTTATTTAAATAATTTTTTGAATATTTTATTTTATGAACATAGAAAATATGAAAAATTATAACAAACGGGGATGGATATTTTTCGTGAAAGTATCAAAAGAAATTTAGACTTAACTTACCATATCAAATATAACATACGAGAATGAGCATTGTTTTATAAAAATAAGTAGAAAATTTACACTGAATTCACGGGGATAAACTTTTTTACTAAAGACTTTTGTCCATTCTAAGTGAAAATTTATTTTTCATAATTAATATATATTTAATTATATAAAAAAATTAAATTAAATCAACACAATCACTATTATTTTTTCCACACAAATTAGTGTCTAAAATTAATTTTTAAGCAAATAATTATTAATTTATTTATTATCTTCTCACTTAAATAAATTTTTCATGATTTTCTTCTATTTGGACAAATTTTAATTTTCTTTTAGACATCGATATGTATGTGCCAATATATTAAAATAGAAATTATATATAAAATATATCACATAGTGATTTTTTTTATATTTTTTCTAAAACTAAATAGAAATTTTCACTTAATTTATGAGATGAACAATTTACCTGAAGTCACATTAATATCTAAATTATTATGGTGAAATTATTATTTTTTATAATAATTTTAATTTGATTTTTTTATGGCTTCTCTTTTCTAATTTAAATAATTTATTGAATGGTTCATTTTACATACATGAAAAGTATGAAAAAATATAATAAATGGAGATGAATATTTTTTTTTATTAAAATATAAAGAGAAAAAATATAATATTACATTATATATAATACAAAATCTAAATAAAAATTATTAATTATCCTGTTTATCCGTGCAATCTAGTTGCTTCTAACTAGAGGTGCTAAAAAATTCCAGTTTTTTTTAAAAAAATAACCATATTCAATAATAACTGATAATAACCGCTTATATAGAAGCTGGGTATAAAAATATTTTATTTTAATTTTTAAAATTCAAATTCAGTTATTAATTTTTATTAAAAAATGGTTATAGTTATACTTTCTTCGTAACCGGTTATTTGTCAAATTCGTTTGGTTCTCGTTGAATCCCTAATGGTCCAGAACTTGTGGAATCGAATCCCTAATGGAGTAGAAATTGTAGAATCGAATCCCTAACATTTCAGAAGGCTTCTAACTCCTCGTTGTTATAGAATCGAATCCTTTCTCAGAAGGCTTCTATGTTCTAACTTCTCGTCATTCTCGAATCGAATCCGTAACTTCTCGTCATTCTCAAATCGAATCCCTAACAAAGGTATTTTCAATCTTTTGGTTTTTATTGTTCGTCTGTTTCGAATCCCTAATCCCTATCACTTGCGTTGTGGTGCAATGGTATTTGGTGCAACAGTGTAACGGAATGAATCGGAGTTGAATGCATGCTTGAAGAAGGAGTGGAAAGAGAAGGGATTTTCGGTATGAGTTTTTTTAACCAGATGTTAATTTCACCTTTTTTAGCAATTCCAGAAACTGTGGTAGATATGGATCATTTATCTTTTTGAAACAGTCCTGGCTCTGAGACTGAGTGTAATGAAACTGTTTGATGCAATGCTTAAGAGGCAAAAACATTTATCTTTTTTTTCTGTTTCTTTTTTGTTATGTAACTTGGATTTCTTTATGATTCAAAGTATTTTAGTGTGGTTCTCTTCTCTTTATTCTTATATTGATTTTGAAGTTTGTGGATAATTATTCTTGACTTGTGATTTTGGTGATTGTGTAAAATGTGGGTGCATAGCTTGAAATGCAATTAGGATGGGAACTCCTGGTGTAAGTTCTCAATAAGCTATTTTCTTTAAACCAGTAATAGGCTCTCAGAGTTGCAATATTTGGATGTCTTAACTTCCCTATTGCTTCTACCTCTGTTTGGAACTCTTTAAACCTGAGATCTAAAACTACTATCAAATCAGAAAGATATTGAAGTCAAATTAGGAGGGAACATGTTAGGTGAATTTGCACTAAGCTGAGTGTGCTACTGTATGATAAAACTCACTATTTAAGTTCATTCTGGTTTATTTGCACTAAGCTGAGTGGTGTGGCCTACTTGCACAGTACATGTTTTCTTTCCTTTTCTGATGTGATTGATGCTGTACCTCTCATGTGTTGGGAGGACTTGACTGTATAATTCTAAACTGTGTTAAGTGTTAAAATAAGTTTCACCTTTTGTTTTGGTTTACTGAATTTGCATGTAATTAACTTCATGTCATTTTATTTTAAACATATGCATGCATGGGGTTGAAAGTGGCTTCAATAATTTCAGGGACTCGTATGTGATGTGTGTGGTTTTGCACAAGTTCAAAGATATGTGCTGTACCGAATTTCACAGATGTACTTGCTTTTTAATTCATCTTTGTAGCATAGTGTGATCTGATTTATTAGCATTATTCTTGTTGCTTCTGCAGTGTGATCTGATGTACCAAATCTTATTCCTACACTTGTTTTATGTTATTTTCATTGTGACTTAATGTATACTATGGCATGACCTGTCTCTAAGTCTTTTTAGTGCATGTTTCAGCATTGGTCATTTTGATAGTTGAAGAATTAAGTTACTAAGTATCTAAAGTAGAGCTTAAGTTGAGAACATTTGATAGAAGTTAATTTTATTATGTCTTGGGCAAATTGTGTTCATCTTAAAACTTTGTTTTAATTGGATTTGCTTAATTATTTTCTTTTCCTTTTCATCTTTCCTTAGGCAAAGGGTAGACTGGTTAAATCTGGAGCTTTTACACATTCTTATCCATACTGCTGGAGATCTGATACCCCTCTTATTTATAGAGCTGTTCCAAGCTGGTAAGCATGTTTGACCAAGATTTTAACTTTTCTTGACTGTTTTGTTTAGCTGTAGGGGTTAATGTATGAGACTTGAATTTTGCTTTGAAAGTATGGGATTCTAGTGTGTGGGGTTTACATTGATCTGGTTCAAATTGATTTTACATCCTGTAATTTGTATGAACTTTAATTCATAAGCTCACATATCTAATGTCTATTATTTATGAGTTTTAAAATAATGTCTATTATTTTTAGTTCATCCAGCTTCAATGGTCAATCTGGTTTAAGGGATTGAACTGGGAACCAGTACCCTTTCTGGTTTGATGTTCAGTCTAGTTTTTAAAATATTAGTTTGTCAGGCAGTGTATTTTACAAAGACTATCATTCACATTGCACCAAAGTCTATTTCTTGTTTTCTTTTTCTTCCTCCAAGTTGTTATAATTTTTGTACTCAGTGTACTTGGTTCACTCTTCCTTGGGACTCTAATAATTTTAGTTCTGATTTGTAGATTGTTTGGTATATGCTCATACAGGGTGCTGCTTTTTTTATCTGTTTTTTTGTTTCTGGTTTGCAACCTTTGTATTTCTTTTCTTTCTTTTTTTGAGTGTTTGACTTTGAATTGGTATAAAGCTCATAACCTTTATAGAGGGGATTCCCTTGCAGATATCATAATTCATAAGCGACTCTGGGTAGCTTTGCTCACTGGTGTTTTCTGTTTTCTTTGTATTCTCACAATTTTCACTTTTAAGAAGGACCTTTTATCTTCGACTTTGTATGTATCTTCTTAATGAAATACTTCTTTTACTGGTATGCACTGCATATATGCATAACTGTTGATGACTTCTGTATCTTTTATCGCACGTGTAGTACTTAGGCATGTAGATATCTATCTGAACTAAATATTTTTTCATACCATGAAACTGAAATTTGGTTTCCCCCTTTATGTTCTGTTTTTTGTATGTTGTCACACATTTTCTAGTCTTGGTTTTCTAGCAATCAAGTTGCATGGTTAGTTTGTGCTTTTGCAATCAATTATGTTTTGGGCCTGGAACACAAGCTTATTAACCTGCTGGAGCTGAAAATGTTTGAATGATCCTGTTCTTGTGGTATATGTCTGCTTGTTTTAAAGTTGAGTAGAATTAATTTGATAGAATTCAGTTTACTATAGTAATTGTTGTGGGCAGTGTTTTACTAATTTCTAATTTTGAAAAATTTGGGTATCTTGGAATTATTGTTTTAAGATGCATTTACTAGTATTAATTTTGGTTGTCACCCGTGTCATTTCAGGTTCTACTATCACTGGACCAATTGGAAAGTAGTGTGCAAATCTGTGGCCTGAACAATTGGAGCATCCCTTATTATTTTTAATACACTAATAATAGAGTTTACTGTGATGTATTTGGTTTCAATCTGTCAGACACTGTTTACTTAGTTATAAATAGCACATTTTAGGCTCTAGCTCATTCTTTTATTTGCATAATTATTATTTGTTTACCTTGATGTGCTTACTGAGACATAAACAAGTAACCAACATTAGTGCCTAGCGTGACTGGGATCATAAAGTGGAAAATCAGTTTTAATTTTTTTTTTCAAAACTGGTTAAATACGCATTTTTATAACTAGTTATTTATCTATAACCGGTTATATAACTGGTTTTAGATATAACCAGTTATATAACCGGTTATATATTCATAATCAGTTATATAATCAATTTTAAAAAATAATAATTGGTTATACCAAACCATAACCAGTTATACAAAACCGGTTATGGTTATGATTATAATAACTACTACTAATTTGGTTATTTAGTGGTTTGGTTATGGCTATTAAAATACCCAAACCATGAACAACCCTACTTCTAACAGAGCTAAAGACCATGGGAACATGAAACAATTAGACATACACAGTGACCTTCGCCGCTAGAAATCGCCTCCCCCTTTCTTCTATCCTCGTTTCCCGTTTTCTTCTCTCCCTTTACTTCCCTTCTTCTTTCTTTTCGATCACCACGAAAAGCGTTCCCCTTCTGTTCTCTTTTTCTTCCTTTTGTTTCTGTTTCATCCTTCTTCCCTACCCCACGACCAAAAATGGCACCATGGCGGCGGTGCCACGATGCACCACCATCACCTTCTCTCTCTCTCGCTCCGACAAATGGATGAAGCAGCGATGGCCAGCACAGTTGAAGGGTCGTGCGCAACTGGGGTTTGCATGTTGCAGTGAGTGTTGGGTTGCGACGGTGGTGGAAAGAAATGTTGTTGATAAGAATGCCGGTGATGGTCGCGGTTGAGTTTGGCAACCAGATTTGTCATTTTGACATAGAAGAGGGGAAAGAGGGGAAGGAACAGAAAAAGGTAGAAGGGCATAATGGGAAAGAAGAAAAAAAAGTAAAATGAAAAAATAAAAATAAAAATAGACAATTAATCTTATCCATACATTTTTTTATTAATAAATTTGACGATCCATATAACTTTTGCACCGTGCATAAGATGTTTAACTTACGCATGGTAGAACCCATCCCAATCCAAATTGCACAAGCATGATTTGCAATCTGATATAAACCTAATTTTTTTCTTGGTTTTAGCCTCTAGAGTCACCACCGGAAAATGTTTAATCACCCACTTTAGCCTCAAAATAATGTATTTATATTACTTCAAATAAATGATATGAATACTCTAGAAAACAACGATACCTCATTAGATGGATTTGAAAATGCCTTGAGCAAGGTGTTAAACATCTTTCAAAAATTGTAAAACCTATTTCAGACAAGAAGGTGATCACACAAAAGTGATTTAAATTTAACAGTTAAATCAGGTCAAATAATAATAATATATGTAATGGAAATATTGCCATATGTGAGTTCGACGGTTATGCACATTGATTTTTAAGAGTGTAATGGAAATAATGCACTAATTGCATATATGAGAGTTACGAAAGTCTTAATGTCATTGTAATGACAATAACACAGATTGCAAAAATAGGAGTTACTTAAGAATAATCACTAATTGGAGAAATGAGAGTTATATAAGTTTTAATGTCAAATGAGAGTTATTGAGTGAGTGAGAGTTAGGAATGAAAAAGACATCGTAAAGGCCAATAGTGAAGAGAGGTGAGCAGGCAGAGTATGACACATTAGCGAAATAAGTGATGTGGTGAAAGATAGACATTGATGTGTAAGCATAGTATTTTGCATCTTAGGATTTATATAACAAGTTACAATTTTTGGCAATTCATTTCTTTCATTAGTCATCTAAAAGATTAGTATTTTTTTTTTATGCGTATCTAAAAGATTAGTATTAAACCTTAATGTAACGGAAAATGTCATATTATGAGATAGGCTATTAACTCATCGAAAAAGAGTTGGGCAAAATCCTCAAGACAAAAATTATGGTGAATGTGCCTCAAAATTCTAAAATACGTGTAACAAGTTACAATAATTTGCCATTCATTGCCTTTATATTAGATATATATCCAGAATAATAGTGATAACCTATTTAGAAAGACGTGCGGTGATGCTTTAAAGTGCTGGCATGCATGATATTAACTTTTTTTTTCCGTTAGAATTAAATCACATATTCTATAACTATCCCACATAGAGAAACTTTGATCAAATATCCCAAGTGGCTACATGACATGAATGTTTTTCATGTTAGCCATTGCAGGAATAAGACAATCCAAAACAGAGATCGTAACATGTAAATTTTTTTATTTTTATTTTTTATCAATAAGAAAGATACAAAAAGCAAACTTAGGTCTAACAAAAGCCACTCATAAAGCATCTACTAACAAGGCAATAGATAAAGTAGATCGTAACATGTAAATAACTACACACTATAATTTTAATATGTAAATGACTACATGAAATTATGAATTTATCAAAGACTTGAATGTAACTGATGAGGATTTCAGGTAGAAATGACAGAATACTAATAGACATGTGGAGATTGAATAATTTGGAATTGATACTGATTTGATATTAAAATACAAAGTACGATCACCTCCTACTTTATACTAGTATTAGCCTCTTAATTCTAGATATTCTAATAGTAACTTATATCATCTCCCAGCCACCCTAGGAGACGACTCTAGTTTTGTGACTTTCCAGAGTAATTTTTGCAGACGCCAACATTAAATGTATTGGCTTAAGAAAATAAGAAAGTATCTTTAACGACGCAATTTTTGCCTTGTAAGAATTTGTTTCTTATGTTGTTTGATGTATTTTAAGAAATTTAATTATTTCAATATTTTAATAAAGTCAAAATAATAATAAAATCTTAAAATAAAATTGTTTGGTTGACATAATTAAAACACAAGTAGTTTTGGTTAATTCCGTTTTATGAGTGTTAATCTTTGATTGCTTTAAATTTTATTTGTGACATTATATGATGTACTATGTGTCTGAGTGTTAAGTATTATTGGGCTTGCTAATAAAATGTTAAGTTAGATATTTTGTTGATTAATATTTATATAATAATGTTCATTTTTTACATAAATATATGATAAATATATTAAAATTAATTTGGTAAGTATATTTTATGACAAAATAATTTTAAATTAATTGCTTAATAATATCATAAATTAAATTAGTTTTAATATTTTTATAACCGAGACCAAAAGTATCATTTACGGGAGACAATCATGTGACACCATTATGGACAAACCATTGTGGACGTTAAAGTTTTTTCTGCGAATATTTAACATAGATGCATATCAAAAACTCAATATTTATTTTTACTTTGAAGACCTATAAAATCAATTTTACTTGGAAATCATATAAAATAATTTTATAAATAAATACTTTGTTGAATAATATTTATATTATGTGGATAAAATTTTTATACTGGAAATTAATTTAAATCTAATTAGTTATTATATTTATTACAAAAAAAATATTTTGACTCTATGTTTAACAACTTCATATACTATAATTTTGTTGATTGATATTTATAAAATAATTTTAACTTTTTTATATAAATATATAATAAATATATTAAAATTAATTTGTTAAATATATTGTTATTACAAAATTGTTTTAAATTACTTACTCAATAACATCATAAATTGAATTAGTTTTAATTTTTTTTATGATAGAGACTACAAGTATCATTTACGGGAAATCACAGGTGATATTGATTTCAATAGTTTGCTTCTAATTTAATTAATTTTTATATTTTAAATTATTCAAAATATTTTTTATAAATTATAATATTATAAAATGAATAATTTTTAATTTACAAATATAATTGTCAAATAATTGAATTATTTTATCATTTAACATTCTAAAATTACAAAATTAATTAAATCTAACAAAAGTTTTTTTGCACACGAAGGGAACTGAACATGGGTTCTCTCACTAAATAAATCGTTTCCCACATGTGAATGTAGGTAGCGAGTCCTTATACAACTGTGCCAACCATATGGGTTAAAATTTAACAAAAGTTAAATCCTTTTTAAGTTTTAGTACATAATAAATTTCTCAAACAATTATATAAATATTTTAAATTAAATAAGAAATATATGTGATATTATAACCAAATATATATTCTCTGCTTGAATACCATCTCACTCTTTTTGTTAGTTTGGAGAACTTAATTAATTAATTATGTTTGCCTCAATAAAAATATTTAATTTTATAAACAAATATACTTTAAACATGCGTAAAAACACAAATGACCCATGCAAATGTGTTGGTACCTTCCTAGTTCAATCATTAAAACTAATGATATTTATGTCCCTATGGTACACAGCACTTCCACCTTTCTTGCAACCTCATTTTTTCTCTCTTCCTATCATATCACATAATCTATTTCATCCTTCTTTCGCTTGTCCCTCTTCTCTTCTTATTTCTCACTAGATATATACAGTTAAGTGTATGAATATCATTTTTCATCACAAAAATCCTCTTTTAAGTCGTATAGAGGCAACTAAATATTTTCTACCTTCACATTAACAGTAAGTTACAAAGCATCAAATACTAATTTGAAAAAAACAACCATAAAAAAAAAACAAAACTCGATTGTTACAAGATTCCCAGAAAAACAATATATCAGCTAGAAAAGTAACCGGTTAATAATGAAGAATCAAAGGTATAAAACATTAAGAGTGAACAACTACAAAATTATTAAAAGAGGTTCTCTTCCCTTTCGGTCTCTCTGTGACTCAAGGACAAACAGTATGTGAGGTGCTTCACAACTCACAAGCACTTCAATGAAGTTCAAGTAATCATACTATTATATCAATAATCAATGAAGAGGGGTCATATCTTTTTCTCTATAACTCAATCCATCAATATGCTGTTCTTTCTACCACTGTTCATCAACTATCATATAATCAGAGTGTTGCCAAATTGCAATAGCAAATATCATATGATAAGAAAAGGGTTTTACTGCTGCCAACGATACTGTTGGTTGCGGTTACCAGCCATCATGTTTGAGCCACGCCCAACTGCTGATCCATCATGTTTCAACTCCATAGCCACTACCACCCCCACCACGAGGACCACCACTTCCGGGCCCACCAGAGGGACCTCGAGGCTTCCCATAATGATGGTTGAGAGCCATTAATAGGGTGGTTAGGACCTTGCCGTGCGCATTTGGATTAGATTTCCATTAAGGTTACAAATAAAAATAATATTATCAAAAAGAAATAAACATAATAAAAATCATGAATAATAATAAATTATTACTATATTAATAAAACTAATAAAGTAATATTATAATTTTTTTTTAAATAATACGAAAGTAAGAGGTAGTTATACCCGTTCATTGCAGGGTACCAAGTCTAGTGTTTATACATAATAATGATAAAATTTGTCTTTTTATATATATTGTGTGTGTTCTTATCCATTTACATATGTTGATAAGATTCTAACTATAATATAAAGTTTATTTCGTCAGTATACTTACTCATTAATTTGCTTAATCTGGAACATTATTCATATAAATTGACCCTACTTTTTATTTATGATGATAACCATCCAAACCTTATCTAAGTTGTATCACGAATATTGCATCCTTTATTATCACATTATTTTTTGGGTTTTCAATAAAGGTTACATAAATTTTGTTACAATTTGTTTATATTATAAAAATTACTTTAGTATGTTAGAAAATGTTGAATAAAAGATAGTAGGTGACATATTAGAGAATCAAATTCCAACATTTTTATTACAATCTTAGTTAATAGAACCAATGCAAACAAGTTTCAAATGATCATTATTTTAGTTAATATTTCCTTATACATATATCACAATTAAACTAACTGGATGTATTGTAATGCTTTGACATGTATTACTTTTGGAGCTTAATAATAAGAGCAACTTAGAAAGACTAAGGCTATATTTGGCCTATCTTTTTTTTTTTTTTTTTCTTAAAAACCACTTTAAAGTTAAAGCTCAAAATAAGAGCTTTAAAAATAAAAGACTGAACTTTTGTATTTCTTTCATACTATACAATATTTGTGTTCTTTTTTTAAAGATCAATTTTTTTTTTCCTTTCTCTACTTAAGAAAATTTTTATACTTAATAATGAGTGCAAATTATTTTAAGCTACCTCAAAGGAAGCCGAAATGAGAACGTACTAGATCTATATGTGGAGCTCATGTTATTGTTTCAAATGTGTTTTATCTTTTCGGGTTGTAATATGTCTTTTTATATTATTGCATATTTATAAGAAGTACCAAGATTGGAGGAGAAGATGAATCTTTATATGTATAGTATTTATATTGATGATATTCTTTAAGCAAATATGCATGATAACCAGGGGCGGAGCTAGTTGTGTTTTATATATAATTTTTTATATTTTTATATATCCATGATAATGAAGTTTCGCATCTGTACCTGTCCTCCGGCATGAGAGCTGGTGCACTGTTGCAGTCTCCTTTAACTGTGGCAGTAACACACAAATATCTCCACGTGCATACACATTGGATAATAATTTACACCCTAATAAATGTGGTAATGCAAATGTCACTTTTGTCCTTGTGTTTAAGCTGAAAAAATGTTGGGGGCAACAACAAAAAAAATCCTACACTAACTTTATATATATTATTAATATTTTTTTTTATTTGTGATATATATTAATATTTAATATTTGTGTAATATATATTAATATTACACATTAATTTGTCCTTTAGGACCCCACACCAAAGCTCATTTTTGTGTAACTAGCTTTGTAACAAAGAGATGCAACTCCAAATCCGATTTCATTGTTGTTTTTATACAAGATGCCAAAATAAATTAAGAAAATATATCCATTTATGCCTTTTATCCAAAACACAGGTTGTTCTAATTGAGATAAATTTATGCTTCATATACACATGTTCGGTGCTCCTACTTATTATAATGCCTGTAACTATTTTTAATTCTAATCATAAAATTAACTTCGTATCTATTAATATCATTAGGATTATTTTTCAGATTCTGATAGTACACACCACTTTGTATAGTCAAAAAGTGAAGAAACATTGCGTTGCTCAGAGGATGTGGAACTTACTAGGAGTTTGCTAAGAAAGAGCGTGAAGACTCTATTATTATGGCAAATGAAACTTCTCAGAAACCACATTCAGAAAATCTTCAACCCTTGGATTCATCCAATGCTACAATATCAGAATATGGAGTTGAGAGAGATGTTCCCTATTGGATTTCTTATGAATCAAAATACATTAACTTTATTGTATAATGTGTGAAAATTAAAATTTCATAAATCAAATTCAAATTAAGATTAAAATAATATTAAAATTTAATTATAACATTAAGATTATATACTTATCAACTTTGAATGGCTCGTAATTACTTTCTAATACATCTGAGGCTTAATTACGATTTTTATTTATAATAAATATTTAAAATATTATAAAGATATTTAAATAATAATAAAACATTGATTAATATTTACAATATAAAATTACTTATATATATGTTTTAGAGTATAAAAAAATATAAATAAAATAACAATACACTAATAATAAATATAAAAATGCCAACAAAATATAAATAAAAAGTAATAGGTAATAATACTGTAATCTTAAAAAAATAGTAGAAAAATATATAATAAAATGGAAAATAAACGTAATGAAAAAATCTCACATAATAATAACTTTTTATAATAATAAAAAATATTATTATAAAAATAAAAACTTAAAATTATCATTGAAGGATACAAGGATTTTTAAATGGAGCAGAAAAATATAAAAATAAATTATTTAAATTGAAATACATTAAATTTATTGTATTATGCGTGAAAATTAAGAAATTAAATTCAACTTAACATTAAAATAATATTAAAATTATGTCATCCAAAATATAAAAATAATTATCTTGTAATAACAAAAAATTAATAATATAATAAATATTTAAAATATAAAAAAGATATTTAAAACAATAATAAATATGTTCATATATATATATATATATATATATATAATAGAATTATAATCTTCAATCAAATTTTTAAAGTAAATAAAAATAACACTATTAACGAATATAAAAAATACTAACAAAATATGAAAAATAAACAATAACACTAAACTAATGCTATAATCTTATATATTATATCAGGAACTAGGAATTGTACCTGTACGAGGGTACCACCAAGATTATTTTTCATGTATAATCAAAAAGTCAAGAGACATTATTGCATTGCCCAGAGGACCACGACTTAATTGCCAGAAGCCTGCTAAGAAACCGCGTGAAGACTCTCCATCATTATAGCAAATGCAACTTCTCAGAGAAACATAAACCTGCTAAGAAAGCACATTCAGACAGTGTCTACTCTTGGATTCGTCCAATCCAAATGCTACAGATCGATTCTGAATTGTCAAAAAGTGAAGAGACATGAAACATGTTGCTCAGAAGATGTGAGACCCACTAGAAACCTGCCAAGAAAGCAGGTGAAGAGTTCTGCATCGTATTCATTAGCAGAAGATGTGAGACCCACTAGAAATGTGCAAACATTTTCTAAATGTGTAGATATAAATTCAATTAGAATTACTTCAGATTTAGTAAACCTACTTTAATATGTGAAACTTGTATATAAGTGTCTATAAAATTCTGAAATTTGATTTACTTTTTTTTCTTTAACTAACTTTATGTATAAAATTGTCTTACATATTATCCTACATGTTAAATGATTATTAGAATTGTGATTTTGTAAAATAATTATTGCATAATATATAGAATTTTACAACAATAAAAGATAGAAGTAGTTTCTTTTTGCCACCCCGATTAAAATAGCGTAGCTCCACCTCTTATGATAATGGAGTTTCACATGAAGAAAATGCTATTAAAGTGATTGTCATGAAAATATTAGAAACTGAAATTAAAGAAAAAATATCCATGATAATGGAGTTTCTCATCAGAGAGCCGTGTTTAGAAGTTATGAGACCTAAGACAGAAATTACATTTAAATCTTAATTATTTATCAGCATTTAGTAATTAAATATTTATAATTTCATTTTTAATATATAAGATAACAAATTACCAAATGGTTGGTGCAGTGGTGTAAGATCCCGCTGTGTTCACATGTTTGGGAAGGATCCATTTAGCGGGAGAACCAGTGTTCGATTCCCTCTGTGTGCAAATTTCCTTGGCTAGTGGCAATCACGCATCGCGAGAGGGATTAGTCTCTGACCCAGTGGGTTAGGGGACACCAATGGTTTCTGACCTAGGACAAAAAAAAAAAAAAGATAACAAATTCATTCATTTTCAATATATAAGATTTGAATAATTTTACTTCTAAAAAAATATTTTTCAGCAATAATAATAGTTGCAAGTATTATCAATAATGTAATACTTTAAGTAGAGTATAATATTTTTATGCACTTCTTGCAATATCTTTATTTTTAAAAATAAATCAAGAGTAATATAATATCTTTTTTCAATTTATCCTCATCTAAAGTTTTCAATTTTTAGAATTTAAATAGAAAAAATTTAAAAGCGATTTCATATTTTAAAATTTATTCAATTAAACTTCCAATTAAAGAGGTAAATTAATCTAATATGAATACTAAATCATCGATACTAATAGAATCTTTAGTTAAATGCATGACCTTATCAATCATAGACTCATCATTAAATTTAAACTCTATATATTAATTTCAATAACATTTTTTGTGAAGGAGATAGATAGAATCTAAAATAAATGTAAAATATTTTCTTAATTTCTTTAAATAGATAATGAAATTACACTTAAATGATTTATAATAACACTTATATTTATATCTTAAGATTTGTAATCTTACTAATAAGCATAGTAATGATTATATATCATAACATAACAAAATTTATCACCTAATTTAAATAATAATAAATAATTTATTAAAAAAGATAAAAAATAAATAAATAAATTTGAGGCCTTAAAAAATTGGAGGCTTAAAGGCAATTGCCTAGTGGTCTACACGGCCCTCCTCAGGCGTGAGAGATGGTGCAATGCACTGTTGCAGTCTCCTTTAAATGTGGTAGTAACACACAAATCTCTCCACGCGCATCACAGTGGGTAATAAACCTGGTAATGCAAATGTCATTTTTGTCCTTGTTTAAGCGGAAAAAATGTTGGGGCAACGAAAAAGAAACTCCTACACTAATTATTTATTATTTAATATTACACATTGCTTTATCCTTTAGGACCCCACACCGAAGCTATTTTTGTATTACTAGCTCTGTAACAAAGAGATGCACCTCCAAATCAGATATCATGGTTGTTTTTACACAAGATACCAAAATAAATTAAGAAAATATATCCATTTATGCCTTTATCCAAAACACTGCTTGTTCTAATTGAGATAAATTTATGCTTCATATATACATGTTTGTACTCTGTTGCTCCTGCTTATTATAATGCTTGTAGCTATCCTTATTTCTAATCATAAAATTAACTTCGTATCTATTAATATTATCAGGAGCTATGAATGAATTAATCACCAATATTACTTTTCAGATTTTGATAGTACACACCACTCTGTATAGTCAAAAAGTGAAGAAACATTGCATTGCTCAAAGGATGTGGGACTTACTAGGAGTTTGCTAAGAAAGCGCGTGAAGACTCCACTATTATGGCAAATGAAACTTCTCAGAAAGCACATTCAGACAATCTTCAACCCTTGGATTGATCCAATGCTACACATTGATTCTGCATTGTCAAAAAATTGAAGAGGCATTAAAGTGTTGCTCAGAAGACATGAGACTGATCAATAGGAACCCGCTAAGAAGGCCCGTGAAGAGTCTGCATCATATTCATAGCAAATGAAACTTCTCGGAAACTTACTTGACTTAAACAGTATATTTACATCTCTTGACTAATGCACTCTACCATTGTTGACTACTTTTTCTCTGTAGCACCCCAGAAGCTCTTGTGTTCAACTAAAGAATCTGTGTATTCTCTTCTGTTTGAAGAAGTTGCATTGGGTCTCTGGTAAGGTCTTTTTCTCCATTTTCAGTTTTACCTCTGAATAGAAATAATAGAAGAAGTAGGATAAGGCTAATTTGATTTCTTATTGTTTTCCCATGTTTTACTGAAACAAAATGGGTTAAGAATGTGAATACTGCCTGAGAATATATCATGGGCTTCAGAACAATGAAGCATCAGCCGTGCTGTGGTTGTCTATGATAAAAAACAACTTGTCTTTTTTTAAAAAAGTAAAATAAAATAAAAAATTGAAGAGACAGAATGAGCTTTTAATTGAAGTGCATAAAGAATTCATTTATATTCTTTGTATTTTGTCAAGCTTGCTTTTGTTAAGTTGACAATAGGTCTAAGGGCATCAGCTTCTAATTGTCGTTCAAATTGGTTTTCTAAAATTCTCTTTCAACCTATGTAGACCTACTTTCAGCTATTAGATTTTTGAATTTTAACTGATATGTTGATTTAATTTCTAATTGTTGCCATCTGCATGACTGTTTATTCTGTGGTGAACATGTGTTTATTAATAATAGAGGTTGAACCATGCATGTTGGACTTCAACCTTGTTTGCTTTGATGGAAAGCAAGTACACATTGGTTATAACAAATATTACGGGTTTTATTTCCAGGCAAATCAATATAAGTTTTATTACAAATTGGACCAAATTCTAAGTGTTTCCTGTGTTTTAGCAGTCTTTGTTTTCTGGTATACAGTCATATATAGATGGAATTCAAGCTCCACTTGACCAATAAAGAAGCTGAAACATAAAAGATTCAACTGTCAATATCATATTAAGTTCTCTGTTAATTACTCCATCTTGTATATAAAGTTGAGATGTTTTCTAAACAATCTATCCATTGATCAACAGCTGCAGTGTCTTGAACATACTGCATATTTTTCAATCATTGTTAGATAGAAGACAGTCATCTGTTTGATAATATGTCAATGAAATATTCATCTGAATTTGAAGTTTAAAACTTTAGGTTTCGATCTGCACTACTATAGTGTAATATGAAGTTTTGATTCATTATTCATGTTATTAGGCTATTTTATATCTAATCATTTACTTAGCTTTTGATATGTTCAAATGGACTATCAGCTTTCCCAAGTCAAAGCCAAGCTATTAACCAAGGAAAAAGAAATCTCCAAGGATCACAAAACACATCAAAGTCACACCAGCAATTTGGCAAACATTTGTCTAATTGTTCTTTCGTAGGTGAGCAAGACTGTGAACTTTGAAGTTTGAACTGTCTGATCTAATATTACACAGATTTATAAATTCCAACTAGTTATATTAAGGACAGATTTATAAGAAAGGACGTGAAGACTCTGAATCATATTCATAGCAAATGAAACTTTGTGGAAACTTACATGACATGAACAGTATATTTACATCTCTTGTCTATTTCTTCTTTATTTATATATACTCTACCATTGTTTACTACTTATTCTCTGTTGCACTTGGGTCTGTCATCTGTGATAAGCTATTTTTCTCTATTTTTAATTTTACCTGAAAATATAAATAATAAAAGATGAAATGATATGGCTAATTTGATCACTTAATGTTTTGCCATGTTTTAGCTGAAAGAGAATGGGTTAAGAATGTGAATGCTGCATGAGAATATATATTATGGACCTCAAAACATGAGCCGTTGTCTGGTTGTCTAAGATGAAAAATAACTTACTTTCTTTTTTTTTTTTTTTTTAAAATATTTATTGAGAAAGATGGAAGTTTTCATTGAAGTGCATAATTAAAGACATTCATTTATATTCTTTGTATTATTGATCAAGATTGAAGTGTTTCCTAACTTTCCTCTGTTTTAACAGTCTTTGTTTTCTGGTATACAGATGAAATTCAAGCGCCACTTGACCAATAAAGAAGCTGAAACATAAAAGATTCAACTGTTAATATCATATTAGGTTCTCTGTTAATTAATACCAGTTTGTATTTAAAGTTGAGATATTTTCTAAACACTCAATCCATTGAACAGCTGCAGTGTCTTAAACATACTACAGTGTCTTAAACATCTGTTTGATACTATGTCAATTAAATATTGATCTGAAATTGAAGTTTAAAACTTTAGATTTCCATCTGCAATACTATAGTGTAATCTGAAGTTTTGATTCATTATTCATAATATTAGGCTTTTTTACATCTAATCATATACTTAGCTTTTGATATGTTCAAATGGACTATCAGCTTTCGCAATTCACAAGCAAGCCTAGTAAAGGCAACAGAAATCTCCAAGGATCACAAAACACCTCAGTCATACTAGCAATTTGGCAAACATTTGTCTAATTGTTCTTTCGTAAGTGAGCATGACTATGAACTTTGAAAATTGAATTGTTTGATCTTATATTAGAAAGATTTATAAATTCCAACAAATTTTTAAACATTGAAACATGAAAGCCTTTTTTTTATTTCTTCAAGTGTAGTGTTATGACTATTGCAGGTGCATCACTTGGAATTTGTAATGGAAATGATCAGTGCTTTTGCTTCTTCGTCCAACTCTTCTGTGATGTCTTTTAAAAAATATGATGTTTTTCTAAGCTTTCGAGGTGAGGACACCCGCACAACCTTCACAAGCCATCTTTATGAAGCTTTGAGAGAGAAAGTTGTAACCTTTATAGACTACCAACTTAAAAAGGGAGATGAAATCTCACCAGCCCTCATTGAAGCCATAGAAAATTCCCATGTATCTGTTGTAATCCTCTCAGAGAATTATGCTTCCTCAAAGTGGTGCTTGGAAGAACTCACCAAGATTCTAGAATGCAAGAAAAATCAAGGACAGGACGTGATACCGGTATTTTACAACACAGATCCATCCAATGTGAGGAAGCAGATTGGAAGCTACAAGAAAGCCTTTGCAAAACATAAGGGAGATGACAGGTGCAACAAATGGAAAGCTGCTCTCATTGAAGTAGCCAATTTAGCTGGGTGGGACTCCTGAGGCAGGTAAATAAAATGAACTGAGAGTGAGAAATTTTTCTGAAAGAAAAAATGAGAGATTAGTAGTAGCTAAGGGGGCCCATGCCCCCCCAAAGTTTTTAAAAAATATATTATATACATAATTTGTAGTAGATTTACCGATATGTAGTTGCTTTCTAAAATGATAATATGATATCCTTATTTTATTTATGCTGCTTTGATTTACAAGTGGATCAATTAATAGTACATTTAGCCTTAATGGTGTGTGTTTAAAGAGTAAATTTACAACTAAAATTATATATAATAAAATTTTTAGTGCAATTTTTTTTATAAAAAAAAATGTGATTTAAACATATTCTTTTTTAAAAAGTGAAATATAATTATTAAAATTTATTTATGTTTTCATTTGATACCGATAAAATTTTATATTATATTCTTAAATATTCTTTAAAGTTATTTATTTCTTAAATACTAATGATTTTAAGCCATAAAAGAAGTATAAAAAATTTTAATTTACAAATTTTTAGTCATTCAAAGAATATAAAAGATTACTTTTAGTCATTTTCTTAAGGAAGGTCGTTTGTAATACAACTTGAACCACAAATTTTTCTTGCGAAATCTTTATTCAGATTTTTCTATTAATTTTGTGCTTTCCTTATACAAATTTTTTACAATTTTTTTTTTTTGAAAATTTTGCTATAATTTTGAAAAAAAATATTATTATTTCTTTAAATTTAATGAAAGATTCATAGAAAATTTTATTTATTTTTACAGATTCTCTTACAAATTATGTTTTGTATAATAATTTAATGTTTCTTGCAACTTTTTCACAAAAAATTATAAATAAATTTTCTAGTTTTTATGCAATAGCAGACGAAAGCACAAAAATCAAAGAAAAAATTAATCTATGGAGTGTTGTTAATAAAATAGAAAAATTATTTTAATATCATAAAATATGATTAATTAAAAAATAATTAAAATTTGAATAATATCATTAAATGTTTAAAATTGTTCATAAAAGATGATATTGTCAAACTATTATATTTAATTTATACATTATAATTTTAATTATTTTGGCCCCTTAAAAAAAATTTCAAGCTCTGCCACTGGAGAAAACTAATGTATTGTTTTTTAAATTGAGTTGGCCAAATTTGATTCTAAATCCAACAGAAAGATAAGGATGATAATACTATGAAACAAATATGATTTGAAATTATATAGAGAAGTGAATAGTGATACATATAGTTGTTTTCTTATGTCGTGTATGCTTGTGCAATGCAATTGTTGCTCTGTAGTGAAGTTTCTTTGTCCTCAAATATGTCTAATTGTGGAGAAAGCTAATGTATTGTTTTTAAATTGAGTTGGCAAAATTTGATTCAAAATCCAACAGAAAGATAAGGATGATAATACTATGAAACAAATATGATATCAAATTATATAGAGAAGTATATAGTGATAGATATAGTTGTTTCTTTATTTCGTGTATGCTTGTGCAATGCAATTGTTGCTCTATAGTGAAGTTTGTTTGTTCTCAAATATGTCTAATTGTGTAGAGTTAAAAACATATTTTTTATTTATAGCTGAATAAATGACAATAAAAAATACATAAGAGATAATAAATTAACAAGAATTTCCCTTACGTGACTTGGAAAAATTTCCCTCAATCCTAGGTCGCACCAGGTTTTCATTTTGGGAACAATATTCTTATAGTATAGTATATTATACATATTGAAGTAATATATACAAATACACAACAATAATTTATTCCAGTTTACTCATCTGCTATATGAAGTTAACTTTTGTAAAAAGTTCATATATTTTTTCTTAAATTATACAAAAAGTAAATTTTAAACATTTATATCTCCATTGCACCCTAACTTCTCTTTTAAATTTTAAAATGTGTCCTATTCATTAATTATCTTGTATGTGTACTTGTTAACTTCTAATACTGTTACATGCATGTGAGCATACTTCTGTAATATAGCAACTTTCATGGTAGTTTGCTTAAGAAGTTCATTGCGTAGGAAAAACACAAATCAATGTTGATTATCTTCTCTAAGTCGTTGGATTTCCAATTCTCAATTAAATGTTTTTGGTTTTTCTCTACTACACTACCATATTGATCCAAGATTATGTATATCATTTGTATAGTTACGCTGTTTTCTTTTTTTGTTGAAGTTGTTAGACTTATAACACATAATTTATTTCTTTGTTGCCCTTTTCATATGCTAGGACTGAATATGAACTCGTTAAGGAAATTGTTCGAGATGTTTTGACAGTTTTGCAAAAACTGAGTCCTAGATACCCAAACCAACTTGAAGGACTGGTTGGAATTGAGGACAATTATGAACAGATTCAATCATTGCTAAAAATTGGGTCAGGTGATGTTAGAACCATTGGAATATGGGGCATGGGTGGCATAGGAAAGACCACCCTTGCTACTGCTTTATATGCCAAACTGTCTCATGAGTTTGATGTTACTTGTTTCCTCGAAAAGGTAAGGGAAAATTCAGACAAGTGTGGACTCGAAGCTTTACGTAATAAACTTTTTTCTGAGTTGTTAGAGGAAGAAAATCATCGTTTTGGTGCACCCTTATTAGTACCCCATTCTGTCATGCGTAGGCTTGGACGTAAAAAGGTTTTGGTTGTGTTGGATGACGTGGATACCATAGACCAATTAGAATCTCTAATTAAAGATTGTGGCTTCTTGGGACCAGGAAGTAGAATTGTTGTTACAACTAGAAATAAGCAAATATTTCACGAAGTTGTTGAAGTATACGAGGTCAAGGAATTGAGTTCTCATCATTCTCTTCAGCTTTTTTGTTTGACTGCTTTTGGAGAAAAACAACCTAAACTTGGATATGAAGATCTATCAAGTAGTGCAATTTCCTATTGCAAAGGTACTCCTTTGGCTTTAAAAGTTCTGGGTGCTAATCTTCGTCGAAGAAGCAAACAGGCATGGGAAAGTGAATTGAGAAAACTCCAACAGATTCCAAACCCAGAAATTCACAATGTATTAAAATTAAGTTATGATAGCTTAGATCGTTCCCAAAAGGACATCTTTTTAGATATTGCATGCTTCTTCAAAGGAAAAGCAATAGATATGGTAACAAGTCTATTGGATGCTTGCGGTTTCTTTGCATCAAGTGGGATAGAAGTCCTTTTAGATAAAGCTCTCATAACAATTTCATATTGTGGGACAAATTCAGATCCTAGGATAGAAATGCATGACTTGATACAGGAAATGGGTCAAAAAATTGTTCAAGAATCCACCGAATACCCAGGAAGACGAAGTCGATTATGGAAACCTAAGGAAGTGCATGATGTATTGAAATATAACAGGGTAAGTGGTAGGTTCAATTGTTTCTTTTTGAAAATACATGCAACTTTTTAGAATGTAGCTAATATGATAGCTTTGCTAATTATTGTTCAAAATTTTGTTTGTCAGGGAACTCATGTTGTTGAAGGGATAATTTTAGATTTGGATACATTAACTGATGATCTATATTTGAGCTCTAATTCCTTCGCAAGGATGACTAACATGAGATTTCTTATAATCCATAGAGCGGTCTTGAGTAAGAACAAATGTAAAGTGTACCTTCGCAATGGTCTTGAGTCATTGTCTTATAAATTGAGGTACCTGTTTTGGGAAGGATTCTGTCTTGAGTCTTTGCCGTCTAACTTCAGTGCTGAACAACTTGTAGAGCTTCACATGCCTCATAGCAACCTTAAAAAGCTTTGGGATGGGGTTCAGGTATGAATGTGGCTACACATACTACATTTTTTTTCGTTCAATTTGTATAGATACGGGAGAGTCCTGTGGGGTAACTGGTCTTGGGCTGCTTCATGTGAAGCTGGTGATTATGAATTTAACAATTTCTGAACAAAATTATGCATCTTTCTTGTTACAGAATCTTGTGAATTTAAAGAAAATTGACCTTGATGGCTCCAGAGACCTGATTAAGATCCCAGACTTATCTAAGGCAGAAAACCTTGAAAGTGTTCGTCTTCTTTGTTGTAAAAGCTTGCGTGAGCTCCATCCATCCATGTCATCTCTCCCCAAGCTCACAAAATTGTGTTTAAGTTACTGCAGAAAGATTGAAAGCATTAATGTTCATTCAAAATCACTTTGTAAATTATTCCTCTATGATTGTCCATCTCTCAAGGAATTGTCAGTGACATCCGAGGAAATAACGGAGTTGAACTTATCTAACACCTCTATATGTGCATTGCCGTCATCATTTTGGCGAAATACAAAACTTACTCATCTTTGGCTAAATGGTTGTAACATCATTGATGAGTTATCAGATGATTCGGGAATGGGATCCACTACAGCTCCGGATCACTATGGGTGCACGCAGCACAATGCATCCAAACTGTCATCCTTACAAGCACTTCTTCACAACATTGACCACTTTTCATCTTTAGAAGTATTAGGCCTAGAGGAAACTAATGTTGAGAGCTTGCCTACAAACATCAAAAACCTTTCTTTGTTGAAAGACCTTTGTTTAAGTAATTGCAGGAAACTCATGTCTCTACCGGAGCTTCCACCATCCCTGAAGATCCTTGAATTAGATGGTTGCACGAATTTTGTGTCTATGACAGAGCTTCCATCATCCCTGGAAAAGGTAAGTGCCCGTAACTGCACTTGTATAGAGACAGACTCCACTCAACGGCTAGTGTTACATCACATGTTACGCACCTACATACTCCACAACAACTTATACATGGAAAATAATGATGATCCTGACTATTTTATGTTTGATAATTTCATCTTCCCGGGAGAGCATGTCACGGACGAGTGTGAGTTTCGTACAGAAGGGAGTTCAATAACTATTCCTTATCTCTCGCTATCATCTGACTTGTGCGGTTTCATTTATTGCATCATTCTTTCTGAGGGATCATACGATTGTTTTGTTTATTGTTCTATCTATCAAGATGATAAAAGTAACACGTTTGGCTGGGACGCCAACCAGTTATTTAACAGAAATTTAAGTTCAGATCACGTGTTAATTTCGTATGTTGAACGGCGTAGGTGGCATGATTTTAGCGATGACTTACCAATTAAGTTAGAATTTCATCATGGAGCCATTGGTGGAGACAGACACCCCCAAGAAAGCATAAAAGAGTGTGGGGTCATCCCAGTATATGCCTCACAATCGGGGTTGAAGTCGTTTGGTAGTAGTAGTAGCATGGAAACTTTTGAATCGGAATCCAGTTCTCAAATCTCTGATATTGTGCCACACCCCAGAGGAATTGGACTTGGAGTTGTAGGCTCTAATAATGAAAATGAATTGGAATCCATTACTCAAATTGCTAATAATGAGTCACAGCCCACAGAAAGTAGAAGCAAGGAAATTATTGAACCGGAATCCATTACACAAATCTCTGATAATGATTCACACCCCAGAGAATTTGGAGTTGGAGGTTCTAATAATGAACATGAAAGTGAATGGGAACAACTTCTTCAAGGGATTACTTCATCGGTATGAAACTTCACCCACTTCTTGATTGTAGGCACCTTATTTGTTACTTTTTTTTCTTAAATGAAATTAGTCATTCAAATATGCCTAGTATATTGCAATAACATTGTGCTATATCTACATGTTGAGCAGGTTTTCTTTTAAAATACTTGTGTAGAATATTGGTGGGAAATGAGCACTAGCTTGGTTGAAGAGTCAAAGCAGTACTTGGAATTGTTATTGTTTGGTGGTCTATTTCTCTTCATGTACAAATAAAAAAGGACAGTATTATGGTTATTTATTCTACACTATCCTTAGACACAGTACACGAGTGACATCAAACTCTGATGATTCAAAATTTAGATGTAAAAGTGCAGTCATATGTTGCATATGATTTTTATCTTTCTAACTATCCAACTATTGGAATTAATTGTGACTTTGGTTTTATTCTCGTGAGATTTAACATTATGGTGGTGTAATAAGTTACAATTTTTGGCGATTCATTTCTTATGTATTAGTTATCAAAAAGATCAATATTAAATCTTAAAGTAATAGAAAATTAATATAATATTATGCATGAGACATGCTATGAACTTAACAATGAAGAATTGACAAAATCTTCAAGACAAAAGTTGTGACTTATCCACCCTAGTAGAGGATTCTAGATTTGTGACTTTCCAAGGTAATTTTTGCAGACACCAGCATTAAACGTATTGGCTTAAGAATTGCAAAATATATCCAGCTGTATTCAATTGACATTCATAAGAAAATATACCTCATTATCCAAATGATTAATTCAACAGACTTATATCAACAAGTAGATTTTCAAATAGGCCCATGACAAATTTGCACTCTAGATTCTTGCCAACGCATCATCAATCGTGTTTATTGGGATAATATTGGTCTTTTCTTGAAAGGTTAGGTCATTATTGAACTAGGTGAAGTTATAAGGAACCATAATTAATGAAACAGTTAATTGTAAAGTAAATAACAGTATTAAATTCTTGGATTGAAAAAGTATTTTATACTACTTTCTTTTATTTTTCTGCATGATAAAAAAATTACTTTCTTTTACTCTTTTAAAATGATCATAATATTTACCTATGGATATTCTATTATGTTTCAATAACTAGAATGCAATATCCTTCAAAGCTAGTTTTTCTTTCTTTTTTTTTTTTTTTTTTTGAAGTATCCTTCAAAGCTAGTCGATCTATAGTAAGTTACCACCTCCGTCCCTATATATAAGACCTTTTTCACTTTTTTGCTTGTCCAATTTTGTAAGATCCTTTTCTAATTGTCTGGTGCATTAATTATTTTTTTTCCTATAATACCCTTCATTAATTACAGTATTCTCTCTCCAAACATTAATTATTCTTATATGAGAAACAATTAAGTGGAGAGAGAAATGAAGGATAATTTTGGAAGAACAATATAAATAATTGACAAATTTAATGTGATTAACTAAATTAACCAATTTTCTTAAAGGTTTTAAATTAGTTGAAAGTGTCTTATATGTAGGAATGAAGGTAGTGTATATATACATATTTTTTTAATCTAACTTAAAAGATCTTTCCAAGAAAATCGCTATGGTGTTTATTAATTTCAATAAGAATGATGATACATGGACACCCATGTTTTTTAAACACCTAACAAACACCCATAATTTGTTTCTATATCTCTCTTCAAGTCAAATCATACTACCTATAATACCCATATTTTTCTCACTTTTATCTCTCTTTCACTAGGTGTCTATTGACATATTGGGTGTACATGAATAATTTTTCTTTTAATAATCACCTTGCACATTTCATTACAAATTTGTTTAAGATCCACAGTTTATTTTATGTGGAAAATCATTATCTCGTTTGTTAACTTCGATAATCACCTTGTATATTTCATTACAAATATCTTTAAGATCCTAAAAATTATTTTATTTGTAGCAAGTATAGTATATGCTCTAGTTTGAAAGAAAGTATTGGAAAATCTTGTATTTATGAATTATACATTTCCTGCTAACAATTGTTGTTTCACGTGTATATTTTCTAATGTACTTATGATTTGATTCCTTAATTTCATATTTTTCATAATTTCATAATTAGAGTTTGGGTTAATACACAGTTTAGTTTAAGTTAATATACATTTGATACGTACTGTACATATATATATATATATATATATATAATTAAATTGATTCTTAAAATTGTAATTTACAAAATATATATATATAAGAAATATATCTACTGGGACGACTTATCTTATATGAGAGTGAGAGGAGTAAATATTGACCATTAGATCTTATTTGAATGGTCCAGATTTAAGCCTCTCACTCTCTCATATATATATATATATATATATATATATATATATATATATATATATTCTAACTTGTTAATTTATAAATAATTCCATCCCTCAAAGGATATATTTATATATAAACAAAAACTTTACAGACCAAAATAACACAAATGATACTTCTAAGAACCAAGAATGTTAACTTTTTATATATTCAATTCAATCACAAAAACAATAATATTCATATACCTACACAACACTCGAACCTTTCTTCAACCACATTTTTTTAATATTTTTCCATCATATCACATAATCTATTTCAGTAAACCCACTAAGTTGGCCCTAGTGGTTAGAGGAGAGGATTGGGTGTTAAATGCAAGAGGACTTAGATCAATCTTCATTGTTTCCATTGTACACAAAATAAAAAACATAAACATAATCAATTTCATATTTCATATTTCATTTCTCTCTCCTTTTCTTATCCCTCACTTGGTGTATAGGTCGAGTAAGTGTGTACCATTTTTCACCATAAAAATCCTGTTTAAAGTAGAACAAAAGCAAGTTAATATTTTCCCCCATCACATCAAACAGCATCAAGAGGTTTTCTTCCCTTTCGTCTGGCTCAAGGACAAAAACATGATGTTAGGTGCTTCACAAACACTTCAATGCAATGATCAATGCATCTGAGTCATATATTTTTCTCAATAACTCAATCCATCAATATGTATGATAATTGTATCACTGTTCATCAAGTACCATCTCATCAAAGCCTCACCAAAACACATTAATACCAATACCAATCATATGGTAAATAAAGGGTTTTACTGCTGCCAACCATACTGTTGGTTGCTGTTACCATACGCATCATGTTTGAGCCACGCCCAGCTGCTGATCCACCATAAGGAGCACCTTGAGGATAATTTGGAGCTCCAACTCCATAGCCACTACCACCCCCACCACGAGGACCACCACTTCCGGGCCCACCAGAGGGACCTCGAGGCTTCTTAGAGTTGCCCATATTGAAGGACCCATATCATATTTGGGTAAACTCGTGTGTTGACTCATATTTGAGTAAACTAAGCCAAACATAGGAGTAATAGTGACTTAGTGAGTTGAAAAAAAAAACACTAAATTATAGTTGATAGAAGCAACAAAATTAAATGGGGGAAAGAACACATGGGATAGGCATTTAATCCTATGAAGATCACATACTTCCCCCAAGGAAAATTAATATTTTGAAAATAAATACTCAATATCATGGGAGATCATACCTCTTAGGATCACATGGTAATGGATCAGTCTAGAAGTACTCAGCATCTAGTGCATCATTAGCAGTAATTCTCTGTGAGAAATCAAATTGGCAAACAAATTAATATTAGCTAGGATGCAGTTCAAGAACAGAATGATTCATCATAAAAGGATATCTCCCTGTGGTAAATAATATTAAACCCTAGAACAAAACGTGAATCAACTAAATTGTTCTGGCGGCAAAGCAAATCAAAACGTGCATCAAAATCCAATGTAAGCACAAACGACCGAAAAGGAGAAAGGACCAGAATGAGCATGACTATATTCAGGTAACACAACCAGTTCAACAAGTTAAAGTAAAAAGAAAAAGGAAAAAAAAATGACTTGGGTATGTGCATAAAAATTGCGACAGTAAAGTCCAACAAAGGTCCACGGCACTGAATATTTCAGATTAGATGTGAATTAACTGGATTAGATTTCCATTAATGTTACAAATAAAAATAATATTATAAAAAAGAATTAAACAGAATAAAAATCACGAATAATAATAAATTATTATTATATTAATAAAAACTAATAAAATAATGTTATAAAAAAGAAATAAACATAATAAAAATCATGAATAATAATAAATTATTACTATATTAATAAAAACTAAGAAAATAATATGATATTTTTTTTAAATAATACAAAAATAAGAGGTAGTTATACCCATACGTTGTAGGGTATGAAGTCTAGTGTTTATAAATACTACCTCCGTCCCTAAAAATAAAATTGTTTTCTAAAAACAATTTGTCCCTTTTTGTAAGACTATTTTCAAGTTGTCTATTGCATTAATTTTTTTTTGACCAAAACACCCTTAATCACTTTCCAATGAACGCTATAACTTAATAAGATAAGTATATTCTCTCTCTTATGAGGATTGAAGAAGATAACTAGCACTCATTAATTAAATAGGTAAAAAGTAATTAAGTGAAAAGAGAGAGATGATGAGTCCCAATAATTGTAAGGGCAGTTTTGAAAAAATAATATAAATTGTTAAAAAATTTAATGCTATTAACTAAATTAATCAACTTTTTTAAAGGGTGTGAATTAGTTAAAAGAGTCTTATATTTAGGGATGGAGGTAGTAATAACTAGTGTTTTAGCTCGTGCATTGCACAGTCTTATTAAAATTTTCACTACCTTATTTACATAGTCATAGAAAGAAATTTGAAAAAAAAATCAAAGAATTATATAGCACATTGAATTTTAAAAAAAAAAAAGATAATTATAAAAGAAATTAGAAACTATAAAATTAAAAAAAAAAAAGAAGATAAGGGAAGATGTAACAATGTAACTTTAAAAATTTTAATATTAACTTTGAAAATTGAAAAGTAAATTGAATTAAGGATTTTGAATTATTGACTAAAAAGAGAAATATTTAGAATTAAAAAATAGAGTTAGAAAATATGATAAAGGAAATATTAAAAAAAACCAATAGATTAGAGAGTATAAAATTTATATAGTACATCAAAAGAAATTTTGAAAAAGAGATAATTATAAAAGAAATTAGAAACTATAATTTTTTTAAAAGAAAAAAAAATAAGGGAAGATGTAATGATATAACTTTAATTTTTTTATATTAAATTGGAAAATTGAAAAGTAAATTGAATTAAGGATTTGGAATTACAGATGAAAGAGAGAAATCTTCAGAATTAAAAAAAAGTTAGAAAATCAGATAAAAGAAATATTAAAAAAAGCCCAAAAGATTAGAGAGAATAAAATTTGAAAAAAAGAATTATATAGTACATCGAACAAAATTTTGAAAAAGAGATAATTATAAAAGAAATTAGAAACTATAATTTTTTTTAAACAAAAAAAAGACAAGGGAAGATGCAATGATGTAACTTTAATTTTTTAAAATTGAAAAGTAAATTGAATTAAGAATTTGAAATTAATGATGAAAGAGAGAAATCTTCGAAATTAAAAAATTGATAAAAAAAATATAGTATCAGATAAAGAAGTGATGAAGGTAGTTACAGAAATATTGTGAATGTGGGGTAGTTACAAAAATTGATAAGTGAAATTTTAGGAAAAGTAGAAGAACTAGATGCATGTTAGGAAAATAAACTACACCACTTCATGAGATAAGAGTATTCATATAAGAGTAAATGTGTGAGAGAGTAGAGAGAGTGAAGCAAGGAGAGGAGAAGATCTCTTATTCATTTATATATATAAGGAGATGTTAAAATTTGTCTTTTTATATCTATTGTGTGTGTTCTTATCCATTTACACATGTTGATAAGATTCTAACTATATATATAAACTAGCAGGGTACCTGTCCAATTGCACGGGTCACCTTGGTTTTTATGCATGTTTCAAAATCATTTATGTATATATTAATAAGTTGACATGTACTAAATTCATCAATGTAATACACACCCTTGAATTCATATATACAAAATCTTTCATCTAAAGTTTAGTCATAATTAAAGCTTTTTGTCCCTTTCCAAGAATGTGTTATGTGAGAAATTCTTATTTATTTTGTAATTATATTCTTATTTGTCCAATTGTGCTGCCAAATTTCCTTTCATGAAATGTTTAAATTAATATTTTCTATTTAAATATTTAAAAATTTATAATAACTTTGAAATATAAAATAATTTTTGACATCAAACGTGTGAACGAACTAACATGGATAGAAATGATAATGGACATGAATGGGGCAGGTATGTGCAATAGTCCTTCCGTACCCGCTAGTACTTATACGTGCATAATAAAAATAAATTAGAACAAATAATTCTAAAGTGTGGGTACCTACAGGTACAAATAGGGGTGGGTATAAGGGCTCGAGCCCGCAGACCGGTCCGTTTAGCCCACAGCCCGCGTAGATACATGCCTAAAAAAATCAACCCGTTTAATTATAGAGGATTTCAAGCCCGACCCGTGAAGCCTACATCAACACTTGACTCTAAATTTCTTATTTTTCTACATACATAACATTAATTAGATACTAAATTGTCATTGATGTCCTTTACAAATTGTAATTTCCAAATACTAATTAATCCAAACCTTATCATAAAACATCCTCTGTAATTTTGTCTCACTATTAAGTAGGTAATAGATAGTTTATCTTAAAATAATTTTCCAACTAAAGTAAATTACTGCTTGAAATTAAAAATATTTTTTCAGCGTACGTGAGCTTTGATATAAAGTTTAAAATTTCAATACTTACCAAATATAATAATGTATTTAAGAGATATTTCTTCTTATTTTTATTTTTTATAATTTATTATAGGTGTTAGTCTTTGGAATGTTTGATATTTAATTTAGAGTTGAATGTTTAATATTTAATTGAATGCTTATATTTTTTTTTTTTTTATGTATTCTTATTCTATATATCTGGTTCCTTAGCTTAAAAAATGTATAAAAAAAATAATTATTTGACAAATTTATGGTTTATTTTTTAAAGGCTAATCATTTTTAGTCATTGTAATTTAGTGTTTTTTTGCTTTTTGTCCTTGCAATTTTTTTTTGGGTTTTAGTCATTGCAAATTATGTTTATTTTGTTTTTCGTCCTTAAAGCAGTTTAGATAACGCTTTGAACAGTGAAAAAATGCTTTGAACATGCTTTGAACGGTAAAAAAAAAATGCACTATCTAAACTGCTTTAAGGACGAAAAACAAAACAAACATAATTTACAAGTACTAAAACAAAAAATAAATTACAAGGACGTAATGCAAAAAAATGTTAAATTATAAGGACTAAAAGGGTATTTAAACCTTTTTTTTATAAAAAAAAAATTAGCATTTTTATTGGGTTTGCGAGCCGACCCGTTTAACCATGGGCTTCTTGGGTCAGGCCTTAAACCAGTCGGGCCGGCCCGTATGCCCAGGTCTGGGTGCAAATACCTTATTACTCGTCCCCGCTCAATTAATAAGCGAATATTCATTTTCAATCCATAACAAATTTTACTCATTAAATTAAGATATCCTTTATTACTTAAAGGAATGTACACCTAGCAAAAATATTTTCCCTCCAAAAATTTTAGGGATAATAAAGTAATTTTACATTTTTTAAAAATATCACAATAACTAAAATTAAAATCAAATAAATGTATCAAAAAAATTTAAATTTGAATTCTATTACCATAAATGTTATGTTATTTAAATTTGAATCATTATCACCGTAAATAGCATTTAAATAGTAACAATCAATTTAAATTACATCATAATAACGTAGCAATCATTCAATTTGAGAATTTTATATTATAATAGTAATTCTTCCAAACAAAAAAAACTGCCCAACCAAGAGCAGATCAGTAAATTTAGAAATTTTATAATTAAAGTAATATAAAAATTTTAGACAACTAATTAAATTAAAGTTCAAATATTTTTTAGGTATTAATTAGCCAATTAAATCGGAAACTTTTGCCTAAAAAACTTCCGCCCAAATTGCTTCTTGATTAGAATCCGACGTGATATGCTCTCCCTTTAATATTTTGAACCACCTTATGCTGCCCTTCATTTCTACATCCCATTCCCATTAAACCCATTTCCAAAATACATTTCCTCATTTTTTTTCCCTCTCATTGAAGTCTCTTTTACTCTCCTATGCTTCACAAAAAAAAAAAAAATGAGGTCTAAAAGCTTCAAAAATTCTTCTCTTTCTGAAAATTTTGTCATTTCTTCTCATTCAAAAAATCCAAAGCTCTTGTTCGACATTTAACGTAAGTTTGTCTCTCTATTAAACTTTTTATTTTAAAAATTGTTTTGTAAATATTTTGTTTTTTATTTCAAAGTTGTCTTTCTGCATCCAACAACTGTTCAAGGTGCATCACATTTAAGGCGCATTAGATTTTGATCTTGAAGTCGTTGTAGACAATGGATGTGCGGGAACGAGTTTTGCATGATAATGGAGGAAAGGAGTTTTGTGTCAAACAGAGGAATGTGAAGTAGAATGCGAGAATCATGAAAGGTATGTGTTTTTCACCTGTCTATAGTTATTATAATCTTATATTTTATATTTTCAGTCTGAGGCAAAACAATTTTTCAATTGGAGAGGCCAGTTCTTATTTTTCACTTGATATAATGAATGTGTAATTAGGCCACTAATGGGAATGCAACTTCTCTTAATTTCTTCTTAGTAACATTAAGATTCAATTTATAAATACATTTTGAGGCTTTTGACAGCTTTGATATTTTACATGACTCTTGGCTTTGCTGTAAACTTTTATTTGTTGAGGCTTGCATGATGATGTTGGGAGCGCCAAGAAGAGTTCGAAGATAGTGGTTTTTCTACGATCTTTTGGTTTTGGTTTCTCTTTATTTTTGTATAAATCTCAAAAATGAAAAATTTACATCATGCTCATCCAAACTATTTTTTAATTATAAAAAAACTTTCTTCTAATTCACATTTGAACAGTTGTCATTAGCTTACAGTCTTTAAACTTGAAGATGAGTTGCTCCTAGGTGCAATTGCCAGCTTTCACATAGAATCAAAGGTGATGACAATCAAAGAAAAGGATCAAACAAAAACAGGCCACCAAAACGTATTTGGTTCTCATATATATTTGAATAAATTTCTCAGAAAGACATCACTCAGTATTTTATATGTTACTGGAAATTGAGACATAACCAACTGAAGGTATAAGATTGGAAATTAAAAAAATTAATTTTATTAGTAAGAATTGTGCCAACAGATTTTGGAAGGAATAAATTCAATGCCTTTGGTAAATTTAGATGACCAATAAGTCCATTCCTTAGAGATGATGAGAGAAATAGAACGTGGGGTTGTTAATAATTGAGAGATAGAAAGGTATTAGTAATAGAGATAAGTAGACTTTTTTTTTTAGTTTTAAGAATAGATAAGTAGATGGGTTATAAGATAGGCTTGGTGGTGAAGGGAGAAGGGAGGAGGAGGTCGTGGTGCTGATATAATTTTTTTACACAATTTTCTATGTTCTGCTTAGCATTGTAGGTGATCAAGGTTGGATGATGACAGAATGCATTTAGTACTGAGAATAAAAGAAATTGCATATAGGGTTATTGATAGACAACCTACATGGTTGAGTCAACGAAGATCAGTGATGGAGACGCTCTGATCAATGTAGCACAAAGCATGACTAATTAAGTTTAGATTTTGAATGTAGAACATGTTTTAATATTTGAGAATGGGATAGATGATGAAGAGGAGTCATAGTTATCATGCTTGTAGCCATTTCTTCTATGGCCTTTTGATGATTAATTGTGTCACATTGTTATGGTCATGATTGTTATCCTTGAGGAGGCTTCACTAAAGATGCTGCCATATGAATTCTGTCACATAATGCTGACCATTTTGGTAGATAAATTAACAAATATTTGCTTCAAAACATTTTGTCTTTTGAGAGAAAATATTACTTTTCTTAAATAACTTTTGTAAATCCTTCCTTTTTTACTTAAAATAATATACATGGTAAAAAAAAAATTTCCCCCAAAAATTTAAGGGACAATCAGGTAATTTGAATTGCATACAATTAAAAGTAAAAAAAGAATTAAAATAAAATTAAAAGTAATGAAAATTTAAAATATAATTAAATGATTAATTTGAATTACGTTTAATTATTAATCTAATATAATATCTAATATGATTGATTTGAATAACCATGTTTCAATTGCATAAAAAACAGTAACGAAAATTTAAAATATAATTTGATTGGTTTCAATCACCGCTAATTATTAGTAATCTAATTTGCTCTTTGTTGTGTAGTTTACTCTTTTTCTTTATTTTTCCTACTGTACCAAAAAAAATAAAATATCTAATTATGATTGCTTTGAATCACCATGTTTCAATTGCAAAAAAAATTAAAATACAATAAAAGTAATAAAAAAATTAAAAATTAAAATATAATAATTAAATAATTGATTTAAATCTCCGTGTTTAATCCTTATGTATGAACAATTGCAACCATCATAAAATAAAGGACAAAATTCACGGTGATCATAAATTCTATTGAAGTAGTAAAGGATGTATAAAATATATATCTTATTTTATTTTAATATAAAAACAAATATATTATTCTATTATATGTCCGTACTAATTAATATCATATTTTAAATAATATAAAAACACTCCTCCCCACTATAAGATTAATCTAACCATCAAATTTTGTCAGTGCTAAACACTCATATTTTTTGGGTAAATATTAAAAAAGAGTTTGGAGAAGGGAGTACACATTTTCTTAAATTTGGAGAGGTTGATTTTTGGGAAAAATTTTCTTCCAAAAAATATGCCTAAAGTTTAAGGGTCATTTTTGTAATTTCAAATGCATGTAAACAGTCACAAATTTTCAAAATCAACTTAAAAGGAAAGTAATAAATATATTTTCAATTACCACTATGTACAATTAATAAATATAAAAAAAAATTAATAAATATTTGATTTGAATCAATTTTTATTTAATATAAAAATTAACTATTGAATAAAAATACTTTTTTATAACGTTTTCTCTATTCGGAAGCAAAAGTTGATTATGTTGATAAAAGACTAAATCATTAATTTTGTATATTTATATGAGTTAGATTTATAAATCATGTTATAGTTAACTATTTATTAACATATATAACAATTTTTTAATTAAAATTTAAATATTGAGTTAAAATTACTATTTTTTTTTCTAACATTGCATCAATTTGAAAGCAAAAGTTGATCATCTCACCTTGAGGTAGGATGAAATTAATGAGAGATGGCCATGTAGTTTTAAATGACAAAAAAGTGTAAAGAACTCAAAGAAGGAAACATCATTCATTTTGAAAATTATTAAAATGAATCCAAGAAAATTTATGTTACAATCATTTAGATTATTTTGTTCTATGTTCTATATGTTGTTGGCATTTGCTCCAGGTGATTGTTGTAGCTTGATTATATTTACATTAATCCTCCTGAACTCTATACATCACTATAACAATTTTCTTTTTAGAAATATGTTACTGAAGTTAATCTATTTGATATTTTTTTTTCAATTTTTCTAGATATATAATTGTTGTTAGATATAAATTAAAAAGTTTACTTTGTCTCTCACTAAAGTATTTATCCCGTGCATCGCCGGGACAACACACTAGTAAGTACATATATAGTATAATGTAATATATTATAATATAATAATTGAGGAGAAGATATAAACTATATTTAATTTGACAGCTATTTATGGATTGAAATTCAACAAAATATTTTTTTATATAAAATGCGCATTTAACTAAAGATAGTTATATTTCATGTAAATGTGCAAAGAATCAAAGGAATATTGTACTAATTAGTCAATAGTCATATTTAATAAGAGAGTGACACTTGTGAAATTTAATTCAATTTTAATATACATGTAATTGATTGTTGAGAATAAAGCTATAGAATAGAAAAAATAAGAAATAAAAAGAAATAAAAAAATTAGAGAGAGAGTAGAAAAAAGATAGAAAGAGGTTAGATAATATGCTTCTGTTAAAATTTTATGACATTTTTTTATAGACTTTCATACGATAATTCACACATATTTTATTGTATATAATTGAATAAAAATCTCAGAAATTATCCAACTAATGCTAAAAAAATAAACACATTCTTGATAATATATGTTTGTTGAAAAAAAAACTACTTACAAAATTAAAATTCTGCTTTTCAATATTCCATGGAACAAATACATAAAAATAAAAAAAAACTCATGAAATTCAATTTATATGCACTAAAATATAATTATTTTCTTATAAGAATACAAAGTTTTTTTTTATTAATTTGTTGGTATGCTTATTATAGATTTATTAGGTATTAAAAATATAACATTAATAATTAAAGTAAAAGTAATGTAATATAATCCTAATTCCATTTCTTACAACATATGTTATATAGTAATAATAAAAAAGAAAAAATGAGAAAAGAAATAAAATGTGAAAGAAAGAGAGAGAAAAGTGAAAGGATGCTCAAATGGTGACATGTGTAAAGTTGGGGATAAAAAAATAATCTTGCTAGCATCTCCTTTTCGTATATAGTAATAGATTTTTTATGTGTTATATTCTAATATTAAAAAAAGAAAAAATGAGAAAAGAAATAAAAAATGAAAGAAAGAGAGAGAAAAGTGAAAGGAGGCTCAAATGGTGACATGTGTAAAGTTGGGGATAAAAAAATAATCTTGCTAGCATCTCCTTTTCCTATATAGTAATAGATTTTTTATATGTTATATAGTAATAATAAAAAAGAAAAAATGAGAAAAGAAATAAAAAATGAAAGAAAGAGAGAGAAAAGTGAAAGAAGACTCAAATGGTGACATGTGTAAAGTTGGGGATAAAAAAGTAGTCTTGCTAGCATCTCCTTTTCCTATATAGTAACAGATAAAAAAATAATTGTTATCAACTCTACATTTACACCAATCCCAAAAGATGACTCATATTTTTTAAAATCATATTATAATATTTTTTTACTTAATTAAAATATTAAGCATAAAAATAAAATTATTATAATATTTTTAACTAAAACATATATTTATATGTACTTAAATATAATTATATTCTAATAAGAATACAAAGTTTTTTCTGTCCAAAAAAAAAAAAGAATACAAAGTTTTTTTTATTAATTTGTTGGTATGCTTATTATAGATTTATTAGGTATTAAAAATATAACATTGATAATTAAAGTAAAAATAATGTAATATAATCATAATACCATTTCTTAAAACATATGTTATATATATATATATATATATATATATATATATATATATATATATATATATATATATAATTTTCTTCATAATTTTCTTACTAGTAACTTTTAAACATAATAATAATTTAACATTATTTTTATTTAAATAAATTATATTTTATCTTGTAAAGATACTTATAATAATATTGAACATTAAAATTAAATTTTATTAATTAAATAATTTTTTATATGTTATATAGTAATAATAAAAAAGAAAAAATGAGAAAAGAAATAAAAAATGAAAGAAAGAGAGAGAAAAGTGAAAGGAGGCTCAAACGGTGACATGTGTAAAGTTGGGGATAAAAAAGTAATCTTGCCAGCATTTCCTTTTCCTATATAGTAATAGATAGATTTTTTATGTTATATAGTAATAATAAAAAAGAAAAAATGAGAAAAGAAATAAAAAATCAAAAAAAGAGAGAAAAAAGTGAAAGGAGACTCAAATGGTGACATGTGTAAAGTTGGGGATAAAAAAGTAATCTTGCTAACATCTCCTTTTCCGATATAGTAATAGATGTTATTGAGTCAGTATACTTACTTATTTGCTTAATCTGGAACATTATTCATATAAATTTACCCTACTTTTTATTTATGATGATAACCATCCAAATCTTATCTTTGTATCATGAATATCGCATCCTATTATTACATTATTTTTTGGGTTTTGACTAAAGGTTACAAAAATTTTGTTACAATTTTTTTTATATTATAAAAATTACTTAGTATGTTAGAAAGTGTTCAATAAAAGATAGTAGATGACATATTAGATAATCAAATTCCCATATTTTTATCACAATCTTAGTTAATAGAATCAATGCAATCAAGTTTCAAATGATCATATTTTAGTTAAAGTTCAAAATAAGAGCTTTAAAAATAAAAACTGAACTTTTGTATTTCTTTCATACTATACAATATTTGTGTTCTCTTTTTAAAGATCGTATTTTTTTTCCTTTCTCTCAATAAGAAAAAATTATACTTAAAAATGAGTGAAAATTATTTTAAGTTACCTCAAAGGAAGCCGAATGCGAACTTACTTGATCTATGTTTGGAACTCACGGTATTGTTTCAAATGTTTTCTCTTTTAAGTTTGTAATATGTCTTTTATATTATTGCATATCTATAATAAGTATCAAGATTGGAGGAGAAGCTGAATCTTTATATGTATAGTATTTATATTGATGAAATTCTTGAAGCAAATATGTATGATAACCAGGGGCGGAACTATGTTGTCTTTAAGCCCCCCTCCCTACCCCAAAAAAAAAAAAAGAATACTAATTCTCTTTGTTATATATATATATATATATATATATATATATATATATATATATATATATATATATATATAAGGTAAAAAAATAAAAAGCTTTATAAAATATCACTTAGTTTTACAATCTAATTTGATAAATCATCCACTACATATAGGTTATGTCTTTTATAGATAAAAAAAATTATAATTTAATATAAAAAAAAACCTATATATCAAAAGGAAAATTTAACCATGTACTATTGACTTCAAATAACAATTTTATGGCTCAATTCTTTGGGTTTATAGGGTTGCAAATGTTTTTACATACAAATTACATAGTATAATTTGCAAACATTTTCTAAATGTCTAGATATAAATTCAATTAGAATTACATCTTCAGATTAAGTAAACCTACTTTAATATGTGAAACTTGTATATAAGTGTCTATAAAATTCTGAAATTTGATTTACTTTTTTTCTTTAACTAACTTTATGTATAAAATTGTCTTACATATTATCCTACATGTTAAATGATTATTAGAATTATGATTTTATAAAATAATTATTGCATAATATATAAAATATTGCAACAATAAAAGATAGAAGTAGTTTCTTTTTTGCCACCCCGATTAAAATAGCGTAGCTCCACCTCTTATGATAATGGAGTTTCACATGAAGAAAATTCTATTAAAGTGATTGTCATGGAAATATTAGAAACTGAAATTAAAGAAAAAATATCCATGATAATGGAGTTTCTCATCAGAGAGCCGTGTTTAGAAGTTATGATGCCTAAGGTAGAAATTACATTTAAATCATAATTTAGTACAATTTATTTATTTTAATTTTTTTCAACTACAAATTTATTTATCAGCATTTAATAATTAAATATTTATAATTTCATTTTTAATATATAAGATTTGAATAATTTTACTTTTAAAAAGATATTTTTCAACAATAATAATAGTTACAAATATTATCAATAATGTAATACTTTGAGTAGAGTATAATTTTTTTATGCACTTCTTGCAAAATCTTTATTTTTAAAAATAAATCAAGAGTAATATAATATCTTTTTTCAATTTATCCTCATCTAAAGTTTTCAATTTTTAGAATTTAAATAAAAAAATTTAATAGTGATTTCATATTTTAAAATTTATTCAATTTAACTTCCAATTAAAGAGGTAAATTAATCTAATATGAATACTAAATCATCGATACTAATAGAATCTTTAGTTAAATGCATGACCTTATCAATCATAGACTCATCATTAAATTTAAACTCTATATATTAATTTCAATATCATTTTTTATGGAGAAGATAGATAGAATCTAAAATAAATGTAAAATATTTTCTTAATTTCTTTAAATAAATAATGAAATTACACTTAAATGATTTACAATAACACTTATATTTATATCTTAAGATTTGTAATCTTACCAATAAAAATAGTAATAATTATATATCATAACATAACAAAATTTATCACCTAAAAATTAAAATAATATATAATAAATAATTGATTAAAAAAGGTAAAAAAATAAATAAATTTGAGGCCTTAAAAAATTGGAGGCTTAAGGCAATTACCTCAATTGCCTAGTGGTCTTCACAGCCCTCCTTAGGTGTGAGAGATAGTGCAGTGCACTGTTGCAGTCTCCTTTAAATGTGGTAGTAACACACAAATCTCTCCACACGCATCACAATGGGTAATAAAATAAACCTAGTAATGCAAATGTCATTTTTTCCTTGTTTAAGCGGAAAAAATGTTGGGGCAACGAAAAAGAAATTCCTACACTAATTATTTAATATTTAATATTACACATTGCTTTATCCTTTAGGACCCCACACCGAAGCTATTTTTGTGTAACCAGCTCTGTAACAAAGAGATGCACCTCCAAATCAGATATCATGTTTGTTTTTATACAAGATGCCAAAATAAATCAAGAAAATATATCCATTTATGCCTTTATCCAAAACACTGCTTGTTCTAATTGATATAAATTTATGCTTCATATATACATGTTCATACTCTGTTGCTACTGCTTATTATAATGCCTGTAGCTATCCTTATTTCTAATCATAAAATTAACTTCGTATCTATTAATATTATCAGGAGCTATGAATGAATTAATCGCCAATATTATTTTTCAGATTCTGATAGTACACACCACTATGTATAGTCAAAAAGTGAAGAAACGTTGCATTGCTTAAAGGATGTGGGACTTACTTGAAGTTTGCTAAGAAAGCGCGTGAAGACTCCACTATTATGGCAAATGAAACTTCTCAGAAAGCACATTCAGACAATCTTCAACCCTTGGATTCATCCAATGCTACACATGGATTCTGCACTGTCAAAAAATTGAAGAGACATTAAAGTGTTGCTTAGAAGACATGAGACTGATCACTATAAGAACTTACTAAGAAGGCCCGTGAAGAGTCTGCATCATATTCATAGCAAATGAAACTTCTCCGAAACTTACTTGACTTAAATAGTATATTTACATCTCTTGTCTAAGGCACTCTACCATTGTTGACCACTTATTCTCTGTTGCACCCCAGAAGCTCTTGTGTTCAACTAAAGAATCTGTGTATTCTCTTCTGTTTGAAGAAGTTGGATTGGATCTCTGGTAAGGTCTTTTTCTCCATTTTCAGTTTTACCTCTGAATAGAAATGATTTCTTATTGTTTTCCCATGTTTTAACTGAAAGAAAATGGGTTAAGAATGTAAATACTGCCTGAGAATATATCATGGGCTTCAGAACAATGAAGCATCAGCCGTTCTGTGGTTGTCTATGATAAAAAATAACTTGTCTTTTTTAAAAAAAATAAAATAAAGTAAAAAATTGAAGAGACAGAATGAGCTTTTAATTGAACTGCATAAAGAATTCATTTATATTCTTTGTATTATTTGTCAAGCTTGTTTTTGTTAAGTTGACAATGGGTTTCAAATTCGTTTTCTAAAATTCTCTTTCAACCTATGTAGGCCTACTTTCAGTTATTAGATTTTTTAATTTTAACTGATATGTTGGTTTAATGTCTAATTGTTGCCATCTGCATGGCTGTTTATTCTGTGGTGAACATGTGCTTTTCAGATCTAAGTTCTTTTCCATTTGATGTTAATGCTTTTCTCAAGGCCTAGGTTGTTCAAGTCTACTATTAATAATACAAGTTGAACCATACATGTTGGACTTCAACCTTGTTTGGTTTGATGGAAAGCAAGCACACATTGATTATAACACATATTACAGGTTTTATTTCTAAGCTTTATTACAAATTGGACCAAATTATAAGTGTTTCCTCTGTTTTAGAGGTCTTTGTTTTCTGGTATACAGTCATATAGATGGAATTCAAGCACCACTTGACCAATAAGGAAGCTGAAACATAAAAGATTTATCAGAAAACTCAGGAGAAGAGATGCAAGTAATGCCCATTTGATCAGGCCATAGATCATACAGTTCAAAGAAGAGAAAAGGAGTACCAACAAAGTAACTAATTGTATTTGATAAAATGATAAAAGATACAATGGTTGAGTGTAAGTACTCTATTTATAGAGTTTATTCCTAACAAACTAAGACTCCTAACACCCCCTCGCAAGGTGATAGTGGTATCACCATCATCACCTTGAATTACAAACAGTAAAGAAAGGAAAATACATTCAGAATTTAATTTTTTTTAACTAATATGAGACAAAAGTAAACAAAAAAAAAATTGTAACCCAAACATACTGAAGCATAAAACTGGGCCCATCAATTCATCAATAGGCCCAAACTAATTGAAGCTCAAACAAACATCAACGAGCTAGGAAGAGAGGTAGGGGTTGGACTTGGACCCACATATGCGTGTTGTTCTGGAAAGTTCGACAGCAATGTTAAAGCTCCTCCCGAAATCTCCAAGAACAACAATGGAGCTTCTATCTATCAGCTCTGACCACGAGCACTATTACGAGAAGCCATGGCAGAGGAACGAGGACATGCTCAAGAGGAAGGTGCATGTGACTATGGCAAACATAGAGACAAAAGTTTCATAAGAGGAGATGCGTGGATCAATGAGAACAGCGCTGTGGTGGAGGTTGCCGACATAGGAAGATGTCAGAGCAGTGGTGATCGGTGGAGGAACCGCGCACCACCTGTTTTTAGATCCACGGTGGATCTGGTGGCTTCGGCGGCAGAGAAGGCGGCGATGATGTCGCTGCTGGTTCGAACGCAAAGCTTTTGCTTCGATCATCGATTTTTCACTCATACACAATCTTCAACATCAAACTCTGATTGTGAAAACTCTCGATTGATTTCGGCGAGTCGAGGTTGAAGCTATTTTTCTTCTCAAGTGCAAAACGTGGAAAACTAATTGATTCTTGTGCGTAAAAGATCAGATCCATCGTTTCTTCAATTTTCTTCAACTCCATTTCTTGCTCGTATGGATATTTAGATATCACAAGTTTAACTTGCATCTCATTCTCTTCTTTTGCAGTCTCGGCAGTGACGAGGAAGCATGCGATTTCGCCGATCTTGACGATGAAGCCATCAATTACTGGTTTGATTGGAACTGGAAGATCCAAAGGCATGGCATCAAGATTGAAATTATCGGAAAACAAAATTGCAGTCGTCATTCTCCGTGGTTACAGGAACTTGCTTCTCTGTGCCTCTGTGATAATCTTCCTCTGAATCAAATTCATCAATGGAAGCGGAATCATCACTCTCTCCATGAGAGAGCTCTGATACCATATCAGAATTCTCAGAGGAGATGATTTGATGAGAAATGCATGTAACACCAACTTGATGAGGCCAAACATCATAGAGTTCAAACTAAAGAAGAGGAGTCCCATAAAATAGCATTGTGTAAAATGATTGATTAAAAGATGATTTACAAGTAGGTAAGTGTTCTATATATAGAGCTTATTTCTAATGAACTAATATTACTCCTAACACCCTCCCACAAGTTGATAAGTGGTATAACCACAATCAGCTTAAGTTACAAACATGAAAATAAAAGACTAACTAGCTGACTGATATTGGACAAAAGAGAAAAAAAAGATTGATACAATACAAAAGAAAAGTGACAAACACCAAACCCAACAAATTCAGGATGAGAAAGTTTTCCAACCTGAGTTTGAATTATATACAGAAAAGAAATAAGGAACAGTAAGAGAAAAGAAAAATTCAGCCCAACCATACAACACCTAAAGATTTCACAAGAGAAAGTTTATCCATCAAGCAACTTGCGTGTACCTTTCCAACAATACATTTGAAATAGTTTATCTATCAAGCACCTGGTGTGCACCTTCCAACAGCACATATGGACCACTATATCCAAGAAGCACCTTGAGAGCACCATCTAACAAAACATTTCGCTTGGTTTATACATCAAACACCTTGCAGGCACCTTCTAAATCACCATACATATGAACCTTTGAAACATCAAAGATCGACAGCACAATCAAATAGCTAGGTAGAATGGATCCAATAGAAGAGCAACAATGGAATAACCAAAGAAGTAAATCACCAAACAGTTGGTGTGCAAAAGAAGTTGCAATAACATATTCTAAACACGAAGCTATAGTAATAGCAACAACTATCGACTTCCAAAGTCCTCTCACGAATTTTCTCACCGCGCTCTTGGAGAGGAATTGGAACAGTGAATAGTAATTTCCATCGGGATCGAATGGTTTGCTCCAATCATTGATTTTCATTTCCAACAAGATCTGTAACATTGAAATTTGATTGTGGAACCTCTCAATCATTTTTGGCAAATCGATGATGGAATTGTGTTGCTTCTTCGATGCCAGCATGTATCCCATGCGGTACCACTTCTCCACCATTGATTTTCTCTTTGAAATGGCCACTACTAAACGCTCAGGCACGATACTGAACAAGGTTGCAAACAAATTGAATTTGCAAGGGGAAGAAAAAGACGAACGAGGTATTGGTAAAATTGGATTAGAATTCTCTTCTTCCATGTTTGTTTCAACAACCACATATTCATCTTCAAATTCTTTCTCCATTACAATTATTTTTGGAAGCTTAACACGATGGCTTCCTATCAGAATTCACCATTCCCTACTGCAATTGGATTTATCGCCATTGTTAGCGATTCAATTTCTTCTACTTTCTCCTCAAGGATCTTTTCTGCAAGCATTACGTGATTACTTCCGATTAGGATGAAATCTTCCTCTGCAGTGGAATCATCAGCTACAGCATAAACTTCACGCTCGAGATGTCCAGTCCTCAGCGTGAGGGGTGTGTGTTGGAGATCCCACATCGTCTAGTGATATGGCTAAAATAGAGTATATAAGTGAGGTACAAACCTCACCTTACAAGCCGGTTTTGTAAGGTTAAGTTAGGCCCATAACCCACTTTCTAAGAAGATTCAACTATCTATATCATATTAAGTTCTCTGTTTTAATACTCCAGCTTGTATTTAAAGTTGAGATATTTTCTAAACAATCTATCCATTGATCAATAGCTACAGTGTCATGAACATACTGCATATTTTTCAATCATTGTTAGATACAAGACAGTAATCTATTTGATAATATATCAAGGAAATATTGATTTGAATTTGAAGTTTAGGACTTTAAGTTTTGAGCTGCAATGCTATAGTGTAATATGAAGTTTTGATTCATTATTCATGTTATTAAGCTTTTTTTATATATAATCATTTACTTAGCTTTTGATATGTTGAAATGGACTATCAGCTTTTGCAATTCAAAAGAAAGCCACTAATCAAGGGAAAAGAAATCTCCAAGGATCACAAAACACCTCAAAGTCACACTAGCAATTTGGAAAACATTTGTCTAATTGTTCTTTCATAAGTGAGCAAGACTATGAACCTTGAAGTTTGAACTGTTTGATCTCATATTAGACAGATTTATTAATTCCAACTAAATTATATTAAGAACAAATTTAACCATAAAAGTCTTTTTATTTATTTCTTCAATTGTGTAGTGTGATAACTATTGCAGGTGCAGCACTTGGAATTCATAATGGCTGAGCAACAAATGATAAGTGCTTCTGCTTCTTCCTCTAACTCTTCTTCTATGGTGTCTTGTAAAAGATATGATGTTTTTCTAAGTTTTCAGGGAGAGGACACCCGCAATAACATCACAAGCCATCTTTATAAAGCTTTGAATCAAAAGAAAATCATAACCTTCATAGACTACCAGCTTGAAAAGGGAGATGAAATCTCACTGGCACTCATCAAAGCCATGGAAGATTCTCATGTATCTGTTGTCATCCTCTCAAAGAACTATGCTTCCTCAAAGTGGTGCTTGGAGGAACTCAGCAAGATTCTGGAATGCCAGAAAAACCAAGGACAAATGGTGATACCTGTATTCTATAACATAGATCCATCTCATGTGAGGAAGTAGACTGAGAGCTATGAGCAAGCCTTAGCAAAACACGAGGGAGATCACAGGTGCAGCAAATGGAAAACGGCTCTCACTGAAGTAGCCAATTTAGCTGGGTGGGACTCCCGAGACAGATAAAAAAAATGAATTAAGAGTGAGTAAATTTTCTGAAGGAAAAAATGAGAAAGATAATGTATTGTTTTTAAATTGAGTAGGTCAATTTTGATTCTAAATCCAACATAGAGATAAGGATGATTAAATTATGGCACAAATAATATGATATCAAATTATATATAGAAGTGAAAAGTGATGGATATAGTGCAATGCAATTGCTGCTCTGTATTGAATTTTCTTTGTCCACAAATGTGTCTAATTGTGTACGGTTAAAAGATAATGCTTTTTATATTTATAGTTGAATAAATGACAACAAAAAACATACATAAGAGATAATAAATTAATAAGAATTTCCCTCAGGTAGTTCGGAAAAATTGCCCTCGATCCTAGGTCTCACTAGGTTTTCATAATGTGAATAATATTTTCATAGTATATATCATACACATTGAAGTAATATGTACAAACAAGCAACAATAATTTATTCCAGTGTACACATTTGCTATGAAGTTTACTTTTGAAAAAAAAATTCAAATATTTTCTTTTAAATAATACAAAAAGTAAATTTTAAACATTAATATCTCCATTACACCCTGACTTTTCTTATAAATTTTAAAATTTGTACCCTATCCATTAATTATCTTGTATGTGCATTTGTTAACTTCAAACATTGTTACGTGCATGTGAGCATACTTTTCTAAGGTAGTAACTTTCATGATAGTTTGCTTAAGAAGTTTCTTGTGTACCAAAAACACAGATATTGATTATCTTCTCAAAGTCATTGCATTTTCATTAACTAATTATATATTTTTTTTTCTCCACTACTACACTACCATATTGATCTAAGATTATGTATATACTTAGATTTTATACTGTGCATTGCACAAATTTATTTATAATATATATTTCTAATATTTCTAACTAAATTTTAAGTCTTTTAAAAAAAACTAATTTTTAAGTGTGTACATTAACAAAATTAAGATTTTTCAGTTAGATTAAATTTAAGATTTTTTAATTAGATTAAAAGTTGTACACACACACACACATATAGAGGAGGGATCCACTTACTCCAAAAGTAACTTTAAGAGAGTTACTCTTCATCCTCACCATTCATTTTCTTGAAATCTAATGGTTGTAATAAGTAACTAATCATAACCATTAGATTTCAAGAAAATAAATGGTGAGAATGAGGAGTAACTCTAATAGAGTTACTCTTAGAGTAAGTGAATCTCTCCTCATATATATATATATATATATATATATATATATATATATATATATATATATATATATATATATATATATATACATGCATGAATATATCTAGTGAGAGGACTTATTTTATATGAAAGTGAGAGGAATAAATATTGATAACTAGATCTTATTTTGAATGGTCAAGATTAAAACACACTAAGTCATGTGAGGTTTTTAAAATGTTACATGACTTTTTAAGTAGTGAGATGACATTAAATATTGACCCTCCATGTATGGTTACATGGTCAATATTTAACTCTCTTACTCTCATATAAAAAGAGTCCTCTCACAAGATATGCCCTCGTATATATATATTTTTATAATATTATAATATTTAATATTATTATAGCATTCATATATCTAACTTTTATCAATAAAATCATTATTTTTCATTATTAGAGTTCATAAAATATATTTTAAAGTAAGTAAACATAAACATAAAATAAACTTACATATATTCATAAAAAAAGTATTTCTTAATTTTTATTTTTAATTATGGATTAAAATAAAATACTACGAATCATTTAAAATTTAACTACATATTTATAAAATAATTAATTTTGAAATATATTTCAAATGTTGTACAATATTATAATATTTTATGTTATTATTATAGTATTTATATGTCTAACTTTTTTTCTCATCTTTTAGTTTGAAATATATTGTATATTATTCTCTTAAAATTATTATATAATAAATAACATTAATGTGAACAATTAAAATCTTCATTAATTATGTCTGTTAAATTTGATTAGATATTGTAACATTCAAGTTTCGATCAATGGTTGTCATTTGTTCAAATCTCTTTTTACTATATATACTAGATTTGTATAGGTAGTTATCTTCTTTTTTTGTTTTTTTTTTCCTCTTTTGAAGTTGTTAGACTTATAACACATCATTTATTTATTTGTTGCCTTTTTCATATGCTAGAATTGAATCTGAACTCCTTGAGGACATTGTTGGAGACATTTTGCAAAAACTGAGTTCTAGATACCCAAACCAACTTGAAGGACTGGTTGGATTGAGGACAATTATGAACAGATTAATTCATTACTAAAAATTGGGTCAAGTGATGTTATAACACTTGGAATATTGGGCATGGGTGGCATTGGAAAGACTACCCTTGCTATTGCTTTGTATGCCAAATTGGTTGGTGAGTTTTATGTTAGTTGCTTCCTGGAAAATGTAAGACAAAATTCAAGCAGGCATGGTGGACTTGAAGCTTTACATAATAAACTTTTTTCGAAGTTGTTAGAGAATAATTGTTTTGATGCACCCTTTTCAGTACCTGGTTTTTCATCTTCATTATCCTCAAAGCTTTTTTTATCTTCATTTTATTACAAATATGTTTAAGATCCTCCAAGATATTTTATTTGTAACAAGTTTAATATATGTAATCCGTATGCTCTTGCTTGAAAAAGAAAGTGTTGGAAAATCTTTTACTTATAAACTATTCATTTCCTGTTAACAATATAGTTTTAAGTGTATATTTTTCTAATGTATTTGGGATTTGATTTGATTCCTAATTTCATGTTTTTTGTAATTAGAGAGTTTGGATTAATACACAGTATAGTTTAGGCTAATATAGTTTGACATGTGAAAGTGACAGCACGCATCAATACAAATTGATTACTAAAAATTTTAAATTGCTTACAAGTTTATTCTACTAAGTTGTCAATGGTTATATTAAAATCATCCAGTCACCTGCCACACGTTATCAAGTTACCAATTTTTTTCCCAATACTCTAGCAGTCTCACTTTCCTTTTTATCTTTTCCATAAGAAAAAGGGTCATGCATTGACAATGTAAAATACCAACCACACCAACCATTTATGGTAAGTTTATTGACTTTTACAAAAATGTCCTAAAGTCATATCAACAGTGATTTGTGATTGAATGACACTGTAAAATTATTTTACATTATCAGTGTATCACCATTAAACTCTTTTTTTATTTTATTAATATTGGGTTGTTTCCACTCTCCACTTACAGTGCAAAGCACGGGGGACTATCCTAGTTAATTTATAAACAATTTCATCCTCAAAGGATAAATTTATATGCATACAAAAGCTTCATAGACTAAAGTAACACCTGTGGTATATCCAAACAAAACGTTAACTCTTCATATAGCAATCTATTAACTATTTATAAAAAGTAAGTCTTTTGTGGTCAAGTGTCAACATTGTATTTGCCACATGTCAACATTTATAAAGCTTTACTTTTTAAATTTTTTTTCTTTCTTTTTTTTTGCTCTTCTTACGATTTTTTTTTTATGTTTTCTTCTTCTTCTTATTTTTTTTTTCACATTTTGCCTTTTCTTTTTCTTTTTAAGTTTTTTTTCTCTTCATTCTTTTTTTTATGTTTTTTCTTTAACATTTTTTTTTTCAGTTTTATACTTTTTTATATATTTATATTAATATATTACTTATATTATTATTACATTAATGATTTATATATTTTATTTATAAAATTTATATTCTTGAAATAATTAACATGATAATATGCTCATTATTACATAAAAATATGTAATTATTTATATTAAATGAATGATAAACTTATATAATTACCTATACAAATTAATTGTAATATAATAATAAAATGTATATTTATTAGTTAATATATTTACTACAAAATAATATTTAGATTCTTTGTTTAATAACATTATAATTGAATATTTTTTTATTAATATTTATACAATAATGTTAAAAAAAATTCACATAAATACATAATAAATGAATTAAAATTAATTTATTAATTATTTACAAATAATTTTAAGTTACAAATATTTTTATTACAAATAATTTCCCTCCAAAACTTCTCTTTCTTTCTAGCTTTTCTCTCTTTTCCTTTTTAATTTTTTCTTTTTATCTTTTATCCCCTTTCATATTTATACTCATAAGACAAAAAATCTTTATTATTCTATTAGCCAAAAATCTCTATTATTATTATTATTATTATTATTATTATTATTATTATTATTATTATTATTATTATTATTATTATTATTATTACTACTACTACTACTACTACTACTACTACTACTACTACTACTACTACTACTACTATTATTATTACATATGTAATAATATATTTATAATTTATCACATAATTATAATATTATATATTATTTATGTACTATATTAAAAAAAATTTGTGTAATATTATATTATGATTTTATTAATATATATATATATATATATATATATATATATATATTTATTGGTTCAACAACATCTTTGATTATTTTACTTTTTTACTGTTAAATGTCATTGTTTTAAATGATAAAATCATGTTATCAATTTTTTTTTTATAATTTATCTTCGTATTTAAGTTAAAAAATATAAGTTTAAACTATTTGAATTAATTAAATCATTTTATTGTTTATCATTGATAAGAAGCATGTTCATATTTAGAAGATAGTTTACATTACATTAAAAAAAAATACTATAAAGCATAATAAAAAATAAAATGAAGTGAATAAAAAAAATACTATGAAGTTAACAAAATATAAAAAATTATTTATTTCTATTATACATTATTGTATTATACAAATAGGAAAGCTTTGTCTCATATACAACACATCACAATTTAAGAAAAAAATTTACTGTCAATTTTCTCTTATTTCCTCTCTATTTTTTTTTCATTTACTTTTCTTTTGTTTTTTTAGATTTTTTTTCTCTTCTATTTTCTAAAATAACCCAACTCCTATCCAACTCTTTTTCAGTTTTTCCCTCTCTCTTATTTTCTTTTTTTTTTTTCATTTCTTTTCCTTTTATTATTTTATACTTACACAGTTGTTTTTTTAATATCTACTCATTTATTTATATTATATTACTGTTTTATGTTCTTTATTTATAAAAAAAGTATTCAATAATTTATATTAGCATGTATAATCATAGAAATAAAAATTATTATGATTTTGTTGAAATTATATTTAATTTATTTTAAAATATTTAATATAAAAATATGCTCGATATTATATTAAAATAAGTTATTATTATATTAATTGAAATATAAATTTATATAATTATTGATTACTTATTAAAATTAATTAGAATTTAATTAACTAAATTTATTTTTACTTTAAATCTCAATAAAATTATTTTTACTTAAAAATCGTATAAAATAAAATTAAATAATTTCATAAATAAAAATTTTCTTGATTAATATTTATATTATAAGGTTAATATTTTTATACTAAAAATTAATTTAAATCTAATTAATGTTTTATATAAATTTGACTCTATGTTTAGAATTAATTTATTAAATATATTTTAATTACAAAATAATTTTAAATTACTTTATCAATAATATCATAATTTAAATTAGTTTTAATTTTATGGTAGAAATCACAAATATCATTCACGGGAGGCAATTTTTCTCGAGACCATTATAGGCGATAAAGTTCTCTTTTCGAGTATTTCACACAAGTGCATGCCAACGACTCAATAATATTATAAATTAAAATAGTTTTTTTATGGTAGAGACCACAAATATCATTAATGGGAGGTAATTATGCTTAACTCAATATCATTTTGGATGACAAAACTTTTTTATCTAAGTATTTAACACAATTGCATACCAAAGACTCAATAATAGTTTTATGTACTCTAAAATCCTATAAAATCATTTTTAATTATGAATTGTATAAAATAATTTTAAACAATTTCATAAATAAATATTTTTCTTGAATAATGGTATACCAAGAATAATTTAAATCTAATTAGTTAATATAATTATTACAAAATAATATTTTGACTCTATGTTTAATAACTTCATATACAAAAATTTAAACCTCCGGTAAAAAAATTTATACTACAAAATATGCTCACACACAGACTTGTGCAAAAAGTATGAGCTTTCTTGCACGTATGGGGTGTTCAAAAATTGACTACCATTTCTTGTGTGTATGCAATGCTGGATAGGTCCCTGAGCCCACACACTTTCCAGCAATAGAATTCTCTCCCGGATGAGCTCTCTCTCGCCATCTCAATCTCGGTGACAAAGTCACCTCCCAAGGTTGCATGTGTGGTTCAAAATCAACACCAATAAGATCACATGAATCTCACCCAAAGTATTGCCATCGTGGTGCATATCCCCTTGGAATCTAGTTGCAAGGTATGGGCCGAAAAAGCAAAAGGTACAAATCTTTACCAATATAATATTCCTAAGCACTACACATTTTGATAGTTTGTGAGAATATTATAAAAAATATAATATTATAAAAAAATATAATATGCCAAATTAAGATTTTCAAGGGTACCATATTATGTATGCTATATCATAGTAGATCATATAGTGCCAAAAAGTACAAGCGCCTAATGGCAAGACAATAGTTGCATGTGAATTGTCGCCAAGTGGTCACAATGTGTCGCCAATTAATAAGGCAAGATATAATGTGGCGAGATAATTTGTCTTACTTTTACAGATGAATTAATCATCACCTTTGCTATCAATATTTTAACCTCTCGGCATTTCAAATTGACCCCTTGGCATTCCGACATTCCAATTTGACCTCTCGGCATTTCGGTTTGACCTCTTGGCATTCCAAATTGACCCCTCAGCATTCCGATTTGACCCCTTGGCTTTTCGGTTTGACCTCTCGGCATTCCGGTTTGATCCCTCGGCATTCCAAATTGACCTCTCAGCATTCCAATTTGACCTATTGGCATTCCAGTTTTACCTCTCGGCATTCCGGTTTGACCTTTCGGCATTCTGGTTTGACCCCCTGGCATTCCAGTTTAACCTCTCGGCATTCCAAATTGACCCCTCGGCATTCCAATTTGACCTCAGCATTCCTGTTTGACCTTTTGGCATTCCGGTTTGACCTCTCAGCATTCTGAATTGACCCCTCGACATTCTAATTTGACTTCTCGGCATTCTGGTTTGACCTCTAGACATTCCAATTTGACCTATTGGCATTCTGGTTTGACTCTCAGCACTCCAGTCTGACATCTTGGCATTCCAGTCTGACATCTCGACATTCCAGTCCGACCTCTCGGCATTCCAATCTGACCTCTTGGCATTCCAGTCCGACGTCTCGGCATTTTGGTTTGACCTCTTGGCATTCCAGTCTGACCCCTCGGCATTCTGGTTTGACCTCTCAGCATTCTGGTTTAACCTCTCGGCATTCCAATTCGACCTCTCGGCATTCTGGTCTGACCTTTCGGCATTCTAGACTGACCTCTCGGCATTCTGGTTTGACCTCTCGGCATTCTGGTTTGACTCTCGACATTCCAGTTTGGCCTCTCAGCATTTTGGTCTGACCTGTCAGCATTTTGGTCTAACCTCTAGGCATTCTGGTCTGACCTCTCGACATTCCAGTCTGACCTCTCAGCATTCTGGTTTGACATCTCGGCATTGCAGTCTGACCTCTCAACATTTTGGTTTGACCGCTTTAGCATTCCAACTTGATCCAAATACAAGTTGAGAATCACATAACATTCCGATTTAACCCTTTAGCATTCCGATTTGATCTCTCG